>CM029277.1:24354269-24954269 GCA_016920895.1 Vaccinium myrtillus
GGAGAACTGAGTACACACTCAACATCCACATACACAATCCAAAGCTGAAGGCAGCATTACAATTTAACTGTTCTCTTCAGCTTTGATACAAAATATTCATTCACACATCATTTATTCATTCATTCATCTCATCATCATCATCATCTATTTCTTCAATCTTCATCTTCTTTACCGCCTGGGCAGCATCGGTGGTCCTCGGTCCATTAGGAAGTTGAATTAGCACATCTGATTTCTGCCCTGTCGCGGCATTCACAAGTCCCCCATTCTTCTCGACCCGATACTTCAACTCCTTTTTGTTATACGCAGCATCGATGTAAACAGTTGAGTTTTCGTCTATCTCTTCCCTCACGAGCATTTTCGACAGCTCGGTCACAACCCTCTTCTCTAGCCATCTCCTTATTGGCCTCGCACCATAAACCTGGAAACGATAAGTGCAAACGATTTGGTACTAATTCAAGTGCAGAAAACCAAAACATGCAAAAATGTAGAACAGAATACTTACCGGGTCATAACTTTCCGCTAATATGACATCTAACGCTGCTTCGGTCACACCTAAGGCAATACCCCTCTCTGCAAGGCGGCTTGCAACATCTTTCAATTGAAGCCTCGCAACCTTCCTCAATTGGTCATGAGAGAGAGGATCAAACACGACAATCTCATCAAGCCGGTTGAGCAACTCAGGCTTAAAGTGCTTCCTAACCTGTTTTGTATGGAAATTCAAATTATAATCTCATTCTAAAGCAATTCAAAAACATATGAAACAAAAACTTTTAAGGTACTATCTCTCATAATAGAATTGGGTATTTTACCTCTTGCATCACCATCTCCCGAGCTTTCTCCATGGTACATTTGCCCATTAATCCGGCCAAGAGATACTCGGCTCCAAGGTTTGATGTCATAATGATCACGGTGTTGGTAAAATCAACCGTACGGCCTTGGCCATCCGTCAACCTCCCATCATCCAGAACTTGGAGCAAGGTATTGAACACAGTGGGGTGTGCTTTCTCAACTTCATCAAAAAGTACCACACTATACGGCCGCCTTCTCACAGCTTCTGTGAGTTGCCCACCCTCGTCATGGCCAATATACCTAAAAACAGAAACAGATCATAATAAGTAAGCATCGATTTGATCCTACATTTCACCATATCCTACAAAATGCAACAATGTTCGAATGTACTTACCCAGGTGGAGCACCAATTAATCGAGCAACCGAGTGTTGCTCCATATACTCGGACATATCAATTCGAATCATCAAATTATCATCATCGAATAGCTGCTCTGCAAGAGCCTTAGCAAGCTCAGTCTTTCCAACACCGGTGGGACCCAAGAAGAGGAATGAACCAGTCGGTTGTTGGGGCCTTCCCAACCCAGCCCTTGACCTTAACACTGCTTCTGCTACTGCAGTAACTGCTTGATCTTGTCCCACCACTCTCTCATGCAATCTATCAGCAAGTCCAATCAACCTCTCTTTGTCATTTTGACCTAGCCTGGTTACTGGGATTCCTGTCCACCGACTCACAACTTCTGCAATTTGTTCTGGGCCAACGGTCTCTGTTAGCATCATATTCTCTTCTGAGCTCCCTTCTAGCCTTGCTATTGCAGCCTCAACCTCTTGAATTGCACCGTATCGTAAATCGGCAACCCTAGCTAAATCGTATCTCCTTTCTGCTTCTTGCAACGCGAAGAGGAGCTCTTCACGTTTCTGTTTGAGCCGGCGGAGCTCATCAATCCTTTCCTTCTCTTTTTTGTACTTCATCATCAATGGTTGAAGCTTGTCCCTTAAATCATCAAGCTCTTTCCTCACCTGAGAAAAAAAGTTAAAGTTTCAATCATCATGCTTAATCAAATTTTCCAATATATATAGAGGACAGACAATAACCAGTATATACATAACAAATTGATGAGATACATACTTCCACGAGCCGGGCTTTACTAGCTTTGTCTTTCTCCTTTTCAAGAGCATGAAGTTCAACCTCTAATTGAAGCCTTTTCCTTTCAAGAGTGTCAATCTCTTCAGGTTGACTATCAAGCTGGACCCTTATATTTGCACAAGCTTCATCAACAAGATCTATGGCCTTATCCGGCAGATGACGCCCTGAATATATGAAAGAAAACTGTATATCAGTCACCTTGAATTTCAACAATCAAACTCTGTAAGACATGGAAAACAAGTTCAAGCGCCAAACGTACAACATTAAAACTATTACATACCAGTAATATATCGAGATGATAACTGTGCAGCAACTACAAGAGCTCGGTCCTGAATCCGAACACCATGATGTCCTTCATACCTCTCTTTCAACCCTCGCAAAATACTAATAGTATCAGGAACGCTCGGTTCAGCCACATAAACTTGTTGGAACCGTCTCTCGAAAGCAGCATCTTTCTCCACGTATTTTCTGTATTCCTCAAGGGTTGTTGCCCCAATGCATCTGAGTTGACCCCTAGCGAGCATCGGCTTAAATAAGTTGGCAGCATCCATTGACCCCTCGGTTCGACCAGCACCCAGGACAAGGTGAATCTCATCAATGAAAAGAATCACTTTCCCTTCAGCCTCTTCTACTTCCTTCAAAACAGCTTTCAATCTTTCTTCAAACTCTCCCCTGTACTTTGCTCCAGCAACTAATGCACCCATATCCAACGCTATAAGCCTCACATCATTAAGGTTACTGGGAACATCACCTCTTACAATTCTCTGAGCCAACCCTTCAACTACTGCAGTTTTACCCACACCAGGCTCTCCAATAAGAACCGGGTTGTTCTTAGTTCTCCTTGATAATATCCTAATAACCCTTCGAATCTCTTCATCTCTACCGATTACTGGATCGAGTTTCCCAGCCTGCTCTACAAGGTCCCGGCCATAAGTCTTCAACGCCTGGAAATTCGTATCCGCAGAAGCACTTTCCACCTTCTTTCCTTCCTTTCCTCGAAGCTTCTCAACTTCCGATTTCACTCTCGAAGTACTGACCCCTGCCTCTTTGAGCAAATCCCCAATTTGGGAATCTTCCAAAAGACCAAGGATCAATTGATCAACTGCTAAATGGGTGTCGCCTCGGGACTTCTGTGAAGACTGAGCCCGCCGGATCACCTTAATGAGGGTGGTGCTAGCAGGGATTTCGTCAGGTGGAGGGCTTTGGGAGGGGAGCTTCTTCATCGCCTGTTTAAAAACCCTCTCAACCGACTTTGCAGCTTCTTCGCCACCGCCAGCATTGACAATTGCTTGTCTGAAGATACCGCCTGGTTCAGAGATTAAAGCCGTGGCAATGTGGAGAGGGGTAAACTGTGCGTGTCCGGCATTCATAGCCAGTTCATGAGCACTGGCAAGGGTCTCATTTGTCTTGTGGGTGAATTTGTCAGGATTCATTGTTGATGTTTAAACCTGAAAAGCAGAAAACTGAAACGACATATAATTCAGCACATGCCTCGGACTTCCCAACAATTCATTCATAATTTCGAAAAAATCCCAAGATCGAATAGTCATCATATATTTGGAAAAAGATCCCCACGAAACAAGAATTTAAGAAAGCATACCATAACATAAACTAAAATTTGGATGAACATGTTAAAAAATCATACATCCAGTTCAATGGATTTTGTTTTCGCAGATTTTCCTGATAAGTAGTGCCACAAATCACGTATTCAATTATCAGATCTAAGACAATGGACTTATATTATGAATGAAACCTTGTATGAGTAAACAAAATTGATTTTTACAATACCAGAAAAGGAAAAAATGTGATAGAGAATTAAAAAAAAAAAAAAAAACACTCCCAGCATAATTCAGCACTGTACCTCAAAGTCTCAACTTCCCAAAAATTCAGGTCTAATTTCGAGAGGAAAAAATTCATAGTGATGGTATATTTAGAAAAAAAAAATCCCCACAAAGCCAGAATTCAAGAAAGTTAGTACTACATAAATCAAATTTAGAATGGACTTGGTAAATGTGAATCACATACTTCAATTAGAGAAAGCTGGAAAAGGAAATATACATGCAAGTCATATTATTGTGTATGATAAAGAAGAACAACCATTCTCGTGTGGAAAACCAAAGCAAATACCACTGTGCCTACATTACGGGGCTAGTCCAGCCCAAGAATTTGATTCAAACCGTTCCCGTTGAAGATTTCGACAACTCGCAGAAAATCAAGCGAACAGGACAGTGAAAACCACGTGATATGCATTTTTTAAAATTGCAATCGCTGTCTGTTTTTTCGAACGATCGTCAGATTATTAATGTCCGATCAACTTGATTACTACTATTAACCGGAACACCATGAAGTTAAGAGAGAAACGCACAAAAACAAGTCACACCGATTGAGAGAGAAACGCACAAAAACGAAATCAGAATAGGCAACAATACACAAATAGAGAGAGAGAGAGAGAGAGAGAGAGAGAGAGAGAGAGAGAGAGAGAGATGGTGGGCTAACCTTTTGGCGAATGTGACGAACGATTGATCTGAAGCTTCAGGAATCGCGTTATCCGATTATGCTTTGACGACGCTGTGTATTTGTAAGCTGTGTTTGCTGCTACTGCTTCTTCTTCTGGGTTTTTGTGAGGGAGAGAGAGGGAAGTGGAAGCGGCTAATATAGGAGGAGAGAGAGAGAGAGAGAGAAGCGTCTGGATTTTTACGGGTGGGACTAGAAACTACTAGACTCTCTATCCTTTCCAACTGTTTGTTCTTTTGTTTTCTTTTTCTTTTTGCCATTTTGTACTGTACTCCCTTGTTTACTACTTTAACCCCAGAACTTAGCACAATAGCGAATTCAACCCTATAGTTTTAATATTATCAATTCTAAATCTGAATTTT
Source organism: Vaccinium myrtillus (assembly GCA_016920895.1). Lineage (NCBI taxonomy): Eukaryota > Viridiplantae > Streptophyta > Magnoliopsida > Ericales > Ericaceae > Vaccinium > Vaccinium myrtillus. The sequence continues at coordinate 24,359,079 of CM029277.1, forward strand.
TTAGCGGTTCAGAATCACGACCATCCTTCCATCTCCATTAATCTACTTGACAAAATAGTCACGTAACAGCTCATCTGCCGGGCGGATAAGGTTTTTGATAGACAATGAAGAATGATGGATAAGAGATAAATATGTTAGAAGTAAAGATTATATATATATAGCATTAACTGTCTTTAGTGATACTTAATTTAATCAAAACTTACCTAAGTACCCTTACACCATCTCATACAACAACGGTGTACAAATACACAGAATATAAAATATAAACCCATCTTTCCATTTTTCTACCTTTTTACTCTCACAATGACCTCTTCATGCATATGGGAAGGACTGCCATAAAAATTCCAAAACTCACAAACTCATGAACAAATTCTATATAGAAGCAGTTTAAACCTCTTTTGTTTCTTGGAGGAGTTATATATATATGGGCGGTTCCGCTTACACAACATTTGACATAATTTTTGGCAAAAAAAAGAAGAAGAATTGCACGGTAGTAATCGGAGTCGTTCAATTTCTTTAAAACATGTTATTAAGAGTTCCTATAAAAAAAATCAACTCGTTCGAATATAGGTTAGGGCTTGATCGATTCATTCAGTTTTTATCTTGTCAAATTTAGAGATAAATACCGATCAAGCCCTTACTGGTATCCAAATGAGTTGATTATTTATACGAATTCTTAAAAACATGTTTTAAACATATTGAACAGCTTCGATCATTTGCTTAGGACTGTAAAATAGGTTATTTATATTTTTTGGGGTAAAAAATTATGTTACATTGTGTGAGCGGAACCGCGCCCATTTATATAATATAAAAGATGGAGAAATGACTATCATAAAAACCCCAAACTCACAAAATATGTTGACCTATTCAATAGTTAGAATGTAAATCACGTACTTGACGGATGACGCTCCAGATAAAAGGCAAGGCTATTAATTGATGACAATCAGAAATAAGAAATACTAGTCGTTCTACTTAACCTTTCACACTTTCGTATTTCAATTTGAACATCCACAGTTGCTGCTTCATATGCCTTGGTCTATGGTACGAAGACAGTCCTCTAAGTTGAGGTAGACATATCATCAATCAAAGCTCTACCAATGATTTTCGAGCTAATGGCACAGTAGGACTTGACTCAGGCTGTAGCTTCTTCACGAGAAGGACGACCTAGGGAGCTTCATCGATATGAAATGCTAATGAGTCATTCAATTACACGACAAATAAAATAAAAAATGTGCAATAATTTATATGCAGCAATATAACAAGAAAGAGAGCTAGAGCTAGTAGGTAGGCAACTATACTAGTAGTAGAAATATAGCGATGCACTAAAAACTGTAGAGTTTAAATTGATAAAAACAAAGTTACTGTCTAAAATTAGGAATTAGAGTAAATATTTGGATTTAAAATGTAATTTTCTATGCCAATCAACCTTCCTGTCCTGATAAGAAAAAAGAGAGAAGATTGTACTAGTAGTAGAAAATTGCTCCTTTGGGTAAAAAACTTAAACCGGATTATTGGTTTTTTGGTTTTTTCTCAAATAATCCAAAAAACCGGATTATTGGTTTTTTGTTCTGCACATGACACGTGGCATCGAGACCTCATTTGGGTAATAATCCAATAATCCGGATTATTGGATTATTCGTTTGTCCTTATTCAAATTTTGTTTGCATCCGTTAGTTTTGCATCAAGATTTTGTGGTTTCTGGATTCCTCTCGACGAGACGAATCTAACAAGTATAAAATTATGGTCAAAACTAAATTTTTTTGAATAAGGACAAACGAATAATCCAATAATCCGGATTATTGGATTATTACCCAAAGGAGGTGGATTATTGGATTAATATTTTTACCCAAAGCACTATGATTTTTTGTACTCCAAAAAACCAATAATCCGGTTTAAGTTTTTTACCCAAAGGAGATAGCGATGCACTAAAAATTGTAGAGTTTAAATTGATAAAAACAAAGTTATCGGCTAAAATTAGGGATTGGAGTAAATATTTAGATCTAAAATGTACTTTTCTCACATATGCGATACAGCTGTCAACCTTCCTGTTCCTGATACAAGAAAAAAAAGACCTTCCTGTCAATCCACAGAATAAAGTCTCAGTTACGGAGTACTTCAACTTTTTTATTGGTAAGGACTCTTAATTACTATATTTGGAAAATTAGAAGCTGCTAGACTGTTCTATGTCCACCCTCCGTTCTAGATGGTGTCAGGTGCTGCAATTCTTGCCTCGATTTCTTCTTATGACATCCAAAAGCAAAAACTTTTTGAGCAAAACTAAAACTAAAATACTAAACAAAAATCAACAATGATACATGTACAACAAAAGTCTCTAACATAGCTTTAACACATTCACATAGTGTATGGAGCCCACACACACTTGAGCGTGTTGGGAACATGTTGGAACTGGGTTATTGTACACTTCTCATTTTTGAACAAAAATCACTGAGGTTGTAGTCTAGTCGTCCAAAAACAAAGTGAGTGGGATAAGATTCTCCTCCCTCCACATGCTTATGGACCTCCTATGTTCGAATCTCTCACATGCCATTGCTAGGACTTGTGTGGATTTGTGTGGAGGGCTTTGGCCAACTAGTTACCTCGGTGGTGCTGTGAGACGGTCTGTCCTCTCGGACAATAGCTATGGCTCAACCGGACATTCCACAGCGAGTCGAGAACCCTAATGATCATGCCCATGAGGGTTGCTACGTCGGTCACCCCTTCCAACCCTTTTCGCGGTTCAAAAAAAAAAATACTAACAAAAAGTAAAATTATGTGATGGGACCATTTGGCTGTTGTTAGGGCATCTTCAACCCACCCTTCATAACTCTATTGTTGCCTCCATCCCTCCATTTTAGAGGAAAACCTCTCCCCAACCTATCCTCCATTTCTCCCTTCATTTTAGAGGATTGTTTTTCACCTTCCAAATATGGATGATCAAAAAATTATGGAGGATCACCTCTATTTCACTATTCATCATTTCCAAATTTCTCTTATGTCCTCTTTTTGTCTTCACCCTCCAATGATAAAACCAATGTGTTTAAGAAATGGAGGAATGAAGATTATTGGGTTGGAGTATGAATAGTGAAATCCTTCAAATTTACTTTTTGGATATAAAATTATATTTTGATCCTCCAAAATGAAGGAATAGAGGTTATTAGGTTGAAGATGCCCTTAAGGTTTGGAAAATGAGCTTATGCGTGCAAGAGTTAACTCTTCCGTGCAAGAGTCTTCCAAAAGTGAAAACTCTTTCATGCAAGAGTTAACTCTTTCATGCAAGAGTCTTGGCTTATTGTCAACTAAGTGGACGTACTGTAAATTAAAACACTGATAAAAAATAAAAAAGGCATTTCTACCCCCACAAGGCAACGATATTGTTCGCTTTGGGTTTTGAGACCAGATTTCTCAATTATTACTAAATCATTACTTACATTTTCCTCCAATTATTACCCCTATTTTTAAATATTATTTTCATTTCTCTTTATCTCTCTCTAATATTTACCTCGTATTTTTAATAATCACCCCAAAATCAAAACCAAACAAGTTCAATAGGTTCAGATTTTTTGGCCAGTAATTACAAAACGAAATTTTACCCATTGGAGCATTTGACTTATCTTTGAACTAATGCTAAACTCTACCAGACCTTGCTAAACTCTACCAGACCTTTGGGTACTTAGGTGAGTATTTTACAAGATTAGTCATTTTCTCACCATAGATCAACTAAAAAAACCCACTTAAGCCATAAGTCAGTTTCTGGAACAATTTGAAATAAATCTAGATTGAAATAAATCACATTTTCAAGAAAATTGGCCTACGTAATGAAACCTCACATGTAAATTGGTAACGCATATTGTTTAGGCATAGAATTTTGGCATTTTCGTTTAATGGGTGCGTCTGAATTAAATTGTTTTCAAACATTTTCTTGCGGAAAATACCTCATAAAATAAAAAGGTGTGATAGTGTTTTTAAAAAACGCTCGCTAAAAAAGTAATCTTTTTTTTTTAACTGGTTAATTTCAAATAATTAATTTTGTCCGAACTTTAAAGTTTTTATCGCTATTGTTTTTATTATTTTGCATACTTCACGTCCAAACAATCAAATAGTGGACAAAATTTTTGTGCAAAGCTAAGGGCAAGCGCAACAGCGCTCTGTATCAACCCATTATCGCCGTTCGCCACAATACCTAGCCGAACTCCGAAATCAAGCACTTAAATAATTAAGGACGTCAGATTGAGTTGAAACATTTTCTTGTGGAAAATACCTCATAAAGTAAAAAGGTGTGATAGTGTTTTTAAAAAACGCTCGCTAAAAAAGTAATCTTTATTTTTTAACTGGTTAATTTCAAATAATTAATTTTGTCCGAACTTTAAAGTTTTTATCACTATTGTTTTTATTATTTTGCATACTTCACGTCCAGACAATCAAATAGTGGACAAAAATTTGGTGCAAAGCTAAGGGCAAGCGCAGCAGTGCTCTGTATCAACCCATTATCGCCATTCGCCACAATACCTAGCCGAACTTCGAAATCAAGCACTTAAATAATTAAGGACGTCAGATTGAGTTGATTTCTCGCAGTGGCCCTCAAAAAATAATAAGATGATCTAAGAGTCCCGATTAACCGTATGGGACCACAAATGGGTCTCCGACGCCGGTCACTACAACATATGTGCACCCCATTGGTTCCTCTCACATTTCCGTTACCAGAAGGAACGAATGCCTAACATAAAGCAAAAAGTTGGTTAAAAAATTACCGGCCGTCATCTACACGAGGTTACCAACAAAAACAATCTGCGGTTTATCTTTTCTTTAACCGATTGGAAACCAACCATTTTCAATCAATTCCTTCTTCATCCATGTTTCAATTAGAGGGTCAGAGAAATGTTAAAAAAATACTCTTCTGTCTCATTTTAAATGTGTTATCTCGACTTTACACTTTTCACATTTATTTTTACCTTCATTTTTCAAAATTATCCTCCACTTTTACAGACCCGGACCTGAGATTTTTGTGGCCCCAGACGATAATGTAAACCAGAGCCCTATTTTTTTTCTAAAAGAAAAAAAATTAAAGAACCAACATTTATTTCAAATGATAAATACTGTGTTCCATATTTTGGTTTTTTTGTAATTCGTGTCTTCATGTTAATAAAAAATAGTTTTTGGTCGTAATTGTTTATTCTTATTGCAAGAATTAGAAAATTAATTAAAATGGGGAAATTGATGCTAACATTTTATGAATACGCACGAAGTGTTTTATTTATTTATTTCCTAATTACGACACTGTCAATTTTTTTTTTTAAAAAGTCAGCAAACAATAAGGATGTAGTGGAAGCAAACAATAAGAGAAGGTAGAAAAGGAAAGAAAAAATAAAGGAAGAAAAGGTAGAAAAGGAAAACAAGGGCCCATAGGAATTGAACCCTGGCATTTACCAAGAAACACATATGCCTTTCCACTAGGGCAAATGCTTCTCTACTTCTTGTAGCACAACATTATATATTTATTACTTATTATGAACATATACATACCTAATCGGGGCCCTAAAAATGGGCTATTTTTGGTGGGCCTCAGGCCCAGGCCTACCCAGCTGACCCTGCACTTTTACCTACTATCTTTTTACCCATTAACTTTTCAAAAGGACAAAATAATAATTGTACAAACATTTATCCATTAAATTCTCAAAACACATACTTATTAAAGGATAGTTCACAATAAAATACTCCCTCTATTCAATTTTAATATAAGATTCATATTTCCCATAAAATTTATTATAGATTGAAATACTTTTAACAATTTATAAATTGCATTGAAAACCGAATTAGACTATAAAAATGAATGAAATGAGGGAGTATTATGCTTTTATTTGGGAATGGAGGGAGTAAACCATTTTGCAAAGCACCAATAATAATAATAATAAATTTAAGTCAAAGACATTTGATAACAAAGATTCGTTCTGACACTTCTTATGTACAACTTTTCAGTACAACAGTATCCTTTTTCAATTTGTTTTCCTTTCGTGATGATTTGAAAAGGTGATATAAAGTACGTACTAATCTTATCCAGGGAGTGTTTTAAAAATTGGATTCAGATTTCAGATACGCCATTAAATACTCGGATGCATGATTAAAAAAAAAAAGGCCTAAATTTTCAACATTAATCTTATCCCTAGAGTTCAAATAGATTACAAATGGACTAAAAGTTTCTTAAGTTAATTAAAAATCTTGTTAAGATTTTGAAATTGCTTTTTAAGTGTATTTTATAAAAGGTCATGCCTGTATGATTATAATTGGATAAATTCATCACAATACAATTTGCTTTTAAAATAGAAACGGGATAGGATCGATGGCAATTTTGAAATAAGACCTTCAAGCGTTAGATAAGGACTTTTTAAATATAACTTCAACATTTTTAATAATCGGTCCACTATAACTTCACTTGTAGATGTTATGTTGTGTTAAGTCACCATTTACTCAAAATCAATTACTCTCTCCGTCCCCATGGTAATACTCAATTTTGGGATTCTAACTATATAAGAGAAAAAATCATTGCATTTTCTAAAATTTATTTTTCTCATTTTACCCTCAATAATTATTTTTTATTTTTTACTTTTTAGTACTACTAATTTCAAAATGGAAGGGTAAAAGAGAAAATTCATTAACTACTACCCATTTAATTTTGAAATGGGAATTTTTTTTTCGGATGGCAAAAGGTGCTAATAACTGAGACCATAAAATGGGTGACGGAGGGAGTAATTATCAAGAAAGCAATAGGAATAGACTTAAGTCAAGAATAGGTTTAAGTTGAGTTTTTGAGTTGATGTATTGTGAGAGAATGACGTGAAGCATAATAAGTCATTTTAAAGTCAATTTGAGAATAAATCAGTTTCTGGAACGACCATTAACTACATACTCAATAAATTGATCGATTATGATTCTGTGTAAGCCTTAAGGCTTGTTTGATAACACAGATTCAACACTTAAAACTGAATCGATCAAGCAATAAGTGATTAAGTAGGTTTGATAACCACATTTTGTATTACTTGACAGATTAAGTGTCACTTAAAATGTAGACAAAAAAGTTAATAAAAATTAAGTAGCTTTGAGCTACTTAATTTTGACTGAATTCTTACGTGCTTACAATCAACCATCATACCACCGCCCGCCGCCACCCCATTGCCACTGCCACCACCACCACAGCTACCAAGTCACCACACCACCATCACCACCACCACCATTGCTGCCACGCCGTTGCCACCACCACAACCACCACCACTGCACCACCACCGCCGCCACTATCACTATTACTCATATATCACCACCACTATTGCCATGCCACCGCTATCACTCAACCACCGCTCTCACTACACCACCACTAGCACTCCACCCAGCCCACCACCGCCACTATCATGCCACAACTATCACACTACCACCACTACACCACCATTGCACCATTATTAATCCACTGCCACCATAACTCACCATTATTGCACCACCACCATTACTCCACTGCCACCGTTACACTGCCACCACCTCCCAATCTCGACTCCATCACTACCACAAATGCATGATGACCATTGGTAAAATTAAGAGACAATTAGAACAAAAAAAGTATTCTTTTTTTTAACTCACTGCTTAATGTATTTTATCAAACAACTTTTCAGCTTAAAAAATTTTGCATTAAGTTTTCAGTACTTAATTTTTCAGCTTTCAGTTTTCAGTTTTATCAAACAGTCCCTTAGTTTTGATAACTCAGATTCAACACTTAAAACTGAATGAATTAAGAAATAAATAATTAAGTATATTTGATAACCACATTTTACATTACTTAAAAGATTCAGTGGCTCTTAAAAAGTATGCTAAAAAATTAATAAAAATTAAGCAGTTTTGAGCTACTTAATTTTGACTAAATTTACGAGTGTTTTCATTCAACTATTTTTTCTTCCACCACTACCATTCACACAACCGCAATTATCATTGCCGTAACCACCCACACTCTACGAACACTAACATCTTCACTACTCTACCACTACCACCACCATTCCGTAACTCCCACCACTACTACCATTCCCACCCACCACTCACACCACCATAACTGCCACTGCCACTGCCACCATTCTGCCACTCCCACCACCACTACCATCGCCGCCACCACCACCACTACAGCACCGCCATCACCACCACTTCGCCACTCCCACCACCACTGCTGCTATGACACCACCACTACTCCCACCATCACTCCCCCACGATCATGAAGCCACCACTCCACAATCACTACCAGTCTACCACCACCACCGCTATACCACCATCACAACCATGACCACCATTATACCATTATCTTGCCAATATTTCGTATGTTTTTATTATTTTTATAAATGCACGTTTTTTTTCTTCATTTATTGATTTTATTTTTGCATTCTAGTATGAATACATGAAAGACAAAGTAAGAAAATAAGTGAATTTAATACCATCACCGCTATACCACCATCTTGCCAATATTCTGCGTATTTTTATTGTTTTGATAAATGTACATGTTTTTATTTATTTGTGTATTCTTGTATGAATATATGAAAGGCAAAGTAAAAAAATTAGTGAATTTAATACTTCAGCTCATTGTATAAATCAAACCACTTATTTATTTCAGTGTCTAAGATTTAACATATATTAAACAACTTATTAACTTAATAAATTCAGCATTCAGTTTTTAGTACTTAATTTTCAGTTTTCAGCTTTAAGCTTTATCAAACAGGCTCTTAATAGTGAATTGCATTCATGATGCTTACAACTTTGAGGCTCATTTTACCATTTGACATAACATAAACAACACCTTTGTCAACCAATATCCCCTGATAAAATAAATAGGCCTCCATAATGTTTTCGTTGTAAAATGTTTGAAAATTGAATTTAAGTTACAAAATATTATACTATTGCCCTTCCAATAATATTGTTCAGTAATGATAAGAAGAAAAAAAGGAACAAAAAAGATTATTCAACATGTAATATTAGGATTTTTAAATTTTTCGTTATGTTACTAAATATCAATGGATTCTTTTTGTTTGTGAGAGCATCTCCAACCTTTGCTTAAAAAATATGACAAATTTTTTTTGAAGGCTGATGTGGCAATTTGACGCCACGTCACTATCTCCAAACTTGATGTCCAATTTCAAATACTTAAGTACATAAAAGCCAAGCCTTGACACTATTTGTAGTTGCTATGCACCCACAGTTGACTTGCACATTTTCTTCTGTGGCATCATATGAATACTTGGCCCTTTCCATTTACTCGTTTGTGTTTTGATCTTTATTTTGGAATGACTTGCTCCCGCCCCAAGTTGTAGTTGCTTTGTACCCACAATTAATTTGCACCTTTGTTTTTCGTTGAGACCACAATTAATTTCATTGAGAATCACTGTTTGCTTTCCACCATGTCTGTTGATTTCATGCTCTGTATCAAAAGATTACTTAGTCAACTTCACGAGGGTTCCTCAGATGTGGATTTTAAATGGGTTATGGAGTTTTGGGGGTTTTTGATTTCTACTATGTTAGTAGTTGAAGATTTTGATGTATCAACCATCTAGTTGTACGAGGATTGGAGATTGGAAGAACGAGGTGGGGGTCAGCGGTGCCAGAGAGAGAGAGAGAGAGAGAGAGAGAGAGAGAGAGAGAGAGAGAGAGAGAGAGAGAATGGGTTGAGGAGAAGAGAGGTAATCGTTTGAGAGAAATTTACGGATCTATTAGGAATAGGGCTTTTTAGTGATATACTAGACGGTAGGTTGCGCGCTTTTAGGCCCATTGTAAAGTTGATTGATGATCTAGGCCCATTATAATTGTCTTATGTGAAAGGAAAAGAGAAGTTCTAACTAGTAGTAGAAATTATAAAAATAGAGCGAGTGGCAATCTTTGCAAAACATGGCCGTGAATAATGTTTGTTTTCCAACAATGAAATAAACTACCCAGTAAAAAATGATGAAGCAGTGCATTGAAGGAAGTTCCAGAAGACAAAGTATCGTCATATATATTATGCATTTGGACTTCAAAAGGAGCTAACAAAGTTTCATAGACGGGTTTTCATCCAAACGACGCGTACAATAGTTCTACGCAAAATATCAAGAGTGTATAGTTGTGGTTGCAAAATATCAACGAACTTGCCTTTTGTTCTTGGGTACTTGGATAGTTGTTGTAACCCAAAGAGTTATTTAGTTATGTAAGTGACAAAATAGAGAGTTTCTTGGGTTTGTAAGATAAAAGTTCATCCAGATATAATTGCTGATGATGCTTCTGCAACCTGATCTTCAAAGAACAACTTCTTCTTTAATTTTTTATCTGTTGGTGAAGTTGGGCTTGCATTTGGTTCTGAAGAATTTTGGGCAAATGATTCTGATCCATCGTCCCTCATTCCATTGATATAGTAACCAAGCTTTAATATGCCCCTTGATTTGAATTCACGTGGCGTCAGTTGTATTTCGTAGAGTGGTTCAAACTCTTTCTTTGCAAATGCTCCAATCACCTTGGAATTGTTCTATTTACACGATTAATGTTATGTAGTTAAGGTGATTTAGTGATACATAATAATGGGGAAGTCAGCATAGTATACGAAACATTAGCTTAATGGCATATGTCTTCAGTATTTTCCCATTTATACCAAAATATTTGTTGGTATGACAATCAAACATTGTTGTCATGATTGAGCATGAATCATCTGTTATCTAGACTTCAAATTTTGCCCTGATAATACGGATATGAAGATTATGCTTAAGAACTAGATCCAGGAACTATATATACAATATAATTAATAAAATGTTTGGGAATTAGTAATTAGCATAATGCGTAATGCTAATCAGTGGGTGTTACTCAGTTGTATTGTTGTTATGCAAGGATTGAGCTGAAAAGTTAATAAAAAAATGATAGCATCATACTCTTGTTTCTGCTACTCATACTTGCTTATGTGTCTTTCTATTATTGGCAAAGGAAATAACAAGATTATGATTACTGGAACAGAAACAATAGTCATACTATGGGAAGGCATGTCTTATATGAAGGGCAGGAATCTGAATGACTATCTTTCGTAGGTTTTTTTACTTGTGAGTGGATATACTAATAGTTGGTGTGAATCTCTTTGGAAATGAGTAAGAGAAAGAATGAAGTGAAGAAGATAATGTATTATATTCATTCTTTAAGTATTTTTTATTTATTTCACAAGCGCCACTATAATATTATGCATCAAAGGTAAGAGATAATCAAGTGAAGAAACTAATATATTTTACAACAACAACTATAGGATACCAAAGATGAACAAATGAGCATCTATTGATTCTAAGCAGCACAATATTATTGCTAGAACTAAAGATTCTATGTTGTATGTATTGAGATTGTAGAAAGATAATATGCATGGCTCTTCATTATATGATTGTAAGACTCATATTTGTCTAGCAATTGTGGACGCCCCTCCGTAGGATTTCTCATCGATTCGGAGTCGCCACCCGGGTTTTAGCGGATTGTCCCCGAGGAACCGAACTCGATTGACTCGTGCCTCATTCAACGGATAAGGATTACTAGCCCATCATCACTATACTATCTTAGGTTCGGGAGCTCAGTTACGAGAGGGGAAGGGTTTTACGGCACCCCCCCTCGCCCGGTTCGAAGATCGGTCTCTACTTGACTTTTGTGGGATTACTGAAATGGACTTTTGTGGGATTATTGAAATGCGTGCGATTCAACCATGAACAAATACGGGGAATGGGGATGGGAGCCACGTAATGATAATAAACACAACAATGAGCTACAGTGTACGCTTGTGAGATGTGGACTACATGCATTATGATGATGGTGAATAAATGCAAACAACAAACTACAAGAAAACCACATTAGTTCATGTCAAACAGAGACAGGAAACTGAAAATAGCATGAACAATATACAAAACAAACTAAACCAATCTGATCCACTGACGGAGGTTCGAGCGCTCAAACTCTTGCTCACTCACACATGCTTCTGAAGATTCTGGTTTGATGAAAATATGTTTTGATCATTGTTGTTTGTCCAGAAACAGTACTGAGATGGCTTAACAAAATGATTGTAGCCATGCATACATAGTTTTAAAATCCACTTATGATCCGAATGGGGGCAAACAGTGCATAAGGATTGAAAACACAGTGTTGAAAAGCATCCCATAATACTTTAAACACAATAAGCAAGCTTGAATGAAAGAAATATTTGATGGGCCAAGAGACAGTTTGAGCACTCAAAGAGGTGCATTAAGCGCTCAAACCATCTACTGGATTTGGATGCTTCTGTATCGTTTTGCCTTCATTTGGACCACAAACAAATTCAAAAATGATGTATGATGATGCATGATATTCAAGGAATATGGATAAAATAAACTTGAGGTGTCCATAGAAATGAGAAATGAGTGTTGGGCCATGCATAAGTATGATTAGAGTGAGAGGGAGAGTGGATCAGGTTGGCTTAACCAAACAACTGCACACACACACACACACACACACACACACACACACACACACTGTATTGAGCTTGAAACAAAAGATAAAATTGAGATAAAATGATCAACAAACATAAGCTAGAACAAGGTTTGAGCGCTCCATGAGGGAGGTCTGAGCGCTCAAACTCCATTCTAGGAGTTTAGATTCTTGTAGCTTCCGACCACTTTTTGATGTTGGTATGCACTGGAATCATCTCATTACTGTCTAAAAACATGTAATACTTCTGTTCATTTTACAAAACCACACCAACATGGGTTTAATGATGATCCACATTATTCTTATGGCTTTTTTTGGGTCTTTTATCAATGATAAAAAAACAAAATAGAAAGATTTAAGAGGATATTGACCCGTTAGAAGCCACGAGAAAGAGGGCACCACCATGAAAAATGATGAGAAAGCGCAAAACATGGAAGGAACTCAGACGGTTTGAGCGCTCAATGTACGCGCATTGAGCGCTCAAGCCATCTTGAACTGGGATTTTGTAAATTATTTTTCTTGTACATTTAGGACTTTGTGAGTTCATTAGAGGTATGGATGACCTCCATGAACCCACTGGTCTCCCTCAGGAGTACCAATTCGTCATTGTTTACATGGTATTTCTACCTTTTGGCCTTGATTTGACCTTGAACTTGGATGATTGATGAATGGATGAGTGTTGGCTGGGTTTGTAGGTACAATGTGGGTAGTTTATGACATAATATGAAGAATGTGGGTTGGATTGAGTTGATTTTGAGTGGATGATGGTGTATTCTAGTGAGGGAGTATGAAAATCAAATGGGTTTAGGTGATTGAAAGGGATTGAGCTTTGATTGAAGGATGAAGTTGGTATGTAAGCTATGGAAATGGAGTTTTAGAGAGTGAGTGAGTGAAAGATCAGAGTATGATTGAGTGTGATGGAGTGTAATCTCTATGATAGAGGTGAATGGATTGGTTTTATAGAGGAAAATGGGGGGAAAAGTAGGTTTAATTGAAGTGGAGGGCCTACTAGGACAAATTAGGCTCACCCTGGGGTCTATTGTACTCACTCTAGCAACAGAATTTCGGCTGAGTGCATGCCATGCAAGAAAATCTCATGATTAGATTCTCTGCCAGCAACAAACTGGACAGAGTTTGAGCGCTCAAACAAGGGATTTGAGCGCTCAAACCCCTCTGAGCTCAGGGTTGATTTTGGGTTGTTTTGACAATTTGAGGGGTATTTTGGTCATTTGGGATGGTTTGGGGGATTTATGGTGGTTTAGGGCAAGTTCAAGCCTCATTCTTAGCCTCAAGGTATTCACGGGAGCTTTTCTCATCATCGGGAGTGCTTGACAAGTATCCCAGGTCAAAATCGGGGTGTCTACAACAATATTTCTTCGTCGTTTATTTATTTATTTATTTTTGTCGAGGAATAAATAATTGAAAGATTTGGAAAACGAAATGTTACCTTTGTTTTGCCTGAACTTGTTTGGCATTGCAGTAGAAACAATCAAATGTAATCTCTTCATTTGCTTTTGTAGTTCTAAGATGATTGGTGCAGCCCATATACCAGAATATTTGCTCTTCATCAGTGATTGAAATCTTCCCTTTCGTCCAATAGAATTCTTCCTTTGCCTATTTGAACTGATTGGGTTAGTAAGTTTGACAATGATTATAATTCCTAGGTAAGGATTAGAACATACCATTTCTAGTGTCGTTGAAATTTTTCAACGTTTATGATTTCATCTGGTGCTGGACCTTTAATAGCTCTTGGCATTTGCAGATTGTTTTTTATTATCTCATTTGAAGCATTTATGATGCTTTCTTTGTTTTTAATACACCTGTAAATGTAGTTTCGATGTGCAAGAGAGAAAATGAAAAACTTAGCATTGGTTTGTGACTTTGTCCTTGCAAAGTATAGATGGTTGTACCATTGGCGAAGATCTTTTGCATCAGTTGAGTCTGGATTTATTATCAAAGTGTTGTTTGCTCCGGTTGCAAGCGACAAACCTGGATAGTTGTATAATATTAAATATGTATCTATTCAGTTGTTAATCCAATGGTATTAGTGTAGAGTAATTATTACCTTTATAAGATGAAACTTTCAGATGGATTCCAATCTATTATTGGGTAAGTATTGGCCATTTCAAGCAGTTTTTGGCCTTCCTTTTCAGCAAAACTTTCCCAAAGAGTCAACAAAATTGGTTTGAACCTGTATTGTTATTCAAATAAGTGCCTTTTAAGATGCTATTCCTGCTAACTATGAGACTGTTTTTCTCCCAATAGAAATGTGTACACGGAAAAGAACAATTTAAAGTTATGCTTAAAATATGATAATTCCTCTTTAGCAATCCAAGATGTGGAATGTTAACTCTTCTAACTCATGATATTTGTGTAAGGATGTACATCACTATAATGAAAGTTAATGGAAATTAAAATTTCTTAATCTTTGTTGACGACAATGAGTTATTGTGCTATAGCTTCTGTAGCTTTGAATGTACTCTTCACAATCTTCGGTGGTTGAACATCAGTCATGGCAGCAAAAATATCTGCTTTGTATGATTATAATGCTAGTAAAAATGTAGAAACTATAATATTACATGCTTAATTACAAAATCATAATGAAATTACTTACGAATTGGTTCTTTAGTTCCAATGTGTTGTTGGAAGTTATGAAAATGCATGAACTCATATTGTCCAAGATTCTCTTCAATCACTTCTTATTCTACATGCAAAATGAGAGTCCTTGTACTTATGCTCCATTTCCACTCAGAATCAACAATTCGATACTTTGGACTGATTGTTTTAACTGTTGCATTAGATACATAGTATGACTTCATTGTGTGCAATGTATCTTGCAACATTTCTATGTCATCATCAAATATGGTTGCTTGGACTCTTGTTCCCTACAAAATTGTGATGGCAGAATTATAAGATGGCTAATGATAAACTAATGGCAAGGAATCTAGTGCCTTGATTAGCTAGAGCATCAGTAGTATTGAAATTACTGAAGCCTAAAAATAAGGAGAACCTTTTGAACTACCTTAAAATAAAGGAAAAGTAATAAAAGAAATGATAAACTATTGATATAAAGGATGGTACTATCTCTTGAAATTTGTTAAACTATTGAAGATTCTTATATGCACATATGTGAACAACATAACAACTATCAATGTTTTGTTCCATGGAATCTATTAAACTTATTTAAATGGTGGTTACTAATATTGTTTACAGTTAGTTTAATGAATACCTAACACTGAACTGGAGATCATTCATACATGGAGAGTATTAATATTCTTTGTAACAATTAAGAAATACCTCAACTGCTATAAGCATGAGTTGACTATGACAAATAAGTTACCTTTGCATCACCAAGGATCAACCTCTGCAATTTGGTTGGGCTGTCATGTGTAGTAAGTGGTGGCCATTTTTCTAAAACATTTACTCTTGCAGTCCAATCTTCGTATTCCTATTTATTTTCCTGATTCGTGTTAGCTGGTGCTCCATCCTGCAATAGAATGAAATTCGTTTGATATGTGTTGAGTTTTCTTTGCATATAAAAAATAGAAGTTAATAGAGATTATAGCATTGAAACTCTATAGATTGCAACAAGTTCTCAATTTCATAGAATATGAACAAAACACAAAAATTATATACACGTAGCAGCAAAGAGAATTGCACGAACTTATGTTATAAGCACTTTGCAAGTAATAATAATTTTGGATAAACAACATTCCTTGTTTTGTTTTGAGAATCATCACTGTCATCTTTTGGTTTTTGAAGCAATATTTTGATTGCAGAACCAGTTTTGGCACGTGTTAAGCCTCCATAAAGATGTCCATGGGAAAAATCTGGTTCTCTTAAATATATGCTAACTTTTTCAAGGATTTGCCCTTGTGCCTTATTTACTATCATAGCAAACATAGTTTGATCAGAAATTGAGCAGGATATTTTTCATGGTCTAAAGGTTGAAGTGGTATTCGATGCAAGAAAATCACCTCTCCTTTCGATCTCCAACCGCTATTTGTGCACAAATAATATGCTTTTTGAAATTTTGACAAATGAGACGGGTACCATTACATTGTCCTTGCGAAGGATCAATTTTTCTTAAAAGGATAATAGGACAATTCTTTTTGAGCTTGAGTTTGTGTGGTGGGAATCTATTTGGTGAGAGTGAATTGAGGTCATTTGGGTCAAGAGTTTTTATCAATGCATATATATTCTCTTTTTGTGTTCTCTTCAACTGTTCCTTGGAATTTACGACACAATCATTTTTCGGAGTCAGCAAAATAGAGTTCATCATCAAAATTGGATCAATTGAAAATGCACTAAGATCAGGGAATATGAATTGCAACAATTGGTTCAAAGAGTGTTCATTTGTCTGATCGCGATCTTGAGGAATTATCATGAATGATGGCAACGAAACTCGATTTTGGGAATCCATTTCTTCTGTGCCATTTCCAATTCGCAACAAGTACTCACTGAATGTAGGATCATCTCTAGCTCTCATATTTTGTGTGAGCTTTATTCTTTCTAAGGAATTAAAAATCTCATAACATACTAAGCTAGCATCAATTGAGTTAGAAGCACTGCCTCTCGAAATTACAAAGGGTATTTGTAAAAAATCTCCACCAAAGATTATGACTTTTCCACTAAATAATAAATTTGAATCCATGGTGTCTTTCAGCATATCGTTCAATGCTTCTATATTATGTCTTCTTGCCATTGGTGCTTCATTCCAAATGATTAATTTTGCTACTTTGAGAAGTTTTGCAAGCCCACTTTGTTGACTTATAATGCATGATTTGTAACCACCACATCGATTGGGATTTTGAATCTTGAATGAGCTATTCATCCACCTGGCAAAACTGAGGCTGCAACTCCTGATGATGCTGTTGCAAGGGCAATGTAATGCCTTGATCTTATTACTGCCAATAGAGCTTTGTATAGGAATGTTTTTCCTGTCCCTCCTGGTCTATCAATAAAGAATGCTCCCTGTTTTTGATCAAATACTCTTATTGTTATTAGACCAAATGCAGCTCGTTGTTCAGAAGTTAGCATTGAGATTGATTGGTAATCTCTCTCAAATACTCTTATCTGCATTTCTTCAATCTCTCTTGGTATCTTTTCGCATTTGGATAAAGCTACTGTTAGCTGGGCAAAGATCATATTCTTGAATATCTTTTCCCATTGATTGAAGAATTGGATTGATGCCTCGTTTTGGTAATTCTCCATAATTATCTTTTCTTTTCAAAAGAACAAAGGAGTAGTAATTAGGTTGAGTTTTCACTAAAAATACCGTATTTCCACTGTAGTCAAAAGTGCGTGGTGTTTTTGTTAAATAACACTCGTGTGTTGTTATGTGAGGAGAATGACTAGTAGGAAAATATCAAAAATGGAGTAAAAAAAATCAAAAATACCGTAGTGGAAACTCAACCTTAGTAAAAAAATTTGGAGCATAATTACATGGGTCAGGATGCATCATATAAGAGCATCATCAATGGCCTAACCAAAACCAAAAGGTTGCTAAGGTTAGCAATATTTATTCAAAAATGTGCTAAAATTGGAATAACAAAACTTAGCAACCTCTTAGCAATTGCCAAGTTGAGTGTGTGTGTGGAATTATCCACTTGCCCTCATTTAAAAAAAAAAATTAACAACCTCTTCGCAAACTAACCAAAATTTATTTACCAAAAAAAAAAAAAACAAAAATTTGGCTATTGGATAACTAACACTAGCAAGCTTTTGCCAATAATTAAATTTAACAGATGCTACATTTATTCAATCAAGTACACCCATCATAATACAACAAGACACAAATCTTTTCTTTCTTCCCTTCTCTCTCAAAACAATAATTTCAAACAATTATTTAAAAAAATATTTTTTTTTCGAAAAACAATTCTTTCACAAAACCATTTTTGTCAAGGTCAGTTTAAAATACTTTAATAAAAATTGAGTTTTTAAAAAAACTGTATTAAAAAACTATTATTTATAAAGCTTTTATTTTAAAAAATTGCATTTATACACTTTTTTTTAAGTGTTTTGTTTTTTTAAATTTTTTTTCAACAATTATTTTTACGGAAATATTTTTTCTTTCTAAAAACTTTTTGTTTAAAAGAAGTTTTCAAAAACTATTTTTGTACTTTGAAAATATAATGTGGCAAGTTTTTGTTATCTAAATTTGAAAAAGTAATGGGAGAACCATTGTCTTTTGGTATGGACAAAAAAGACCAATGTGAAACTTAACATTATTAATTTTAACAATTTCTAAATAATGTTAAGCAGAGTTCTCCAATAGATTTTATGAGCTCATAAAATCTAATTTTGTTTGGAGATGTGATAAAATCACATTAGTTTTCCAATTAATAAAATTTAGGTTTGATAAAGGTATTTTTCAAATGATTTTATGAGAAAAAATTTAATTTTACTAAAATCAATTGAGAATCACAGATTTTATCCAAATTATTTTATGAGATCAGCCTCCTTTGGGTAAAAAACTTAATCCAGATTATTGGTTTTTTGTGACAATGTTTGATTAGGCCAGGGCGAGACAAGGTGGGCCCACACAATATTTTCCCATGTGTCTTCTGATTGGTTGACTGCTTCAGCTTTCATGCTCTCGCCCACCTTTTCACGCGTCATAGCAAACACCTCCCAACGAAGTACCCGACCCTCAGTTCCAAACGAACAGGCTCGGAGTACGAACCTCAGCTTCAGACCCAGCCTAAGCTCGTTCAACAGTTCGTTGAAAATTTCGCACTATTTTTGATCACTTCTCTCTCTCTCTCTCTCTCTCTCTCTCTGCAATACCTCTCTCTCTCTCTGAGCTCCCGAGGCCTCCATTTCCGTTCACCGATTCAAACCCTAGAAATCGACGGAATCCCTCAACGATTTGCTGTTCGAGATTTTGCTGCTGGGTCCACCAACGTCTTTGTAAGTTACACGTCTCTTTCTCAATACTCCCAAACCCTAATTTTCTCTATCTACCCACCATTCGTATGCCAAGATCGAATTTTTGCTAGGGTTTATGCCGTGCTTCTTTTGTCAGGGTCGTGTCACAGCTTGTATTAGTCTGTTTGCGTATTCTAATTGGTTTCGCCAATTGGGATATCATGCGTTGATTGTCGTTTTGTGTACTCTCTCTCTCTCTCTCTCTCCCCCTATTTATATATACATGTATCTACAGGTAAGATTAGTATGGTACTTTTGAGTTGAATGACTCAGGCATGGTAGGCATTGGTTGGGTTTTTATGCATATTCACTGAAGGGGGAAGAGTGCGTTTCATTTCAGTTTGGAGTACTTTCTATATTTATATGACTTGAATTGTATCCATCCTTGGTAATTTCATAAATTTGGTGCTATTATTTGTAGTTTAGTAAATGTGGGTACTCATCTGTTATCCAGGAATCTATCAACCAGTAGAAGTTCCTTGTTGGTGTTCACACTTGAAACTGATTTTGTGACCTTAATTTGGAAAAAGAGTTTTTTTGTATCTTTTTATTTATTTTTATTTTTTTATGGGAAGTTTCTTTTCTTTAGGGATAGAGGTGGTGAATACAAAAGGGTCGGTGGAAAAGGCCTCTAAGATTGTTTAAATGGACAAGTTTTTTTATCCTTTCTGCTGAGCCTCTGTGGCGGACTTGCACTTCATCCATTTACATTTTTTCTGATTTTTATTTGGTTGTAAAGTTCCTTTCAAGTTGAGGATATGAATAGTTTGATCCAAGAGTCAGGTTTAAAAGAACATTGTAATATGTTTTTCGCTAAGTCAAACAGAGTGGAGTAATGGGCAACCAGGCGTAACAACCCTCCTTTTGAGTTTGACCCTGGTTATTCTAGATCGCCCGAGGTTCCCCGAAGGAATCAAAGAGCCATAGCAACTATCGCCCCACCCCGGGCAAGCAACCAATAGGCGGGAACTGTAGGGCAGGGTTGAGGGGGTGGTTAGCATGACTCGAACTTGTCACCTCTCAAGGCCTGCCCGAAGGAATCAAAGAGCCACAACAACTACCACCCCACCCAGGCAAGCAGCCAATGGGCGGAAACTGTAGGATAGGGTTGGGGGGCTGGTTAGCATGACTCGAACTTGTCACCTCTCAAGTCCCAAACCTTGTGGGAGTAACTCACTGACCACCAAGCTACCGCCTTGGGTGGTAAGAACATAATAGCTATTTGTTCTTTCATTTTGTCCCACCCTTTGATAAAACCATCAGAATCAAATAGTCATTCAGGCATCACCATGTGCTTGGTTTCTTATTTCCTGAATTTATTGTGTTATTATTTGAAGAAAGATCAATAAAAGGTCTTCTGAGTTTAACAGTTTTTTGTAATGCTTTAAATTATGGAGTCTCTTGACACGATTGGTTGCCCCTCATATTTTTATTTTTCCATTGTTCAACTCACCAGTTTTAGTTTTTCTTCCCATAAATATGCAGATTGTGGTTGGCATTTTGCTTGTTGGAGTTACGCTTAATCATCCACAAAGAAGTTTGCTTTCATTATCTCAAAGTTATCTCGAAGTTAATTACAGTTGGAGCCTCAATACTGGAGCTCCTATTGGAGTGATGATATGCTCACTTTGTTCATCTGTTAAGTTCCATCTTTGTGTGTGTTAAAAATCTATGCCTGGTAACGAAGCTGGAGACAGGGTCCATAATTTCTTTGCTGAAGACAACTTGTCCCAGGGCCAGCATCAATCACAGGCTGTTGACGGAAGTTGGCCAGGGAGCATCAGTTTTGGGGCTGGAAGTCAAACACATAATGGTTTACCAAATTCCAGTTCAAAAGATTACAATATAGGGCAATCAGGTATTACTTTTTAATAATTTGGCTTTCTATGTGACCGTTACTATCTTTGTAACGGTTTGATCAGTCATCCTGTGGCAGTAGACTTTTTATTTTTCGTTTGTGTTTACGTTATATGAATTAGGGTTAATACCAATTGTTTTAAAATGAATTCTGCGCTTCTCATATGCAAGCCACGTATTTTCTTTGGGCATAAACAGATATTGAGAGAGGACATAGCAGTTATTCTAGTCCAGTGTCTCATGGAGTAAGGTTTTCACAGCCAGCAGTGAGGCCGGAGCTTGCTAACAGGAAGCCTCAAAGTCAGAATCCAAACTTGAATGGCTATATTCATGGACATCACATTTTGCAGACGAGACAGAATGGGACAAACTTTTTGGGAGTGGATTTAGAATCTCAGCACAGTAATATAACGCCAAGAGGGTCATCTATTTTTGAATCCAAACAAGGGAATGATGTTGAAAATAATAAAACTTTAGTTAGGTCGGAATCATGTGAATCACCCGTTAGTTTTGATTTTTTTGGTAGCCAACAACAGATCAGCAGACAACAAACAGGCATTATGCAATCTTTGCCACCTCCTGGGTTTAGCGACATGCAGCTACTGCAACAACAGGCCATGTTGAGGAAAATGCAAGAGTTTCAGAGGCAGCAACAGATTCAGCAACTTGAAGCAATTCGACAGAATTCACTGAACCAGATTCCCTCCATCACAGAGCAGGCATCTGGCAGCCATTCACATACTCTAATACACGGCACTCCCGTTACTCAAATTACTGAAGCATCAAATTATCCGTGGGCTTCTCCGGCTGTTAATGGATTTAGATTTTCCCCTGAGCATGGTCAGGCACTAAGCTCAATGGGTTTGTTTCCTCAACAACGGGTTGATCAATCTTTATACGGGGTTCCTGCTTCTAGTTCTAGAGGCACTTCACTCCAGTATTCTCACGTCCCACCAGATAAGCCTCCGGCTCGACAAATGACAATGTACAACAATTCTTTTCCAAGTAATCAGTTCACTGGATTCCCAGATCAGGTTAATATGCAAGATGGTTCCTTGGATTCCAGACATGGACTTCATGGGGAAAACTTATTCAGCAATTCTTATGGTCAAGGTCTAGATAGTGGGATGAACTCAGAAACAATGCACGAAAAAACTGGAAATCAGGTTTCTTCTTCCCATAATATGGCTTCCCTAGACCCTACTGAAGAGAAGATTTTGTTTGGGGATGACAATACATGGGATGCTTTTGGAGGTAGCACGCTCATGGGGATCGGAGGTTCTAATATGTTGAATGGTACAGGATTTGCGGATGGATTTCCTTCTTTACAAAGTGGGAGTTGGAGTGCTTTGATGCAGTCTGCTGTCGCTGAAACTAGTAGCAATGACGTCGGGCTCCACGAAGAATGGAGTGGTCTGAGTTCTCAGAATACAGAAGTTCCAGCTAGAAATCTCCAACCTTCAGCCAATGAAGATACTTCCAAACAACAGACAATATGGAATTCTGGATCGACTCCCCTCCCTAACGATGCCAATGTCAACAATGGCTATCAAGGTTTCACAGGATTGCAGCAATCTGGACAGAGATTTTCATATGAACATAGTGAGAGGCCGCAGAGGAATTCTAGTCATAGATCAATTCAGCAATCCTCAGAAGAAGGAAGCAAATGGTTAAGTCACAATCCTCTACAAAAACCACTTACTGAAGGGATTCAGATTTATGGAAATGCTGCTAATTCTTTAGATGCCGAAATGAATGCCAAGAGTGTTTCGGGGTCTTGGCCCAACCAACAGAAAGTTTCCTCTTTAAACGCTGGCCAGCAACAGAATAAACCGAATGGTCACAACGTTGGTGAGGCTATAACAGCTAGCCACGCATTGTCAATACATCACAGGAATGAGAACGACTTGCAACATTTGCAGGGTCATCGTGGTGGTCATTTATGGAAAGCTGATTCAGGTCTGGATTCCAGCATTGGATTGGAGCATGCAGTGTTTTCCAGAGAGGACTCAAGTTTGAATAATCTTGCTGCGATGCCATATTCTAGCACTGCAAGGTCCAGCCAGGAAACCACCCAACTTTTTCCAAACAGTCATCACTTTAGTAACTGGAAACATACTGATTCTTCGCTGAAAAGCAAAGCAACTGCGGATTCAGGGAAATTCCAGTATCATCATAACAAGGGCCCTCAGGTTTTAGAGTCGTCCATAGAAAACTCTGCTGAGGATGCAGTTAAAATGCATGAGACAGAGAAGTGTGATAGAAAAGAGAATTCTAGCGACAGCCGTGGCTCCAACTTATGCCAGCACACTACGACTGGTGACATAAGGGAAGGTAATCGGTCAGATGGAGTTGAGTCACAGAATTTTCCTGGAGGCAAGGAAAAGTCATCTGGTCATTCTGGCCGAAGAACTCGAGGAATCGAACTGGCTAGCCACTCGCAGGCCATGTCCCAGCAGGTTCCTCGCGCATCATACGGTCCCAATCAGGGTTATTTCGGGCACTCCAAAATTTTTGGTCATTTCCCAAAAACTTCCTCTGAAATGGAAAAGGTGAATTTGGGCTTGTGTTATTTGTTATTTTTAAAGCATTCTAGTTGTTATCTCAGCTAGAAAATTTTAAATTACTTTATTTACACTGGCATTCACAGGATGTACAAAGAAACATAAATGGGGTAGATGACACACCTTCCAGAAGATCTTTTCCAGGTTTTGCACCTAATGCTTCTGCTCCCTTCGACAGATCTGTTAGCATACATGAACCAAAGAAGGCTGCTCAATCAAGGTAGTTAATCAGTAAATTTTTGTTCTTTTGTCGATTCAACAGTGATTGAAATCCATTTTTTATGTCATGAAAGGAGATATGCTACATTTATTTGAAGATTTAAAGGCTTATTGTTTTGGGTTCATTAGTCTTTTTGTATTTCTTGTCTTTCATAGTTATGCTCGTACACTTGTTTAGACAGACTCATTTTGTACAAGCCCATTAGAAGTTTTGGTCTTCCTCTGTGTGGAGAATATATATGTTCCTTGGTCTCGGGTGCGTGTCAGGTTTTGGCATGTATCAATGTATTGGGTCCTTTTGAATCCTATCCCTAAGGACTTGTGGATGGGTCAAAATATTATCATTGCTCTGTATAGTCTCCTCTTTGCTAGGGGAATATGGTAGTTGGTTACATGGTATAATTCATCATTTTGTGCATAATATAGGAGTGTAAGGCTGTAAGCATAGTTACTTGCAAACTCGAACTCCTATGGGGAAAGTGGCTTCTCGACCTTCTTGTACTTGGGAAAAGTTCATATGGGGTAATTTTGCACATGTGTGATGCTACTGACCAAGTGGGTTGTGAATGTGTTCAAGCTGCACTGAACAAAGGTGTGATTATTGCAGCAAGACATGTTTATTGGTGGAGAATGGACATATATTAAACTGCCTCCTAGCTCACAGACAAAAGTATGGCCCATTGTGCAAAAGGTCTAGAACTTTGGGTTGAGCAGAATAGAACTTGAATGACTTGGGGGTTAAGTACTGCTTATTTTTTTCCTGTTTTCTTGTACATGTTATTTTTTTCCTGTTTTCTTGTACATGTTCTATAAGTAGAACTTGGATGATATATTATGGAATCCAATGCTTCTTTTGTGTAAGCTATGTTGTTGGAGGTTTTGAGAATACATACATTTAAGACCTTTTTTTGTTGGGAAGTTAATTAATTAAGAACCCATCAAACCACAAAGAAACAGATTGCATACCTTGAAAACCTCACACAACAAAACCATACCGTTAAGAACTAGGACTATCATAGATTCATAGGACCATGGAAACAGAAACAGCCCATCAAACTCTAGAAAACTACAACATTAAGACATAAAAAAGAAAGCAGTGTAGCCCTAAAAATTTCATCGGAAAATTCCCAAATTCAGCCAAAGCTCTATTCCCTTCAGTTTCTGGAATTCGCCTCCATTCTGACATGCGAGCTCTAATAGATGTAGCAATCTCGGCTAGAACTCCTTCCACTTCAAGCACTTTATGTTGGAAAATTCTCCCATTCCTTTCACCCCAAATATATTATAAAAGGAAGCAGGTAAAGAAAGTCTGGAGACTTTTTCAAGGGCTTACCTCTACCAAACTGGCAAGCCCACACCCACTCAGAAGCCAGAATAGCAGTAGTTCTATCATGGCCAGCACTACTTGCTAAACTTGAGAGGGAAAATGACAAGCGAAGAAGAGGTGGTTGTGTTCCTTCAGAACATCCACAGACTACACAAGTGGCATATGAAATAACTCCCCAAGAATGAAGCCCATCTCTAGTCGCAAGATTTGTGTGACAGTAATGACCATCTTGGCACATGATGTGGGAACCAAAGGCTAGCCCACTGGACTTCAGGATAGGAGGATCTCAAAGCATTCCATGCAGTTTTGAAGATGTACTATTCTTCTCATGCAAATCATTGTCGTGTGTATTTTTTTGTTGTACTTGTTCAGATTCATAGTTCATGTTAATTGACGCATGTGTTTAGCGCATTGAGTTATGCTTTACAACATGTCAGTTTTTTTTTTTGGGTGAGTAATAAAGTCTATAAGAAGGCATCTGGGGATTCCACCCATTACAAAAGACAGCCAAGAAACCAATAAAAGAAAAAAGAAAGATGACAGGGAAATGAGCCTATACACCGCTCTAAAAGTCAAAACTATCTTGTGATGTCAAGAAACATGTAATTTGGGATGTCAACTTTATAACCACATCTCTTTATTCGATTGTGTTCTGTTTGGAAGTTCCTGAAATTGTATATCTGTGGCTTTGTTTCTTATGATGCGCCATATCAGGGGATGTGCATATCAGAATTACTGGGAACAGACAGCATGCCAAAATTTGGCAACTTTTACTGTTCTGGTTTAGTTTTCAGCTGTTAATGTTTCCCTTTCTTGCCTGTATATTGTTTTAGATTAAATCACTTGCATGCGTATGATGCCTTTGAAAATTCGTAAATGTCCACTGCAGTCAAAATATGCTCGAGCTTCTTCACAAGGTGGATGAATCCCAGGAACGCGGGAATTCTGATGGATCTGTTGGTCCCCTTCGGCAGAATCAGTCTTCTTCTCAAGGTTTTAGTTTACAACTTGCACCTCCATCACAACGGGCAGCCGTGCAAAACTATGCATTACCTTCTCATAGCTCTGAACCAACAAACAGTTCTCAAGTGCAATCTTTGCCTTTTCCGCTTGAAACATCTCAAGGAGAATTCAAGTTTAGTGGGATTGAAATACCAGGACAAACTAGAATAAATGAAAATTACAAGTTTTCTCAAAATAGTTTGCAGCCCAGTCAATCAAGTAATTATGTGTTGTCAAATTCATCCACAGCACAGGATCAAGAGGTTCAAATTTTGCAAAAAGGAGTGAATGTACCATCTGAGTATGGCTTAAATTTCACGGACTTGCAAGGTTTTGTTTGTCAGCCTGAAAAGGAAAGCTTCCGTCAGATTGTATCTACTGGGAACGCTGAGTTTGCTGACAGGATGACTGCATTCCAAGGGAAGGAATCTACTGTCAAGAATCAGTCTGATTCCTCTCCTTCTAATTCTGCTTCCACTCAGAGAGATATAGAAGCCTTTGGTCGTTCCTTGAAGCCGAATAGTCTTTCACATCAAAATTACTCCTTACTGCAGCAAATGCGTGCCATAAAGAGTACAGAGGTTGATCCAAGTGAGAGGAGCTTGAAGAGATTGAAAAGAGAAGATAGTGAGCCAGGATCTGGAGACTCAAAAATGCTAAGCTTTTGGGGGGATAAAAATGCAGCTTCTCAACTTGGGAATTATGTACCTTCTCAGGATATCATTCCCCATGGTCGGAAGGATTCCGAAAATTACTCTCTTAGTAATGGTGTAGCATCTGTTAGAGCTGAACATTCTCAGATTAGTCCCCAGATGGCGCCTTCCTGGTTTAATCAGTTTGGAACCTTTAAAAATGGGCAGATGTTACCCATGTATGATGCACGAAAAGATGGCACCGTGAATTCTGTGGAACAACCATTCGCATTTGGGAAGTCTTCTGACAATTTGCTCTCATCTAAGTCAATGGAGCTACTAAATGATGCTGCTGATTCAAATCAGGCGGGCAAGATCTGGCAAAGGTCAACACCCACTTCTGTAGCGATGGAGCATTTCTCCTCTGGCCGGTCACTTGTTCAGGTTGTCCCTGATCAAAGTATCGTCGCCATAAGTCCAAAGAAGCGGAAAAGTGCTACATCAGAGCTTCTTGCTTGGCATAGAGAAGTGACAGAGGGTTCCAATAGTCTTCTGACAATAAGGTCATTATTGAATCAGCTGTACCATGTATTAATGTTCCCCCTTTCCCTCCTGTTGTTCCATTCTTATTTGCAATAAGAGAATCAAAATTTTGTTTTTGGTGTGTTCTTCCTGTTCAGTAAGCATAGAAATAGAAATATTTCAAAAGGTCGAGGAAATTGACAATATGAGGAATGTAGAAAGATGCACTAAAACTTATCTAAATGCGTAGAAACCTAGTAAGTGATAATCAAACATATTTCGTAAATCAGTTGCTTGGTCATAAAAAAGAATTGTAGTAACAGTTACAACGAAACTAAAATTTCCCAAGTATTGGCAAAATATATTGGGAAAATATATTTGGAATTCTTCTCGACACAAATTGTTTTGCTTTGTTGCATTGCTTTTTCGATGTTTTTGGCTATATTCTGTTATTTTTTATTGGGAACACTTGAATTTGTCATTCCACTGGTATTTTGTTTTGGTCTCTTTGGAAATGGAAATGTTTTGGCTTTTTCGATGGAAACAAATGGAAATTTTTTGTCTGTCGCCATTATGTCTTCTTTGACATGGTATATCACTGCCGCTACTGAATGGACTAATGTTCTCCTTTTTCAGCATTCTTTTCCCTGCCATTTTAATTTGTTCAATTTTGGTTCGTTTTTTTTTGCAGCTTGGCGGAAGTTGATTGGGCCAAAGCTGCTAACCGAATAATTGACAAGGTTTGTTTGTCCCTTTGTGATTTATGTTTGTTGCTAGTCCTTGGATAGTTTTCTTTGTTCCTTAAGGTGTCATTCAAATGACAGGTGGAAGTTGAAGCTGAAATAATTGAAGATGGACAACAGGTGCTTAGACCTAAGAGACGGCTTATCTGGACAACACAGCTAATGCAGCAATTGTTTCTCCCTCCCCCAGCAGCTATTCTCTTTGCCGATGCTAGTTCAAACTATGAGACTATGGCTTTTTTCGTCTCTAGACGAGTATTAGGGGATGCTTGCAGCTTAATCTCTTGCGGTGGAAGCGATTCTTGTTTGCCTCTTAACAGATCAAACTTGTAAGAATTTCTCAGTTATGTGGGAATGTGGAATTTGTTTGTCCTTGTCCGTGCTAGATCATGTTTTCTGATAGTCATAGTTCCAGTAGATGGTTATTGTCCTGTTCATAATTATAGTTTTCTGTGAAAATTGTCGTGTAGAATTGGTGATCAGAATCTTTCTGAAGAAGTGGCAGACGTCGATGGTAAGTCTAGTGGCTTGCCTGATAAGTGCAACCTATCCGAGAGAATTTGTGGTCAGCATCTTTCCAAATTTCTGGAAGCCTTCATCGATAGAGCAAGGAAGCTTGAAAACGAATTCATGAGGTAACCTTCAGGATCTTAAATTTGGTCTATTTGATATTTAAAACTTTAGGTCTCTTACATCTTGAATTTGGCTTTTCTAGCGAGTTGCTTGACTACTACTTGGCCTTTATATGACTTATATTTCTAATTGATTCTGTGCTGGAATTCCTAAGGTGCAATGTTAAATGATTATAGTTGGTTTTACAATCATATTCTATTATGTCTAACGTAAAGTAAGCAAATTATGGCCTTAGTTGCACGGAGCGGGGGCACATATAGAAGCTTCCTAGGTTGGTAGCGATGAGGGTAATATTTAATGAATAACTTTATATATATTTACACGTATTGTACATATGTTTTATAGTTGCAAGGGAGCGTGTATATAAACATTTTACATATATATAAACATAAGTGAGAAATGACATCCCAATAGATTTTTTATGCCAAGTATACGCCTATACGGAATAAATACGTAGGTAAGTAGTAGAATACAAGACGAGAAGGAGAGAGTCCTAAATCTCTATTACTTACTGCCTCCGTCTCGGTCTGTTTTTTTGGGTAAATAGTCTTGATCTGTTTGTCCCCCTTTTGACTTATATCAGTACCAATTTTGACTGTCCAAAATATCAATGGTTCAGATTATGTAAATTTCCAAATCGATGGATCAGATTTGGTTTCCTTAATAAGTTGGAAACCCGAGATTGGACAATCAAATTGGGACGGAGGTAGTATTTTTTCTTTTTCTTCTTCCTTGCATATATTTGGATAGAGAAGTGAGAATTTCGTCTTTAAGATTAGTGTGGAAACTCCCATACTATTTAGGAGCGGGTTCCCGTCTGGATGAGAGCGAGCTCCCGTCTAGGGAGCGCACCCATTTTAGAAGGATCCTGCTACTAAGTTATGGCACTTGAGGAAGAAATTGATTATGGATTTCTCTTGCCAATATTAAATTGTTGAGATTAGGCTTTGGAGAGCATCGCTTTTCTCTTCTCTCACCTCCCCCGCATGAAAAGGTGTACTTCTGATAGTTGAGGTTTTGGTGTCAGTCCTACCTAGAAAGAAAGCGCACAATTTTAGAGAGGAACATGGATGCCCTGACTCTGAAATTTAAAAAGGAAAACGTCAAGTAATATCTACATTTCTTCTTCCTTGTACTATGCTTTGATTAATTTTTTTTTTTCCTGCTGTTCAAAAAAAAAAATCTACTTTGATTTTGCTTTCTTGACTGTGCACTGCTGACTGCAATGGTGGACCATGAAATCTCTTATCTGGCTGGAGGAGTTGGGAAACGTTGGCTTTTACCTTAAGGCCTTGTGTGATTGACTGATTGTCCGAATGTAAAGATGGGGGATATGTAATGCCATCAGATATACGATGGGATGTGCAAGGGATCAAGTGACTATATACTTGGGGTGTACTTGTACTATGTTTATTTAGGTTCTGAAAGAGGACCAGACACGGTGATTGAATGGAAGATGAGTTGTATCATGGTTTGGTGCCAAATCTGATCTGGTATCTCTTATATATTTTGTCTCCTTTCGAGCAAAGTGCCACATCACTAGGGCACACAACAAAACACATGAGAGGGCTTAAGATCATTCTTTTGAATTGATCATATCTTTTACAAAAATAAAGTTCGGACATGTATTCAGGTGCCTTAACTAAGCTGTGCTGTTCATAATAATCCTAGAATGCCTCTATGTTTAGAAATCTCCAGAGTTTCTTTATGTTGGTTGCTGCTGGTGTTATTATATGGCATCTAGTCCTTAATCTTCTTGTTTCAAATGCTTTAATATGGTGCAGTTTGGACAAGAGAGCATCACTATTAGATTTGAGACTTGAAACCCAAGAAATTGAGAAGTTTTCCACAATCAATCGTTTTGCTAAATTCCATGGCCGGGGACAAGCTGACGTGTCCAACACCTCAACTTCTTCCGATACAGCCGCAAATGCTCAGAGAACTTTCCCCCAGAGATATGTTTCTGCAGTGCCAGTGCCTCGAAATCTTCCTGAAAGGGTACAATGTCTCTCTCTTTGATCTTTAATTAATTTATTGGTCTCCTCCTTGGCACTGTACGAAATTCCTAGAACATACAAAGCCGAGTTTGCAAGCAAAGAGGGATACTTTATTTTCTCTCTTTTAAAGGAATGGAGGCCTTCTGATGTATTTTACAATGCAGGCCATTGTTGTCATTTTGAGAAATATAAGGTTCAGTCCTTTGTAGATCTATTCGATAGTATTTAAAAAGATGGTGCCCCGTCAATTTTGCAGTAAATGGGCAGAATATTCTTAGAAATTGCAGCCTGATATACTGAAGATGTGCGCAAGCCAAATATTTCCTTCTGATGTATACATGTTTGTATTTATTTTCTTTTGGGTTCGACTTTTGAGCATGGTTTGGGATTCACAGATTGAAAGGTTAGTTAGTTTCTTTTCGCCATCAAGAAATAAAAAAGAACCAAAAAAAGAAAAAGAAGAAGAAGAGAGAACCCTCCGTTCGGAGATGTGCCTGCTGTTTTATTTATGTTGTATTTTGTAAACCTCGTCGGAAGTTGCTCAAAATGAAGGGAAAAAAAAAGGTGGTTACAGATCATGCGCGTGAAAGGAAAAGGTGGTGGTCGACTTGGTGTTAAGGCAAATCATGGTATGGTTTGGTCGCTGAGTTGAGAAAACCAGTAGTTCTAAATTGCAGACTTGGGACTGAGAAAAGAAAAAGGCTTGAAATGAGGGCTCCATTTCAAGTAATTAAAATGTGGTGCAAAATGGAGTCCTCATTTCAAGCCCTCTTTTTCTCAGTTTTTTTGAGGTTGCAAGGGATAAGCAATAATACAGTTGAATTACCAACGCAGGTTGGTTCAAGTGGTTCGACACTTGTTCCCCTTAAGCAAGGTCTCGAGTTCGAGTCTTGTGAATGGAGAAAACTTGCGCTGGGAGAGCTTTACCCCTTCGTGGGCCGACCCGGCTCGAACCGGATTTAGTCGGGGTCCAGTGGGCTTCCGGATACCGGTGGTTTAAAAAAAAAAAAAAAAAAAAAAATACAGTTGAATTGGTTAGAGACAGAACCTGCTAAGTTTATATATGCAGTTGGAAATCAGCTGCTCTAAATAATCGAGCTGTTTTAAAAACGTTATGATTTCTTTCCTGGTCCAAATAAATGCCAATTCAACCAACTCGCCCCTACTGGGGCGGTATTTGTTAAATTTTTCAGGTACATGGTTGGGGGAGAATTGAAAATATCCAACTTGGTTCGGGTAGGGTTTGGGTAGACATCACCCCTCCCCTATGCCCGCCCCATTTTTTAAATTATTTTTTATGCATTAAATTTTATTTTTGTTCTTAAATTTTTACCCATAAAACCAAAATATCACATTATATATGAATTATTTTCCATTTTTCTTATAGATGGTATATTTTGGTTAAGTTGTAGGAGTAATAGTTATTTTGTGAACTTCTATCTATTATTTGTGCGCACTAATTTTGTAGTCTAAGGGGCGGGGTGGGGGCGGGGGTACCCATACATTACCCAATTGGGTTCGGGGAGAGCGAGACTATCTTTTTGAGTCGGGGTATGGCAAAATCTGCCCCACCCTGCCCCGTTGCTATTTGTAGGTTCACTTACAGTAGGTAGATGTGTTATGTATTTTTGGTATCCATCCTTATATATTCAAGGCATGCATGCATGTGAAAAAAACCCAACTCCCGTAGTACATATTACTCATACCTTCTAGGTTGATCAGGAGGTTAGAACATATTAATGCCATAGTTGTAAAAAATTGCGATAGTACTTGCTAATGGCATAATTGTAAATTTAAGGGAGAAGAATAATTTTTAAAAAAATCCAGCAAAAAATTGAGTCGCTTAATTTGAGCAAAATGAAATTTGATACTATAAGTTTGTAATTACGAATTTAATTTGAGCAAAAAGTAAATTTGATATGAGTTTTAAGGGGTAATTGAATTTCAATTCTAGAAAAAAAGGGTAAGGTTTGGAGAAGGGGATGCTTAAGGAATCTCTCACAGTCCACAATTTGGCGGCAAAAAATCAAATTCTTATAATTAATGCGTAATAATAGAAATTTAATTTTAGAGTATTATATACTTATGTAATGTTCAATTTATTACATTATTCCCGGCTTTGAGCAAAGACAAGCAAGGCACCTTGGCCCCTCCAAAAATTCCTAAAAAGAGAGTCCTCAAAATTACGCAGCATATATCGTTACCATAGATTTATAAAAATAAAAATCCATTCAAATTGAGTCCATCGGACGACCGAGGGGTGCACAACACGGTGCAAAGCACCCAAGTGCACAGAGGGGGTGGGTGTTGTGCACTTGGGTGCTTTGCACTGTGTTGTGCACCCTCGGCCGTCCGATCGTGTTTTGGACGGTCCAAATGTGTTCGACAATTTTAATTTATTTCTATCGGTAAAAAATCAAAACACATCCGAGCCGTCCAAAACACGATCGGACGGCCGAGGGGTGCACAACACGGTGCAAAACACCCAAGTGCACAACACCCACCCCTTGTCCCTTATAATAGGGTACACCTTATATACAACATAAAAAAGAGCTTAAATTAAATAAAGAGAGCATAGAGGCCTAAATCTTTTATGTCAAAAGTTGAGGAGATAAAAAAAAAAAAAAAAAAAAGGAACTAAAAAGAAAAAGACCGGTTGGATAGATTTGCTAAGCTATCCACCGAGACAGAGAGATAACATAAATAATTTACGATTATCTAAGTGATTGTTTCAAATTTTGTAATGATGCATAATTTTGGGATTGTTGCAAATTTACATTGAGGATAAACTTCCAATGAGGGTCCCTCATTGAAGTTAAAATGCGGACCTCACCTTTCCGAGCCAAATTTCGACGATCCGAACCGTTCAATGTTTTTAAAATGCATTTTTAAGGGCCCCCGCGAAGATTCGTCCAAAAAAATTACCCGGAAGAGCTTCATCCGATCGGTTTTTGTTAAAAACGTTATATCAAAATTTGGTCCGGAAACACAAAAAAGGCTAGGTCCGCATTTTATTTTCCAATGAGGGACCCTCATTGGAAGCTTATCCTTTACATTGATATTGAAATTTAATCATTATGGAGGACTACACGGCTCGAACTGCTCCAATTGCTGCTGGATTCCGATCCGTCTAGAGGGATAGATAGTCTCTCTAGGTCTCAAAATTTAAGTCTATTTTTACTTTTTTGATTTTCTTTTCAATTGTGTATATCTTTCAATTTATAATATTTTTTAAAATTTCAAAAAATTTATTTAATAAAACTTTGATAGAGATCTATTTAATAAAAAGTCTAATTTAGATATATTTTTTTTCAAATAAGATCCATAGTAACATGGACATATATTTAATAAAACTCGTATATATTAAAGATATAACCCTTTTTTTTTATAACCCTTTTTTTTCAAGAAGTTAGAATAGTAACATGGACAAAAAATTTGGAAACAAAACCCAGTGAAAACGTTTCGATTTTAATTTCACAAAGAACGCCTTAGGACAGCACTTGGCGATAATCTTTATAATCGCTGTGTTTGGTTGAGAGTTTTGAGAAGAATATTTTGAGAAATATTTTTGAGATATTGTTTGGATGAGTTTTGGGAAAAAGTAATAATTAGAGAGAGGTGTAATAATTGGAGAGAGATAGAGAGAGAAATGAGATAATGATTGGAGAGAGGGGTATGAGTAGAGAGAGAAATGTGATTAATGATTGGAGAGATGAGAGATGGGGAGAGAATCGTTTTTCTTGTTTTAAGTTCGTATTGGGCCTCCAAAATGTCCAGTAATTTTTTCAAGTTCATCTTGTGCAGGGGTGAGGGGCCTGGGGTGTGGCCCGTGGCCCTGGCCTCCATTTTAAAAATTTACTAAAAACATATATATTACAATTATTATTGAGATAATTAATATAACAAATCTCTAAAAATTTAAATAACTTTGATTCCATGTAGTTAAAAAATAAAATAATTCTACATTGTCATGTAAAATTTTCTCAATTTCTTTCACAGGCGCAATCAATTACACATGGGTATTATAATTATCGACCAAAAAACAAAACAATATCATATACAATACAATACAATAATTTACTATACAATCTACACGATAGGCTGACTATAATTTTTGGTTGATTTTTTTTTTTTTTTGAGTCTGCCCCCTCGCTGCCCCTCGGTCTAAAATTCTGGCTCTGCTACTAATCTTGCGCCTCCAAAATGTCCGGCACCGGTTCCAGAATTACCCAAAACAAGAAGAAAATACTAGAAAACTATCCAGTGTTTGATAAGGGCGAAAAAACAACTATTGAGATGTTTGAAGAAGAAAAAGCCAGACATCCATTTTCCGTACTTTCTGTTTTTATCTTGGCACTTTTCTGTACTATGGGTTCACCATTTTTACACGTCCTTCAATTAAAACTATCTCCTCTGCGAGAAATTTTTCAGTGCCGAGGGGGTATTGCCCACGTGGTACCCGCTCGACAATCTCAGCCGTACACAACGCAATCCAACGGTCCGGATTTTAGAGAGAGAAAAAGAAGAGAGAGTGTTTGGGGGAGAGGAGAGAGAGGAAATCAATCTTGACCACCCAAAACACATTTGGACGGCTCGGATCATGCTTGGGTACCAAGTGGCAATACCCACTCGGCACCCAATTTTTTTTCCTCCTCTGCCTTCACTTTGTTTGTAGTTTCCCATAAGCTCACAGAGCTTTTGTAACTCATTTTTGATCAGCTGAGTGTTTTGGGTCACATTTTCACCATCTCTGTTTTCTCCAACAAGTAAGGGTTGGTGCAAATTCTCATTTCCCCAAGATGGCTCCTCCTCTTTCCAAAACCAGTAAGTCTTTTCCATGGCTCTTCATGGGCTCAGTACTCTTGGCCCACAACTATGATCTGAACCATCTATTTATTAGAATTCCCGATTAATATGTGTACAAAAAAATCAGTTTGATCGGATATCAAAAGACATGTGAACGAGTTGCATTTTGTTATGTAGAAAGAACGGCAAACACATTTTAAACTTAAACCTTATGATCTGCAAGAAAAAGATGCAACTTATTCACATGTCTAGTTGAACGGTTCGGATATCGTTTGTTTGCCCGGATGAGCCTACAAAAAATTTCCTTGCTTTTTAATTTGTATAGCATGAGGCTCAATTTAAGCCTATTTTGAATAGTCCTCCCAGATCACTTGATGCATAAGAATCGATTACAAGAATACACTCAGAAAAGAGGCTTATCGGCTCCAATTTATCGAAACACCAACGAAGGGCTTCCTCATGCACCAATGTTCAGATCAACTGTGTTGGTTGAAGGGCAAAAGTACTCGTCATTGCAAACTTTCCGGCATAAAAAGGAAGCCGAGCAACAGGCGGCGCAATATGCATTAAAGGGTCTAGTGAGTAGGATCAAGGACGAGAGTTGCACCCTAATTCAACAGGTTTGTGTTTGGTTTCTCTTAAAAACTTTGGTATCAGTTCAACTTCATTTTGCTTTCGTGGCTAGCTGATTTCGACAATCATCGATCTTTCATGGGGTGTTTGCTTACGAAGCTCACTTCTTTGTTTTGCTATTTTTGCCTTTTCCAGTCTTGTTTGATACAATATTTGACCCACACCTTTTACTCAAGGTCCTAATTCAAAGAGGCCCAAAGATGGACCGAGGGACTAATGAGCCCGGGCTACCATCCAACTCAAATTTCAAAATTTCTTCATAATCTCAAAAAAAAAAAAAAAAAAAAAAAAAAAAAAAGTTTAATATTTGAACTTCTAAAATGGGTATGGGTACAATATTCTATGCATCGCAAATATAGATGTCCATATTTTTGTAGTTGTATAAATTGATTTTTGAAATTGAAACCTTGACTCTCTATACCTCTAGAATCCTCCATAATAGACTATTAGAATCCTAGAATGGTAGAGACTCCGTAGAAGTTTGAAGAATAATCTAGACTATTTTAGAACGATATAAAATGATGGAAAATGTTCTAGATCTTAATTTCTAAAAGGTTCTAGCAGTGGAGGAACCTAGAGAGTTCTGGAGATATAAAGGATTCCAGTATATTCTAGAAGATTTTAGAAGACTCCACTATATTATGAACTTGTGTGGGGAGTTCTAAAATATAATGGAGATATGAAGAAAGGAGCATATATTTTAGGTGGATTCTAAAAGGAGAATGTTAGGCGTCGAATAAAAAAGATCCTAGCCATTTTACTGAAGAGGTGCATTTCTTTGTGAGTGTGTATTTGTTTAAATTATTGTACAAGTCCAAACTCAAACACCATTCATATGTGATAAAAATATTTTACATTCGCCCACCTTGATGAGGCTTGGTTTACTTATATAGGTAAAAGCATTTTATTACCTTTGGCAAAAAAACATAAATTGGTTTTTTTGGTTTATTCGGTTTGTCTTTTAATTTTTTTTTATATTTGTTAGTTTTGCGTCAAGTTTTCATGGTTTATTGGTTCCTCTCGAGGAGAGGAATCCATAAAGTATAAAATTATGGGAAATGATAATGCCAAAACCATTTTTGTTTGTGCCAAAACTGTAGTGCATAAAAGGCTTGTACCTTGCAAATGGTACAAGATTTTTAAGCACTACAATTTTGGCACAAACAAAACGGTTTTGGCATTAGCACCACCTAAAATAATAGTCAAAACTAAATTTTTTCACAATAAAGTGGAAAATAAACCAGTTTATTGGATTAATTTTGGCTTTATTAAAAAAAATTAGTTTTGACTATAATTCTATACTTTTTAGATTCGTCACATCGAGAGGAACCAATAAACTATGACAATTTGGCGTAAAACTAACAAATGTAATTTTTCTTTTGAATAAAGACAAAACGAATAAACCAAAAAAATCAGTTTTTGGTTTTTTTGCCAAAGGTAATGGCTATAAATATATATTTGAGACGCAAGGTAGGTACCTCACCCTCACTCAAGAAAAGACAGGGTGAGATGTAGGGCTCAATTTGTCTTGTGTGGGGGTAAAATGTAAAGTACGTGCATCCGAATATTCGGTGGTTTTAATAGTTAGGAATTAGGGACACATTTGGTTGGAACTTTTATGTATAGGAGCTTAGGATTAATTCCCTTCATACATCATATCGCGCAAAACATGTGGTGTACATGCTGTATTGACAATCCTGCATTGTTAAGCTTACTCCAACAACCTGAAATAAAGTTTAGCACCACAAGTTCAAAGGAGAGAGAAGCTCTCACAGAGGAGACACCCATTCTTCTTTCTCAAAATCAATTCGACAATTCGTAAACAACTAATTGCGTTAATTTCTATAGGAAACGGCACTAACCATCATGCTATAATCCTCCGGCTATCCGGGTCTGACTTAGTTCTTTGTTTTAACATCACTCGGATTTGTTGAGTGGGAAAAGTGGTGAATTTTCCAACTCCCTTGAATTTTACTTCCTTTCTCTCTTGCGACGGGAACGGAATGGTAGTTTTGCGAGGAAGAAAGAGCATGATAGTGGGGTTCTTTTTATTGGGTGGAAAGGGAGTAGATGTTGCTACAACTGCCATGGTTCAAAGTTCCAAATCTCTCTGAACTTTTTTAGCTGTCGAATTGAAAGTTCAAAGAGATCTAGAACTTTGAACCATGGCAGTGATAGCAACATCTGCTCCCTTTCCAACCAATAAAAAGAACCCCACTGTCATGCTCTTTCCTCCTCGCAAAACTACCATTCCGTTCCCCCGCAAGAGAGAAAGGAAGTAAAAATTCAAGGGAGTTGGAAAATTCACCTCTCCTAGCTCAACAAACGGTGTTGTTACCAACAAAACAAAGAACTAAGCTATAGCATGATGGTGAGTGTCGTTTTCTATAGCAATTAACCCAATTTGTTATCTATGAATTGTCGAATTAATTTAGAGATAGATGAACGGGTCACTCCTCCACCGCTTCTGAACCATATGGTGCGGACATTGCTGGCCTATATTGATTCTCGTGGGTGCATATATCTGCTTCCTTTCCACCCAATAAAAAGAAGCCCACTATCATGCTCTTTCCTCCTCGCAAAACTACCATTCCCTCCGCGCAAGAAAGAAAGGAAGTAAAATTCAAGGGAATCGAAAAATTCACCACTCTATCCGCCCAACAAATCCCGGTGCTCTTACGTACCAACAAAACAAATAACTAAGCTATAGCATGATGGTTAGTGTCGTTTTCTATAGCAATTAACCCAATTTGTTATTTATGAATTGTCGAATTAATTTAGAGAGAGATGAACAGGTCTCTCCTTCGCGAGAGCTTCTCTCTCCTTTGGAGACACTATTGCTATGTGAACCATATGGTGCGGACATTGCAGGCCTGTATTAATTCTCGTGGGCGCATATAGCGCACCGGGTCGTCCCAAAGGTTTTGAGCGCCCAAGGTTAAATCTAAAAATTGTGCCCTTAAGATAGGGGTGTAAGCGAGTTGAGCTTCGAAGTGTTCAGACTCGGCTCGCCAAAAATAGGCCTGGCTCGAGCTCAAAACGAGCTTTGAAGGCTCGGCTCGAACTCGACTCAAAAACTTTTCAAACAACTCGATCTTGGCTCGAGCTATCACGCGTCGATAACCTTGCCACGTGCTGTTTGCGTCAGTGAAATGAGGAGGTACAACTCTTAATTTAAAGGAAATCCAACTTTTTCACTTGGGTGAACAACCGATGTGGGACTAAGCATAAAAGGGAAGAATATCCTTTTAGCTGTGTGAACCAACTTTTTCACTAGGTTTGGAAAAGAGTCCTACTCAAGTTTAATACGAAAATGTATATTAGCGCAGATCAAGTGCTTCGCGGGTTCCTTTCAAGGAAGGAATGGACAAAAGCCAAGGCTGATGAAACGCGCTGCGCGGGCAGGTAAAAAGGGGCTTGAGCGCTTGCCCAAACCTTGTCATGCCCTACAATCTGGCCAAATGAGAGACTCTCATGCCTTTGAAAAAATCAAGCCTCTCACCCTAAAGGCACAATAACCATACTCAATGCCTTAGGAAAAATTCACATTTACTCAAGCCAAGGCAAGACTGATAAACAGCTACATTGCCTTAGAAAAGTTTTCTCTACTCCAAAATAATGCCAACCAAAAACCTTATGCCTTTGAATTTAAAACATTTATCCCCAAATGTAAAGGCATTAAGAAGCATAAGATGCATCCAAAAATGAGAAGCTAACTGCACATGAGATGCATATACATTTCCAATCGAATTCCAAACTAACTAAATATATGCTGAGATCCTGCAGGCCACAACTCAGCATTTTGCATGGCAACCCTTCTTATACCACATCTTGAACCACCGGACGGAGTAGCTAGACTCAACTAAAGTAACTAAAACCACCTCAAAAAACCAAATGGAAAAAGAATAAATACAGACTCCAATGGTTGGTCGGTATCCAGAAATCGCCAATTAATCTAACACAACCCCAGGGCGGCAGTCAATGTGAGAGTGCTATAATTTTTCAGACAATTGGGCTGGAGGCCAACATTAGTGGGCTAATAGGCTATTAGTCCAAGTTATTTTTTATTAAGGCCCGCAATCCATTGATTGCAATTTTTTCCTGTCCGAGGTCCTCGAATGGACAAATTTGACCTCATGCGCTAGCACCTAGACGGCCACACTCTCCTGGTTCCCACATCCTCTCTTTCATCTTTAGAACACACACTCTCCTGGTGCTCGAGATCTTTGTTTGCTCTACCACGGTTGGTGGCTGCAAATGTGGGCGAATCAAATTAATCTCTCTCTCTCTCTCTCTCTCTCTCTCTCTCTCTCTCTCTCTCTCTCATGTGGGACACAATTTATTGGACAAAATTAATCTCCCCTTTAATTTTTGGGGTGGGTTCAATTTTAGGAGTTTAGGCTCTTTGGGGTAGGGTATAGTGGGTTTAGGCATTTTGAGTTTAGGCACTTAGGGTGCACTTTCCAATTATAGGGTTTTAGTGGTTTAGACACTTTCTTATGGTACCCTAGGGTTTTAGGCACTTTCATAGGGTACCCTAGGGTTTAGGTTTAGACACTTTCATTAGGTTTGGGGGTTTAGGCACTTTCATTGGCTAGTGGGGGGCATTTTTAGAATGTGTAGGTGATTTGTCCTCTTGGCATTAAAGAAAAAGTTGATGTCCTTATTGAAGTAAAGACCCCTTTACTATGTCCTTCCAAAAAACGGACCCATAATTTTTTTATGAGGCACGAATTTTTGTGCAGGGCGTGCTAAGTTTTGTAATTCTTTTTAAATGTTGGGATACTGCAGGTTTTTGTTTTTAAGAAATTAATCTTGTAACTTTTTCTACAGATGTAAGTAGCTGAGGTTCATTTGGCATTAGCAAGCTATGATGACATAATATAACCTAGACAATTGGCGAGCAGAATAATAAGTTGAATGAAAAGTTTGGAAGGGATAGAATTTTTTTTTTTATTAGCAACAAAATTTTATTGAAGATACTAGACGAAGGATACATCGAGGAGGAGAAAAAAACGATCCAACCAAAAATTCGATACATCCGAAGGGCAAAGCCCAAACACCCTTGGGCCTAGGATGCCCAGACAAAACAGTTAAAATACACCCAAAAGCCTTCAAAGCCCAGATACAACATTAAAGTACAAAAAGCTTAGGCCAAACACGTGGGCTAAGCCCAACCCCCATAAACCCAAAATCTA
This sequence comes from Vaccinium myrtillus, assembly GCA_016920895.1. NCBI lineage: Eukaryota > Viridiplantae > Streptophyta > Magnoliopsida > Ericales > Ericaceae > Vaccinium > Vaccinium myrtillus. The sequence goes on from CM029277.1 coordinate 24,400,604, forward strand.
ACCCTAAAACACAGTGCAAAACATCTGCCGCCGCCACCACCGCCATAGCCTCTGACAGTCACCACCACTGCAGTTGGAACCACCACCACAACACCACCAATCCACCACTGGAAAACCCAAGTAATGGAAGGGATAGTACTTGCTTTATGAATTTATAAATCTAGGTGAAATCCTAAATAATTAACAATAATGATACATACCCCGAAACATTTACCCATAATTCATCCCGAAAGCAAAATAGGGACCCACCAACCCACCCATCTCGTTAGTAATTTTTTTTTCCCTTTCTTTCGGCAGGCACAACCCTCCTCCTCTCTCTCTCTCTCTCTCTCTCTCTTCCTTGAGGCAAACCTTCACAGGGGAAAGGAAACCCAGAATAAGAAAAGCACCAAACGTAAATAATTTTGCACCCTCAAGCAATGTGAACTTCTCAATTGCCACAAAACATGTACCAAGGAGTAATCCGTCTTCTATGAGTTCAAGAACGAAACAAGCTTACAACGAGTTCCAGAAATTCTGTGTATTTTGATTTTGTTTTTGGAGGAACACACTTGCACTTTGCCCTATGGCCATTCAAATTCCACCATCTACTTCAGACAATTTTATTGACTACATACTTTCCATCAAGAAGCTAAACTTTATAGAAAAATCCCAAATCAAATCCCCAAAACTAAAAAAACCCCAACTCTAAAATTGCCAAAATTCCTCTGCAATCTCTATGTAGCTTATGAATTGGCCATCAAAGTTCACTCCGGAGACTATCTTCTGGGTTGGAGATGACGAAAGGAGAGAGATTTGTTGAATAAGAGAAGATGACTGAAGGATAAATTTTTTTTTTTTGTTGGCATTGCAATACTTCATTGTTCGACTTTGGACGAAAAGAACAAGTCGACATTCTCGGGGTTCGCTACTGAACTTTTCGCCGGCGGCAAGAAGCAAGACAGATCGGCGGTGGCACGAGGATCGGACGTGGTTTCTTCTTCTGGGTTTCCTTTCCCCTGTGCTTTGAAAGGGTTGTGCCTCAAAGGGAAGAGAGAGAGAGAGTAACGAGTGTTGTGCAGGCCAAAGGAAGGGAAAAAGTTTTACTAACGAGATGGGTGGGTCCTATTTTACTTTCGGGGTAAATTATGGGTAAATGTTTCGGGGTATGTATCATTATTGAATAATTAATCACCAGTGAGCTAGCAAATGTGGCTTATGATTGTCATATGATTGTGGGGATCTTGGCATATGATTGTTGTAGGGATGTGTGCCATCCTAGTTTGGATGTATCCTCTGAGTTGTGATGCCTTTTTTTGGTTTTTTCCCCCTCTTTGTACTCTCCTTTCTCTCTTAATAAAATTCTTCTTTGCCATTAAAAAAAAATAAAATAAAATTGTGGCTTATGATTACCATACTTGCTAGAAATATGACTGTAGCTTGTTCAACTACATTTATCTTTAGTTTATTCATTATTTTACTTCCTAAAAATTATGTTCTGGTTTGTTTCTAGCTCTTTTGGTAGACTATTTCATGGAATCCGCTTTGGTTTTCCAGGACACTATCTTTTGCAAGTCTATACTGGTTGAGCTTGCTACCAAGATGAACTTGAATCATCCCACATATTCAACTCTACTATCACAAGAGCCACGACCAGGCTTTGTGTCTTCATTGGTTTTTGATGGTGAAACTTATACCGGTGAAGTAGCCGGAAACAAGAAAGAGGCTGAGCAGTTGGCGGCCCGTGCTGCCATTCAATCACTTCTTGGTACTATCGTTAAAAGGCTTAGGCTAAGTACTTCTGGACAATCCAACTTCTCTTTATTATCCTATTTGGAATGTTTTATGAACTTTCTTTTAAATTGTTTGTCAACGGAATGGGAAGAAAAGATTTTGAAACACGTTTGTAAGAGCTTCACAAAAGACCGGATCAAAAAGGCCAAAAACAACTAATCTTTTCTGTTATTTTCGTCTTTACTGATGAATGAACTTTCTCTCAATTTCGTTGGATTAATTTTCTGAAACAAGGGGAATTGGGAAAGTAAAATTTGCTGACACATGCAAAAATAATTCACTTTGCATAATTTTAACCAAACGCAGCTTTAATTACGTTCTATTGTCCATAGATTGGCATGGTAAATTAATTTGGAGATCTCACTCTCGTGGTATCATATAAATCAAAATATCTCTTGCAGGATCTGATTTCGGAGATGTTCTAAGAGAAATGATTAAGGCAAAGAGAAAACTTAATGCGCCATTGGAAAGAGGTCTAATCTCTCTCTGTTGATGAAGGTGCATTTGTTGAATTTTGTGTTGCTAACTAACAGTTTTAAATGGGTTTCTTCATTTCAGAAAGTTCTTCTTCTCAACAGCCAACTATTAACATTTCGGTAACGTGTACACTCTCTTAAGAATTTCATAAACCAGGACATGGAACTTTAAGTCAAAATCTGATATCTAATTATCCATCTTTGCTGCTACAGGATTCAGTTGGTGGGTACAGTTCCAAAGGGGAAACTATTTCTCCTAGCCATGTTGCAAAACACAAACTTGAAATCAAGCATCCGGAGGAAAAGAAAGTGCGCATTTACCGCTACTTGTTTAATAGTATTTAGTATGTTATTCGGAAGATTGAACTTGGATCATGAATTTATGGGGAAAATTTCAATGAATGATTGTATATATAAATTAGTGCCTATCAAACAAAGAAAATTCCCACTGTTTTGTTTCTGTTGTATTTCGCAAACCTCGTCGGAAGCTACTCAAAATGAAAAAAAGAAGTTGTGACAGATTACGCGTGTGAAAAGAAAGAGGTGGCAACTTGGTGTTAAGGCAAACATGGTATGGTATGCTTTGTTCTCTGAGTTGAGAAAACCAGTAGAGTAGTTCTAAATTGCAGACTTGGGGACTTAGAAAAATGTCAAGAAATTGAAATGTAGGGAGAAATTTCATAAAAAAAAAATTCAAAGTCACTTGAAATATTAAGCGTACTAGTGAAAATATTTGAAGTTGTGTAGGAACTCGGACAACTTGAACCTGGCTCGCCATCGTGCCAGCCACTGGGTTTAGGTTCTTCGTATTCTGTTAACGTCATATAGTTCAAAAGACTCATTTTAGTTCTCTCCAACAGTTTTTTATTTAGGTTATTTTTGTAGTTTGTCATCTAATAAGAGCATCTCGGGCCATTACTTATAAAGTTCATTGGAATTCAGTTGAAATATTGAGTTACTCAGCTTAATTCGATAGACACTTCAATAGAAAAGCTCAAATCTAAGTGTAAATCTGGATAAATTTTGAGTGGTGATAATGCGTAAACTGTTTTTGTTAATATCAAAACTCCAGTACATAAGGTATTTACATTTTTGCACATGGTACAAGACTTATGAAAATTTTATGCGCTGAAGTTTTGGTACTAAAAATAATTTTGACATTATTATTTCCCTAAATTTATTTTGTTAATGGCCTAGTTGTAAATTTGAAAGGGAAGAATTTTCTGGAAACAATTTAGTAAAAAATTGGCGCTCCCTTAATTTGAGCTTGTGTCAATAATTAAAATGAGGTTAAATACTTGAAGTATTATGAACACCGGCAACAAATAAATACTTGAAAATTTTTCCATTGAGAAAAAAAATACACGAAGTATTTAATTATGAGTACCTGCAGTACTTACACTACGAAATGAATTTATACATTAATTGACAGATATGCATTTACTATCTTGTTCCTTTTTGGCTTTTAATTACTCCATCTGTCCCTTTTTAAGTGATCCCTATCGGAATACGTGCAACTTCAAACCCCTAAAAAACATATTTCTTTATATAATTTTTTTTTTTTTTTTTATACCAAATTAAAGTTCTCATTGAGTATTTTAATTTGGTGCAAAAAAAAAAAAATTTAAAAACATGCTACGGAAGTGCATTTTTTAATGGCTACAAAAATATTCCCTAAGGTATCATTTAAAAAGAGACGGAGGGGTAATACATATATTTATGAATAAGTGTTTGGATTGTATAGCCATTGGCGGCTGAAAACCTTTTGTTTTACTATCCTTTATTACATTTTGTCCCCTAAAAGCTTAACTAAACATTGTTTGGTTCACAATTTTTTTTCTAAATTTATAGACAATGTTGAACTACACAAAATTGGAATTCGCGGCACTTGATATTTCAGGAAAGAATTATTTATCATGGATTCTTGATATAGAAATCCACCTCGATGCCATGGAAATTGGAAAAACTATTACAGCCAATAATACTGCATCCCTGAAGGATCGTGCAAAAGCCATGATCTTCATTTGTCACCTCCTCCACAAGGACCTGAAGTCCGAATACCTTACTGTCAAAGACCACTAACTTGTGGAATGATCTAAAGGAAAGATATGGGCACCAGAAGGCAGTAATACTACCAAAGGCTCGTTATCATTGGCTGAATCTAAGGCTGGAAGATTATAAATCTGTTAGTGAGGATAACTAGGCTTTATTTAAGATAGTTTCACTTTTGAAATTATGTACGAAAAAGATTACTGAAAAAGATACGCTGGAAAAAACTTTTACCACTTGTCACCTTGACAATATAATCTTGCAACAGCAATATAGAGAGCGTGGGTATGAAAAATACTCAGATTTGATTTCTTGCATTCTGGTCGCTGAGCAGAACAATGAGCTAATACTGAGAAATCACGAGTCTCGTCCAATTGGTGCTCTACCATTTCCCGAAGCGAATATAGTCTCTTTTCCTAGTCATGGATGAGGTCATGGTCATGGTCGTGATCGTGGACGTGGCGGTCATGACCACAAGTCCGTGGAGGATATGTTCAGAAACCAAGCAAGAAACCAAAGTACCCCCCGGAGGGAATAAATGAAATAGATCGGAAATGTCCAAAGAAAAAGGGAAAGGGGGTGCAGAATAAAGTCTGTAAGAACTCTGAGGATTCTTGCTATAGATGTGGTGGGAAGGATCATTGGTCGCATACCTATCGTATGCCAAAGCATTTGATTGAGCTTTGCCAAGCATTACTCAAGGAAAAAGGAAAAGAAATTGAAACAAACTTCGCGATCGAATTGGTCAGAACCAATCTATTGACCCTTTTGAACCCATTGACATTCCTTCTTTCAACATTTCTGAGTACCTTGCAGAACCTAGTGGAACCAAAGATGATTTCTTTGGTGATGGTGGTGATTATTCTGAGTGGTCACAGGAATAATTATGTGCTTACCATGTCATATGTTTTACTTATATTGAGAATAATGACATACTGTGGTTATGTCTCCATCATGTTATGATAAATAAGTCACGATGTCCTTGTTCCATCATGTTATGATAAATAAGTCAATTATTTATTGTTCTATAATAATATTTCAAAATGTGATTTTAATTATTTATTCACAAAATTTATTTATTTTTTTGAAATTCTACTTTGCATATAATAGGGGCATGGATACTAATCAGCATTATCAAACACAAAGATAATTCAAAGTTAAGATATTTGTCTAATAGATATGGCACAACACATACTATTCTTCAAGATATGGCACAACACATACTATTCTTCAAGATAACAGATATTTTAAATAATTAACAAAGATACAAGTAAATGTCAATACAATATCTGGTTCTGCAGACCTAATTGAAGGCTCTGGAAGAGCAAATATTGTGTTAACAAATGGAACAAATTTAAGTATTGACAATTGTATTCTACCAGATCCAGAAGAAATCTGCTAAGTTTTAAAGATATATGTCAAAATGGTTATCATATTGAAACCATCAGCGAAGGTAAAAAAGAGTATTTGTATATCACTTCTAATGTATCTGGCTAGAAACTAGTATTAGAAAAACTTTCCGCACTCTTTTCTGGGTTATATTACTGGACGATTAAAACAATTCAATCATACATTGTTATGCACTAGAAGTGCTCTAACCCAAAACTTTTCATGCTATGGCATGATGCCTTGGGCATCCAGGTTCAATAATGATGCGTCGTATTGTTGAGAATTCACATGGGCATCCGTTAAAGAACCAGAAGATTCTTTTGCCAAGTGATTACCCCTGTAATGCTTGTTCACAAGGGAAACTGACTAGACCATCTCTCTCTAAAGTCATTGTTGAATCTCCATCTTTTTTACAAAGAATTCAAGGGGATATTTGTGGTCCGATACACCCACCATGTGGGCCATTTCATTATTTTATGCCTCAACCAGATGTTCACATACTTGTTCATTGTCTACACGAAAAATGTTTCATTTGCAAAAAAATTTACCCAAATAATTAGATTACAAGCACAGTTTTCAGACTACCCAATCAAAACAATTCGTCTTGACAATGCTGGAGAATTGATATCTCATGCATTTAACGATTACTGCATGTCAATTGGAAATGATGTTGATTATCTTGTTGCACACACTCATACCCAGAATGGTTTAGCTGAATCTTTTATTAAAAGACTTCAGTTGATTGCTCTACCGTTACTTATGAAAACAAAATTACCAGCTTCTGTTTGGGGATATGCTATCTCACATGCTGCATCTTTGATTCGTGTTAGACCAACTGCATATCATAAGTATTCACCGCACAACTTATACTTGGTCAACAACCAAATATCTCCCACTTAAGAGTTTTTGGTTGTGTTGTGTATGTGCCCATTGCACCTCCCCAACGTACTAAAATGGGTCCTCAATGCAGACTTGGTATTTATATAGGTTTTGACTCTCTGTCTATCATTAGATACCTTGAACCCTTAACATGTGATGTTTTTAAGGCACGTTTTGAAGATTGCCATTTTGATGAGTCGGTATTCCCACCGTTAGGGGGAGATAAGTCATAACAAGAAAATAGACTTGAAATTATCTAGAATGCTTTGACATTATCTTATCTTGATCCTCATACTAATCAATCTGAACTAGAAGTTCAAAGGATCATTCATTTTCAAAGTATTGCAAATCAATTATAGGATGCATTCACCGATACAAAGAGGGTAACTAAGTCTCATATACTAGCTGTTAAAACTCCAACGCGAATTGAAGTTCTTGTAGGACAAACCACTGGTACGACAGCTGATGAGTCTAAGGCACGCCAGAAGCGTGAGAGACCTGTCGAACAAAAGATAAGTTTCCCTGGAAGAGGAAAATCCAAGGCAAATAGGCTTGTCCCTCAGAAATAGCTGACACTCTCGAAGAGGCCAAGCTAACAAATGCAAGCGCTCTCGAAGAGGCTAAACCTACAGAACATGAAAATGAAAATATGAATCTATCAATATTTCCTCGTATATATGAATCTCCTAAAGAGAAGTCTCCTGAAGAATTATTTCCTGAAGAGAAATGGGTACCTGAAAATAATGAGATCTCAATAAATTATATGAAAATGGGAGAAATATTAGATAGAAATAAAACTGTTGTCGACAACATCTTTTCATTTAAAGTTGTTCTTGACATTACCAGAAGTAATGGCAAAAACATTACCAAAGATAATGAAGAAAGTGAACCACAAACTATCGAAGAATGTAGACATAGAAATGATTGGTCAACGTGGAAGGAAACAATTCAAGCAGAGTTAAACTCTCTTGCAAAAAGAGAAATACTTGGACCTGTAGTTCAAACCCCTAAAGGAATATAGCTTGCGGGATACAAGTGGGTGTTTGTGTGAAAACGCATTGAGAAAAATAAAGTGGTGCGGTATAAAGCACGACTTGTTGCACAAGGTTTCTTGCAGAGACCTGGAATTGATTATGAAGAGACATACTCTCTTGTAATGGATAGTATCACATTCGGATTTTTTATTAGCTTAGTAGTCACAGAATGTCTAGATATGCATTTGACAGACGTAGTAACAACATATTTATATGGACCACTGGATGCTGACATACACATGAAGATCCCCGAAGAATATGCCTGAAGCATATAATTCAAAACATGAAGTGTTTATTCTTTTAAGCTACAAAAATCATTGTATGGGTTTAAACAATCTGGTCGTATGTGCTAAAAGAAGGATACGAAAATGACCCAATTTGTCCATGTATTTTTACTAAAAAATCAAACTCTGGATTTGCGATTATCGCGGTTTATATCGATGACTTAAATCTCGTAGGAACTCCAGAAGAGCTTATAAAAACCACATAATATTTTAAAGAAGGAGTTTGAAATGAAAGATCTTGGCAAAACAAAGTTTTGTCTCGGCTAGCAGATCGAGCATTTGCCAAATGGTATTCTAGTACATTAGTCGACATATATAGAAAAAGTCTTGAAGCATTTTTACATGGATAAGGCGCATCTCTTAAGTACTCCTATGGTTGTTTGATTACTTGATGGGAATAAGGATCCATTTCATCATTTTGAAGAGTGAGAAGATATGCTCGGTCCTGAAATACCATATATGAGTGCAATTGGTGCACTTATGTATCTGGCAAATTGTACACGACCAGATATTACATTTTCGATTAATTTGTTGGCTTGATACAATTCTGCTCCAACTCAACGACATTGGAAAGGAGTTAAATAGATATTACGCTATCTTCAAGGAACAGCTGATTTGGGCTTATTCTATTCAAATGGATCGACATCACAATTAATCGAATATAGACATGATAGCCCAACCATATTGTATGAAGACAATGCCGATTGTATGGCACAGATCAAAGGCGGTTATATTAAGGGAGACAGAACCAAGCACATATCACCAAAATTCTTCTACACCCATGACCTTAAAAAAAGTGGTGATATTGATGTTCAATAGATATACTCTAGTGATAATTTGGCAGATTTGTTCTCTAAGGCATTACCAACTTCAACATTTAAGAAGTTGGTTACCAATATCGGGATACGTCGACTCAAAGACTTATCTTGTGTTGTTGAGGGGGAGTCAATGACTTGAAAATGATTGTACTCTTTTTTCTTCGTCTAAGATTTTATCCCATTGGGTTTTCCTTAGCAAGGTTTTAACGTGGCAATCTGAAGACTGAACTCATATTGCAAGAGACACAAGGATACTGTAATTTTTTCCTTCACCAAAGATTTTCTCATTGGGTTTTCCTTGGTAAGGTTTTAACGAGGCATATGTTTCGAATTTCGTCATCCAAGGGGGAGTGTTGTGAAATTAATGGCTAATGATGGATGTCATAAATTCTTCAGCGAATTGGTTTACGAATGGTAAACGAAGTTGTAACAGTAGTGTCTTAATTACACGTTTCGATCTTTTGCCCCTTTAAAAGCATAAGGTAATTAAGTTGCAATGAATAAGAAAAAAGGTGAATCAGATTGATCCTAGAAATCAATTGCATTCATGGTAGTTCTGGAAGAACTACATTTTACATATACTGTGTTCATTATTGTCTTTACTTTTTGTAATATTATTTCGATATTGCCTTTAGTTTTACAACAATTGTTTTCTTTTCATCTTCATTGATGAACAAAAAAAGTCACTTTGCATAACTTTAATCAAACACAGCTTTAATTACATTCTATTGTCCATAGGTCGGCATGCTCAGTTAATTTGAACAATCTCTCTCTCAAATTCTCTTGCAGCATATGATTCGGAACTGTTCTAGGAGAAATGATAAAAGCGAAGACAAAACTTCATGCGGCATTAAAAAGAGGTCTAATCTTTATCTATTCATGAAGGTGCATTTGTTGAATTTTATGTTTGGTAACTAATAGTTTTAAATTGGTTTCTTCATTTCAGAATAAGCGATATGTATATGCTTGTTTTTTTTAGTTGATATGAGGGAGTAAATAATAGACAATGTTGTGAAATTCCAATTTTGCACTTATTCAAAAGTTGACATCCGGGCTCCCAAGGGGTGTATTGGTAATCCATGCATCCCAAGGGGTGTATTGGTAATCCATGCACTGGGATCTGTCTTGGACAAGGCTAACGGTGTCCAAAATTTATCTTCTTTCAAGGGGATTATCCTATCCGGGAAGAAACAAAACACAAACACCGGATATGGTTGAACCCAAATTTGTATATCCCCGTGTTCCCGTATGCGTGTCTCTATGACCTCTACCAAAGAGGCTGTTATAGACAGAAATAGAATGATATTAATTATTTTCCCATGCTTCCATGGTGTGTTTGACAAAACCTTAAAAAAAGTTAAAGAAAGACATTCCAAGCATTCCCCAATGCACAAAATCTCAAATAAGTTTAGCTTGAATTTGGTTAGATATATTGAAGCTTATTTCGGAATTGAGCAGAGCATTACAATCAATTCCTAATATCAAAATTCCCTCATTTTTCTAGTAAAAGGCGAATGAAATAGTTCGCTTAATTTGTGGTCACCGTGACTCCAACTCCTATATTACGTTCAAAAATTCTTCCCCTCAAAAGTCTGTCCGAAATTCCAATACGGGGGAACAACATCATACGAATCCACCGTCCTCCCGTCGCTGGTCGTGACCTGAAACGACAGCCCCTGCCCTTTCAATGGTGTCCTCGTAAACCAATTCTGCCCCCAATTCCTCTGCATAGGAATCCAACCTGTCGTCGTTCCCTTCACCCTCACGTAAGCAACGTCCCCGACTCCTCCCACGTTAAAAACCAACACGAGGATGAAATTCGGATTCCCTTCCGGCCTCATGAAAAACCTCATTCCCCCTCTCTTAAAGCACGGGATTCTCTGGTAAGAGACGGGGACGACTCCGGCCTTGGGGTACGCGATTTGGGTGAACATTGGTAAGGTGAGATCAAAGTGCTTTTGGGGAGGGTTGCACCATATGTCTACTGTTTTTGTGTAGTTTGGTGGGCAGAAATTGGTGGCAGCGATTTTGATTGAGACGGCTGGTGTTTTGCAAAAATTTTGGAAGTGGGGATCGGGTGCGCAGTAAATCTCGAAACAAGCGCCGCAGGCGGCGCCGTTGTTGAAAAGGGCTGTGCTAAGGGCTGCCGTTTGGAGGCCGTAACCTTGCCGGATTGTGTCTGAATACCCACAAGCTCCCCCTGCACAAAACAAAAAAGAAGTCACATATACTTTCAATCAAGCAAAACAACTTTGACGAGACACTCCATCCGTCCCCTTTTAGAATTGGGGATGGTGTTGTCCCTAAAAGAATAGCATCCATGTTGTCCCAATTTGGGTTGTCTGTGCTCCGCGATGGACGGCTCGGATTTGTTTGGTAGCGTACGGCTCGGATTTGTTTGGACAAGATGTGCTTTGAGCCGTCCAACACTGAGCACGGACGGCCCAGATTGGACAACATGCATGCTTGCACCCATTTTTAAATGTGATGCTTCGTAAATCGAACTAATTAATCGAACTAATTAAGGACGCATCATTATTCTCCACTTTTACCTCTACTTTCTAAAATTATTTTCCACTTTTACTTATTAACTTTTTACTCACTAACTTTTCAAAAGGGCAAAAGAATAAATGTATCAACTTTTATCCATTAACTTTTTAAAACGCATACATATTAAGGGACAACCTAAATGAAAAATTCGATAATAAAAAAGGGACAGATCGGAGTATATGTTTTTGAACGGCGAATAAAAGTCCGTTAATAAAAAAGATCAAAAGATGAAACCAATACAATAATAGAAGAAATAAATTGAGAGAGCCTCGAAGAGTATACAAACTTTCCTAAGACTGCTACTCGCAAAAACAAAATCGACATTGTGAATTATAGGTTCCGATATTTAGTTCTCTGCACAACAGTCGGTATCTAAATTGTTACTTTCATGAAACATGATTTTAAAATTTTGAAAAGAAAACGTACTACTGTAATTGTGAAATAAATTTCAATTTGGGTTGGACAATCACCCCTACCCAATTTACCCCTCGATCTAATACTATGCTCTTTATTTTTATAGGCATTCTTATATATGTAGCAGATTTTAGTATTTTTACAAAAAACTTTTAAGTAAAAAATTAACTTTGATAAAATAAATAAAACGCGAACCATATTTTTTGAAAATTCAGTAAAGACAAACAATAACCAACTTTGTAGTATTTTTTTTTCTTTCTCAAGCGGAATTTTATGTTCTTTTTTAGTTTTACGATTCCTCCTTCGAGACAAATCAAAAGTTTAAAAAAACAAAAAAAGAGTTTAAACAATTTAGACTTACCCAGAGTCTCTTCACCATTAGGGCCACCATAGAATGTTGCACGTGCAGGTTCCCACCCAGCCACTACATAAACCATAGCCATTGCCACTACAAACACAATCACAAACTTAGGGTTGGCCATTTTTTTTTGGCTCAACTTATCAATGAAGAATACAAGTGTGTTTTTGCTTAATGCTTAGACCAGGGGGGGCTTCACAACAGTATTTTATAGGCACAAGAAAAAATTGTTTGTCAATATTGGTAAGACTGCATTTACAATTTCAAATCCCACTATGGTAACCACATTATGGTGCATACAAAACCACAGTATGGAAAGTGAAAAGATTCGGGAAATACAGTCCTGGTAGATTCTCATCCCAAGAATTAATGTGTTTCCAAATTATGGTGTCTATAATTCATATATGGAAAGGGAAATCTAGTGGTATAAAAAATCTAGATCAAAAGTTTGACTCCTAATCACAGACATTTATATCCCCCTCACCTAATCTAGATCAAAAGTTTGACTCTTAAATTTGTTGTCCACTTTCATTGTTCACGACACCTCAAAAAATTCTTAATATTTTAAAATGTATTGTGTTATAGATATTCAATATGGATCTCGTTTGATAGTTCTCAATGAGTTCTATCTGTAAACCAAGTTTTCAAAATTGTAAAAAAAAATTATAGATTGAAAGATAAGCAATTGATTAAATTATGTCTGAATTCTTACCATTATGGGGATCGACTATCGGAATCACCTCTTGAACAACCTCTTGGGCCTCCCCATGTAATTGAGCTATTTGACTTACTGGGTGCATGTTCTCTCCAGCTTAAAATAAGACCGGTAAGAAAAAAATTAATTACAAACCAAAGTATTAGGCAATATTGAATTTTAAGCTTCATGGTAAAAACAAATAAAAAATATGATTGTTATTTAGCCTGTTAGTATTAGCAAATTATTACCATTTTGGGGATCGCTAATCAGATTCACCTCTTCGACAACTTCTTGAGTATCATCTTGTAACTGAGCTACTTCACTTATCTGATGCACGTGCCCTGCAAATTAAAATAAGATCGAAAATGAAAAAGTTATAATTATACTAATCTTAAATATTAGCTTATCTTGGTGGGTCATTTTCAATAGCGTGAAAGGGTATTATAAGTGCTAAACATTTTGTGGGTCAGTTTTCACATTTTGAATTTAAAACCATTACATATTAAAATCATGCCAACTTTGAGTTCACAACCTAGATTGACAACTTCATTTCGATTAAGTCATCATATCATAATAAGGGTACTTTAAGTCCTCACAGATGTTGATAAAAAAAATTATATTTGTATTACCATGTCACAAAATAGATTTGTTTTAATCTAAATCGAAGAGTTTGCTTTAAAAAATGCGATGTGAAGTTTTTTTTATAAAAATAAAAAATAAAAATTGGAACTTGATTAAAACAATGTAACCGGAGTTACATTGTACAGAAAAGTACAATGTAACATTGATTTTTTTTTTTTTACTAACTTCTATGTAATTTTTTTTTTTGACACAATAGTAAGTGGGCAACCAAAAGGGTTAGGGCAACTTCATTTACTATTGTGTCAAAAAAAAAATCATTTACTATTGGTTAGGGCAAGTTCCATTTAAAAAATGGAACATACTGAGTTGATTGGTATGAAAGATGAGATAAGAAGAATGTCGCTCCCACTTGCCACTTCTATTTTTTTTTTAAATGGAACTTGCTTAAAACACTATAACAGGAGTTACATTTTTGTTATGTTTTTTTTTTTTTGAAAAGTACAATGTAAACATTGATTTTTTTATTTTTTTTGTAACTTCTATGTCATTTTTTTTTTACTTTATAGTAAGTGAGTAACCAAAATTGAAGTCAGGCTAGGGCAACCCAAACGTCAGGGCCAACCCTATTCATCAGGCAACATATTTTTTCTTTAGATAAATAAAAACAGAAGAGCATCTTCTGTAACAACTTTATCTTTTTGAGTCCTCATAGCATAATGAGGGTACTTTAAGAGTTAAAAAAAATCTTATGTTACCTATTGCCAGACAGCTTGCATATTTTGTTCTGCAATTTTTGCGTGTGCATTCTCGTTAGGCAGCATATTATTTTCTTCACCTAATTAAAAAGAGAAGAGCATCTTATTTAGCAACTTATCTAGTATGAGCCCCCATAACATAATAAGGATACGTTAATAGCTAATAACTTATGTTACATGTTGGTCGGTCAGTCACCAAATTCTGCTCTGCAATTGCTAATTTAGCATCCTCATGAGGCGGCATACTATTTTCTTCACCTACATAACAACATAAGATAAATATAAATTATAACCCATTTTTGAAATCATGATTATGTTATCTGGAATTTTTCACAAAAGTCTAACAAACAAAGTTTGCATGAAGGAAATTTTTTTTACCTATGGAGGGGTTGATGTTAATTGGAGCCGCTAATTTTTTCGCATGTGGGAAGCGTGATTTAAGATTATGACCTTCTTTTACCACTTCTTTTTGGTTTGATCGATAAACTTGATCGATTCGACCTACTACATCATCGGGTATTAAAAAATGCAAGGAAAAAAAAAGAAGAGAAAAGAAGTAACGTTTATGCAAAATCATGAAGATGACAATTACCTATGGAGTGGTTGGCATGTTTGGACAGACATTCTTCTTCTTGTCTCTTAAGATACACGTTCTTACACGGCGGGATTCTTTTGCTGCTTCCTTTGGTTGTTTTTCAATACTTTCAAGTAGTGCTCTTTTTTTATGAGACCGTTGTTTGACATTCCGATCTCTGTTCTCACGATCCATCATGTGTCTTACGTCCAAATATAATGAAAGGAATTTAAGGATAAAATTAACTAATTTAGATATCTGTTAAAAAAATTAACAAAGCAGTGAAGAAAATAAAAGTGACAAAGCAAGGGGTTTGTTATAGGGTTCTTGTCGTTAGCATCATACATTACACATGTTTTTTCAACATTCGAAATTTATGAATGATATAGTCATAGAATTAATTTTTTTGTCGAAGAGTGAATGAGGAATTAAGATGTGGGAGGAATCAAAAGATTTACCTTTCAAAGAACGGGTTAGGAATTGAAGCGGCTACCGTACTATCTCTGATCTTCCCCTCGAGATGGTCTCTGCCCCAATTGCTTAGCTATTACTCTTCTCTAACCTTTAACCACGTGATTATAAAAATCAACTTATTCCGCCAAATGATATGCAAAAAAATTTGGTTATTAAAATTGGAAAAGAATCGTTACTTTCCTTCTTTACTTTCCTTAAAAATTTCAGAAATATGTATTGTATTATTACATATCTATTATAATCGTTACTTTCCTTCAGTAGTTTCCTTCATTACTGTATCACAAATTTCGTTAATTAGTTTCCGTCATTAGTTTCCTTTATAATCATTATGTTCCTTAAAATTTCGGAAATATGTATTATATTATTGCATATCTATTATAATCGTTACTTTCCTTCATTAGTTTCCCTCATTAATGTAGCACAAATTTCATTAATTAGTTTCCTTTATAATCATTATTTTTCGTTAATTGAAAATGGAAATTTTTTTCGGTTATTGAAATTGGAAAAGAATCATTTCTTTCCTTTATTATTGCATATCTATTATAATCGTTACTTTCCTTCAGTAGTTTCCTTCATTAATGTAGCACAAATTTCGTTAATTAGTTTACGTCATTAGTTTCCTTTATAATCATTACTTTCCTTTAAAATTTCGGAAATATGAATTATATTATTGCATATCTATTGTAATCGTTACTTTCCTTCATTAGTTTCCTTCATTACTGTATCACAAATTTCGTTAATTAGTTTCCTTCGTTAGTTTCCTTTATAATCATTATTTTCGTTAATTACAAATTGGGAAAATTTTGGTTATTGAAATTAATTGGAAAAGAATCATTTATTTCCTTTATTACTGTAGCACAAATTTCGGTTTTTGAAATTGGGCTAATTCCTAAAAAGGATATTTCGTTAATTAGTTTCCTTTATAATCATTATTTCTGTTAATTTCAAATTGAAAAAATTTCGGATAATGAAATTGGAAAAGAACCATTTCTTTCCTTTATAATTGTACCACGAATTTCGGTAATTTCGGTTATTGAAATTGGCCTAATTCCTAAAAAGGAAATTTTGATCCAATATTTTGTTATATTCTTTTTCTAATATTAAAGAGTTTTGAAATAATATCAAGCTACATATGATATGATGTGTTTAATTTCTGACATGTCAAATGTTGTGGACAATATCTGAAACAATGATAGATATCGATCATTGAATTTGGGCGACAAAAAACCTAGAGAGATCCTTTTAGCTCCACCCACAACTTTAGCAAGGAATATGAATCATTTGACCATCTTCCCCTTATGAATTTTGTAGTTTAATGTAAGAATGTTTTTATGCATTTTTGTGGCTCGTTTTCTTTTTTTAGTGTATGGTACACCATTTACAGATTTTGTGGCTCGTTTTATGAATTCTGTGGCCCAAGATATGATTCTTGGACGGTGGTTTAGTTTATAAATTTTGTTTGTGGTTAAAGGAACAAAAACCACTGTTTTGACTTTTGAGTAAAACAATACTCGTCCAAATAACAAAAACCTCTGTTTTGCCTAAAATTCGATCCACATGTTTATACTTCCTTGATTTCTTTTGTCGAGACGAAAGGTAAATATTCCAAAACAAATAATCCCGAAAAGGAAAAAATACAGAAAAAGTACCGGACCAAAAATTTAGCGAGAATATTGAACCACAAAAATAACGTAAAATCCCTTGTTTACCGCTACCACTTTGATTAATCAATCGACATAGGTAACAAGGAAACAACATTTTTCCGTAGGACGATTGTGCATTCCATTTCAATAATCGAGGATTCATCATCCTGTCCCGAAGGTGTCAGGTCTGCTTGGCAGGTGTGTCTGTGAGTTGGTGGCCCTTAAAAGCCTTGTCAAGCCGTGCTCATTTCAATTGTTAGTAGTTTTGGTTTCATTCCTGTTTATTGATGTAATCGTTGCCGGATGGCGTTTCTTATGAAATGACTTGACATGTTCAAAAATAAAAATGAAGGACCCTTCTTTTTTCAGGGAGAGACGGATATCGAATTCGATAAACACGACATTCCAGAATAATTATTGTAATAATTATTGTTGTTAAAAAATGTAATAACACATCAATCTACTAAGTTCAAACTGGTAACAACAGAAGATGAAGTAAGCCCCAACTCATCGTGCCATTCTTGCGTTAAGAATCCACAACAGAAGATGCTGCTTAGTTCTTCATGGCTCAATCATCAATAGGGGCTGCAAAAGGAATCGGGTGTTTTAGACGATCATAGATTCTGTACATTTTCAAGTAAGAAAGTCGAGGAAAAAATTGATGTGCGAGTAAAGAGAGAAATACAAACCATGTCCACACTAACTGGTTTCCCGTCATCTGCAAGTATCTCAACGATGGTTCCGGATCGATCAGCCTGACACAAAGCATCATGAAGGACAAATAAATTGAGTATCAAAAAACCATCTGGGAAATTTTGTGTGCGCTACTGTGCAAATTTTCAGTGAAGTGGCTACTGGGACTAAATTTTGTTAAATGAAAAGGATTCAACCCATATACAGAATTTAAGATCAAGCTTTCACACCTATCCTTCACCTTTTTCCGTCTCATTTATACATGAGATCCAAAACCAATAATGGACGGGCTATATCCAAAATAGTCTCGAGTCCTGACCTCACAAAAGGGTCTCTACTGGAGCTTTCCAGTTCCATTTCCCCAATAAATCTAATTTAATGGTCTCAAGCTATGTTTTTTTTACTAGAAGATCGCTGCCATTGTCATTCATTAAAAAGATCTGACGATCAGATTACGGAGGTACATGACAATAAAGCAAAGGGGTAAAGCACCTGAAATTGAAATTGATAACTCCGTAATACAATCTCGGAAAGCACAGAAGCACACTCACGAATGACAGACGCGACTTGCCTACATGCGCTGGTTGGTGTCCACAATCTGTGAAGAGGACGCAGCCATTTTCTGGGCATTTCAATCCCCATGAAAGACGGAAAAGGACCCACCCACCAGAGAAGGCACTCACTACGATCACGCCTCACAAAAGGAGGGACAAACCTCCCCAAAAAGGGAGGGACAAACCAACACAAAGGGAGTACTACCAAAACAAGTAGAAACAGAAAAAAGAAAAAAAGAAACCCGCTCCTCAAACATCCCGGAACCGGAGAGACGCTAGCTGCCGCTGAAACCGAGGCTACACCACATGCTGGAACAGGCTGTGGGCTTGTGCTGGAGCTAACGACACCGCCAGGGAGAATGGCTGCAGACAGATCTGAACACACCCTCAGATCATTGAGTGAGAGAGAAACGGGAGTGAGAGAAGAAAAACCACACGTCCTAAATAAAGTGACTCCACAGATCTGATGACTCTCCACCGGATTTGGCACTACCAGCACCGGATCTTAAACCATCAAAGCCGAGGGGAAAGGGTTGGGCGTCGGAAATTAGTGGAAGGGGTGGAGGCGGTAGCGGCACCAACCACTCCCTCCGACGCTTTCTGGAAAAGGAGGGCGGGTTTAGGGGAGGGAGAAAGAGATGGGTATTCTAGAGAGAGGAAATGGGAAGCTGATTGTGTTTATTAGACTTTCCACCTATGTTATACATGAAGAAACCTTTGCGAACCAGACAATTAGGAATCTCAACACGCTATATCTGTTTTTCCTTCTCGGTAAGCATACAGACTTAATCCCCATGGTATAAAGATTGAAACTAAGATCCATGAGAAGATGGTAACATAAGCAAGAGACTTACTTCAATCTCGTTCATCAGTTTCATGGCCTCAACGATGCAAACAACTTGGCCTTTCTCGACCTTGTCACCTACCTGCAGAAGCAACCATGAATCAGAGATAGGTAAACTATGGCCTTCAACTTAGAAAAATAACTACATGTTTTGTTGCAAATACTAATAGAAGTGGATGCTGCCTCTTGGCACATTGTAAACTCAAATACACAAGAGACAAATGATGCATTCGTAGAGAGGTGACTTCTGGCTGATTGACCCTGTGTAGGACACGACACGGGCACGGGACACAACACAACATGGACACGCTGACACCTATGCAGTGCCAAGACTTCGCCAAAAGCAATATACCAGTGTCGGACAATACCCGGATAAAGACATGCTCCGGACACATGTCCAACACTTGATTTCAAAGGGTCTGGAATTTTTTTAATGATTCTTCTATCTTATTTTATATTTTTTTTGTGTATTTTTCACTATTCCTATCAAAACATTTACTTCATTATGGAAAGATTAAAATTTTGTCTTATTTTAACAATTCATTTTCATGTTTGTTACCAGGTTTCAGGGGTGGGATTAGGATTGTTATGGTGGTGGGCCCTTTAAATTGTTGTTTGGTTTGTTTTTTAGGTGTGGGGTTGATAATCCTTTGGGATTGTGAAACCCCCCAAATGCCCGGATTCACCAACCCAAGGGGGGGTTGGTATTCTGAATTCTGTCCCAAAGGATTGAGCAGATAATGACATTTGACCTTACCCTTTTTATCTTTTCCCACAAATACCTTGCAGTAGATAACGTGAAAAAACTCTACAATACACCACTTCTCATCTTTTTCTCCAGAGAGCGGCGAGAGAAACTTGGCGATCGAATTTCTCTGGGCTCGCCGGCGCAAATCAAGCACACTCCGGCGACTTCTTTTCTCTTCGAATGACGGTACTCTTCCCTTCTCCACTTAATTATTTCCCTGCTATTTTCGTTTTTTTTTTTGGTGGGGGCTGCGATTGTTAAATCTCTGAGCCTTTCTTTTCCGATCTGCGATTCTTTACCGAATGAATATGCGATAAACGGTCAAATGGTTCTTGAACTCCAGTGGCATTTCTGCCATTTCACGATTTTGCTGTGATAAAAATGGTGTTTCAATGGGAGGGTAGAATTGGAAACAAATTATTTTTACCCAATCCTATTCTAAGCAAAACAAACATGTTATTAGTAATCCCATGATCTAATCATGTGCAAAAACAAACATGTGGGAAGGATTTATCTCCTCATTAATAATCCCATCACATTATCAATTCCAATTCTACCTCATTACCAATCCCTCCAAAATGAAACCTCGTATCAAACGGGTCTTTGCATGTTTTTCATGATTCCTATGAAAACATCTCTTATATCATAAGAACCTAGAAAAAATTAACGTGTCCCCTTGCATTGGACACTTGTCAAGACATCGACACTCGCAGGACACATGTTCAACTCTCAAATCCAAGGTATCCCCTTTTTTTTCTCTCCAGAACACTCCGGATACGCTCTAAAAATGCTCTAAGCACTTTTGGCACTTTGTGGACACTCGCAGGACATTTCAGGAATGTGAAATGCAATAGTAAGCTGGGGGAAGTTTTTCTTTTTTAAAGTTGCAGGCGATGGTTCAATGACTATAAAGACCCCATGGACGATGAAATGATTTTGTTGGAATATTTAGGGATGATGAAATGATTTTGTTGGAATATTTAGGGATTATGAAATGATAATAAGATGGTGTTACACACTTATAGTTAGAACCACATTATTTATATTTTCTTCACATAGTAACCGATATCGTTGTTTAAAACGTGTCCCCAATGTGTCATATCCTCCAGTTTTTTTAATATTTGCTAATCGGAGTGTTGTGTCGTACATCATGTCCATGTGGGTTCTACATTGACTAGAACGGAATAATATCTTGAAGATGTGGAACTATATCTGAAATAAATTCTTCAAGCATGAGATCAGTTTCTCTCATGCACATTCACAGACACCCCTCCACCCAAAACAAGTTTGAGTGCACCTGGATGTACACACAGCTGAACGAATGAAGAAATTTACCTTCACAAAAGCAGGGGCTCCAGGTGCAGGAGCACTGTAAAAAGTTCCAGCCATTGGACATTTGAATGGAGGATGGGATGATTTGGGCTTAGCAGGGGTAGGTGGCACTGGAGCTAAAGCTGGAGGTGAGGGAGCAGGATCAGCAAAAGCAGGAGCAGGAGCACTAGGCTGTGGTGGATGGTATGGAATCATAGCTTGGGGATAATGGGGTTGCATCATAGCAATGGGAGCTGTAGCAGTATGCTGTTCCAAAGCTTCCTTTTTTCTTATAATGAGTTCACAATCCAGTTGCTTCAGTTGCAGCTCCACGATGTCTCTTGAATCCACAAGCCTGATAAAGAACATAATATTAAAGCGAATGAGGAAATACATACAGCGAAAAAACACCCTGGGAGAAAATGAAGGGTTTCTTTTAATGCACCTTACAAGGTCTGCCACTTGGGTCATAAATACTGACATGGATGATGCATCTGGAACAGTAAGTAGAGCAGCAGATTCTATTGCAAGGTCCAACTCTGTCTCAGGAACTAGTGAAGAATTTGAAGATTCCATGATGGCAACCTTGGGTGTGCAGCTTAGGTATCAGATAGAGCCGAGAAGGCAACATCGATATATGAAAGGAAATTGCAGAGTGTGCAGCTTACCTCATTAAGCTGGGCAAACACCTTTGAAGCATTAGATTTGTTGTGCCTTGATCCCTGCCAAACAAGATAAAAGAGCATTGTGACCAGAGTCTGAGAACAAACTGAATGGCACATGCTGGTCTGAAAAGAGGGGGTATAAGGAACTGGCAGGAACTAATGGAATAAGAATATTATATGGACAACAGGAGGGGTGGAGTGGCACTCAGTGCAACTGCACACAGTGAGAGAAAATAAATAGATATTTTTAAGTTTCAAAACACTTCATTTGATGGATCAAAAGTGGTTTACTCACATTATTGGTAACCGAGGGACTATTAGAGTTTGTCCCACATTGGTTAATTATCACCTTCAAAAACTATTATATTGGTGGTGGCCTCTCCACTATGGCCAATTGGTTTTCAATTGGATGCAAGGAATGTTTTTTAGAGAGTGAGAAATACAAATATTGTTACAAGAGAGAACCACATTTGTGTTCTCCCTTTCTAAACTAGTTTTAGGTGAAAAAAAAGAATAAGAAAACAATTCTAACTATTCAGGTTTCCATTATAATCGTTCACTTTGCAAATAAAAGTTACATTTTCAAACTAAGGTATTGACAATCTATTATATACCAACTCGGGTACGGTGGCAGGCCGTCGGGTGCATGTGTGTTAATAAGGAATGAATCCATCAAGCCTCTAATTAAAAGCAAAGTGGATTCAGGATTCGGAAAAAAGTAGGACCACATTTTTTAATTCGAGTATGTTTTGCTGGATATAATGGAGATAAAAAATATGCAACCAGATATAGATGTTATGTCAGTGTTAAAACTTAAATGCAATGACATAACAAGTTTCCAAAGGACGGTATTGACATATATCCCACATCTCTTATCAGGGTGTCAGGTGTCAAACAAGAGTTCTTGATCTATTTAGAAGAATCCTGAATCCAACTTTCATTCTCTACTCTTTGTTCTTGTTTCTTGGCATCTCATTTTCTGTTGCATTCTGTCAGAAACTAGGCACCAAGACAACTTTGTAAGAGTTCGAACAAATTTGCAGTTTGCACCACAGTTACTATATGATAATTTCGACTAAAAAAAAGTAAACCATCATAGAAACAGAACCACATTATAATCCTAGACAGAAAATTCAAGGAGATGATTTTTTTTCCCATTTACATATTCAATCCAAAAATTCTCTTTTAGTCCATCAAATTACACAAGATAAAAGTACAGAAGGCAAAATTTGGAGTGTACTTATAAAACAGCGGAGTTCAAAAATTATATCCCAAATTCTATTTGCCCTAATTTTGCATCCGATCACCGAATTTCAATTCTGAATAAAAACGACGAAATGCCACCAAAACCTATCGGGGGGAAAAAATGACAGCAAAAGAAGACCAACTGAATACAAAATTAGCAAAGTGGAGATGGTGAAGTGAACCTGAAGTCTGAGGGAGGATCCAGCGAGCAATGCCGGAGAGCTCGATTGGAATGAGACAGAACGGTGTTGGTGTTGGTTTAGGATCGGCTGCGAAGAAGAGACGAATAAGGAAGTGGTTTTAGGGCAAGGGACGGAGACAGAGGCCATCGCTCAGAGCAATTTCCCAATCACAGTCGACGAAACAATGTAACTGTGATTTGGGGAAAGCTCGAGCGGAGAGAGAGAGAGGAATTAGCCTCGGTGAGATCGGAGGAAGAGAGAGAGAGGGAGAGAGAGAGAGTATGTATAGCGGCGATACAAACGAGAGAGAGAGAGAGGGGTTTGATTTTGTTTTGTTTAAGTTCGTTCCCTCCAGTTGGTTGGTGGTTTAACGAACGGGAGCTACTATTTCCAACATATGCCCTTTTCATTACGTAATCAATGATTAACGCCAATGTATCTCGCTTTCTCTCAAGGATAAGTTGCCGTTTCTTCCAGTTTTTTCCCTTTAAACTATGGATAAAGCGAATTGATATTCGCACCCGGATAGTTAATTAATGGCACTTGAAAAGGAGAGTTTTAATATGAATAAGGAGAGTGTCAATATCAAGTTCATATAGGAATTGATATTAGCATTTCCCTTTGGAGTGTCATTAACAAATTGGAGGGTGTTAATATCAATTCTCTAGATAAAAGTTATATTTTGTTCAATAAGGAGGTGTTTGGAAGCCTAGTTTTTAGGTTTTTTTTATTTTTTGTAAATGTCATAATATTATACCAAAACACAAGAAACAACCGGGCTCAGCTGTAACGACCCTAATTTTTGCTAAATAAAAATTTTGTTTATTAAATGATTCTCCTTTCCCTAAAATTATTTTTTTTTTCTAATAAATTACTTAAAGTTATACTATTTTGGGCAACTAATTATTTTCTTTGTGCTAGTATATTTTATACTAGTTGATTTTTACTAGATTTCCTACTAACTTTCTTCCCATTAATTCCTAGAAATTTACCTAGATTTTACCAACTAGTCTTGTGCCTAATTTAGTGCACATATGTGTATAACTAGCACCTAAACCCTACTATAAAGTTACTTACCCTCCAAGTAGGGGTGTCAAACGGGCCGGGTTGGCACGGGCACGGCACGGGCACGACACGTCGGGAGGCGGCACGGCACGCCAGAGGCACGGTAAAATCCTCGCAATTTAACGGCACGCGGTATAAGTTGGCACGCGGCACGAAGGGCACGTAAATGACGACACGGCACGGCACGACACGCCTAAGGTGGCACGTGGCACGACGACACGGTCTTCTACAGGCACGGCACGACAATAAAAAGTCAACGTGGCGGCACGGCAGCGACTTTATTCTAGCACGCGACACTTTACAAAGACGGCACGCACAGCACTAGGACGGAAGTTGGCACGGCACTCACTACGACACGCACGGAAGTAGGACTGGACATGGCACGGCCGGCCGAGCACGGAAGTTGGCGTGGCACAAACCACGAGCAAGGAAGTTGGCCCCACGGCACGGCACGAGCACTAGCACGGAAGTTGGCACGACACGGCACGCGACACGGAAGTAGGACGGACATGGCACGGCACGACACGAGCACGGAAGTTGGCCTCGGCAAGAGCACGGAAGTTGGCACATGCACGGCACGACACGGCTGGGCTTGTTCAATAATTTATTTGTATGTATTTTTTGATAATCACAAAAATAAAAAAAGAATTATTTATTTGTTGTGTAACTTGTGTCTTGTGTTAGTCAATTATATATTTATATCAAGTTTAAAAAAAAATAACTCATGAACAAAAAAATAAACAAGAGGGAAAAAGAAGTTACAAAAATTTTATTGATTTATTTTATTTTATATTTTAATTTTGAGAGAGAGAGAGAGAGTTTGGACAAAAAAAAAAAATAAAATAAGCTTTTAAAATATTTTTTTACATGTTTGATAATTGATACAATGTCTTTTAATTTTTATCTAATAAAGATTTTGAAAAAAAAAAAGATTTTTTTGTTTGTGAAAAAAATTTAAAAAATTTAAAAAAATAGTGTTTTGTTGCTTTTGCAACTTGTAAGTTGTAAGTAAGTCGCTAAGACACTAAGTCATAAACAAAAAATATAAAATTTAAAAATAATAATAATTTTTTTTAGAGAGAGAGAGAGAGAGAGTTTGGCATTTGTTAAAAAAATAAAATAAGCTTGTAAAATATTTTTTTACATGCAAAATAAAATACATTGGCTTTTATCTAATAACGATTTTGAAAATGAAAATAAAATTTTTTTTTTTTGTAAAAAAACATTAAAAAAATAGTGATTTGCAACTTGGTCTAACACTAAGTCATGAACATTGAACAAGAGAGAAAAAGAAGTTTCAAAAATTTTATTGATTTATTTTATTTTATTTTATATTTTAATTTTGGGAGAGAGAGAGAGAGAGTTTGGACAAAAAAATTAAAATAAGCTTGTAAAATATTTTTTTACATGTTTGATAATTGATATTATAGAAATTATTAAATTATATTATAGAAATTATTAGATGTTAAATTATAGAAATTATATAAATTATAGAATTATTTGTATTCAATTTGGTTATAGAAAATTATAAATTATACAAATTAAATTTGATTTCTTTCATAGTTTCACTGTCTCACTCTCACATGAACACAATAATGGGCCTCCACTTTCCGGACCAAATGTCGAGATCGGAATCGTTAGATGTGTTTAAAACGTGTTTTCGCGTCCTCAACGAGGAATTTGCAAAAAAAAATACCCGGAAGTAGTTGATCGGAGTAGGTTTTCGTAAAACTACTATACGAAAACCTGGCCCGATCAAACCCTTTTGGGTTTTTTTTTTTCCCAAATCTTTGCATAGGACCTTAAAAACATGTTTTAAACACATCTAACGGTTCATTTTTTTTTTAAAAATTGATTAGGTGGCCTTGAAGTGGTGCATTATAGTACCGAAATTCCAATAGAAGCACCGAATGTGTTTCGATCGTGTTGTTACCGATATCGAATGATCATCGATTTTTGTGAGAATGATAGAATTGACGAGATATTAAATTGCAACGTTCGGATCGAACATTCGAAAAACGAGTCTACACCTACCTTGCAATTCTATACATCGAACTTACTTGGTTATGAACCAAGCTACTGTGTTATGGTATAATGTATGATAGTCACACAATCACAACACAATTATGACGATCCACACCGTTCACTTTGTTTGTATT
Source organism: Vaccinium myrtillus (assembly GCA_016920895.1). Lineage (NCBI taxonomy): Eukaryota > Viridiplantae > Streptophyta > Magnoliopsida > Ericales > Ericaceae > Vaccinium > Vaccinium myrtillus. The sequence goes on from CM029277.1 coordinate 24,426,819, forward strand.
GATGTTTTAATGACTATCTCCAATTTTTTTTTGACGATTGGATTTTGAAAGGCCCTCCATCGCAACACAATTACGATGATCCTCATTGTTCATGTCGTACAATGGCTTTACAGGCCCATTTTTGGTCCCGCATGAGTAATCCAAACCGTTAAATAATTTTAAAATAATGTTTTTAATGGTTTTGCAAAAAAATCAGTCAATTGGATATGCGTAACTCATCAATCCAAGCTACGCACATCCGATTGATTTCAAAACTTGGAGTTTTTGATCTACCATTACATGTCCAATTGACCTAATTTTTTGCAAGGTCATTCAAAACGTTATTTTGAAATGATTTAACGGTTCGGATTATTCACGTGTGACAAAAAAATGGGTCCCAAAAGCAATTTATGTGCACTAGATCTTCTCGTATCAGACCAGCCCTAGGTTTTTAGTATAAATATGCCATTATAAACCAACCACACCCACAAAGGAATTGAGGCCCTAATTTGATAATCTCTCTCTCTCTCTCTCTCTCTCTCTCTCTCTCTCTCTCTCTCTCTCTCTCTCTCTCTCTCTCATCGATCTCAAACGGCCGTCTCTCTCTCTCTCTTCGATCTCGCTTGTCGATTCAGCCGACTCACCTGGACCGACACCAATCTCCGACACCACGGTCCACCGTCCACGATCTGTTGTTATTCACCATCATCCACCGCGATCACGTACACCACGATCTCTCTCTCACGTACACCACGATCTGTTGCTCACCGATCTGTGTTGATCCTAGGGTTTCATCCCACTCTCTCACGACCACTCACCGGACCACCGGACCACTGGACCACTCTCTCTCTCTCACGTAGTCACGACTCACGTACCCTAAACCCCTAAATCTCACTCCCTCTGTTGTGATTCACCAATCACCGACAAAGACGGTCCACGATCTGTTGTTATTCACCATCATCCACCGCGATCACGTACACCACGATCTCTCTCTCACGTACACCACGATCTGTTGCTCACCGATCTGTGTTGATCCTAGGGTTTCATCCTAGGGTTTGATTTCTGTATTTTGGGTTTCATACTTTCATTTCATCACTGGTTACTGTCTTACTGATTTACTGGTAAGATTTTAAACACGGGTTTCATCCTAGGGTTTCATTCTGTATTTTGGGTTTCTGTATTTTGGGTTTACTCATTTAGCACTGATTTATACTGTTTGTTTGTGTAGATGGATGCTTTTGATTTTTCGATGATGAACATGGTGGACACCCTGTTGTTGCACCAGAGGGACAGGGTTTGGAGTCCGTAAGTGTAGGCGAAGCTGCTTCAAACATTGTTAACACTGGAACAGGGCCTTCTGGTTCTACTCCAGCAGATTCAACTCCTACGAATTCAACCCGTAGTGGTTCAAAAAGGCTACGCACGTCATGGGTATGGAAACATATGTCTATTGTTGAGCACTTTAAAGATGCAAATGGTATTGACATAGGAGCTAGGGCTGCATGTAATTATTGTGGCACACATTATACTTGCGTTAGTGATACTGGAACAGGGCCTCATGGTAGACATCTTAGAAATAAACATCCAGATAAAATAGTGAGTGGTGAATGTGCGACTAGTTTGAAAGATTTTACTTATACGAAAGAAAAAATGAGACAAGGACTAGCCCGTTACGTAGCTGCAGCTGAACAACCATTTACTTTTGGTGATGATATTAGATTTGAATATTTTATGCAAAATCATGTGAATCCTGAATTTGGTAAAGTTTCTAGAAATACAACACGTAGTGATACAATGAAAGCATATAATGAAGTTAAAAAAGATTTGATTTGTGAACTTGCTAAACTTGGTGCGATAGCTTTTACTTCTGATATGTGGTCTGGTTGCAATAATCGTGGTTATATGTGTGTTACTGCTCATTATATAGACTCTATTTGGACTTTGCGAAAAAAAATTATTGCTTTCCGTTTAGTGGAGTATCCTCATGATGCTGAAACGATTTTTGAAAGTATTATGTGCGTGTTTAGGGATTATGAACTTGTTGATAAAATTTTTAGCATTACTTTTGACAATGCAAGTGCTAATACTGCTTCATTACCATTGTTTAAAAGAAATTTGTCTCCTGCTTATTTTGGTGAATTATTGCATGTTCGATGTGTGTGCCATGTGATTAACTTGGTTGCTCAAGATGGTTTGAAACATATAGCACCACAGATTTCAAAAATTAGATCTGCTATTCTTTTTATTGGTACTTCCTCATCTAGGCAACAAGAATTTGATAAATTGTGTGTTTCTTGTTACGATGTGAAACCAAAACAAATGAACTCGATCATCGTGACTCGTTGGAATTCGACCTACCTTATGTTAAAGTCTTGTAGGAAATATAGTGATGTGATATCTCGCTTTTTGTAACCGAAGGTATCGTGGTGATTCTTTATCTCCATCTGATTGGAAAATTGGTTTTGAGTATATGAAATTTTTGAAAGTGTTTTATGTTGCTACATTAGCTTGTTCTGCTGTTCGTTCTCCTTCTTCTTGTGTTGTGCTTAATCATCTCTACAATATTAGTCTCACTTTTAAAAATTATAGGGCACGCCCAAATTTTGTAAATGCTTGTGTGGATATGGAAGAAAAATTTAAAAAATATTTCGAGGAAACGCCACCACTATTTATGTTAGCATGTAATGGACCCTAGGATTAAGGTAGCGGGTGTTTCAAAGGTTTTAAGAGAGATTGGTACGAATTTATGTATTACTACTTTACCTTCTTCTGATGTTGTGCTTGATTTATTGAATGCCATGTATGCTAAATATTCATCTAAGTTTGGTGCAATTACTTCACTTACTACTAGCTCTTTGGCCTCGTCTTCTACATGTAATGATGCATCTTGGTCTTTGCTTAGTTCAAGTTTAGGAATAGGAAGTAGCACTGTAACTTCACGCAATGAACTTCTTAAATATTTGGACCTAGAATCGCAGTGCGAATGACTTGATTAATTTTGATATCTTAGCATGGTGGAAAAAAAAAATCAATCGACTTATCCCATTCTTTCAATCATGGCACGTGATCTACTAACAGTCTTGTGTCTTCGGTGGCATCGGAATCGCTTTTAGTGCGGGTGTAAAGAGTGTTGGATGAGAAGAGGAGCAGACTAGCTCCAGACATTTTGGATTGTCTCATGTGCTTGAAAGATTGGGAGGATGCACGCCTTGGAATTGAAAAACGCTCAGCTAAAGAAGAATTCAGAGGTTATTTTGCAGACTCCGATATAGATAGTGATTGATGGCATTTGTTTTGTACCTATTATTCATTTATTATGCTTGGGGTATGTGTCTCATGGGCTTATTCATTTCAAAGAGTTGGACCAAGTGGGTTGGCAACTTACGGCGACGTGATGTTGCCCCCACTTCAGTTCTATGTGGGTGTGTGCAACTTATGGCAACATGATGTTGCCCCCACTTCAGTTGTTGTTCTTGAGGGGTGTATGTGTGTGTGTGTGTGTGTGTGTGTTGTTTTAGTCTGAAATGAATAAGCCACAGACACATACCCCACCACTACTTACAAAATTAGCCAATTGTGATTTGCAACTTACGAGGGTCTTAAATGGCAACTTAATGTTGCATCCATTTCAGTAAATCTGGCTATGATGAAACATACCTGAGCCAATTATCAATTATGAGCCTTTTGGCAATGATGCTTGCTGAGCCATTTTGATAATATACCTATTTAGCCTATGATGGACTACTGAGGCCTTAGTAACTCAGTACCACCACTGAATTAGCCATTTAGGTACTACATGCTCTGTGTGTGTGTGTGTGTGTGTGTGTCTCTGGAATTACATGGGATGGTCCGGATGGATTGTCCTTGGGTGTGGATTCCTCTCCCGTGCGGTGTAGGTCTCGGCTTCAATGGTGAACTTGGGAGTTCTTTTAACTGAGGTACAAGACTCTTTCTTCATCTTGTGTGTTTTCCACTTCAATTTTTTATCCCATTCTTTCAATCAGTTTGTTTTACTTACCTCTACTATTTTCATGGCACTAATTGATTTCCAAATTAATTGTTCCAGAGGACTCGAGACTTATGAAGGGGTTTTGCTCTAATGGCTCATTTGGGCGAATCACATCAAATCGCACCTTGTGAGTCGTGACTATCATTATTTGTTATTTGTCTCCTTGGAAGGAGGCATTCCTTGGTATTATTTTGGAACCAGGTTTTGTTACTTGTCTCCTTGGAAGGAGGCATTCCTTGGTACTCTTATGTCTTTTTGATGTGTCTCCTTGGAAGGAGGCATTCCTTGGTGTTTATGAATATGTGTTTGTTTTAGTCTTTAAGCTCTGCCATGAATTTACTTGTTTAATATGGTACATGTGAAGCAGTTGTTACTTGTTAAGGCCAATGATGAACTATGAGGCCACTAATGTTTGTGTTGGTAGCAGGACCTGTTTGGCTTGAAATCTTGGTCCTGCTTTGCCATATGTGCTATCTGTTTGTGTAGTTGTGCTATCTATATGCTCTGTGGCTTCATTTGTTTACCATTATTTCTGGGCAGTGATGCATAATTGTGTATATTGAGGTTCTGGCTCTTTTGGTTCATTGATCCTTATGCATTCTAGTATTACTCTTGTCAAACCTGGGCAATGATGACAAAGTTGAGCCTGTTGATTTGCTGCTTCTGCTCCTGTTGTAGTTGTAATTCGTGGGTTTTTGGCAATCTAACATTCTAACTAAAGGGCTGATTATGCATACTTCATTTTGCAATCTTACTAAAGGGCAATGATGAATCATTTATAATGTTCATTTCAAGCTATCGCGGTAATTACCTTGGCGGGGCAATCTAACTTGCAGTCAGTGGGTACCCTTAAGTAATGTCTGAGCCCATTTTACATACAAGGGCTCATTTGAATCTACTTAAGTCCAGTCTTTTTTTGAAAATCTCGGGTTTTGCTATTTGCTACTGCTACTGTGGAATGGATCATGCACTGTGCACTGCTACTAGAAAATTTGGATTTGACAAATAAACACTTGACATGCTCACTTATGCTTTTGACCATCCATGCTTTTTAGATAAGAAACACAAGGGTAAACTAATTTTGGTCTATTTTGGTCTTTTTATTTTTTTTTTCAAATTGGTTTTGGTCCTTTTGGAGATTATACCGTATACAAGGTATGATTAGAATCCAATTCGACGGCATGGTCTTATTTTCTATGTTTTTCAAGTAGCTTTGAATGATTTTTCAATCATATTTTAATGGGTTCTCTCTCTTTCTTACATTACTTCTACACTTTACTTTGTTGAAGGTTGTTTGTTACACCCCAGTTACTTGTTACTGCTACTGTATCCCACATGTTACTCCTCTTACTCATTGCATCCGCTTCAAGTCACTATCTGCGCCCGAGTACTTACTAATGGAAAAAATGGGCTACGATGACTACCGAACCTTTGAGATTTTGTGAGTACCGAGTCTTGTTTCTTGTATTTGTATTTGTTTCGCCTTCTCGGCAGTAGCTGTTTGTGTTTGTGGGCAATTACTACAGTTATGGTTCGGATGGATTGTCTTTCGGATGGTTCGGACGGATTGTCTTTGGTCTGATTTTTGTCTGTGGTCACTGCTGCAAGCACTGGGATTATCATGTGGCCTGTTTTACTCCATTCTCTGCCTATTTTACTCATTTCTGGGCTGTTTTACTCCATACAAGGCAATGATTTAATGATGAATTATCAATTATGAGCCTTTTGGCAATGATGGTTCTTTGAGCCATTTTGATATTAATATGCGTATGCAGCCTATGATGGATTACTGAGGCCTTGGTAACTCACTACCACCACGGATTTAGCCAATTACGTATTGCATGCTTTGTGTTTCTGTGTGTGTCTTCTGGGTTTTATTTTAGATTAGTTGCACATAGTGATTATCTGTGGAGTGATTGCACATAGTGCACCTTTTGCCTATTTTAGTAGTACTGTAGTACATACCATGTGAGGCATGCATGTGTTTTTAAATAGTTTTTTTCTCTCAGTTTGACAAATTTGGAAATAATAATTCCATCTTTGTGAAGGACATAATAATTCCATCTTTGTGGAGGTATTTAAATTAATAGTAATCATAGCAACCAAATAGGCCAACATTATTTAGTACTTTCAAAAGAGTACAAAAATTCTCAAGGACCTAGCTTTAATGCTCTCTCCCTCACTCGAAATTATGTGAAGGATCGCTTCTTCGCTTGTTGACCCCGCAACTTAGGAAGGCTGGAAAAAGGTCTCGCAAAGTAGATGCAAATTCGGTGGAGATTAATTCATTGACCCCATTTCTTTTCTTGTTCAAAGTTGTGCCATTTTGCTTTATAGGCATGTGACTAAAATTTGATAACTTTCATGTTGATAGGAAGATAATATCATTCCTTGGTGGAAATTGATGTCGTTGTTGAAGCTTTTAGAAGCTCTATTTGTGTTGTACTCCTTCTGTCATTGTTTCTATTGATTGTTTACTTTTCCTTTTTGTTTAATCTGCTCATTTGGATCAGCTATGATCTCTTTGTTTAAGTAGGCACATTGTTCTGAGCTCTCGTCCTTTGCGTGTATTATGTTTTGCTCCACTAGTCCACACCGTGTCTGCTTTTCGCCTGTGTGGCTCTGTGATTACAATCCGATTTCGCCTGATTTGGTAGTAATGTTTTTCTGCTAGTAACGTCCAGTTTTAATGCCATCTTCATTGCATGAGGGACTGCTATTTTGAATTGCTATTTTCTGAGTCATGATCTGGGCAGCCGTGTGCTGGGATTGTCTTAAAATAAACGAAATGCTGCTCAATTTTTTCCACAATTTCTGCTCATCTGTTGCATGTTTCATTTACTTGGGCAGAGCTATCAACTGTTGGGTGGTTGTTCATTTCACAAACATTGCTTTGGCTTAGCCTTGGGGGGCTGTCCCTTGGCATTATGATTAATTTCCTTGGGAGGGGGCTGTCCTCCCGTTCTGAGTTCGGATGGTATGATCAAAGAGCTTTTTTCCTATGTAAATATTTGTCTTTAGTCGGGCACAAAACATTGATTTTGAGTTCTCTGTCTCTCTTGTTTTAATTTTGTAACATTGTGTACTTGTGCAGTTGTGCTGTATTTTTTTTCCCGTATATCCCAGAATCCAAAACAGTGTAAGCAAGCGTTTGTTTGAATTCTACAGAGAATTTCAACTCGATAAGCTTCCACGCACTCTGGCAATGTGTAAATGTGAAATTCTACTTAATAAGGAGTAAAGGAAAAGAAGAATAACTATTTTTCTCCGCTCCCCTAACCGCAAATCAAATTATTATCATATGAGATTGAACTAAAGGTGCATCCCCCACACCCTTCCAAGGAGTAAAGGAAAAGAAGAAAATGTTTTTGATGGGGCATGTCCTCTAGCACATGCAAATAGTTTGGCTGTTTACGTCCAAAGAAGATAACCACAGGGAACTGATCAAATGTTCCAAAACCAATTGTCAAATGTAAACTACGGAGTTGAGGGCGAAGAAAATGGCTCTCCCATGTATGCATGGTTCTGGGATTAAACTTGGAGTCTCCTACGAGAGAAACAGTTGTTCTTTTGTTGGTAAAGGGATCATTACCTTCTTTTTACATCATTACATGTATGATTGAAAAGGCAGATCACCGAATACCTGGGTAAGATCCCGAGCAGTGTATTTTGTGTCATATGTGAAGGAAAGTTTTTAGATGTAGCTCTAGTACTATTGTTGTACGGTGCCTTAATATAGTTGCAAATGTACCAACTTAATTTGGATAATACTAGGTACTATAATGCTCTTGTCTTCTTTAATGTGTATAAGTCTCTCTCTCTCTCTCTCTCTCTCTCTCTCATGTGTAACATTTCATTTCATATTTTGTGCCCGGGCCTCATGCATTCATCATTTTTGGGACGGAAGGATTTTCTTTTAGGCAGCTGGTGGACTAGATAAGGCAAATCACGAAATGAAAAATATATGGTGTCGGCACGACACGACTAATTAAACGCACGACACGGCACGACTAAAAAAAGGCATGGCATGACACGACAAAAAAGGCACGGCACGACACGACTAATAAAATGCACGGCAAGGCACGACACGACAAAAAAGGCACGGCACGGCACGATAAAAAAAAGGAATGGCACGGCACGACACGATAAAAAAAAGGAATGGCACGGCACAACACGAGTAAGTCAACGGCACGGCACGACACGGCACGATTAACTAATCGGGCACGGCACGACACGGCCTCAAAAAAGCACGACACGGCACGGCACGATGAAGTAATTTGGCACGGCACGGCACGGCACGCCATGGCACGATGAAGTAAATAGGCACGGCTTGGCACGGCACGAAGCACGGCACGGCACGGAAGTTAAATGGCACGGCACGGCACGGCACGCACGTTTGACACCCCTACCTCCAAGTATTTTTAGGTTTGACGAGAGAGAGAGAGAGAGAGAGAGAGAGAGAGAGAGAGAGGGAGAGGGGAGAGGGGAGAGAGTGATGTGTGTGCTTGCACATGCAAGTGTGAAAGAAAGCACATGCATGTACTTGTGTGTGTTAAATTAGAAGCACATGCTACCAATCTAGACCTAAAAACCCTACTAAACTTTGCCCCCAACTATCTCCCAACATGTTTCCTTATTTTGTGTTAGAATATTTTTTCATAGGGCCTAGCAAGCTAATTTTAGGTTACTATGTGGGCACTTGTTTTTTGTGTCTAAGTATTAGAAACACCCCATAACAAAGGTGACCATGTAAAATTATACACTACATAGAGCCAAGGAAACTACATGCCCATAAAATAACCCTATTACTCTCTAATTAGCTTCTTACTAATTAGTAGGAAAGTTAGTTGTCTATAGAAGCTCAAACTCACCGGAGAGGATTTTGCTTGTCGGCTTCCGGCTAATCACCGGAAATTAAGGTATCACCTATCCTATCTTCTAATTAATTATTTCTAGTTCAATTAGCAACTTCTAATTAGTTTTTCCAAGTTGTAATTAGAAGCTCATTTTAGCAAATTATGCATGTATTAAGGTTTCTAAGTTTGTTACTTAATTTTTAAGAAAGCTTACGGTGAGAGGATTTCATGTTGAAAAGATTAGAAGGGTTCTAATTAGTTTTTAATTAGAAGATTCTTCATGCAATTAGTGGTTGGTTTCATGAGATTAAACTAGTTTAAAGTTGATTAGAAGAAATTTTGAAGACAAAGTTTAAATATGGTTTACTAGAAAGTTTCTAGTTAAATTATTTAAATTTCTTGAAATTACTAACTAATTTGGGTGAGTTATTAACTTGATTTATTAATTAGATGATTCTTCCTAAAATTAGTAAGATGATCATTTCTAGAAAGAGTTTAATTTTTGCTAGCAAAGTTTTTGCCTGATTAAATAGTATTGTTTTTGGAAAGACTAGAAGTTCTAAAAAAATTAAAGTTAGTGGAAATATTTCTTTAAAATAAGAGTGTGTTGTGGTGTTAGAAAGATTTTTGTAAAGAGTTGTTTAAAATTTTTAGAAAAGAAAGTTTTCTAAAAGTTTAGAAAAGAATTTTTTAGAAAAAGTTTGATTTTCTAAAAAGAAGTTTTTTTATTGTTTATTTAAATTTTTGGGTGTGAAAATATTATGACAAAGATGGGTTGAAGTCTTTGGTCATTATTTTCTAGAAAATTCATTTTTAGAGAAATTGTAAGAAAAAGAAAGTTTACTAACTTTATTTCTTTTCTAAAGAAATAAGTTGAGTTTTTTTTTTAAAGAAAAAGAAAGAAATAGGATTTTTGTTAGAAAATAGAATTTATGAAGAAATTATATTATTTTTTTAGGAAGTGGGTGCATTAAAGTGCATGATTTTATGTGGGAATATTTTCTTAGAGAAACAATATTTTTTTTTTTGGGAAAGGTTGGTGCAATGAAGTGCATAATTTTATGTAGTGTTTTTCAAGGGAGAAAAACAAGATTTTTGGAGAAAAGAAAATTTTTTTTTTTCGAAAATATTGCATGGGCATTATTTTTTAGCATGTGCCGTTGAGCACGTACACAATACGTTACGACACTAGACTTGAAAAATTGAATAACTGTTGATGAGAAAATAGAGATGAGAATGAAAATGAGTTTTGAAAATAGAAATGAAATTCTCGGGAAATGAAATGAAATGTGATGAGATGAATTTATTGCCACCTCAAGTTTGCAGAGAGAACTTGGAGGAATGATTTTGATGCGGTAGTGCAACGAGAGCGCCACTTCCAGTTCGCGGAGAGAACTTGGATGTTTGGGCTAAGCGTGCACAACACACGGTGAACGGACCTTGCAAACAGGTTGTTAAGTTCGGTGATGCAAGGCGGCCGGGACCGTGTCGTGTGAGTCGCGGGGTGGACGGACCGTGCAAACAGGCTGTTAAGTTCGGTGATGCACGACAACCGGGGCCTCGAGCGAAAAGGTTGGTACCGTCAGCTGAAATGAGGCGTAAACGGACCAATAACTTTCGAGTGGTGTGAGATGATTGACTTGGAATGAAATTTGAAGAAGAATGCCGAAAATGGGAGATTGACACAAGTCACTATTTTGAAAAACTGATACGAGTTACTGTTTTTGAGACACTGAAATGAATTACTTTTACTGCGCTTGTTTACTCTGATCCGTATGGACACGCACAGTGCATTTCATGGTTTTACCGTTAACAAGTCTGCATTACTGTTCTCGAGCTTATTGTTCTAGAATTGCTAGTTAGAGATTGGGTAGTGTAGTCTACTGGGCATTATCGCTCACAGTGTTGCACTTGTGTAACCCTGGCATGAAACCACGATGTTGCTCTGCGACTCTGACGTATTATGCCAGACTATAGAGATGAACAGGAGGAGTATTATGGCTTGAAGGCCTACGGAGCAGAGCAGGATTTCACCGGAATGGTCGACCGTGCGATGGAATAGAGAAACTTAGTCAACCCTGTAGAGAATGATTGTATTTGGCAGGAAGATTTATGTAATTTCTTTTGGGTTACTGTTGTAAAACCCTATTTATTATTTATGTATTCATTATTAACAAACCCAAATTTTGGGGGCGTTACATCAACCCTAGAACAAGAAGCAATCTATTGCTCCTGAGAAGAAAGGAAACAAAAAGATACAACAATCAATCAATGCACTATAAGCAAACAATAGGCAAACCCCACTCTGCAACAATCCGCTGATTATCCACCGAATTAGGAAAATTTCTCCAAGACGTCATGGCTAGTTGAATTTCAACTTCCATGTCCCTCCACAAAGCTTGCACATCCTTTCTAGATCCCTTAAAAATACGGTTATTCCTCTCCCCCCAAAGAAGGTATATTACTACTGCAAAAACCAACCGAAGAACCATAGATTTTAGGGACTTACCCTTGCCTTTGGGAATGGCCCAATCCACTTCACTTCCCAACCCAGCAGGGTGTCTAGAAGAACCCCACTTCCTCAAAAACTGTTTCCATAGCCAATTAGAGTATGAACACTCATACTTTTTAGTTTTTATTTTCAACTATTTAGTTTTTTTGACTTTTTGGATTATGGTCAGAATGTGTTTAGGATATATGAGGAGTGTTTGGGAGAAATGTGCAGAATGCATTTTGTAACAGTAGTAGTGTTTGAGAGAACAATGATGAAGATGAGTTATGGATTAATTGTTTACCACTTTACCCTTGTTTATTAATTATGGTATTAAAAATGTGTACGAATATTGTTTTTAGCAAGTTTTTTAAAGTCATATAGAGAAATATTTTTGAAAACGCGACCCGTCTAGTTTTGATTTTTTTTTTTGGAAAATATTTTTCGAGCTTCCTTTTCTGAAAGTCACCCGTACTTAATAAGAATTATGTAAATTGAAGTAATTGCCACAAAATAAAAAAAATTGGTCCAAAAAATACAATTATAAACCTTACACAAATTATAAAAACATACATAACTAACATTACACTTGTAGCAAAAAAAATATTACACAATGACCGAAAAAAACTGACAAAGCATTCAAATTGAAACATTACACAAAAATAAACATTTCAAATTTAAATTTAAAAAAAGAAGAAGAAAAGAAATGAATACAAAGGTTGGTCTTGGTGGTGTTCTTTTTCTCACAGGAATAAAGGTTGGTCTTCAGTAAGGCATGCGTATGGGAATATAGAAGGGGATCCCAGAGGTGTAGACTGTAGAGAAAAATGGAAGGGGTAGAATGAGATAGAGAAATTGGAGGGGAAAATCAAAATGAGAATGAGAAAATGAGCCTTGGACCTCTTTTTCACCTTTGGCCTAGATTGTTCAATTTGGAGAACTCATTATTAGAGAATGAGTTTTGGGTGTTCTCCCCAAACACCCAAAAGGAGAAAAGGAGAATGGGAAAATGCAAAAAGTTGGTGGCCAAACACCCTCTAAGTAACTCCACTATCGAGTTCTACAACAACGCTTGTATTTGCTTTACCAAAAACAGCTAAAGACAAAGTGAGAGGCTTTCTCTCTCTCTCTCTCTCTAAAGTTTGTGAGATGCAACATACTTCCTTCGATTCCTTTTGGTAATCGTAGGGTTTTCTTATAACAACTTATCCTTCAACAGTGAGTTCTACGACATAGTAATCTATTATGGAGGAGGAGATCCTTAACAGAATAGCATCTTTCGTGCTGACGAGTGAGGAAGATAAAGCGGTGGAGATATTGGCGGAAGACTTCAAGGCAAGCAAACATGAATGTTTACAGAGTGCGATGGGGAAGATTATCACACAAAAAGGTATCAATCTATCCGGTCTGAAAGCAGCGATGGAATCGGTGTGGGGATACCCAAGGGTTTCAAAGTTATGGAGATAGGGGGAGGTATATACCAATTTGTTTTCGGGAACGAAATGGATTTGCTCAGGGTTCTTGCGGGCAATCCTTGGCTGTATAATAACCAACTAATCGTACTCGAAAGATGGTCGAAGGGTGTTTTACCAGATGAAATCAATTTCTCGTACAGTCCTTTTTGGATCCAACTGTGGGGTATGCCGTTGGAGTTCATGTCCATTGATGTAGGCAAAAGGATGATGGCTGGGTTTGGTGATGTTCAGCAAGTGAGCATAGCCCAACTTAGTGGCAACCAAGGAAGGTGTGTTTGGGTGAAAGTAGAATTGGACATTCAAAAACCTCGTCCTCATGGCAAGAAGGTTTATACAGCAGATTGGAATCTGATATGGGTGTCGTTCCGATATGAAAACTTCTGATTCTCTGTCACTATTATGGGCTGGTGGGACATGACGATCGTGCATGTATGGTGAAGCATCATGAGGTAAAAGCTGGAGTAATGAAAGAGAATCAATATGGAGGATGGTTGCGAGCATCTCCGGTTAAGTTACCCCCTCGCCGGAGAGGAGAGGGACAGCCGGATACTTCCTCGGCAGAATCTTCAGCGGAGAGGAGTGATTTTGGAATGTTTGATGATCATAGGAATGATTTTCATGATCCCCAAAAATCTGGGGATTTTGTAAAAGGTAAGCGGCAATTACTCGGGGAATTGAATTCAGAGGGAGATGAGAATAGGGTTGGAAAAGAGGGCCAGGTGGGTGGCGGTCCATTTGAAAATGAAATGTCTAAAATGGCTTGCCCCAGGTTTGAGCCCGTTACGTCAAAAATTGGGCCTAAGGAGGTGGTGCATAAGGAGGCCCATGTTGATGGGTCACAGGTTAGTCCAGTCCAAAACATGGAGGAGGATCCAATTACCTTTATTTCGTCTAAGTCTATAGAAGTGGCTTCTCAGACCATACAAGCAGAGGCAATAATTCCTATCAGCGAACAAGGTGTGAGAGGTGAAGCCAAAAAACAAGAGAAGTCGTCGAAGGCGAAGCAGGTGGGGAAAGGAGATGAACGATCAAAGAAGAATAGCACTTTGCGGGGTTACAAGAGGAAACTGCCATCGATTGGGAATTCCTTGGTGGGCATGGAAAAGGAGTCGAAAAGGGGTACTGCTATTCCGGGCAAGCGTAAATGCGATGAGGGATGGGATGAGGTGTTGATTACAGAAATTGCAAATCAGAAATAGCAGAAGAAGCAGAAACTGGGGGTGAATCAGGATGAGGTAATTAATGTTGTTGTGGTGGAGGAAGCCAGCCCTAATTGGCCTCAAGGGGCCAGATGAAGCTTATGGCTTGGAACAGTCAAGGATTGGGGAGAGCCTTGACTGTGAACCAATTGAAGGAGCTCTGTCGTCTCCACTCTCCCCAGTTGGTTTTTCTTTCCGAAATGAAAAATCAGCTTTGTAGAATTGATTTTATTCGGAAATTTGTAGGTATAGATCATAGCCTAGTTGTGGATCCAATTGGTATTGTCGGGGGCCTGGCATTACTATGGAAAAATAATCTTAGTGTCCGGTTTATTCGCAGTAGTAGTTTTTTTTATTGAAGTTGAAATAAATGATGATGAGTCTGGTATTGTTTGGCGTTTGATTAGCCTCTATGCGAGTTCCATTGATAGTGTGCGCAAACTACAATGGGAGGAATTGCTTCGGTATAGGCAGCAATGTACAGATGATTGGATGGTTTGGGGTGATTTTAATGATTTATTGGGAGCAGATGAGAAACAGGGAGGCCGCCGCAGGGAGACTTGGTCCTTGAAAGCCTTTTGGGACTTTGTGTCAAAATTGGTGGCAGTGGATATAGGATTTGTTGGGTACCCATTTACTTGGGTGAATAGAAGATGTGGTAATGGACAGATAAAAGAAAGGTTGGACAGAGCCTTGGTTTCTTCTGGTTGGCGTTTCCGTTATGAGAGGGCAAAATTACAACATTTGTTTGCTGTAGGATTAGACCATGTGGCTCTACTATTGGATACTAATCCCCCTAAATTTTTAGGCCAAAGGCAGTTTCATTTCGATAATAGGTGGACAGGAGATTTGGATTGCAAAGATGTGGTTAGTAAAAGTTGGCAGGTTGAGGTGCAAGGGTCTAAGATGTTCAAAGTGTTTCACAGAGTACGTAATACCCGTAGAGAACTGTGGGTTTGGAGCAAAGCTAAAAGTTTTAATGCATGAAAAATTATTAACGAGGTGAAGAATCAGTACAAGGAATTGGGGAGGAGCGTGAACAAGGGGATGTGGGAAAGATTCGGGCATTAGAGAAGGAATTGGGTGATGCGTGGGTCCAAGAGGAGAGCTATTGGAGACAAAAAGCTAGGATCTCGTGGATGATTGAGGGTGATCGCAATACTTCTTTTTTCCACGCTAAGGTCATACAGAGAAGGGAAAAAGGAACACTATCTCGGGCATTCAAGATTCACTTGGCAATTGGTATGAAGATCAGGATGATATTGCTAAGGAATTTGTTCAGTATTTTCAAGGTCTTTTTCAATCTGATGGAATAGCCAATATCGGGGAGGTGGTCGAAACTATTAAAGCACGGGTTACTGATCAGATGAACCAAATTCTTACGAGATTAGTGGGACCAGCAGAAATACGAGCCGCCTTATTTGATATGGATCCGAACAAAGCTCCAGGTGTAGATGGGATGACAGCCGGTTTTTATCAAAAGTTTTGGAACGTGGTGGGAGCAGACATTGTTGATGTTGTGCAACAATTCTTCCAATTAGGCTATATTCTGAAGAGTCTCAATCATTCTCAAATTGTCCTCATTCCCAAAGTCAAAACACCTATGCAGGTATCACAGTTCAGACCCATCTCATTATGCAATGTTCTTTATAAGATTATAGCAAAGGTGCTTTCCAATCGGTTGAAAGGGATTTTGCCTAGTTTGATAAGTGTAAACCAAAGCGCATTTGTTCAAATTAGGCAAATCTCCGATAACATTTTGGTGGCTCACGAAGTGGTTCATTTTTTGAAGAATAAAAGAAGTGGGAAAGATGGGTTTATGTCTTTAAAACTTGATGTCTCTAAAGCGTATGACAGGGTGGAGTGGGGTTATTTAGAGGCTGTTATGAGGCGTATGGGTTTTCATGAACAATGGATTAAATAGATAATGAACTGTGTGACCACTGTCTCTTATTCGGTTATGGTGAATGGACAAAAGCATGGTTTTATTAGACCTCAAAGGGGCTTGCGTCAAGGTGATCCGTTATCCCCTTTTTTGTTCCTCTTATGTGCGGAAGGTTTCTCCAGCTTGCTGAAATTTAAGGAAGAACAGGGATCTCTTAAAAGAGTAAGAATTTGCAGGAATGGGCCAGTGATCTCCCACCTTCTATTTGCTGAAATTTAAGGAAGAACAGGGATATCTTGGAGATTTACAAGAGAGCTTCGGGTCAGTCTATTAATGTTGCTAAATCGTCTATTTTATTCAACTCGAATACTCCAGGGATCCAACGTGATGAATGCCGGCATATTTTGGGATTTAGTAATAGTTCAGAGGAAGGGAAGTACTTGGGGTTGCAGTACATCATTGGGAGATCTAAAAGAGGGGCGTTGAAGTATATTGAAGATTTAGTGGTAAAGAAAGTTGCAAGCTGGACGGGGAATTTCACAAACCATGCGGGTAGAGAGGTATTAGCTAAGCAGGTTCTATTGGGTTTACCAATCTATGCTATGGCTTGTGTTAAGCTTCCGGTTGGATTATGTAGGAAGTTAAACTCTCTGATTGCTAAATTTTTCTGGAGTGGGGCAGATGATGGGAGAAAGATTCATTGGATTAGTTGGGAGCGGTTGACGCAAGTAAAAGGCATGGGAGGGTTGGGATTTCGTGATATGGAAGGCTTTAATTTAGCTATGTTGGCGAAACAAGGATGGAGACTCACGGTTGGCAATCACTCATTATTTTTTAAAGTTTTTAAAGCCAAGTATTTTCCCAATTCTTCTTTTCTCGAAGCACAAGCTAAACCGTTATCGTCATGTGCGTGGCAAAGTATATTGCTTAGCAAGGAGGTCATTATGAAGGGTTGGAGATGGAGAGTTGGCAATGGTGCGAAGGTGAGAATTTGGGATGATCCATGGCTAGCTGATAACCATTACCCAAAAATTTTAACCCCCAAAGCTGCTTGTAACTTGATGAATGTCCAGGAGTTAATTGACACGAGTCGTATGGAATGGAAGGAATCGTGGATTAACCAGACCTTTGTGGAGCGTGATGTAGAGAAGATTCTAAGTATCCCTTTGAGCAAAACTGGTGTGGAAGATAAGATTATTTGGAAATGTACTTCTTCTAGGAAATTTTCAGTTAAATCGGCATATTTTATTGCTAAGGAGTTGCTACAGAGTAGAAGAACATTAGATAGTGGGAGAGGGCAATCAAGTGGTGATGATGATAATGACGGTGTCTGGAAACGAGTATGGCATATGAAGGCGCCTATGAAAATGAAGATGTTCCTTTGGCGGTGCCTTCACGGGATCGTACCTATTAGCATGGCTCTAGGTCAGAGAAAGATTCGGGTGGATTCGACTTGTTCTTTATGTGGTATGGCGGAGGAAACACCTTCCCATATGTTCTTCAATTGTGATAGAGCTATAAAAGTCTGGTTGTTATCACTGTTCAGATTTCGACCAGAAATTACTATCTCGTCACATTTGAGGGACATATGGAAGGAGCTGGATAATATAGCTAAGGGAGAAGCACAAACGGAGGCTGCAGGATTATTCGCAATGATCGGATGGCACATTTGGATTGCCAGAAATAATTGGGTATTCAACCAACAGTGGATGACGGAAGCGGTTATACTTGCCCGTGCAATGGAGGAGCATCATACGTTTCTAAACGCAAAACGAAAAGAGGTTAATGGTGAGCATAGTACTGTTGCTGTTGTAGATCAAAGATGGGTTCCACCTGGGTTTGGTTTGCTGAAAATAAATGTGGATGGTGCTTTTGATGTGGCTAAGCAAAGGGGTGGTGTAGGTGTTGTTGTGCGCGATCATGTTGGCGTTGTCATGGGAGCTGCTGCCTGTCCAATTACACACAGTATGTCCGCCGAAATGGTTGAAGTTGAAGGTTTCCTTTTCGCTTTGGGTTCTGAAGTTTGTTGTCGGGATAAAAATTATGTGGTGGAAGGGGATGCTCAAACGGTGATCAAGATGCTCCTCAGTCAATCAGATGTCAAGGCATGTTTGGATGTTATCATCACAGATACACTATTATTGGCTAATAATTTCCCTGCTTGTTCTTTTAATTTTGTTTCTCATTCTTGTAATAGGGTGGCTAATGCAATAGCCAAGTTTGCCCTATCTTTGGATGGCCCTCTAATCTAGCAGGAGAATGTTCCAAACTGGATTAGTTGGGAAGTGTCTTTAGATTGTTTTTCTGTGACGTAAGTTTGAATAAAAAATTTCTTACCGATTGGCAAAAAAAAAAAACACCCTCTAAGTAGACAAAAGTCATCTTGTTTCTGCGCTTTGGACTCTTTAATCTTTTTAGTTGATGTAAATAAGGAGAATAACTTTTATTGGAATTGATAAAAACTAGTGCAAAAGACCAAAAAAACACTAAAAACCAATAATAAAAAAAAACCTAATGCGACTAGTTTGAGGTTTATTTGTCTCAACAATTGTGGGCGGCTGGTCGACCGAAAGGATCCAACTTTAATTAAAGGATTGTTGCTTTTTTACTCGATTTCTACATTCGCAGCATCTCTGGTCCTAACCAAGTAATTTTGGGCAATTCTAGACAAAATTGCAACTTGCAACACCCTTCTTCATGGTCCGGGCGAAGTCTGGACGAGAGATCCTGGTTGTGTATTTCAGTCTCAACAACTTTAGTCAGGACCAACTGGGGCTTGGTCCAGACGAAGACGTCATAAAACAGCCTTATTAGTACATTTTTTTAGGGTTTTTCATTAATATATTGCTTTCACATCTGATTTTCTGTGAGAGGCAAAGAGAGGGAAACTCTAAGTGCTCATCTGTAGCATTCGAGCATCTAATTCTCTTCCGAATAGTGAAACCCCCAATCATCTAACTATCCATGGAGTAGGTATTCATTGTCAAACCACGTAAAATCTCTATGTTCTTTGTGATTGCTCTCTCTCTCTCTCTCTCTCTCTCTCTCTCTCTCTCTCTCTCTCTCTCTCTCTAGTTTGTTCAATTACATAGCGTAAATTGTATCCGTTTTTTGTGTTTGTTAATGCTTTCGTACAAGAAACTGGTATTAGAGCTCTGGTATTTTGACCTAGAGTTTGCTTATGGTTTTTTTGCTATATTATTGAGAAACATGTCTGAAGATTCCGGTAAAACTGATCCAAAGAATGGTGATATTTCTTCCGGTAAATTTGTTTCGAATTTTCGGCCTGGAGCTTTGCGGCCAATAATGTCGGGTGCAAAATTTGACGGCAAAAGTAACTTCAGTATGTGACAGTGCGAGTTCATGGATGTCCTTATCCAACACGAGTTGGATTTTATTTTGGGGGACAAGCCTGAGAACTGTGACGAGCAAGAATGGGATCGGATCAACCACCAGACGTGCAGTTTTATCAGGCTGGATGTGTCTCACGAAGGATCAAAAGTATTTTTTTATGCGGAAAATAAGGGCGAAGGATCTTTGGAAGAAGCTCGAGGATAAGTTCACGACCAAGAGAGTAGAGAACCGTTTCTACCTAAAAAAGAAGTTGTTCAGGTTTCAGTATCGTTCATGTATTTCTATGTCTAAGAACTTGAACGCTTATAATAAAGTGCTTGCGAATTCATTAAATCTAGATATGTTGATTCTGGATAAGGATAAAGACCTTCTCTTATTGAATTCTTTGCCAAAGGAATATGATCATCTGTGTACGACTTTATTGTATGGGAAGGATTCGATTAAATTTGATGATGTTTTTAATACTCTTGCAAATAATGAGTGTCGAAAGAGGGACATACAAGCCCATGGAGAGTCATCAAGTCCTAGTTCAGGTTCAGTTGAAGCTTTGTCTGTTAAAGGAATGTCTGAAACAAAGAAAAATAGTGGTAATTGTGGGCATTCCCAATAAAAAGGGAAAGGGAGGAGTGCGTCCGCTTTTGGTAGAGTTGCTTGGGATAAATACGCCTATTGTCATGAGAAGGGGCATTGGAAGAAGGATTGTCCTAAAAAAATGGTAGAGATGCGGCCAATGTAGCACAGAAGGATGATAATCTTGCTCTGATGGGTTTGTCTTAGCTTGTGAGGCTGGTCAATAGATCTTGGATTCCGAGTGTACCTACCATATGTGTCCTTACAAGGACTGGTTTTCTAGCATTGACATGGTTGATGGTGGAGCAGTGCTTATAGGCAATGATCACACCTGTAAGACAGTCAGGTTGGGAAAGATCAAATTGAAGCTACATGATGGGTCCATTCGTATTCTATCTAATGTTCGGTATGTACCGGACTTGAAGAAGAATCTGATTTCACTGGGTGATTTAGACTCCAAGGGTTATCAGATTACCATTGATGGTGGAGTTCTAAAGGTTGTGAATGGTGCTATGGCCTTGATGAAGGGCATTCGGCACAATAACTTGTATTTCCTGCATGGTAGTACAGTTATAGGTGGGTCAACCACCACCTGTAGCAACGTCGGTGTGGTGGACCGAATTCTCTCTGTTTCTCCTGCGTAAATGGAAGAGGGTAGAAGGGACTTCTCCGTTGAGCTTTGCTCCTGCACACTAAGCAAACTCGTTAGCACCAACCAGACCATGGAGTCCGGAATGGTACTCCGACGATCAAGTCAGTACTTGAAGAAGAAGGGTGCTCAGATCTAGGGTAGTTTTAGAGGGTGAAATGAGAACGTACCTCCTTTAGGTGACTTCGTTAGGTATTTATAGGTGAGTCCTGGCTTGATTCTCAAGGCTCGTACTTGCTACGGGCGGTAACCGCCTCGGCTGACGTCATTGTATACGTAACCGAGCATCATTGCACGAGCACATGCATCCAATCAAATCATGACGCTTGTCCATTCTGTTACAACGGAGTTTCTCGTGACCATTGCCAGATCTGGATTCAGTTGATCCGAACGACAACTCATCGGGTCATTCCGGTTCACCCGTACCCGACCCGCTTAGGGCAGCTGGTCATGCCTCTTGGGTGGCCCTTCGGGCATGGAAGCCCTTCGAGAACCAAGCCTGGGGTAATCCCAATTGGGCCTTTCTTCAACCCGATTGCAGCTGGGCCCTTCGGCCCACATACTCAGGTGAACCGGGCCTCTTTGATTTATTCAGGCCCACACAGTCTGCAAGGATGATTCAGACACTTCCAGACTTTGGCACTTTCATTTAAGTCATGCTGGTGAGAAGGCCATGCAAGGCCTTCTGAAACATGATTTGTTGAAAGGGGCCAAAACCTGCAAGATGGGTTTCTGTGAACACTGTGTTCTGGGGTAGCAAACTAGAGTCAAGTTCGGCACTGCGCTTGCTAAGGTTGCTTCTAATGGTGGTAAGTATTACTCCCTCTGTTCCAAAATAAGTGTTCCTTTTGAGATTGCGTGCCATTTCAACAGCTTATATCTTTTAATATATAATAGATTTTATGATTTTGAAAATTTTGTATAATATAATTAATTAAGATCTATCAAATAATATTCATAATGCATATTTTTTCAGGTTCACATTAAAAGATATAAGCGTTGAAAATGGCACGCAGTCCCAAAACAGACACTTATTTTGGAACGGAGGGAGTATTTTGTTTCGTTTGTTAACGATTTCTCTCGCCGTATGTGGATTTATATCATGAAACATAAGGAAGAGGTGCGTGATGTTTTCCTTAATTGGAAGAAACTGATTGAAAACCAGACTGGTAAAAAGATCAAGTGTCTCAGGTCAGACAATGGGGGAGAGTATCGATCCAATCCTCTCTTTGACATTCATAAGGAGTATGGTATAGTGTGGCACTTCACGGTGAGAGGCACACCATAGCAAAATGGTGTGGCAGAGAGGATGAACTGTACCTTATTGGACAACGTGCAGTGTATGTTATCGACTTTTGGTTTAAAGAGACAGTTTTGGGTTGAAGCAGTGACGCATGCTTGTCATTTGGTCAACCATTTGCCATCTGTTGCACTTGAGGGTAAAATGCCATTGAAGATATGGTCAGGTAAACCAGCGTCAAATTATAATTCCTTGTACATCTTTGGTTGCCCTGATTATTATCATGTTAGGGAATTGAAGTTGGCTCCGCGAGCCAAGAAAGCGTTGTTCTTGGGTTTTGTGAAAGGTGTTAAGGGGTACAAGTTATGGTGTCTCGATTCAAAGAAGGCAATCACTAGTCGCGACGTGACCTTTAATGAATCAAAGATGATCAAGCCGCCTGTGTAGGTTCTGAGTGATAAGGGTGATTAGAAACAGGTGGAGTTTGATACTTTAGTGGTTCCTCAGTTTTCGATTCAGTTAGAGAAGAAGGCAGCGGGGCTGAGTCAGATGACAGTGGTACGGTTGAAGGTGAAAATTTGAGTGATAGTCCAGGTGAAAGTTCTTTACAGCAACAACAGATTAAGTCCATTGCAACATCTCAGCCCAAATAGGCCATCCAAATACCTGCTAAGTTTGTTGCTATGGTTGCTTATGCATTACCGGTTATAGCAAATGATATCCCAGCTGCTTTCAAAGAAGCTATTGTTAGTCCAGAAATTGAAGAGTGGAAACAGCTATGGGTGAGGAGATGACTTCACAAGAATCAGCCATTGGATTTGGTACCGCTTTCAAAAGGCAAGAAGGTGATTGGTTACAAGTGGGTCTCCACCAAGAGGGAGGATTCAACGAGGAAGAATGTCATTCGTTGCAAGGCTAGGCTGGTGGCCAAGGGCTACGCACAAAAGGAGGGAATCGATTACAATGGGATTTTTTTCCTCCTATTTTTTTTATCAGCAAAAGAGAAACTATATA
Source organism: Vaccinium myrtillus (assembly GCA_016920895.1). Taxonomy (NCBI): domain Eukaryota; kingdom Viridiplantae; phylum Streptophyta; class Magnoliopsida; order Ericales; family Ericaceae; genus Vaccinium; species Vaccinium myrtillus. Next base: position 24,449,540 of record CM029277.1, read on the forward strand.
TATATATATAAAGAAAGGGAATGGGATGATAAGTTATCATCCAAACCCAAAATAAAAGAAGAATGCATAGGCCAACATGGCCAACAAAACTGAACATCAACTGAAAAATAGAGCAACTAACCAACAGATTCTGACAGCTCTATGTAAATACCTTGAAGACTGAATTTGATATCATCCACCGAATAGCTACGAAGGTCGAAACATACCTTAGTCCACAACGCTATCTTGGTCTTGATGGAGTCTACAAGCTCTGCAATAGCGAACACCTGTGCTCTGAAAACAATCTGATTACGTGCTAGCCATAATGACCAAATGGTAGCGAAAAAACTGATTTCCCAGCAACCCTTTTCCACACTTTTGTATTTATTGTTAAACCACCAATTTAATAAGTCATACAAGCTTGAAGGGCACACCCACTTTAATCCCCACCATTGAACAATTAGGGACCAAACCAACCATGATATCCTGCAATGAAGTAATAAGTGTACATGAGTTTCGGTTTCAATGCTACACAAAGGGCACAGACCAACATTCGAGTTCACCTGGTTGATTAGAATATTTTTTTCTAATAAGTTCATTACCAGTGGCAATTCTGTTTCGAATTGCTTGCCAAGTGAAGATTTCTGCCTTAAAAGGGGTATGTTTCTCCAAATAAGTTTGCATTCTAGACCCACAAAATTTACCGAGTTAAACTCCTCTTCCCATTTCTCATAGCAAGATTTTACTATGAATACGCCGATTGGTTTCTACCACCTCCATTTTAACTCATCCACTCCATTGTTGTTAAGAACCACTTCATTCAACTTATGCCGTAGAACTGCCAGCTGGTTTGCTTCATATACGTACAAAAAGATTTCTCCTAAAGGTCAGATTCCAAAACAAGTTATTATAATCGTATACTTCCCCCACCATTGCAGATTTCTGTGTAGAGATGGAAAATAGTCTGTGAAAAACTATATTCAGCGCTTCATCTCCCAACCAAACATCATGCCAGAAAGAAGTTGACATTCCTGAACCCACCTTTATCCAGAAACCTTTGTTGATGATGTTAGCCATTTCAGATTCATTGGATCCCATTGAGCTTATTTCTCACCAAACTTTATCTTGTCTCAAATTGGAAGATTGGTTCTCACTCACTGAAGGCAGCCATTTCGATGCTTGAATACCATACTTACCCTTGATGGCTTTGACCCAAAGTGATTCTTTTTCCACTCCATATCTCCACCACCATTTGCAAAGTAAGGCAGCATCCTAAATTTGTAACCTTTTCACCCCTAAGACACCCCTTTTCTTACTTTTTGAAACTCTGTCCCACCCCACCAGACGAAGTTTTCTCTTTTCATTTGAGCCACCCCACAAAATAGCCTTTGGATCTTCTCCAATTTCCGTGCAACCGTAACTGACATTGTGTAAAGTGACATGTAAAATTGTGGCAGATGGCCCAAGGTAGACTTGATCAAAGAACTTCTTCCTCCAATTGAGATGTATTTCCTCCTCCATAGGGACAATTTTTTTCTCAAATTTCTGAATGACCGGTTCCCATATAGCAATTCGTTTGGGGTTTGCTCCTGAAGGGAGCCCAAGATACTTCATGGGAAGCTCCACAGTTTTACATTCCATCAAATTAGCATACTCTTGTAATTCATCCATGGGTACACCAATCCCACAAAGTTGACTCTTGGAAATGTTCACTTTCAGGCCTATAGCAATTGGAAACATTCGTATATTCGTATTTTGTTAGCATTGGTAGCTCAGTTTGATTTGGAGTTGGTGCAGTTAGATTTTGTGTTCTTACATGGTGATATGGAGGAAGAGATTTATATGTCTCAACCTGATGGTTTTAGAGTTGCTGGTAGAGATAATATGGTTTGTCGATTACATAAGTCTCTCTACGGGTTAAAGTAGTCACCATGTCAGTGGTATAAGCATTTTGATAGCTTCATGTTGGGTCAAAAGTACACATAGAGCATGTAAGAGTGATATGTTGATTGCATATGTTCATTGTGTGTATTTTAGACAGCTTGCGGATTAGTCCTTTATTTATTTACTCTTATATGTTGATGATATGTTGATTGCATGTAAGAGTGAGGCGGAGAGAGATAGGTTGAAGATTCAGCTGCATCAGGAATTTGAGATGAAGGACCTCGGTGAGGTAGGTAATATTTTGGGGATGGAGATTACTCGGGATAGGGTGGAGGGCACTGTTCACCTAACTCAGTAACAATACCTGAAAAAAGGTGCTTGAGCAGTTCAGAATAAATGGTAGCTCAAAACCGGTGAGTGTACCATTGGCTCCCCATTTTAAGCTTAGTGGTTTGCTATCTCCCACTGCAGATGAGGAACGAAAATACATGGCGACCGTTCCTTATGCAAGCCTGGTTGGAAGTCTGATGTATGCCATGGTCTACACGAGGCCTGATCTGCTACAAGATGTCAGTTTGGTTAGCCGTTATATGCACAATCCTGGTAAGGTGCATTGGCAAGCACCTACGTGAATTTTGCGATATATTCTGCGTACTGTGAATTTGGGTTTAAAGTTCGAGAGGCGCACAACTGTTGGTGATTTGGTTTCTGGTTTTGTGGACTCTGATTATGCGGGTGATTTGGATAAGCGTCGTTCAACAACTGGGTATATGTTTACCATGGCTGGAGGACTAGTTAGTTGGCGATGTACTTTGCAGTCGACGGTTGCATTGTCCATTACTACTGAGGTTGAATATATGGTTGTGACTGAAGCCATAAAGGAGGCCATCTGGTTACATGGGTTGATGGCTGATTTGGGCATTGAGCAGGATCAGGTCGTTGTTCATTGTGACAGATAAAGTGCAATTCATCTTGCAAAGAATCAGGTGCATCATGCTCGGACCAAACATATTCAATGAAGGGGATGTTCTGTTGGAGAAGATTGCTACTGCTGCCAATCCGGCTGTTATGATGACTAAGGTCGTTTTTGGTAGGGGTGAGCACAAACAAGCCCGACCCGACGTCAAACGGGCGGTTTAGAACGTTCATAGGGTTGGATCACGGGTTGGTAGACTGATATTTTTTGAAGTTTCGATCGGATCACCGGTCACTCTCTTCAAAACAGTTGAAACCGACCCGACTCGATAGGCATATATATACATTTGTGTAAAGTACTGTGTATACGCATGGGTAAGTGTGAATAGCAGAGATGGTGCTACTCTGCATTATTAATACGCATGGGAATAGGTCCAATAGGGAATAGAGGAGAATAGTCTAGGGAATAGAGGACAATGCATATGCTAGCTATCTTTTTTGAATTGTGTTGTGTAGTCTTATCTCTACATTTACTATTTGTTTTCTTTCTCTTCTCTACAGATCTCTTCTTCTTTTTCTTGTTATCTTGAATTCTCTCTCTCAACAGCTCTTTGATCTGTCTCTCACCATATTTGAGTAGTTGTAAGCCTGTAACAATAAGAGCGAAAAAATGGAACGATACCATGTTTCACGACGAGTCTATACATAGACAACAAACCTCTCTCTCGGTTTCAGCTATGGAGATTGGAGACTACCATGGAGCCCTTTTTCTTTCATTTTTTACTCTCTCCTCCCCATTTTTTCAACAGATTCACTCTATTTTTTATTTTCTGCAGGCTTAAGCCCAAACCTGGCCAACCCGACCGATCCAACCCGTCAATCCGAAGGAGTGGACTTGGTCGAGTTGGAATATTAACTTGGTCGGTTGCAGGTCAGAAAATCTGGAACCCGACTTGATCAGGTCAGGTGACGGGTAGAGGTCAAACTTGACCTTACCCAACCCGTACTCACCCCTAGTTTCTGGGGTCAAGTTCCAACGTTGCGTGAACTTGATCCACATGCAACAAGTCTAAGCACCTTCGGGTGCATGCGCCGTTGGGCGCTTTGATGGCAGTCAGAGCAATTCGGTTAGGTAATCTGGTTATTTGATTTCTAGTTATCTGGTTCTGGTTGTGTTCTAGTTTTCTAGTTGTTGTATTACAGTTTCTGGTTCAACAGTTGGCAATCTCGCCAAGGTGGAGATATGTTGGTTTCTGGCTTGATTTCCACGTTCGCAGCATCTCTAGTCAGGATCAAGCAATTTTGGGCAATTCTGGACAAAATTGCAACTTGCAGTACCCTTTGTCGCCTGAGAGATCCTAGTTGTGTATTTTGGTCTTAGCAACTTTTGTTCAGACCAACAGGGGCTTGGTCCGGACGAAGGCGTCGTAAAACAGCCCTATTAATACGTTTTTAAGGGTTTTCTATCAATGTATTACTTTCACATCTGGTTTTCTGTGAGAGGCAAAGAGAGAGAAACTCTGAGAGCTCATCTGTAGCCTTCGGGCATCTGATTCTTTTCTGATTAGTGAAACCCCTAATCATCTTACTGCCTGTGGAGTAGGTATTCCTTACCAAACCACATAAAATCTCTGTGTTTCTTGTGATTGCTCCCTCTCTCTGGTTTGTTCAATTGCATAACATAAATCACATATGTTTTCTGTGTTTGTTAATGCTTCCACACAACAAGAGAAATTGTTGCTATGATAATGGAAGAGATAAACAAACCAAAGTATATGAAACTATTCTGGAGAGACTAAAATCATGAACAAAAATATAGAAAAACCAAGGTCTATGTGGTTTCGCTTACGTTTGGCATAAACCCACATCTACGAAAAGTTAGGCCAAGGAATAATTCACTAATGCGAAGAGAACAATACTCTGAAAACAATGGTGACAAAGTAAATTGTCATGAAGAGAAAAACTCGCCAACCTAAATGACTCTCTCATGAAAATGCAATTGAAACCTCTCAACCAAAACTCTCTCATATCAAAGCAAAGAAACTCTAGTTTTAACTAAGGTCCCGTTTAGTTTGACGCAAAGCATAGGAGAGGGCCGAAAAATCTACTTTCTTGTAAATTTCTTATTTTTTTAGTTATCAGATGTCACGATTCCACCTGGGACTAGAAGTCATGACCAATAGGTGAGTCATGACACTAAGCTCACCATATGAAGCTTCAGCAATTCCAACCTGACAAGGGGACCATAAATTTTTTTTTTTTTTTTTTTGAATCAAGTCAAGAATTTCATTATAAATGCCAACCGGCAACGATTACATTTCAAAGACAGGAGTGAAACCAAAACCACTAACAGTTGATATGAGCACGGCCTTCGCTCGGCATAATGCCACTAGCTCTTAGACACACCTGCCGAAGCAGACCCAACACCTTTGGGATGGAATGATGAATCCTATCAAAATGTTAGCAGTAGAGAACCCAATGGGTACCCGGATCAAACCCTTAAAACACTACAGCTTTAATGTAATCAAAACACAGAACTGGAAAAACAAACAGCAACAGATAATAAACTTTCCTAACTACATAAATTACTCAAGCCTAAATCAAATGTTGCATTCAACATCGATAATATATACAGAATTTCTGAATTGGTAAATTAAACACAAGTACTGTTATCTTGACTAACCGATCAACATCGAGCGACGGGAATTAATGTTTGGGAACGAATGACTCGTTGGTAATCAGAATTGCGGAACGGGCAACAAAGCAAATCTTATTTTCGGTTTTACTGGTTGTTTCATTGGTTTGAGGTGTTCTCAACCGGCAATGGAATCAGAAGGGTCGACAAGTAGACGATCGCCATGACGAAGATTCTTCAAAATACTAGTATTATTATGTTAAAATAAAATAAAAAAATCATCTCCAAATTACGTCACGGCTGCCCGACACTAAATTTTTTCATTATTTTTTGGTTATATCAAAAGTCTTTAGTCATCTAGTTTTTATTTTTTATACAAGAAGCCAATAAATAGTCCAACCCTAAATTTAATGCGTGTAAAGTGAAATATTATGAAACATGAGTTATAATTAAATTAAGAAAAACCAACCAAGGCAGTTAACCTAGTGATTGTGTAGTAGTATTAAGTATTGTGAGGTTGCGAGTTCAAATCCTATGGACAGGAGTTTGATACTTATTATCGTTGGTTGGGGTGAGGTTAGGGCAAAATAGGCTCTTCTATCGTTTACCAAAAAAAAAAAAAAAAGGAAAAACCAAGCTTAAACTTTGTTTTATATGCGAATTTAATTTTGTTGAAGGTGTTAGATCAACACAAAATGAAATAAACTAAGCAGTAATCCGAAAAAAGGAAATGAGCGTTTTATGCGGCTTCCGCAGACTTTGATATTAACATGATAGAAACTTTGCCAGATGTCTGCGGTGATACGTGCATGTGATCGATAAGCATTCATAATAGTTTTCGTATTTTAATAATTTTATGATGTATTGATTTTTTTTTCTAAAGTTGACATATATTCATATTGTTGTCCAATTTTCATTTTTTTTAGTATACATGGTCGTTGCCACTTGGGTCAGAATTTATGTATAAAAAAAATTTAATTGGATTCATAATGACATATCCAACCAGAAATCATAATTCTAGACTAAGAGCATCTCCAACACTACTAGATTAACTAGTCAAAAGTATAAATAAAAATATACACAATTTATTGTCTATTCACTTTTTCACTTATACATTCTAACACTACTTTATTTTATTATTCAAAAGCAAAGCAAAAAAAAAAATGGAGGGAAGAAGAGTACCACTTTCATTGGCTAGTAGGGAAAAAGTGAAAGAATTGACATTGCATACCCAGTGGAGAGATACTTTCTCTAGTTACTAGTAGCTAGTAGCTAGTCTAAAATACCCAAGGCTAAAAAGCTAGTTAAGTAGAGAGCCTATCAAAAAGCAAAGATAAGAGCCAGTCCAGCCCTATCTCAATTTTAAACTCAGATTTGAGTGAAATTTTGAGTAAAGGCTCAGTTTGATATGAGAAACTCCAGTCCTTCAACTCAGATTTTCTAGGGTTCCACCGCCCCTCGCCACACATCGCACCTCGCCACCATCCACCGCCGCCGCCACCAGCGTGAACCATTGTCGTCGCCGCCCAACCAGGTCTCTCTCTCTCCCCTCCTCTGACTCTTCTACCACGACGCCTCAAACACTTGGATCGACCACCGCGACCGCCGTTGATTCTTTGTGTAACGACCCACCCCGGAATAGCACTTCGGCGAGTCCAAACCAGACCTGACAAAGGACCCCGTACGTGATCACGACCGCACCGTGGGACTAGCAGTGGACACCCCCTAAAAACAACCTGCAAACTAAAACCCGAAACGGGTTCCAGGAGAGTGTGTGAGACATAGATATAGTTCAACAAACTTAACATTAATTTCTCAAAAGTAATAAGCGTAAATAACTCAGCACACAATCATAACCGTCACACCACCACGACACGCAGTCAACCTCGACACACAGCCACAACACACAACTATAGCACACCGCCTACCATGCTTCTGATGCGCCACTCTGACACACAATCATGTCACACAACCAATCTCGACATGCAGTCAAACCCGTCACACAACCACGACTCACAGCCTATCTCGACACACAATCCCGACACACGACCGTTCTCAACACGCTACCACGTCACACAACCAATCTCGACATACCACCTCATCACACAACCAGACCGGCACACAGCCAGACTCAGCGCACAGCCAAACTTGGCACACAGACATCAATATATAACAAGATTAAACAGAAATGCGTAGACAATTCGGCACGAAGCCCATACGGCAAGAAGCCAACACGGCACGAAGCCAATACGACACGAAGCCACAGTTCGACACAGTCTATACGGATGAAGCCACAGTTCAATTCCAAGAAAACATCTATAAATCAAACACTCACACAAGAGTAGAACTCTAACCCACAAATATAAACACTAAAATTGATTAGTCATTAACAAATCCAAAGGTTTGGCTCTAAGCCACATATATTGGCACTTAAGCCACAATTTAATATAATATATCATTTTTAAAGAAATACCATCTATGAATCAACACTCACCTCGATCTCCAAAGATAAAGTGGTTTCGACAACTCTTTCAACACCATAGACGTGCCCGTCCCTTTTTCTGTAACATGTATCCTCAATTAGCTCAAAACATTCACCATCAACAATAAAACACTAATTAAGCCCGAAAGTAGACCAAAGGTTCACGCTCAATTACAAACGGTATGCTTAGACATACCTAAGACAACTCGACACCCTTGCGGACCACGAATTTATAGAATTAATTTACCCATCCAAATTTTCCAATATTTACACCATAGACTGTAAACCCAAGCATGGACAACATACTAAAAATACAGAATTTTCTGTACCCGAAAGCTATTTTAAAACAATTAACAAATGAACCCAAACTCATAGCAAAAACCTGTCAAACAGATTCATGATCAACTTCAATTCAAAAGCTGCTATCACCGGAAAATAATCAAGCTACACGGTCTATCAATTCTGAAAGCCTTACAAGTCTACTTTCTAACGCATCAAGCGGATTGAAATTTCAAGCTTCCTAGACCAAGTTACAGTCGTTCCCGTAAGATACGAACCCAAACACGAACCTGACAACAGATTGGTTCACACGAATTTTCATATTTTCTGTACTTCTCATAAAATCACGAAAATTAAACACAAGGTCTAGAACTCATATGGGTACCTACGGTTAAATTCCAATAAATTTACAAGTTCTGGAACTATATCTAAAAATTCAGCCAAAACAGAGATCCGAAGGAAAACGGATGAAACCGGACAGCCTGACTTCGAAAAATCAGCATAAATCGAGATCTTAATGTTTTTGAGTGATTCTTGTGCCAAAAGTTTCTTAGTGAGATGAACTTCAAAATTCCAGAAGGGACCAAAGTCCAATTCGTGCGCCAAAGACGAGAAAACAACCGAATACAGAGGCTACATGAATCTGCCTAAGAGCAGATTTCCAGATTTACAGACCCGATTTCAAAAATTCATAATAAATCGAATTCTCAATGGATTTCAGTGATTCTAGAAGCAAAAGAAAGCCCTCTGAGTTAGCTTTAAATCATATGAAGAAATCAAAACCTAATTAACACTTTATGAAGGAGATATTGGCCAAAAACCGTGACCCTGTCAGCTGTGAACAAACTGTTGTTCATACCGGTACAAATACACGAATTTGTACAATAAAATCAACAAAAAACGAAGGAGAGAAGAGGTATACTTGTGGAGATGAAACTTGGGGGAAGAAGGCGATGATCGGACATGGTGGTGGAGGTTGCTGGACTTGGCGGCAGCCGGCCTGTCTCTCTCTCTTTCTCCTCCTCTCTTCTCCTCCTTTCTTCCTCCTCTTTTTCTTCTCTCTTTTCTTTTTGGTCTCCTTTCCTCCCTCTCTTTCTACGTACAGGATCAATTATTGAGGTAGAAAATGATTGCGTATGTGAAAACAAGCCCCGTTCCGACCGTGCGGTCCAAATTCCACCTCAGAAAATTCTAAAAATTTTACCATCGCCCAAATAAATTATTTTGAGACTAACCCCGGTCTCGGTTTATCCAATAACATTCTCAAAAAAGTAAAATTAACAATCGTATGAATTTTCCAGGCCATGACATCATTTCCAACCAAGTAGGAAAGAAATAAAATATCCCACTAATAATGCACCCACTCATGGAAAATTATTGAGTGTAACCACACCACCATTCTAGATTGCGAATTAAATTCTAAATACCCGGAACGGGTATTACACTTCGTGTTCGTCGACCTTCGTAGCCCGATCTGTGTTCTGCTACCACCACAAGATCACCACCCGTCACCGGCAACCTCACGATCTGTGTTCTACTACCCTTGCCGGGGTTGATGACGGCGTCAACGGCGGAGTTCAGATGATGAGCATCACCACAAGGTTACCGTTGAAAACTTGGGTAAAGGGTTGAGTCCCCCTTGATTTGGGTAAAAATTTGAGTAAAACTGAAATTGGTATGGGTTTGGTTCAAAGACTGAAGTGAGGTTTTGAGGCTTTTGACTCAGATTTTGAATTTGGTTTTGGGTCTGAGTTAGGGCTAGAGGTGCTCAAAGATCATTGCTAGTTATTTAAGCCAAGGGGACTCATTTAAAGAGCCTCTTTTGAAGATGTTCTAAGTGCGAATCTCACCTCTCTTACCCCATGATAATCTTAGATTCATAATTCAATCATTAATATCAAGAAACGTTGACTCTAGTAAATTTCCAAAAAGTATTTCCCAAATAAGATTATTGATTTAATCCTAACATTCGAATAGAATTACTTCAGATATTGAATTATTAGAATTTTTTTGTTCAAACTTTCTCTCTGAACAAGAATTTCACATTTAATGCCAAATTCAATATCAATAAGTAATAAATATATTTAAACACACAATATTTTTTCTGTAAGTGATACTTCCCCCGTCCCACAAAGTTTGTCCTACTTTTCTTTTTTAGTTGTCCCAAAATATAGGGCCAATTTGAAATTTTCAACAAAGGAAAGTTATAAAATTTCATTTATGCCCTTGAGATGCTTTTTAACAATGACAACAATGAGACCAAAAGAAGAATAATTAGAAAGTTTAAAGTGCACTTTAAAATTTGAAAAAAGTTATCTGATTACAATGGCGGCAAGATTTTTCACTTTCTGGAAAATATTTTAAATTTAAAATTTGATTAACTCCTATTTTATTAGAGTCAACTAATGAATGACAAACTTGAAAAGTTACAAGTTTTGGGTACCATTGTATATTTTGCATAAAATGTTGAAATTTAAAAGTAGGACAAACATCTCGGGACGGAGAAAGTAAATATTTTTAAACACAATATTTTTTTCCATGCTCTCTTGCATATCACGGGTACTGCACTCGTGTTATTATTACGTAGTTTTTTTCTTTTTGAAATTGTTTGTGTTATTAAAACGACAAGTTGAATCATAGAAGTACAATTGACCTTGTTCGTTTCCCTGTTTAGTTTTAGTTTTAGTTTTGATAACATCATCATTTCTCTCTCTATCTCTCTCCACTCATTACACCTGCTGACATCATCAAAATTAAACTAAACTGTCTAACCAAACACAACCATGAAACAACAAAAGAAAGAAAGTTTACAATGGGGGATATAGAATGGGTTGGGCTGTACTTACAGGCTTATGACCACAATTTAAACATTTAATTCGGCGTTGAACAAGGCTCGGCCCACGGTTGTTGCAGCCCCAATAGGGCTCCAAAGTCCAAACTACACTATAAACCCTAGCCGTTGCCCCTCGGTCTTCTCTCTTGAACACGCAAACCCTTGCTACACCTCAGAGGGAGATCTGCACCCGACAGCAGTAGCAGCAGACGCCGGAGAACATGGAGACGTCAAGGACAGTGAAAGATGTCTCTCCCCACGAGTTCGTCAAGGCATACTCTGCTCACCTCAAACGCTCCGGCAAGGTCTCTCTCTCTCTCTCTCTCTCTCTCTCTCTCTCGTTGTATGTAGCTATTTACATTTCCATTTATCTTTCTGGATAATGACTGTAATGGAGTTATTGTTCGTTGATTTTCTTGTATTAGATGTTTCTGTTCCTAACAAAATCAAAGTATAAGTACATAAAAATCTCTGAATTATGTAGCAAATTGGGTTTTAAACGGGTCAATGACCCATTAAAGACCCAACCCATATGCAATCCTCCCAAACCCACCCGTATGATCATAGCGATCGGAGTCTAATCTCATATGTGAGTGTGAAGGTATTTTCAGATGGTTTTCATTTGTTGTGTTTAATTTAACCATGATGTCTTCATTTCTTTATGTTGTTTTCTTTGTAGTTATATCGTTTGATTAACAGTTCTTTACCTATATATTGGGATTACCATAGAAGCTAGCATAGATACTCTCACTCTGTTCTTTCAAATTTGTGGTAGTGTACTGTCGTGTATATCTCGAGTGTTGGCTAACTTGTACAGAAAATGCTTCCATGGTAACGGTGGCTGCCTTGGCTGGGAAAACCTGGGGTTGTACAAAGGATGGAATCCCACTATTTCCTGGTTTGTGGGTTATTTGTGGGAGATGGATACCCTTCCGCATTGGACCTTGTTTGTAGTAAATTGGTTAGAATGCTCCCCTGAGTTAATTAGCTGAACTTCGTGATTGTAAGATGCTTTGCGGGGTTTCTAGAATAGATATTTGTAGTCTTTAAAGTGTTACCCGAAACTAGTATAGTAGTTGACAGTTGCGGAACAATAAAGAAGCTTACAAGGGCTACCATGACATTATAATTTTTGTTGGTAGGAGTTATGCTAGTGCAGTCTGTCTACATCTATGGTTTAGTGTGTGTACATCTGTGGTGAAATGCATCTACATCTCACTTACACATTCTCTGTATTCTTTCTTCAGTCATTTTAATTGCGTGAGTCAGTGTTGTTCATTAACAATTTGAACATCTAGTATGGACATTTTTCTGTCAACAATCTTGGGGTTTTTTCGTTTTTTTTTTTGTGGGGTAGATTATAACTATGTAATTTGCTCTCTTTCTGAAATGAACTGATTTTGTCTGTTCTTTGTGTTGCTCCACATTTCTCATTGTGACGTTTGTATGTGGTTTGGCTCTCTATATATGTGATGCAAAATCTATAGACATGTCATTATCATTTTGTAAGTTAGAAATTGTGAGACTAGGCTATGGCGTGCTTGATAAATGGTTATTTCAGGTTAATTTTGTGGTCCCTTCTTGTGTCGCCTTTTGATCTTCTTGTTTACTGACAGATGGAGCTTCCTCACTGGACTGACATTGTGAAAACCGGTACATTCAAGGAGCTTGCCCCATATGACCCTGATTGGTACTACATTAGAGCTGGTTTGTGATTCTTTTTTGTGTCTTTCATTCAACTACATGCCCAATGGCCCCAATCATTACTTAATAATATTTTAATTTGCTTGGCAGCTTCTATGGCTAGGAAAATATACCTGAGGGGTGGCCTTGGTGTTGGTGCTTTCCAGAGGATCTACGGTGGGAGCAAGAGGAACGGGAGTCGCCCACCCCACTTCTGCAAGAGCAGTGGTTCTGTTGCTCGACATATCCTTCAGCAATTGCAGAGCATGAACATCATTGACTTTGATGCCAAGGGGTGAGTTTGTTTCACTCATCTTTTGACTTGCATGATTTATGATTTATTGCGGGTCATGAATGTTGGACTCCGCATTAAGTGCATGAGTTCACCATTCACTTGCAGGGCTATGGGGCCCTAGGGAAGTTTGGGAGGTTGACACTAGCATTCCCGAGGTCTTTCTTGTTGTGCACAAGCACAGCATTCCACACGCTTAGGGGATGGAAGTTATGGAACCTTGCGACTGCAAAAAATGAATGGAGCATATGTTGTAACGAAAACTTGCTGGACTGGTTCCCACATTTCCTTTAATATTTTGTGGGACATTGGGAAGTTGAGATTGTTAAGGTGTCTGGTCTTCTCTGTTGGAGTAAATTAATATCGAGGAAGTATTACTTTTGTACACTCCAACTGCGAGAAAAAGTAGTATCTTTAGAGTAGCCGCAGACGTTGAATGTATTTAATAGTTCAATCGATATGAGGACATTTGTTGCTGTGTTCTATATTTTCCAAGAGCGCAAGTCTTTTCTTATATGCTTAACAAATGTATAAAGGTCCTTTAATTCAATTTGAAGGGTTTGTCTTGAATTGTTCTACGGTGATGAGTGTTGGGTATGCGTTTTTTAATGCCGTTACAATTTGTATATTTGTTACTAAAACACTGTTCTTATGCATCAGTGGAAGGAAAATCACATCAAGTGGGCAGCGTGATCTTGATCAAGTTGCTGGGAGGATTGTGGTTGCTGCTCCTTGAGAGATTTGGGATTCAGGAATCTATGCACACACACTTTGATAGCTTTGGAGTTTGAATGGTATTAGACGTTTTGATGGGAGTAGATTTAGCGTATTGTCAAAATCAATTTTGCGCTCGGTTGCATGATTTCCCCAATAGTGGACACTGGACATGTTTTCATCTGGTTTTTCCTTTAAAATCTAAATCGCGTGTTTTGTTGTAGTTTATATTTATTCACCCTATTCGATGCTCATCTTTCTAGTTCTGAACATGAGAAGTGACTGTTTCTATCTTATTAGTAAGGCACGTACAACAAGGCAATGTATTTTACCTGGTGAAAAAAGTAGATTTTGGAATATTGCCGGAACAATTTCAGTGCATGCGCGATATTGACATGAAAGCCCGCTATTTTGAACGAAATGAATAACCAAACTAGGTGTTACACGCCTTATTTTGTGGTATGACAAGATTAGAACTTGTTCAGTATACCGGTTTAGCATTGCCATCTTTTTAACTAATGAGTTAAAATTGTAAACTAATTGTTTGTGCTCATATTCACTAAAATTTTATGGATACCGATTTTTGCACTCTACTTTTCATTTGTAAATGCACTCCAAAATTTATGTATTGGTAATCAAAATTACACAATCTAAATATTAAAAGATAAACAGCGAGCAAGCAAGAAGCAAGCAGGCAAGAATCAAAAAGGTAGGAAAACGCGCTCTAACGCACAAACGTGAATATAAGGAAAAATGGAGTGCCAAAAAAAAAAAATAGTTTATTGTAATGAACAAATTTTAAAGTGCATTTATAAGCGAATGAGGTGTAAAAATTACTCCCTCCGGCCGGATAAAAAACTAGTGATATATTTAAATATTGGTAATAAATTTTATACCCAATGTGGATCTTATTTGATAGATCTCGATTAGTTCTATAAGACAATATTTTTAAAATTATATAAAATAATTATAAATTACAATTATAATCATTTGAAAAGTGACACGAACTCCGAAGATCTATATTACATCGGAGAGCGGTTTTTGTCTCAGTCATCATAATACATTCTCTCTCTCTCTCTCTCTCTCTGGCAACTCACTCCCTCTCTCTCTCTACTCTTTTCCTCCACTAGCCCGCCACACCCAAAATTTCCAACAATGCTATGGGTACACCACTTGTGCACCCCAAATGCACACCACCCTGATGTGGCAAATAAGGAGAAACCCTCCTCTCTAAAATTCGAAAGACCATAAAGAATGAGCAATGGCACGGGTACGTTGATTGCTTGTTCAAGCCGTGCCTTCAGGCACGGGCATGCACTAGTAGACTAACAAATCTAGACGGAGGGAGTAATTTTCCAAATTTTTTAAAAACAAATTAGCTACTCCTAAAGAATGGCATGGAGATAGGAACTTTAGAAGTGATGGGGATTGTCACCTTAATTATCGGACACCGCCCAATCACGTGTCCAAAAATGATATGGGTACACCTAACTTGCACCCCACATGCACACCAAGGTGATGTGGCAAATAAGGAGAAACACATCATTTCAGGTGGGCCACACATTGGGCTTCTCCTTGTCCGCCACATCACCTTGGTGTGCATGTGGGGTGCAAGTTAGGTGTACCCATAGCATTGTTGGTATACGACCAGACTATGTGTACAGAACGCAATGCACATAAAATGCACAGATCGAGATTGGGGACCCACTTGTGGGTTCCAAACAAACAATCCGAACTGTTCATTCATCTTAGAATGAAATTCCGAAGGACCCCGTGAAAAATCAGCTCAATCAGACGTCTGTAGAACAGTCTCTAATAATTCACTTATAATGGTTGTTATAAAGATTCTCTGTTGACCGACCTTTATATGTAAAATATAGAATGAGCCTTGTTTAATAAGTTTACTTCCGAGTTCCGAAATGTTTGAGGTCCCCACAAACGAAAAAACTACCAACACTGCCTCACTTCTTGTCTCTTAACCACGTAAAAAAATAAATAATAACTGTCCCTACTAAGTGAGAAGTTTTTCAGTGCCAGTAAGGCACCACATAGTATCCCTTCAGCGCATTCGGGTCGTTTATTTCGATTTTGAGCAGTCCGAATTTGGAGAGAGAAATAAAAGAAAGAAAGGGGAGAGAGGGGGCTTCGATTTGGGTTGTCCAATATACTTTTGGACGGTCCGAATACAGCATTCAAAGAATACGTAGGCTCGGGCACCTCGTACTCACCCATGTTACACAAATTTTTCCTACTACTATGTTAGTGATTGAGAGCACAAACTTCGAAAGCGTTTAATACTCCCACCACACCAGGGAGTGAGAGTGAGAGTGAGAGACGAATCTTGAACAACAAATAAAGGCAGACAACCACAACCTCCTCAGAATGAGAAAGAAAAACCTTCCATTCCACTCTTCTCATTTGCTTTGATTCTTCATTCGAATTCCTCTCACTACAAATTTGTTTTGATCGTCTCGATTGCTCTCGCTCACCCGCTTGTCGCCAAGTGCCATTGCAGGTGCTCTTTGATCTCTTCTCTCTCTCTCTCTTGATGTTTTGATTCTTCATTCGAATTCCTCTCACTACAAATTTTAGTTGAGAATTTGTTTCTCTGGAAAACGTTCAGGGGACTATCAACCCCTTAACAAGGGAATGACCAGTGACTGAGTGAAAAAAGGCGTGCCGAGACTGTGACATGGTCTAAACGAGAATAAGACCGCAGGACATGATTCCTGACTTCGTATCAGGGAACCGTGTTACGACCCTTTGTAAGATTACAAAGATTGTAATGACGATCCGATCATGCCTTGCTCGTTAAGGACTTATAAATCAGTGAATACTAAAATGGAAACAAGAATAAGAAAGGGAATAAAGTGACAAAAACGTAGTGAAAACTAACAAATGAAAGCCTGTTAATTGCGTGATTCGAGGAATGCTTAATTCCAATTGGAAAAGGAATAAATGCTATGTCCTATATACATAACTCTTATTTTTTGGTTGGTAAATTTTATTCCAGGAGTTGCCAGTTTTTCAAGCTGATTTTTGGACAATGAACGGATAAAAAGTCCTCTTATTTCTGGTTTCTTCTCTAAATAAAAGATAGAAGGGTCTCAGTTATGGCGTTTCTGAAGTTTGTCAGGCTCTAAGTAACTCTAAGATTGAATGCAAGCTAATAGTCCATTTTTGGTGGGGTCATGGCAGAGGATTTTTAATATGGGTTCTTGAGTGTTGTGTTTCTCTCCATTTTTTGCATGCAATATATGCCAAAAAAAAAAATCAATTTTGAAGAATGAATGATGACATAGATCCTGGGGCTTTAGTTCTGAATCGGGTTAGCAAGAATCCATTTGAGATGACAGAATCTCGTCATCTCTTGCCTTCTTGCTGGCTTAATTGGGACCCTAACCATAGCCTACACTGCCTTCCAATGGAGAAGAAACATCAACCTGAGTTGGATGAAAGCACTAACCAGGTCAAAGGAAAACCCCAATGCAAGAAATAAGGGCAATACACTACACATATTTGATTGTGATGCCAAACCAATTACTACAAGCCACACGAAAACACGAGTTTACCCTGGGAAATTGGCATCGAGAGGGCCTTAATAAGATAGATAAACAGTCACATCTCACGTCCAGAACTAGATAGATGAGCATCGAATAGGGTGATAAATAGGAACTACAACAAATTGGTGTCAGGAACTAAACAGCACCAGCAGAAAACACACGATTTAGATTTTAAAGGAAAAACCAGATGAAAACATGTCCGTTATGGGGAAACCGTGCAACTGAGCACAAAATTGATTTTGACAATACACTAAATCTACTCCCATCAGAACGTCTACTAGGATTCAAACTCCAAAGCTATCAAAGTGTGTATGCTAGATTCCTGAAACCTCTCAAGGAGCAGCAACCACAATCCTCCCAGCAACTTGATCAAGATCACGCTGCCCACTTGATGTGATTTTCCTTCCACTGATGCATAGAACAGTGTTTTAGTAACAGATATACAAATTGTAACGTGCATAACAAACTGCATAGGCAACACTAATCACCGTAAACAATTCCAGACAAACCCTTTAAATTGAATTAAAGGAGGACCTTTTTCCGTTTGGCAAGCAAATAAAAGAAGACTTGCGCTCTTGGAAAATATAGAGCACAGCAACAAATGTCCTCAAAACGATTGAACAATTAATTACATTCAACGTCTACGGCTACACTTATGATACTACTTTTCTCACAGTTGGAGTTTACAAAAGTAATACTAAAATGGATATTAATTTACTCCAATAGAGAAGACCGGACACCTTAACATCTCAAATTCTCAATGGCCCACAAAATATTAGAGGAAATGTGAAAACCGGATTCAATTATCCAGCAAGTTTTCATTACAACATATGTAAAAGCATTCACAAGTTTCCATCCCCTAAGTGTGTGGAATGCCGTGCTCGTGCACAACAAGAAAGACCTAGGGAATGCTAGTGTCAACCTCCCAAACTTCCCTAGGGCCCCCATAGCCCGCAACCGCAAGTGAATGGCGAACTCATACACTTATGCAGAGTCCAACATTCATGACCCGCAATAAATCATAAATCATGCAAGTCAAAAGATGAGTGAAACAAACTCACCCCTTGGCGTCGAAGTCAATGATGTTGATGCTCTGCAATTGCTGAAGGATGTGTCGGGCAACAGAACCACTGCTCTTGCAGAAGTGGGGTGGGCGACTCCCGTTCCTCTTGCTCCCACCGTAGATCCTCCGGAAAGCACCAACACCAAGACCACCCCTCAGGTATATTTTCCTAGCCATAGAAGCTGCCAAGCAAATTAGATAACATAAGTACTTTATTAAGTAAAGACTGGGGCCATTGGGCACGTAGTTGAATGAAATACACAAAAAATAAATAAAAAAAAGAATCACAAACCAGCTCTAATGTAGTACCAATCAGGGTCGTATGGGGCAAGCTCCTTGAATGTACCGGTTTTCACAATGTCAGTCCAGTGAGGAAGCTCCATCTATCAGTAAACAAGAACATCCGTTTCAAAAAAGCAAACAAGAACATCAAAAGGTGACCAGAAGAGAGCGCAAAATCAACCTGAAGTAACCATTTATCAAGCACGTCATAGCCTAGTCTCCCAATTTCCAACTTACAAATGATAATGACATGTCAATAGATTTTGCATCACATATATAGAGAGAGCCAAACCACATACAAACATTACAATGAGAAATGTCAAGCAAAGCAAAAACCAGACAAAATCAGTTCATTTCATCAAAACTACGATGAACAACTTTCTAAGAAAGGGAGAAAATTACTTAGTTATAATCTACCCCACAAAGCCAACCCCAAGATTGTGGACAGAAAAATATTTATACTAGATGTTCAAATTGTTAATGAGCAACAGTGACTCGCACAATTAAAATGACTGAAGAAAGTATACAGAGAATTTGTAAGTGAGATGTAGATGCATTGCACCACAGATGTACACACACTAAACCATAGATGTGGTCTGTAGACAAACTGCACCAGCCTAACTCTTACCAACAAAATTGTAATGTCATGGTAGCCCTTATAAGCTTCTTTATTGGTCGGCAACTGTCAACTACTACACTAGTTTCGGGTAACTTTTAAAAGACTACAAATATCTACTCTAGAAACCTCACAAAGCATCTTACAATCACGAAGTTCAACTAATTAACTCGGGAGGATTCTAACCAAATTTACTACAAACTAGGTCCAATGCTGATAGTGTATCCATCTACCACAAGTAACCCACAAACCAGGAAATAATGGGATCCCATCCTTTGTACAACCCCCAGGTTTTCCCAGCCAAACTGGTAGCCACCGTCACCATGGAAGCATTTTCTGTACAAGTTAGCCAACACTCAGATATACACAACAGTACACTACCACGAATTTGAAAGAATATAGTAAAAGAGTAGCTATGTTAGCTCCTATGGTAATCCCAATATGTAGGAAAGAACTGTTAATAACAATTAAAACGATACAACTATAAAGAAAACAACATAAAGATATGAAAACATCATGGTTAAATTACACAGAACAAATGAAAACCATCTGAAAATACCTTCACACTTGAGATTCGACACCGATTGCTACAATCATACGGGTGGTTTTGGGAGGATTGCATATGGGTTGGGTCTATAATGGGCCATTGACCCGTTTAAAACCCAATTAGCTACATAATTCAGAGATTTTTAAGTACTTATACTTTTGAGTTTTTTAGGAACTGAAACATCTAATACAACAAAATCAACGAACAATAGCTCCATTACATTCATCATCAAGAAAGAGAAATGCAAATGTAAATAGCTACACACAACGAGAGAGAGAGAGAGAGAGAGACTTGCCGGAGCGTTTGAGGTGAGCGGAGTATGCCTTGACGAACTCGTGCGGAGAGACATCTTTCACAGTCCTTGCCGTCTCCATTTTCTCCGGCGGCTGCTGCTACTGCTCTCGGGCGCAGATCTCCCTCTGAGATGTAGCAAGGGTTTGTGTGTGTGCAAGAGAGGACTGTGGAGCAACGCGTAGGGTTTATGGTGTAGTTTGGAGCCCTATTGGGGCTGCAACAACTGTGGGCCAGAGTCATTTTAGAAGCCCAATTCAAATGTTAGAATTGTTTTGTGGAAGGTCATAAGCCTGTAAGTCCAGCCCAACCCATTCTAGCCCCCCATGTAAATTTTCTTGCTTTTGTTTCATTGTACTTTTGTGGTTCAACTTGTCGTTTTAATAACAAAACAATTTCAAAAGGAAAAAACTCATAATAAGACAAGTGCAGTACCCGTGACATGCAAGAGAGCATGGAAATAAATATTGTGTTCAAAAATATTTATTACGTATCGAAAAAAATATTGTGTCTAAAAATATTTATTACTTATAGATATTGAATTTAGCATTAAATGTGAAATTCTTGTTCTGAGAGATAGTTTGAACGAGAACATGAGAGGCAAATTAAATAATTCAATATTTGAAGTAATTCCATTGCAAGTGGTGGTTGTTCATGTGGTAGAGCTCTTGGATCACACTTCATTCCGTGATCGAATCTCACTCTCCCCTCCCCTATCCCTCTATGTAATAGATTAGGAATGACAAATGACAAAAAAAAAATAAGAAGAAGAAGAAGTAATTTCATTCCAATGTTAGGAGGGTGGTGCTAATGCCAAAACTGTTTTTGTTTGTGCCAAAATTATAGTGTTTAAAAGCCTTGTACCATGTGCAAGGTTTGTTGATCTCCTAAATCTTTCTAATTATTATCATATAAAAGCACTTAAAAGTCACCCATTCTCTTAATTATGACATTCTCTTATTTATGAGGTAAGTTCATAGAAAAAATATCTAGGATTGTATAAATAACACTCATATACAACTTTCCAACCAAATTACTTGTATATGGATTTTTACAAGCATTTAGAAAGCCCATGCAAACCACGGAATACTGCTAGTGCCAATATTTCCTAGGGGGAGACAATGCACCCTGAAACCTTAACTAGTAGAACAAAGGATAAAAAGAGAAAAAAAAGTCAGGTCATGATGAGTTGTCTTACTTTCTTTGTGGTCACTGGTCATAAAAAATATGCAAGAGCAGCAATGATATTCTCAGTAGTGGGCACTAAAAAGAAGGATAAAAAAAGCTTACCCCTTGGCATCAAAGTCAATGATGTTCATGCCCTACAATTGTTGAAGGATATGTCTTGCAACAGAGCCACTGCTCTTGCAGAAATGGGGTGGGCGACTACCATTTCTCTTGCTACCTCCATAGATCCCCCTAAAAGCTCCAACACCAAGGCCGCCCCTGAGATAGATTTTCCTTTCCATAGAAGCTGGCATGCAAATTTAGTTAGAGATATAAGCACATTATAGGCAAATACAAATTACAAGTGTCAATGGATAGAGGAAGACAAAAGGAAGAATCACGTACTAGCTCTTATGTAGTACCAATCAGGGTCATATGGGGCAAGCTCCTTAAAAGTATCAGTCTTCACTATGTCTGTCCAATGTGGTAGCTTCATCTGTCATAAAGCAAGGAAAATCAAATAGAGCATTAAAAAGGACAACAAACAACATTAGGGAAATCATTCATAAGCCATCAATTGTCTAGTCTTATAAGTTCCCAAGTTATCGGGATGAGTCAATAACATTGACACAGATATTAAACATCACCATAAAGGCCAACATGTTGCTACGCAGTAATGGCCCAACAATATTGACGAGAATAAAGGTGAAGGTTACAATCTTGAGTACCGAACACGGATCAAAAGGTGGACTTTCCATTAACCAAACAGTGATCATGTCAGTCATCTCCCAATGCATGCACTTACAAAGCTCCCATTTGGACGCACCAATTGGAGGAACATAAAACATCATACTCTGTCCCTTCTACCAGTGAGTTCTTTTCAAGACAAGATTTTCTTTGACAAGGTTTCCATTAGGCATGACTGACTATCTGAGGGAGTGAGGTAGAGGGATAGCGTTGTAATAAATACATAATAAATAATCACATGTACCCATGGATGATGGCCATGAACACCACTTCACTGGGCGCACAACTACCTTAAACTTTCACATTCATTTGGAGGCTTAGGAGAAATGGCCTTATTTTTTCTAATCTATTCAAAGTTGGGAGTTGGAAGTATTTTTCCTTACAAATTTAGTGGTAAAGCCGTAAAATTGGTTTCCAAAATGAAATACAATCATTGTGTAGTTATAAAGGACACTTCACACACCCACTTTTCCAATTTTAATAGCAAATGTACAAGTAAATTATAGGTTGACCAATCTTCTAATCATACATAGGATCCAACTACCATGATTCTTTCTAAATTTCACTAAAAAAACATATCTCAAATTAGATGTTAAATCTTTGAAGACAAAACAAAGCTACGAATATGATGAAGATGAACAACCAGACTTTAGACCATATGTACAAGTCAATGATGAATGCACAAACAAACTTTAGACTATAGGAACACCAAATATGATGAAGATGAACAACCATATCTAGTACTTGGTGTAACAAGAATACAACATACACCATAGCATACACAATGATTCACACAAACTATCAAGACTTAGGTTATTCTAAATAGAAGGCACCAGAAAAGTACATCAATCAGTACAATCTAGAGGCTTCTAAAGCATACCCAGTCCTGGCTCAAATCTCCACTCTAACTCGAATTTGAGTGCAACCAGGACCGAACCACCCTTAAACCATCTCCCCTCCTTGGATCAAAGCCTCAAACCTATAGGTTATATACCATAATCTCTACTCAAAACAAGGAAAACTCATAAATTTGTTAACATTGAGGCCACTTCGAATCATCCAAATTCAAAATAATTCCATTAAAAAAACCTTTCATTCCAATTAACGATTAGTATGAGTTCTCTATTAGAGTTCTTGATAGTAAATCTTTTTACAAGCTGAAAATCGTCTCTGTAACACCCCGTATTTTAGTAAATACCCATATTTAATATGGCTTATAAAAATATTCTATTTTTATTACATAAAATGGTTCTGGTATTATTTTGGAAAATATAATATATATTTAGGTATTTTTCATAAGTTAATTCGGTGTCGGAATCAGCATCGCGGAGCAAAGCGGGACACGTGTCAACGCTAGGAAGGATTCTTGGTGCCCAAGTAAGGTCTTCCCAGAAACTATATGAGGTGTCACTTAAGTAATGGGTAATAATAATTAGGATCTTATCTTCATAGATATTCTTAGATTTTATGAGATTACATTGGATAATTATAGATTATGAAAGATATGAGGAGATTATATTAGATTCATCTAGACACTTGGATTGCTATAAATACACACCTTCCAACCACACAATATGCACACACAGTGCACGGCATCTATGGAGAACGAAAAAAAAATAGAGAGAAAAAGGAAAGGAAAGGAAAAGAAAAGGAGAAAGAAAATTCGGATAGTGGATTAGGGCCTCGATTTAAGGTACCGGGTAATGTGCAATACATTCCTAGCTAAATCTCTTTACAAAGAGTGTTTCCTTGATTCTCTTATATTTGTACTCTTTTGATATCTAAGCTTATTTGTTCCATTACTGCCACATCTTGTTTTGTGATATAGGAAATGTTTAGCTGAAAGCCATGGAACAGATTGGTACACGTGCAAGTCCACGGGGTGGAACGAGTAAGGAGATATGATTGATTTCCATGAGGGAAATCTAGTGTACTGTTATATGGCCGCACACGGTTTGACCCCGGTGGTGCTTGGCGCGTTACCGAGATGCGCGACGAAAGAGGCTAATAATGATGTATCGTTTCACAATGATTCATTTGATTTGTTATCGTCGATTATTGAGAACACCCTTATTTCAAGCTATTTTTATTGTCCTCGTATTGCACATACTACCCGGCCCTTTTATATTTTTCAGGTGTAGAGCAAGTTAGTGACGGCTTTGAAAGTGAGAAATACGACGGGGTCGGCTATCGGGAGTCACGGGACCGAACTTCCTTTTAGAGATTTTGTAAAAGAAATTAATTTGTATTTTTATTTTACAAGAAAAGTCAATATTTTTATGCATAAAAGAAAGGTTTTTGTAACGACTCTATAATTTATTTATGCATTTGTTTTTTTTATGGCTCTAAAAATCAGGGTCGTCACAGTCTCACCCCCCAAAAAATATTATCCAACATTTACCATAGATACATTATTATCAAACTCGAAACAACACATGAAACCATCGCCTTCTAAGATCGAGCTTCAAACCTAAAACAAACGCATACATGTTTTCACACACACACATAGATAGGCAGACCTTGCCAGAGAGCCTGAGGTGAGCGGCATAGGCCTTGACGAACTCGTGAGAAGAGACATCTCTCACCGTGATCGCTGTCGGAATTTTATGCATGCTAATGCTGCGGAATCGGCGGCGGCAGATCTCTTCTGTGCTCTAGCAAGAACGGGCGCTTGAGGAATGGGGGTGTGGAAGTGAATCTAGGGTAGGGTTTATAGATGGCAGCCCCATATGGGATTGCGGGCCAGCTATTAAGTATTAGGTCTTGTAATTAAAGCGGGTCGAGTTGAGCCAAGGGAGTGTTTAGTAGTATGTGAGCTCTGTTGCTCCTATGACCCAATAAAATTAGGCTGGTATACTGGGTGTTGTTCCAAAATCTTATTAAGGGTGTTCCGCCAAGGGAGTGTTTAGTAGTCTGTGGGCTCTGTTTCACAGTTTTTTATGTGATGTAATGTGAGAGAATGACTTGTCTCGGGTTTTAAAAAAAAAAAACTGTTTTTTGTTAGTGGAACACCCCCAAGTCAGCAACTCACTATAAGTTGGGGGTTTTTTTTTTTTTAATCGGCAACTAAGTTGGGTTTTTTTAGTTTCTAAAACAACTACTTAAGTATAATCGTTAGTACTATTCGTAAAATGAAAAATGTCCACTAGAATTTTTTACTCATAATTTGAGCTCTTAGTATTTTTGATAATTCGGTCTAGGTTAGCTTGAAAGACCTCAGCTAATTTGGAATCCTGAAATTAATGATCAAGAAAACTTCCAGTGACCTTTTGTTAGAAATATTTTGCATTTGTGAAGTTTGAGCTTACAACTTGTTGTTTCTTGAGGGCAAGAGTATTAAGTTTTAAAACCTTCTGATTTCCCTTGCCAGCAAATTCTTGGAGCCACCAAAGGTTATTCTAGGTTGTTACCTCCAAGGCTCTCAAAATTAGTCGAGGTGCGGGCAAGCCACTTACAAAGTTTTTATTTTAAAATCAGAAACGTAATGGATTCATTAAAATACCAGTGCAAAGTACACTACCGGTCCGAAATATAGAAAAAAAACACAACATACCAAAAAAAAATCGCTCAATGCCGATTCAAACCTAGTCTTCGCTCACGGAACTGGGTAGATGAAGAATCACCACCAGACTGAACGTCACACTCCTGTGGCAGAATCACCACCAAATCTGCCTTCAGACCCCTTCATCGCCACCGTTTGAAAGCTCAAGAAACTACCACCCGAACCAGCTGACCATCCCAAGTGGACTGGCAATAAAGTACACAACAAAAAACAAAGCAGCCTTT
This sequence comes from Vaccinium myrtillus, assembly GCA_016920895.1. NCBI lineage: Eukaryota > Viridiplantae > Streptophyta > Magnoliopsida > Ericales > Ericaceae > Vaccinium > Vaccinium myrtillus. The sequence goes on from CM029277.1 coordinate 24,475,298, forward strand.
TTAAAAATAAAGCATAAATGATAGACAAGCTCACAACTGTCTTTAACCACCACCTAGATCACTTCACTCCAGAAATAAAAACATGTCTTCCCTTTCTCATCCCATCGTATATATCGCCAAACTAGTCCTCACTATTCCTTACACACACTTTGTTACTCTCTCTCTCTCTCTCTCATCCGTCGATTTCCTCACTCGATCTCTTCACCCTCTCTCTCTCTCCTACAAACTAGGAACATCACATCGCCTCACCTCCCCCCCCGCACAAATCACAGACCTCTGGCTGCGTAATTTCGTCAATCGATCGTCTCCTCAATGGCCTATTTCACCATTCCTTGCCTTAAAACCTCTGTCCTTTGCTCCGCTTCCCACCCCAAAGCAACAACTCCAACAATGCACTGTTCAAAGCCACATCGATCGCTGGATCTTCGCTCATATTTCAGCTCTAGCAATGCACTGTTGGGAGGTGGAAGTATTTTTCCTTACAAATTTAGTGGTAAAGCCATAAAATTGGTTTCCAAAATGAAATACGATCATTTTGGTGTAGTTATGTAGGACACTTCACACACCCACTTTTCCAATTTCAATAGCCAATATACAAGTAAATTATAGGTTGACCAATCTTCTCATCATACCCAGCATCCAACTACCAAGATTCTTTCCAAATTTCACTAAAACAACATATCACAAATTAGAATGTGAAATCTTTGGAAACAAAACAAAGCTACAAAAATGGATACAGGTCAACGATGAATACACAAACAGACTTTAGGCTAAAAGAATACCAAATAAGATGAAGATGAAAAACCATATCTAGTACTTGGTGTAAAAAGAATACCACATACACCATAGCATACACACTGATTCACACAAACTATCAAGACATAGGTTATTCGAAACAGAAGGCACCGAAAAAGTACCGCAATCTGTAAAATCTAGAGACTGGTAAAACTTACCCAGTCCTATCTCAAATCTCCACTCTAACTCAAATTTGAGTGAAACCACCCTTCAAAAACCAACCTCCCTCCTTGGATCAAAGCCTCAAACCTATAGGATATATACCCTAATCTCTACTCAAAACAAGGAAGACTCCCATACTTATTAAATTAATGCCACTTTGAGTCATCCAAATTTAAAAACTCCATTGATAAAACCTTCCATTCCAATTAACGATTACCAAGAGTTTTCTATTAGAGTACTTGATATCAAATAAATCTTTTTACAAGCCGAAGATCGTCTCACTGCAAACAAATATTTAACCCGTCGTTAGATCATAACATAACCTTACACATAGATGAACAAACATAAAAGAGAACGCCGAACAAGAAATGACGTAACTGTCCAACATTTACCACAGATACATTATTATCAAATTCCAAACAGCACATGAAACCATCGCTTTCTAAAATCAAGCTTCAAACAAAAAACAAACGCATGCATGTTACATAATACATATATAGACGTACACATGGGAAGACCTTTCCAGAGCGCTTGAGGTGGGCGGCATAGGCCTTGATGAACTCATGAGGAGAGACATCTTTCACTGTAACCGCTACCGGAATTTTCTTCATGCTAACGCTGTGAACACGGCGATGGCAGATCTCTTATGTGCTCTAACAAGAAGCTTGTGTTCTATCGGCGCTTTAGAAATGGGGGTGAGGAAGTGAAGCTAGGGTTTATAGTTGGTGGCGTCTGTAACGGGACTGTGGGCCGTCTATTAGGGCTTGTAATTGAAGCGGGCCGAGTTGAACCCAAGTCAGAGTGTTTAGTATTCTGTGGGCTCCGTTGCTCCTATGGCCCAATTAAATCGGGTTGGTATATTGGGCGGTGTTCTAGAAACTAATTAAGTCAAGAACTCGCTTAAGTTGGGTTTTTAGTTCGTAAAACAACTACTTAAGGATAATTGTTAGTACAACATACACCATAGCATACGCAATGATTCACACAAACCATCAAGACATAGGTTATTCAAAACAGAAGGCACCAGAAAAGTACCGCAATCTATAAAATCTAGAGACTGGTAAAGCTTACCCAGTCCTAGCTCAAATCTTCACTCTAACTCAAATTTGAGTGAATCTAGAAACTGATCAAGTCAGGAACTCGCTTAAGTTGGGTTTTTAGTTTCTAAAACAACTACTTAAGTATAATTGTTAGTACAACATACACCATAGCATACACAATGATTCACACAAACTATCAAGACATAGGTTATTTGAAACATAAGGCACCAGAAAAGTACCGCAATCTGTAAAATCTAGAGACTGGTAAAGCTTACCCAGTCCTAGCTCAAATCTCCACTCTAACTCAAATTTGAGTGCAACCACCCTTAAACCACCTTCCCTCCTTGGATCAAAGCCTCAAACCTATAGGATATATACCCTAATCTCTACTCAAAATAAGGAAGACTCCTATACATATTAAATTAATGCCACTTTGAGTCATCCAAATTTAAAAACTCCTTTGATAAAAACTTCCATTCCAATTAACGATTAGTATGAGTTTTCTATTAGAATACTTGATATCAAATAAATATTTTTACAAGTCGAAGATCGTCTCACAACAAACAAATATTTGACATGTCGTTAGATCAGAACACAACCTCACACATAGATGAACAAATATAAAAGAGAACGCTGAACAAGAAACAACTTAACTGTCCAACATTTACCACAGATACATTATTATCAAATTCCAAACAGCACATGAAACCATCGCCTTTTAAAATCGAGCTTCAAATAAAAAACAAACGCATACATGTTAACACACACACACACACACACATAGAGATACATAATACATATATATACGCATATGTAGACGTATACATGGGCAGATCTTGCCAGATCGATTGAGGTGGGCGGCATATGCCTTGGTAAACTCGTGAGGAGAGACATTTTTCATTGTAACCGCTACCGGAATTTTCTCCATCCTGATGCTGTGGACTCAGCGGCGGCAGATCTCTTCTATGCTCCAGCAAGAAGCTTGTGTTCTATCGGCGCTTTAGAAATGGGGGTGAGGAAATGAAGCTAGGGTTTATAGTTGGTGGGGTCTCTAACGGGACTGCGGGGCCGTCTATTAGGGCTTGTAATTAAAGCGGGATGAGTTGAGCCCAAGTCGAAGTGTTTAGTATTTTGTGGGCTCCATTGCTCGTATGGCCCAATTAAATAGGGCTGGTATATTGGGCGTTGTTCTGGAAACTGATTAAGTCAGGAACTCACTTAAGTTGGGTTTTTACTCTCTAAAACAACTACTTAAGTATAATTGTTAGTACATCATATACCATAGCATACACAATGATTCACACAAGCTATCAAGACATAGGTTATTAGAAACAGAAGGCACCAGAAAGTACCGTAATCTGTAAAATCTAGAGACTAGTAAAGCTTACCCAGTCCTAGCTCAAATCTCCACTCTAACTCAAATTTGAGTGAAACCACCCTTAAACCACCTTCTCTCCTTGGATCAAAGCCTCAAACCTATAGGATATATACCCTAATCTCTACTCAAAACATGGAAGACTCCCATATTTATTAAATTAATGCCACTTTGAGTCATCCAAATTTAAAAACTCCATTCCATTCCAATTAACGATTAGTATGAGTTTTCTATTAGAGTACTTGATATCAAATAAATCTTTTTACAAGCCGAAGATCATCTCACAGCCAACAAATATTCGACCTTTCGTTAGATCAGAACACAACCTCACACATAGATGAACAAATATAAAAGAGAATGGTGAACAAGAAACGACGTAACTATCTAACATTTACCATAGATACATTATTATCAAATTCCAAACATCACATGAAACCATCACCTTTTAAAATCGAGCTTCAAACAAAAAACAAACGCATACATATTTACACACACACATGCACACACACACATAGATACATAATACATATATATACGCATATGTAGACATATACATGGGCAGACCTTGCCAGAGCGCTTGAGGTGGGCGACATATGCCTTGATGAACTCGTGAGGAGAGATATTTCACTGTAACCGCTGCCGGAATTTTCTCCATGCTGATGCTGTGGACTCAGCGGCGGCAGATCTCTTCTGTGCTCCAGCAAGAAGCTTGTGTTCTATCGGCGCTTTAGAAATGGGGGTGAGGAAGTGAAGCTTGGGTTTATAGTTGGTGGCGTCTCTAACGGGACTGCAGGCCGTCTATTAGGGCTTGTAATTAAAGCGGGCCGAGTTGAGCCCAAGTCGGAGTGTTTAGTATTCTGTGGGCTCCATTGCTCCTATGGCCCAATTAAATAGGGCTGGTATATTGGGTGTTGTACTAGAAACTGATTAAGTCAGGAACTCGCTTAAGTTGGGTTTTTACTTTCTAAAACAGCTACTTCAGTATAATTGTTAGTACAACATATACCATAGCATACACAATGATTCACACAAACTATCAAGACATAGGTTATTCGAAACAGAAGGCACCGAAAAAGTACCGCAATCTGTAAAATCTAGAGACTGGTAAAACTTACCCAGTCCTATCTCAAATCTCCACTCTAACTCAAATTTGAGTGAAACCACCCTTCAAAAACCACCCTCCCTCCTTGGATCAAAGCCTCAAACCTATAAGATATATACCCTAATCTCTACTCAAAACAAGGAAGACTCCCATACTTATTAAATTAATGCCACTTTGAGTCATCCAAATTTAAAAACTCCATTGATAAAACCTTCCATTCCAATTAACGATTACCAAGAGTTTTCTATTAGAGTACTTGATATCAAATAAATCTTTTTACAAGCCGAAGATCGTCTCACTGCAAACAAATATTTAACCCGTCGTTAGATCATAACATAACCTTACACATAGATGAACAAACATAAAAGAGAACGCCGAACAAGAAATGACGTAACTGTCCAACATTTACCACAGATACATTATTATCAAATTCCAAACAACACATGAAACCATCACCTTCAAAAATCGAACTTCAAACAAAAAACAAACGCAGACATGTTTACACACACACAAATGCATAATACATAAATGCGAATAAACATTACTTTATGCGAATAAACATTACTTTATGTTTAGCCATCACTTTATGCGAATAATCATTTACTATAAAAGCATTAAAACTCATGAAACGAAGCTCACCATGTCAAGCTTCAGCAATTCCAACCTGACAAGGGGACCGTAAATTACTCAAGCCTAAATCAAATGTTGCATTCAACATCGATGATATATAGATATAGAATTTCTGAATTGGTAAATTGTGTTGAGTTTAACAGTCAATTTACCATTTAAAAAATCAAAAGTAATCAATTTATGCATATAAGCATTTTTAAAACTCATGAAATGCATACGTGAACTTGCCAAACCTAAATCAAGTGACGCATATAACATCGATCAGTATATTTGAACAGAGTTACTGAATTGGTAAATTAAACACAAGTACTGTATCTTGACTAACCGATCAACATTGAGCGACGGGAATTAATGTTTGGGAACCAATGACACGTTGGTAATTAGAACTGCGGAACGGGCAACGAAGCAAATCTGATTTTCGGTTTTACTGGTTGTTTCATTGGTTTAAGGTGTTCTCAACCGGCAATGGAATCAGAAGAGTCGACAAGTAGACGATCGCCATGACGAAGATTCTTCAAAATACTAGTATTATTATGTTAATTAAAAAAATATATCATCTCCAAATTATGTCAAGGCTGCCGAACACTAAATTTTTTCATTATTTTTGGTTATATCAAACGTCTTTAGTCATCTACTTTTTGTTTTTTATACAAGAAGCCAATAAATAGTCCAACCCTAAATTTAATGCGTGTAAAGTGAAATATTATGAAACATGAGTTATAATTAAATTAAGAAAGACCAACCAAGGCAGTTAATTAACCTAGTGATTGTGTTGCAATATTAAGTACTGTGAGGTTGCGAGTTCAAATCCTATGGATAGGAGTTTGATACTCATTATCATTAATTGGGGTGAGGTTAGGGCAAAATATGTTCTTCATTCGTTTACCAAAAAAAAGGAAAAACCAAACTTAAACTTTGTTTTATATGCAAATTTTGTTGAGGGTGTTACATCAGCACAAAATGAAAGAAACTAAGCAGTAATCCGAAAAAAGGAAATGAGCATGTCAGATGTCTATGGTGAAACGTGCATGTGATCGGAGGATTTTACCCAAGTGGCAACGATCATGTATACTAAAAAAATGAAAAATTGGACTACAATATGAATGAATATATGTCGACTTTGGAAAAAAAATCAATACAGCATAAAATACGAAAACTGTTATGAATGCTTATTGTCTATACTAGTTACGTCTCCAGCACTAGTAGTTTAACTAGTCAAAAGTATAAAAAAAAAAATACACAATTTATTTCTATTAACTTTTTTACTTATACATTCTAACACTACTTTATATTATTATTTAAAAGCAAAAAAAAAATGGAGGGAAGAAGAGTACCACTTTCATTGGCTGGTAGGGAAAAAGTGTTCTAAGTGCGAATCTCATCTCTATTACCCCATGGTAATCTTAGATTCATAATTCAATCATTAATATCAGGAAACGTTGACTCTAGTAAATTTCCAAAAAGTATTTCCCAAATAAGATTATTGATTTAATCCTATCATTCAAATGGAATTACTTCAGATATTGAATTATTAGAATTTTTTTGTTCAAACTTTCTCTCCGAACAAGAATTTCACATTTAATGCCAAATTCAATATCAATAAGTAATAAATATTTTTAAACACAAAATATTTTTTTTCAATAAGTAATACTATTCCAAAAAGTTTGTCCTACTTTCCTTTTTTGATTGTCCCAAAATATAGGGCCAATTTGAAATTTTCAACAAAGGAAAGTTATAAAATTTCATTTTTTCCCTTGAGATGCTTTTTAACAATGACAACAATGAGACTAAAAGAAGAATAATTGGAAAGTTTAAAGTGCACTTTAAAATTTGAAAAAGTTTTCTGATTACATTGGCGGCAAGATTTTTCGCTTTCCGAAAAATAATTTAAATTCAAAACTTTAGTAACTTCTCTTTTATTAGAGTCAACTAATTAATGGCAAAGTTGAAAAGTTACAAGTTTTGGGTAACATTGTGTATTTTGCGTAAAATGTTGAAATTTAAAAGTAGGACAAACATCTCGGGACGGAGGAAGTAAATATTTTTAAACACAATATTTTTTCCATGCTCTCTTGCATATCTGCACTTGTGTTATTATTAGTTTTTTTTCTTTTTGAAATTGTTTGTGTTATTAAAACGACAAGTTGAACCACAAAAGTACAATGAAACAACAAAAGGAAGAAAATTTACAATGGGGGATATAGAATGGGTTGGGCTGGACTTACAGGCTTATGACCTTCCACAAAACAATTCTAACATTTGAATTGGGCTTCGAACATGACTCTGGCCCACAGTTGTTGCAGCCCCAATAGGGCTCCAAACTACACTATAAGCCCTAGCCGCCGCCCCCCCACGATCTTCCCTCTTGCACGCACAAACCCTTGCTACACCTCAGAGGGAGATCTGCGCCCGAGAGCAGCAGCAACAGCAACAGCAGCAGCCGCCGGAGAAAATGGAGACGGGAAGGACTGTGAAAGATGTCTCTCCCCACGAGTTCGTCAAGGCATACTCCGCTCACCTCAAACGCTCCGGCAAGGTCTCTCTCTCTCTCTCTCTCTCTCTCTCTCTCGTTGTTTGTAGCTATTTACATTTGCATTTCTCTTTCTGGATGATGAATGTAATTGTTCGTTGATTTTGTTGTATTTAGATGTTGTAGTTCCTAACAAACTAAAAGTATAAGTGCATAAAAATATCTGAATTATGTAGAAAATTGGGTTTTAAACGGGTCAATGATCCATTGTAGACCCAACCCATAAGCAATCCTCCCAAACCCACCCGTATGATTATAGCGATCGGAGTCGAATCTCATGTGTGAGTGTGAAGGTATTTTCAGATGGTTTTCATTTGTTCTGTGTAATTTAACCATGATGTTTTCATAGCTTGTTACGTTCGGTGATGTGGCAGAGCAAGATTCAGAAAATGAAAGAGAAAAGATGCAGAGAAATTCACAAGAAAAGAAACTAGTGAAATTTTATAGAAATAGAAAACTAGTGAAATTTCACAGGAAACATTAGAGAAACAAGAATACTGAAAAAATGGTAAGCTTTCTAAACTTCTTGCTACACCAGTAACCCCAATATGGTAGCCCAGCATCAGTCGTGAAAAAATTGAGAAAAGCAATAACCTCATTAAAAGCTGTGGCCGAAATTTTATTGGATGTCCTGGTGTATTAGTAAAAACAAACGAAGTATTCATTCCCTGATATTGTCTCTTGTTTGTTGCTCTTAAGGGTGCCTCAACTAAGCTACCAAACACTGTACCTTTACAGTCACCAACAACCAGCAAACTAAGACCAGGACAAGGCATGCTTCTCCTGTTTAGCATAGCAAGTGAAATGCCATGCCTCAATGTGCTGTAGAGTAATACCCAATTTCTCCCATGAGCGAATACCGGAAAAGTGCATTGTGAAGAACACTCCGTGTTTTCTCAGTTAGAAGCAATGACAGTTCAGAAATTTTAGGAAGATTGTCCAAATCCACAGATCCAATCAATGTTTCCATAATGATTGTCATGCCGACACTGATTGTCATGTCAGAATTGCCCTTGTATGCTGAGGCTTGGTTTTGAAACCCACCTAATCTTGCAATCTGATAAAGCCCTCTAGCTATGGATTGTTTATCCTCTGAAAATAAACTTCTCTTTCCACTACTTTCTTTGATTGTTCTTGAGTCATATGCTGGTTCACCAATCCCCTGTTGATACTCTTTTTTCCCATCAGGCTTGGAATTATTTCTAGATTTGTCCGTTGATAGTAGCGAATAAAGAAATGCAGTAAAAGAAGACATATCAGGCTCATCAATTGTATCTGAAAAATCATCTTCTGTAACTAACTCCAGTTGACTTGTTTCTGGCTCAGTCTTATCGTAAGATTTAGGGTTTTTGTCGTTGGAATGTATTCCAGCTTTAACTGTCTCTTTAGTTGGAGTTACCTCCTCAGTGATGGTTTTCAAATTCCACGCATAAGCTACACCCGACTCTGAAACCGAGAGGACAACTAAAAATACAAATGGAGGATGTCTCATGGAAAGAACAGGCCCTTTGCTTACAGCTCCAGTACTCAAATCACACTTCCACACTTGAAAATGTTTCTCACCAGACCCAAACATAATGATGGCCTTGGCTTCATGAAAAATGGAAACACGCTGCACCGAACCCCCATCAGCAGAAAACTTGAGAAGCTCTTTCCCAGATTCCCAACTAAAAATCCGTATCTTACCACTAGATATAGCCAAGATTTGCTCAGCACACAAAGCTAAGGAAGAGATATGCGTCTTTGAAACTTTGAACTTCCATACAAATTCTCCAGTCTCTGAGTTCATCTCAGATGCTATTCCAACATTGCAAACTGTGTGAAGTATGTGGCCTCTATTTGGAAAAGATAGACCAACAATACCAGCGGCATGGCATCCAATTGATTTCCACTTCCCCTCACTAGTGGAAACATCAATAGCAAAAACATCCCTAGAATTTGAGCCAATAGGTAATAAGCAAGTACCACGATCCTTTCTTCTTCCCAATGAAACTACAAGCCCTGCAAGGGATACTAGCCTAAGAAGGGGCATCTGTTTGCTGTCACTCTGCCAATAGACTTCCACTATTTGTGTTCCAGATTTAGCAGTTGCACCATTTTTATTTCTTGAAGCCATATCCTCAACCTCGACTCTCAGATTCTTAACAATACTATCTAACGAAGAATTTTCCTGAATTTGTTCTTTGGAATCCTTAACAATATCTTCTGATGAACAATTTACTTGAATTCGTCCTTTTGAATCACCCCATAACTTCGGCCCATCAGTCATTCCATTGTTATTAACTCCCACCAAAGGCTCAATCTCATTCAAAATTGATCGAGCAGCTGGCGTGCTTGTAGCTTCTCCACCTTTTCTTTCCTTGAAAGACCTTAAGGTCCTGAAGATGTGTTCTTTTCCATGACCAAGAAATGTTGAATTATTCTCTTGCGTAGCAAAACCCACGTTTTCTGAAGAATTCTTGGGATTCCCATCCGTGGTAAATGGTCCCTTATCTCTACCCATTAAAAAGGGTGAAACCCTGTGACAGAAATGTCTGCCATTTCCCTTCAATTCGCCGGGCTCCATGCCTCCACCTTCATAGTTCTCTCAAAACCCAACATCAAATCATCTCTTTGATCTTGATTATTGATCTCTGGATCTTCAAAACCTGTTTCCTTAATGGACGATACAAGGTAATCAAGATTTGTTGAATCGTTGGGCTCTGTCTTTGTATCCTTCTCAAACCCCAACTGCAACTCTTTAGTAGTTTCTTCATTCCGAAATTCTGGTTCTTCAAGATGCATTTCCTTAATACCCAATTCAAGGTAGAATTCCCTATTACTCTCAATGAATTGGTCGCATTTTACAAGAAACTTCGAGAATAATGCCCTGATTTCCAAGAAATCTTCTTGCATAGAATTCGATTGTACTTGAGACAATTCCATGGCAAAGGTGGTGGTTTATCCAAGGAACGTTCGCTCTGATACCAATGTTACGTTCGGTGATATGGCAGAGCAAGATTCAGAAAATGAAAGTGAAAAGATGCAGAGAAATTCACAAGAAAAGAAACTAGTGAAATTTTATAGAAATGGAAAACTAGTGAAATCTCACAGGAAACATTAGAGAAACAAGAATACAGAAATAGGGGAGCTCTCGTCCCTCTCACAAAAGGAAGCTCTTGTTCCAGTTATGCTTTACAACAAACTAGTTGCCTCTTTCAACACCCTCCTCACTCCTTTATAACAGACTTCACAATTACTAAACAGAAAGAAAATATATCAGAAAGACAGAAACAATAGAGGCAAAAGAGATACAAAAAGATTCCACCTCCTAACTAACTCCTAACTGCACAGATGATGTGGCAAAGCTGGAATGTATCATATCTTTATGTTGTTTTCTTTGTAGTTGTATCGTTTTAATTGTTATTAACAGTTCTTTCCTACATATTGGGATTACCATAGGAGCTAACATAGCTACTCTTTTACTCTATTCCTTCAAATTCGTGGTAGTGTAATGTCGCGTATATCTCGAGTGTTGGCTAACTTGTACAGAAAATGCTTCCATGGTGACGGTGGCTGCTAGTTTGGCTGGGAAAACCTGGGTTTGTGCAAAGGATTGGATCCCACTATTTCCTGGTTTGTGGGTTATTTGTGGGAGATGGATACCCTATCAGCATTGGTCCTAGTTTGTAGTAAATTTGGTTAGAATCCTCCCCTGAATTAATTAGCTGAACTTCGTGATTGTAAGATGCTTTGTGAGGTTTCTAGAGTAGATATCTGTAGTCTTTTAAATGTTACCCGAAACTAGTGTAGTAGTTGACAGTTGCCGAACAATAAAGAAGCTTACAAGGGCTACCATGACATTACAATTTTGTTGGTAAGAGTTATGCTGGTGCAGTTTGTCTACAGACTACATCTATGGTTTAGTGTACAATTTTGTTGGTAAGAGTTACGCAGGTGCAGTTTGTCTTCAGACTACATCTATGGTTTAGTGTGTATACATCTGTGGTGCAATGCATCTACATCTCACTTACAAATTCTCTGTATACTTTCTTCAGTCATTTTAATTGTGCGAGTCAGTGTTGCTCATTAACAATTTGATCATCTAGTATTAAGTATTTTTCTGTCCACAATCTTGGGGTTGGTTTTATGGGTTAGATTATAACTAAGTAATTTTCTCCCTTTCTTAGAAAGTTGTTCATCGTAGTTTTGATGAAATGAACTGATTTTGTCTGGTCTTTGCGTTGCTTGACATTTCTCATTGTAATGTTTGTATGTGGTTTGGCTCTCTATATATGTGATGCAAAATCTATTGACATTTCATTATCATTTTGTAAGTTGGAAATTGTGAGACTAGGCTATGGCGTGCTTGATAAATGGTTACTCCAGGTTGATTTTGCGGTCTCTTCTTGTCACCTTTTGATGTTCTTGTTTACTGATAGATGGAGCTTCCTCACTGGACTGACATTGTGAAAACCGGTACATTCAAGGAGCTTGCCCCATATGACCCTGATTGGTACTACATTAGAGCTGGTTTGTGATTCTTTTTTATTATTTTTTGTGTATTTCATTCAACTACATGCCCAATGGCCCCAGTCTTTACTTAATAAAGTACTTATGTTATTTAATTTGCTTGGCAGCTTCTATGGCTAGGAAAATATACATGAGGGGTGGTCTTGGTGTTGGTGCTTTCCGGAGGATCTACGGTGGGAGCAAGAGGAACGGGAGTCGCCCACCCCACTTCTGCAAGAGCAGTGGTTCTGTTGCCCGACACATCCTTCAGCAATTGCAGAGCATGAACATCATTGACTTCGATGCCAAGGGGTGAGTTTCTTTCACTCATCTTTTGACTTGCATGATTTATGATTTATTGCGGGTCATGAATGTTGGACTCTGCATAAGTGCATGAGTTCGCCATTCACTTGCGGGCTATGGGGCCCTAGGGAAGTTTGGGAGGTTGACACCAGCATTCCCTAGGTCTTTCTTGTAATGCATGAGCTCGGCATTCCACATGCATAGGGGATAGAACCTTGTAATTAAAACTTGCTGGATAATTGAATCCGGTTTTCACATTTCCTCTAATATTTTGTGGGCCATTGAGAAGTTGAGATTGTTAAGGTAAGTATTACTTTTGTACACTCCAACTGCGAGAAAAATTAGTATCATAAGTGTAGCCGTGTAGACGTTGAGTGTAATTAATTGTTCAATCGTTATGAGGACATTTTTTGCTGTGCTCTATATTTTCCAAGAGCGCAAGTCTTCTTTTATTTGCTTACCAAACGAAAAAGGTCCTCGTTTAATTCAATTTGAAGGGTTTGTCTGGAATTGTTTACGGTGATGAGTGTTGCCTATGCAGTTTGTTATGCACGTTACAATTTGTATATATGTTACTAAAACACTGTTCTATGCATCAGTGGAAGGAAAATCACATCAAGTGGGCAGCGTGATCTTGATCAAGTTGCTGGGAGGATTGTGGTTGCTGCTCCTTGAGAGGTTTCAGGAATCTATGCATACACACTTTGATAGCTTTGGAGTTTGAATCCTAGTAGACGTTTTGATGGGAGTAGATTTAGCGTATTGTCAAAATTAATTTTGCGCTTGGTTGCACGATTTCCCCATAACGGACTTGTTTTCATCTGGTTTTTCCTTAAAAATCTAAATCGTGTGTTTTTTTGTGTCGACGTTGGTTTTGCTGCTGTTTAGTTCCTGACACCGTTTTGTTCTAGTTCTTATTTATCACCCTATTCGAAGCTCATCTATCTAGTTCTGGACATGAGAAGTGACTGTTTATCTATCTTATTAAGACCCTCTCGACGCCAATTTCCCAGGGTAAACTCGTGTTTTCTCGTGTGGCATGTAGTAATTGGTTTGGCATCACAATCAAATGTGTAGTGTCGGAGCTGCAATAATACAGGTTGTAGTGCCGCATCTTACCTATTGATCGGCATCCAGATCCCTTGACATCTTTTAATCGTATATGAACCCTGTTCACATTCAAATGAATGGTGTGCATTTCACTTTTCCTTTAATCACTTGCGAAGATCTCTTGTTTTTCACAGGCAACGATTCAAGCACTCATTGGAGGAGCTACCTTTGGGTGGGGTTTTAAATGTTTTTTTTTATTATGATATCAATTAATATCATTATTGTAATAGCTTCTTATTATCTCAATAATTTTGATTTGATGAAAAACAGGTTATTTGACATTCTCATTTCTTTCACAAATAAAAATAAGCATGTGAATATATTAGTAATCTAAAGAGTAAAGCAAAATGATTCATGTCCTTTTACTATATTAGGCTATGATATACTCCCTCCGTCCTTTTATAAATGTGTTATTTCGTAAATCCAACTTATTAGAAAAATATTATCATCACACCTTTCATATCAACTTTTTTCTCTATTTTACACTTTTCACATCAACTTTTATCTCTATTTTCCAAAATTATCCTCCACTTCTACCTATTAATTCTTTACTCACTAATTTTTTAAATAGAAAAATTGGTGTAAGGCCCTGATTTAGTAGTTCCAAAAGTCCAGCCTAGGTTTTTTTAATGGGCCAGATCCATTGGATTAGAAATAATCCTGCCGGAGGTCCATATGTGGACAAAATTGCCCTTATGATATGGGGTATAAAAATACGTTGTTTTCAAAATCGATCGGTCTTTGATCTTATCATTTTCCGGTGACGATATTCTCCGCGATCTCTCTTCGGTTTTCTTCTCTGGCGATCTTCTCCGGCGATCTCTGTGCTCGTGATCTCGTTGCGATTTCAGATCTGTTTTGTCGTCGTGATCTCTGTCCTCCGGCAATTTATGTAATCTCTGTGGTTTGAGGTTGAAAACGAGAGGTATTTCTCTGTGTGTGTGTGTGTGTGTACTGTTGTTGTTTTTGGATGATAATAGAGATCTTAGCATATTATTGATTCGAGATTTTTAGGTTTAGATACTGTTTTTATGCATTATGTACTGTTTCTGTTTTTTGATACGAGATTTTTAGGTTTAGATACTGTTTTTATGCATTATGTTTGGAATATAATGCAGATTAACATAGATTATGTTATTTTTTTTCTGTTACTGAGACAGATTATGCAATCTACTGTTGTTTTGTTTGGAATATAATGCGGATTAATGTAGATTATGTAATATACTGTTGTTTTGTTTGGAATATAATGCAGATTGATGTAGATGTTGTAATCTACTGTTGTTTTCATTATTGTTGTAATGCAGATTAACATAGATTATGTTATTTGATGCTGTTATTTTCTGTTGTTTTTATTTCATATTCATTTGAGGTAATGGTACTGTTGTTTTCATTTTTGCAGTGAAATTTTGTTTACGAATGGAAGCTAGTATTATTCTTCTTTGCAAGTATGGATCATTCACTGTTGTTGTTACTGTGACAAGAGATTTTCGATTTGATGATCTTGTGCAAAGTATTTGTAAGAAGTGGCAGGATTTAGAATTGAAGAGATTTCAGCTGTTATATCTGTCCGATCACCATAATTGTCACTTAGATAATGATGTTGATTTTGCTAATATGTTTGCGTTGGCCGGGGCATATGGTGTTAGTTGTGTGGATGTAGGTGTTGAAGTGCTCTCTACTTGTTCAGTTGAAAGTGGTGAATTGGAAAATGCTGAAAGTAGTATTGTACATGGAGTGGAAGAGGATCCGTTGGAAAATTTTTGTCCACACCATGAGACTATTCGTCTTTCTTCTGGCTGGGCTAAGTTGATTAGTCATGTCGGACAAGAGTTTAGAGGCGGAGTAGATGACTTTAGGAGTTGTTTGGCAAAGTTTGCTATTGAAGTCGGTTTCGTGTATACTTTTTTGAAGAACGACAAGACTAGGGTAACAGCGGTGTGTTCAAAGAAGGGGGAATATGGTTGTGAATGGTTGTTCATGCAACATTGAACAGAGCAAATGGTTTCTTTCGTATTAGGGAGTTTGTTAAAGAACACAATTGTGTTGGTGTTTTTGCTAGTTCCAAGAATCCTCGAATGAGTTCAAAATTAGTTGCGCAAGAGATTAGGGAGGAAGTTCGTAGTAAGAAATTGTATGCACCGATGCAAGCTATGAAATTTTTGAGAAGTATTATGGGAGTAAAATCAGTTACAATCACGCTTGGCTTGGCGTTGAGAAGGCCGGTGAGGAGTTGTATGGAGACTACGCATTGTCTTTTGACCAGCTCCGGTGGTATGCTGAGGTAGCAAAGGAGAAAAACCCAGGAAGCATCATTGATGTTGAGTATTGTGAGATGACTCATTGTTTTCAAAGAATATTTGTTGCGTTTGATGCATGTATCAAAGGTTTTAACTACTGCCGCTCTTTGTTGGCACTTGATGGTACTTTTCTGAAGGGGAGGTACACATGAACTCTTCTGGGGGCCACAGGAAAAGATGGCAACCAAGGTTAGTTTTTTTTATTTTTTTTAGTTTTTATGCACAGATGTATACATATATTATGTAATCTGTTATTGTTTAATTCAAGAAACAGAGGCCAAATGGTCAAAGATTACCATATGTGTCTGATTTGTTTGCTTTGTACAGAGTCCAGATCCATACATATTTGGTAATCTGTGATTGTTGCCTTCATGAAACAGAGGCCAGATGGAAAAAGATTACCATATATGTTAGCTTTAAATGCATGATACTGACAGCTGATCTGTACATTTTTCTTATGTTGTTTTTGTGTTATTTTTTGTGGATTAGGATTATTTCCTGTGGCATTTGGTGTTGTTGATTCTGAGGATGACGAGAATTGGCTTTGGTTTTTGAGGAAGTTGTCGGGAATTCTATCACCTCGTCCGATTACATTCATTACTGATCGGCATTCCGGCCTTTTGAAAGGTATTCCGGAGGTTTTCCCCAACGGACATCATGCGTATTGTTTGCAGCATTTGAAGAATAACTTGAGGGATAAGCTTATGGGCCGATTGTCGAATGGCTTTAGGGAGCAAGTGATAAGTTTGTTTTCTTACTGTGCATATGCACCAACCTGTTAGACTTTGAGGAAGCTATACAGAACTTTATACTGATTAGGCGGGGCAAAGGCGAAAAACTTTGTTGAATCATTGCCGAGAGAGAATTGGGCGAATGCTTATTTCCAAGGCAAAAGATATGGAGAGATGTGTTCAAATGCAGCTGAGTCTTTTAATAACTGGATTTTAGAGGCGCGTCACCTTCCCATATTGAGTGCAATCGACAAGATAAGGATTCAATTGATGACACAAATGTGTGTCCGGAGACAGAAGTCGACGAAAATGAATGGGATTGTGTGTCCTGAAATGGACGGTAGGTTAGTTGAAGCTTTCAGCAAGGGGAAGGTGTGGACCGTCGCACAGTCAAGTGAAGAGGTGTTTGAAGTTTTCTCTCTCCCAACGGTGGTTGTTGATCTTCAAAATCAGCGTTGTACATGCTCTCGATGGCAGATCAACAGTTTCCCGTGTATGCATGCTATCACGGCCATTCAAAAGTTTGGAAAACAAGTTTCAAATTACTTAGATCCGTTTTACTTTGTTGATGCATATCGATTCAGCTATGGGCTCTCAATAAATCCTATCCCAACGCTTGGAGCTCCAAATGTGCCGAAAGAGTTCCGTATCATTCTTCCACCGAAAACAAGGAGGCCTCGGGGCAGACCAAAGATTCAAAGGATACGTTCAAGGGGAGAAAAGGTGAGGCAAATGAGGTGTTCGAGGTGTAAGAAATTAGGGAAACACAATAGAAAAACTTGTAAAGAGGCAGTTGATTGATTCAAAGGATACATTTGTCAATATATTGTTACTTTACTTGTTGAAATGGAGAGAATAAAATTTCAATACTTTTTGTTTTGTTTTGTTGATTACATATTATGTAATCTTTTGCATTTTTGGAATGCAACAGAAAGTATATTACAACAGACTACCATATATGTGCGTAGAAATCTGTTTTTATCAGAGTACTAATGTTTAAATATTATGTAATCTTTTCCATTTTTGGAATGTAACAGAAAGCAGATACCAACAGACTACCATATATGTGTGGAAGTATGTCTTTGTTTAGAATACTGATATGGAAATATTATGTAATCTGTCAGTGTTTTTGGGCAGAATCAGAGAATGGAATGAAACAGACTACCATATATGTCAGCAAATGTGGCAACAAACAGATTGCAGATAATAACATATTATGTAATCTGCACAACTTTTGGGCATGAAAATAGACAAATTCTGCAACTGCACAGAAGTAATTAAAACTGCACAGAAGTAGCATCCTACGATTAGACCTACCAACATTTGTTCCTACAATTGTGTCAAAACAAGAGAAACTGTCCTACACAAAATTCTGCACAAACACAAATGAACCAAAAGAATTTCGGTCAGATTTTCAGTCATGTCGATTTGCTTGTACTCTTCACAAGATTTTCAGTCAGGTAGATTCGCTTGGATCTCTCTGGAGTTCCAGTCTGCAATTGACCAAGATCTTGGTGGATCGTTCAAGAAGACGTGTACCAAATGAACTCTGAATTCAGAAACATCATGTTTACTGACTAACGGAGGGATTTGCTAATTCCCCATTATGTAGCAGACGATGATTCCACAATCAACCCTGCAGGTAGCAGTTAAAAAGCGATGAGCGATGATTATAGGACGTCTTTTTGTTGGTTGTATTAGGTTAAGAAATTACAATAAGTGGAACTTACGTTGTTGCAAATTGCTGTGGTGCATCTTGAGCCGAGGTGATTGGAGCATTAAAATCATGGCTTTGGAAGAGTGTTGCGGGAGATGAAAAGAGGTTGAAGGATGGTTGCTTTGTTTTACCAGCATGCCTATGCCTCATGAATTGTTCAACATAGTTTTTCTGTGTTTCCAAAACAAAACATTAGTGTTTGTGTTATTGTTCAAATATGGATTTATGAGATTTCCAATAAATGTAAATGCATTTACCACTGTGATTGCATCTTGTAGATATGGATCCACACCGTTTCTCTTCCTCAACGAATTGTAGTGTTTCCATTCCTGCTCATGGATATCATAAAAGAGAATCGTCCAGTGGTACGGATTAGAATTTTTAACTCGAGGCCTGTTTCCCAAGGAATTCATAGGGAAAACCAAGAACCGGTAGTAGTCGCTGCCATATCTCTCCATGTTGTCAAACACTTCTTGTAGTTTTCTGTCGAGGAGAAATTGCCGGAGTTCAGGATTTTCCGAGTGGATTAAAGTCTGTGGAATGACAATTGGTTAGTTATTTTCTCTCAAATATGAAATGAGAGATTCGTAAAATCAAATGGAAAATGAAAAAATAACAGGGAATCCATTTACCCAGCACGTGGACAAGAAATAAACATTGTTTCGACTTGTCTTTTGTAGTGCTTCCTGAATGTTCTCTAGGACCAAAGCAAAGCCATCGATTACCGAGTTTGACACATCTCCATCATCCAGGAGTTTAATTATGTCGCTCAGTGCCACGGTATCCCTCGATGTACTGTTTGTCCAGACAGCGACGCTGCATTTGGGTAAACGAAATAATGATGAACAGAAAATAGATTACATAATATGTATATATCAGTACTATGTATAATGCCAGATTACAGACATATATGGTAGTCTTTTAAAAACTGGACTCTGATTCTTGTCAAGAACACTAAAAGATTACATAATATTTTCATATCAGGACTGTGATAAATGAAAGATTTTATGACATAGAAGCAACATTGTTTTGGTGATTTTATGCAATGGGAGTGCAGGAATGTGGTTTTACTTACTTTGGATCATCATTCTCGCAATCACACAGCTGATTCAATGACTCCTCGTCTTCTGCCAACATCAGTTTATACAACTTCGACATATCAGGCCTCCATTCTTTCTTCTTGGTTGGTTTCTTCTTGTTTCCTTTCTTGGCATCAGGGTAGACGAAGTCCTCCAACCTCTTTTCTGTTCTTGTGGTTGTTTTCTTAACACCCTTGACAAGAGAAGACGGGTCCACTTGTACCTTCTTACCCTTTTCTGTCGCCGGAATGTCGTCACCAAGTATTTCCGCGTATGCTCCAATGGTTGTTCTCTCCACTTCTTCATCTGGAACCATTTTGTCCTCAAGTCCACCTTGTTTTTTCTCTTCTTCCTCCTCTCCAACATCTTGATTTTTCTGTTTTATCGAAACAATGCAAACTGGTAAGTCATCTATGTTGTTTCTATAGACGAAAAAGGAAAAGAAACGAGCATTACACAAGGAAGTATGTTCTGTGTACCTTGTATTCTTGTGTAACATTGTGCATCTCCAAGTCATCAATATTGTCCAACAACTCACCGATTTTTTCTTCTTTCTCTTCCACTTGCTCATTCAAAATGTCGTTAACAACCAAGAAGGTTCCGATCTCCGATTCCCTGTTGATAATCTCACTCTGCAACACCTGCTTCTCAACATGCACGGTCTCGATTTCAAATCCAAGGTCAGCAATCGTGTCATTCTCAAATGCACGTTGCTGAAAGCTATCATCCCTCTGCTGTTCAAGCATTGATATTGTTTTCCGAAGCTCAACATTCTCTTCTTTCAACCTCTTGACTTCATTTCGGAGCGTTTGATTTTCTGCCTGTAGCTCCGAATAGGCATCCGTAGGATGCTCCTTGTTTTCCACCTCCTGCTCCTTGCTTGGCTCCTTGCCAGCCGGCTTTACAGCTTCCTTGTCATCATCCGGCTCGGGTTTCACAACCTCGACAAATTGCAACAATTTTTGCTCTTCATCAGTTGGCACCAACTCAGAGTCTATCACCTGTAATTAAAATACGGCAAACACCTTGATATTTTAATAAAAATTACTTAATGCAGGAATAAGCTTACATTTTCCGGTTCAAGAGACTGCAATGGAGTCTTTGCCAACAACTCAGTTACGTCACTTAACCTCCATTTGTTAAATCTTGGGAAGTCTGCCGGAGCTCCTTTCTTCACCAGAGTTGTATGCTCACACAGCTAATACTGTTTTTAATGAAAATATAAATTAATTTGACATCCAAAATTGGCAACAAAACCAGTGATACAGAATTACTGAAAAGTAACACCAAAGATATGGTAGTCTTTCACAATTAATGAACACAAACAGCGAAAGATATGGTAGTCTTTTCAATATTTCTGAACAGAAACAGCAAAAGATATGGTAGTCTTTCAGACTTGCAGATCACAGATAGCAACAGATTGTCTAATTTAATCATCAAACGTCACAACTAATAATATCCAGATACGGTTAAGTTGCAGGTTTCAGATTAGTAACACGGACAAATAGATAGCCAAAAATTATCTAATTTGTAGGTATGATATGAGAAAGCATAGAAATTATTACCAGAAGTCCCATAACACATCCGCCAACATTTTTTGGTTCCTTGGTGTCAAGTTCTTTAATCAAATAATCGGTAATGTATGTTGACCACGCGTATGATGTGCTGGTCTCCAAGTCTTCAACAAATTCTAAGTAATTCCAATTTAGTCTTGATGTGGTGAGTGGGCAAAAAAACGTAGCTAGGAGGTATAGAGTGAGCACGCGTGCCACATCCTTTGCATCTTCTGGCCTTTTTTTCTTCACAACTTTCTCAAAGCATGCCCTCAGACTAGGAATGGTTATTATCCTATCATGCTTGGCGCAAATTCGGTCAAAGAAACTTTGTATCTGGTTTCTTTGATTTTGGAGCCAATCTAATCCTGTTGGGGCCGGATTGTAGTCCAAATATAAGGGTCATCTCCTTTTCTGTTATCTTGACAGTTTTGCTCCCCAATTTGAAACTTCCTCTATGGCCTTGGTACTGATTCACCAATTTCAGAGTCTCAAAATCACTCTTCTTAATGTAGCTCTCATCCATCAACTTCTCAATAACACAAAGAAGAAGATTACCAAATGGTGATTTTCTAATCTCTTCTTTTTGCAATTTTGAGAATTCTATTCCCCCTTACAAGTTTTACCAAACCAACGAGGTTGGACTGCAAGAAATTTGCAAGGAAAAGATTAAGCAAAATGCTAGATATCTCGGACTAAGTAGGTTAGGACTTACCATATATGTTCATTATACAGAGTAATATTTGGTAGTCTGTTTTGTAAGGCATGAAACAGAAGTGAGGTTCCAAAAGATTACCAAATTTGTTTGAAAATTTTGTATTATACAGAATCCTTTTGTTATATATATGGTAATCTCTTGATGTCATTGGCATGAAAATGCGACAGATATAGCAACAAACTACAAAGATACAGATTGATTAAGTTGAATTATACAAGGTACGGAAACAATGCTAACTCCGTCTCAAGACCACCTTCTTTGATGTCCACTTCTTGAACCTCCTTTTCTTCGACAACAGTTTTCGCTTTTCTTTCCTTCTTCACCTTCTTCTCCTTGACATCTTCTTCACTTGGATGCTTCCTCTTTTCGCCCTTCATTTTGCTCACATCGTCCATCGCGTCTGATTTTCTTTTATCAACTGGCTTCTTCTTTTGAATAGGAGAAGCGCTTTTGGCACTAGACCTACATGGATTTGCAGTTTTCAGATTTTGAAAAGAGACAGATAACCTAACTTGTAGATATTTTTGGAATGATACAATTTGAGTTAAACAAACCTTTGCTTCGAACGGGTGGACTTTTTTGGCTTAGCAGTCATCTTGTAACGGTAACCATATTGTTGTTCTTCTTCTTCTTCTTGTTCCTCATCTTGTTCTTCCTCTTTTTCTTCTTCTTCTTCTTCTTCTTCTTCTTCTTCTTCTTCTTCTTCTTCTTCCCACTCCTCCTCCTCATCTTCTTCTTTTTCTTCCCACTCCTCCTCCCCATCTTCTTCTTTTTCTTCCCACTCCTCCTCCTCATCTTCTTCATCCTCTGTTTCCTTTTCCTTTGTCTTTCCTTTGCGCCTTGGCAATTGTTTTGCAGGTTTTTTGGCAGATGGTGATGCCTTAGCCTTCCTCTCTGCCTTTTTTTATTGGACTTTGCAAGGCTTCCGCTTTGGTGGCAGATCTTGTTCTTTTGGATGGACTCAACTGTTCGTCTTCGTCTTTTGCGGCCCTCTTCCTTGGACTCTGGACATCATGAGTCGGCTTTTTCATTTTCTCGGTTCTTTCTCTCTTTCTTGGACTCTTTTTTGCAGGTTCTTGGTCTGCTTTCTTCGTCTTGATCTTAACCTTCTTAGCAGGCAATTCAGTTGTTTTTTTACTTATTGTCCTCTTTTTTGTCGGACTTGGAGGAATTGCTGCTAACGGCTTACTTTGACAATAATTTACAGGCACCAACTCCATGCCTTTTTCTTCGGCCACTTCGTGGCTTGTTGATTCACTTGATTGTTCTGCCATTTGCTGAAATTGCAGAATAGAATTTGATATTAATTTTGTGAATCCACAGATTATAATATCTACCATAAAATGAAACAACTTATAACAGCCAGATTTGGTAATCTTTGACAATTTTTGAACACAAAAAACAGCAAAGATATGGTAGTCTTTCACTATTACTGAACACAAACACCAAAGATATGGTAGTCTTTCACTATTACTAAACACAAACAGAAAAAGATATGGTAGTCTTTCAATATTAACGATTCAAAAACAGCAAAAGATATATGGTAGTCTTTCAATATTAATGAAGCAAAAACAGCCAAAGATATGGTAGTCTTTCACAACTACTGTACACAAACATAAAAAATATGGTAGTCTTTCACTATTACTGAGCACAAACAGGAAAAGATATGGTAGTCTTTCAATATTAATGAAACAACTACTGTACACAAACAACAAAAGATATGATAGTCTTCCAGAAACAGCAAACAATATGTGGTAGTCTTCCAGAAACAGCAAAAGATATCATGCTCTTTCACCACAATTCTGGAAACAATTTCTGAACCAGGAAAAAATTCCTAGAAACAGAGTAGAAAAAACCATAATTAGTAGAAACAGAGTAGAAAAAACCAAAGAAAAAGTAATGAACAACAAAAACCAAAGGAAAACCATAGAGCAACCCTAATCAGTAAGATAATCGGAAAATGAACAGTAATGAACAGTAATTTAGTGGTTAGAGACGAAAGAAAAACCCTAATCAGTAAGAGTTATCGGAAAATGAGTCGCAAATCGGAAATACAACCGAAAATCATGTAGATCGTACTATTTTTCTTCAACTTGGTACCATTAGAGTACAGGAGAAACCCTAACTCACCGGAGAAGGTGAAGACGACGACGGAAAAGAGAACGACGAACGACGATGGCGACGGGTGCGAAGAACACTGCACGACGATGGAGAAAACGGTTCGCGTGGTTCTCTCTCTCTCTCTCTCTCTCTCTCTCTCTCTCTCTCTCTCTCTCTTGGTTCAAAAATCGAAAATGGGCGCAGAAAAGTGACGGTTCCAATTTGGCCCACGTTTTTATATGACAGTTTGAGGGTATTTTTGGAAGCCGGTACAATTTGTCCTGTTGGAAGTACATGAAAAGTTTATGTCCTTATTACAGTAAAGACCCCTTTACTATATCCTTCCAAAAAACGGACCCTTTTTTAAAAGGGCAAAATAATAATTGTACAAACTTTTACTATTAACTTTTCAAACTACACACTTATTAAGAGACAGCCCAAAATGAAAATTCTACACTAAGAAAGGGACGGAGGGAGTAATAAACATAAGTTTCAATAAAAATATGTTCATTAAGTTGGCTACTCTGGAGCCAAAATCCTGGATCCACCAATACAAGTTTTCCCTCACCAATGCACGATACAACACAGGATAATGGGTTAGTAAGGCATGTACAACAAGGCAATGTACTTTACCTAGTGAAAAAGTAGATTTTTAAATTTAGCTAGTCACTAAAATATATGTATTTTGTGACCTTTCTACTTTTCTTATCTTTTACTCTTGGAGGAAGAAAGAGAAAGCTTTGTAGGAGAGAGAAATATACATATATAATATATATGTATGTATATATATATATATATGTGTGTGTGTGTGTGTAAATGCATTTGCTAGTGAATAATATCTAGGTATGTATAGCTAGTTACTGTGGAAAATATAATTATACCTAACCTCTATTGAGGCTCTTTTTTTTTTTTTTTGAACTGGCTCTATTGAGGCTCTTGAGGAACCAATTTTATGCACATGAATATTCTCTTGTATTAGAGCATCCTCCTCAGCGGAGGCAAATCCCCCTTATGGCTAAGTTGTTGAGTGAAAGGGGAAAAAATCTCTCAAAATCAGACTCAACAATTTTTTTGTAAATCTGCAAAAGTTATAACTTTGCTACAGTAACTCGGTAAATCCTTTGAGACACTATTCACATGTTAAAGCAATTCTCTCTTCTGACTTCCTGAATAAAGAGTTTGATTTTGTGAGTTTTTGAAAAATTGACTTGTTAATTTATAAAAGGTGTTTTTGAGGTTAAATTTGGCCCAATTTTTGTTGAGCCTGATGAGGATGGTCTAATGTAGCTAAAATGAAATTTGCCTATTCTCTTTTACATGAACTGTCAATTTCGTACAGGGCAGCATCCAATTTTTGCGACTAGGAAAGGGACGTAACGAAATTGGTGTATATGTTCGGTACCGTCCAGAATTTACCGATAAATACTTTTAAGTCTCTAATATATTTACATCTAAATCTAAAACTTGAAATAGAAAAGGAAGATATCAATAGAAAAGGAAGATATCTAAATACTTTTAAGTCTCTAATATATTCCGGTGTATGCCCGATATTGACATGGCGATATTGACATGGAAGCCCGCTATTTTGAACGAAATGAATAACCGAACTAGGTGTTACACGCCTTATTGGTGGTATGACAAGATTAGGGCTTGTTCAGTATACCGGTTTAGCATGTCATCTTTTTAACTAATGAGTTAAAATTTTAAACTACTTGTTTGTGATCATATTCACTAAAATTTTATGGATACCGATTTTTGCACTCTACTTTTCTTCTTTTGTAAACGCATTCCAAAATTTATTTGTTGGTACTCAATATTACACGATCCAAATATTAAAAGATAAATATTGGAGTGTATTTATAATGAAAAATGGAGTGCAAAAAAATTATTTTATTAATGAACGAATTTTAAAGTGCATTTATAAGAGAATGAGGTGTAAAAATTACTCTCTCAGTCCGAATTGTTTGTCTCTCGTTCTATTGTAACCAAATAAAAAACTAGTGATATCTTTAAATTGGTAATAAATTTTATATCCAATGTGCATCTTATTTGATAGATCTCGATGATTAGTTCTATAAGAAAAATGTTTTAAAAATTATATAGTAAAATATTATAAATAAGAAGATATAATTATTTGAAAAGTGACAAACTCTCAAAATGGACGAACAAATCTAGACGGAGGGAGTAATTTTCCATTTTTTTTTTTGAAACAAATTTGCTACTCCTAGTGGCATGGAGATAGGAACTTTAGAAGTGATGGGGATTGTCACCTTAATTATCGGACACCGCCCAATCACGTGTCCACGTCCAGTTTAGCTGTTCAATGTCCAGTGGCCATACCGGGGAACCTGGGTCCCAAACTTCCACCGTTCCACAGTCCGCGTATATGCATCAGGAAAATGCTAAGTATCCATAAAATTTACCCAGAAAACTACCCAAAATTTCAAATCTATGGCTTAGATCTACTTCCAAGTGAATCTGAGCCACTGATTTCAAATTTTGAATACTTTTCTGGGTAAATTTTATGTGTATGTAGCACTGCTATATACATCACCCCCACGGCCCCGCCAGAGACTATTGGGTATTTACGGAATATGATGTGACAATGTCACGTAGTATTCCTCACACATAGCCGACTTAAGACAAAACCCAAGAAGCTTCGGCTTCAAACCCATGAAAAATTCTAAAAATGGAGCCTTTAATTTACTAGGACTCTACACCTTGTTCGGTTTGGGTCTTAAACCCACCCTGCGCGGTCCCCAATAATTTTTTTTCTCTCTCTTACTCATTACCCCCAAAAATCTCCCTCAAAACTAAAACATATATATATATATATATATATATAGGAAGGCGATCTACTAAGGACTCCCTCAAACAAAAATTCCGTGCAGACCTCACCATTTTTCGACTTTCTGGATCAAATTTTGACGATCCGAACCGCTCAATGTTTTTAAAATGCATTTTCCAAGGTCCACGCGGAAAATCTTCAAAAAAAAATACCCGGAAGGGCTTGATCGGATAAGTTTTTGTTAAAAATCGATATATATAGCGTTTTTAACAAAACCGATCCGATCAAGCCCTTCCGGTATTTTTTTTTGAAGATTTTCCGCGTGGTGGACCCTTAAAAATGCATTTTAAAAACATTGAGCGGTTGATCGGATAAGTTTTGTTAAGATTTGATCCGGAATGGTGAGGTCCGCAAATACATTTTAATTATCCTAAGGACTCCTCAATAGATCATTATCCTATATGTATTTATATATATATATATATATATAGGAAAAGGATCACATCCGGACTTTTAATCCAAATTTTTTTGACGATCCGATCCGTCCAATGTGTTCGAAGGTGTTTTCAAGGGTCCTCGCGGAAAATCTTCAAAAAAATACGGGAAGGGCTTGATCAGCGGTTTTCGCAAAAAAATGTATATATACATTTTTGCGAAAACTGCTTTTGATCAAGCCCTTCCCCAAAACATTTTTTTGAAGATTTATGTACATTTTTAAAAATCGCTTGGATCAAGCCCTTCCCGGTTTTTTTTGAAGATTTTCCGCGTGGACCCTTGAAAACACCTTCAACACATTGGACGGATCGGATTTTCCAAAAAAAATTTGCAACACAAAAAATGTCATGTTTTTCTTATTTCCGGGAGGGTGTGGATGTGAAAATTTCCGTATATATATATATATAGGTAAAATTTCTTATCCACACTCCCGGATTTAAGGGGAAAATGGGGTTTTTTTATGTTGCAAATTTTTTTTGGAAAATCCGATCCGTCCAATGTCGTTGAAGGTGTTTTCAAGGTCCACGCGAAAATCTTCAAAAAAAAATACCGGGAAGGGCTTGATCCAAGCGGTTTTAAAAAAATGTAAATATATATATTTTTGCGAAAACGCTTGATCAAGCCCTTCCCGGTATTTTTTTTTGAAGATTTTTCGCGTGGACCCTTGAAAACACCTTCTGAACACATTGGACGGATCGGATCGTCAAAAAAAATTTTGGATCACGAGGTGCGGAAATTAAAAGTCCGGATAAGAGACGGACCCATATATATATATATATATATATATATATATATATATATATATATATAGGGAGAGCTTCTCTCCTCCGGACCTCCGGTCCTCCAAAATCCGAGCATTTTTTTGACGATCCAAGCCGTCCAATGTGTTCAGAAGGTGTTTTTAAGGGTCCACGCGAGAAATCTTCAAAAAAAAAAATACCATGAAGGGCTTGATCCAAGCAATTTTTGTGATCTGACGATCCGAACCGTTAGATGTGTTCAAAACGTGTTTTTAAGGTCAAACGCAAGGATTTGTAAAAAAAAAAAAAATACCCAGAAGGGTTTGATTCGAGCAGTTTTCGATAAAAACTTTGAACACATCTAACAGTTCGAATCGTCGAAATTCAATCCCGAACAAAAACTATATATATACGAGAAGTTTCCTATGAGAGCTCCCTAAAAAAAAAGTGCGGGAAAACAGTTGTGGGTCGTTGGATCCTATGCCCTTCACGCGATCCAACGGCTCACAACTGTTTTCCCGTACATTTTTTTTGTGAGGGAGTCCTCATAGGAAACTTCTTGTGCATAGGATCCAACGGCCCATAACTGTTTTCCCGCATTTTTTTTATGAGGGAGCCCTCATAGGAAACTTCTTGTATTTATATATATATATACATACACTGTCCGGATATAGTCCGAGACTCATAGTTCCGGATCAAATTTTAATGATCCGAACCATCCAATGCTTTTAAAACGTGATTTCAAGGGTCCCCTCGAGAAATCATCCAAAAAAAATACCGGAAAGGGCATGATCTAAGCAGTTTTTCATAAAACTGTATATGTACAGTTTTTGTGAAAAATTGCTCGGATTAAGCCCTTCCCGGTCTTTTTTTTTATTTTTTATTTTTTATTTATCGTAGAGACCCTTGAAAATACGTTTTAAACACATTGGACGGTTCGGATTATGCAAAAATAATTTTTAAAACCTCAAAAACACCCTTTTTTCTTCAATCTGGGATCCTTGACTGGATCACGGGTGTGTGTGTGTGTGTGTGTGTGTGTATATATATATATATATATAAGAGTACTTGTATACATAAATGATGAATTTTAAAGTATTTTAATGGTTGTTTATTTTTTAATGACTATACTTTTACATTTTATAATAGTACTAATAATTCACTTATAATGGTTTTTGTAAAGATTTTCTGTTGACTGACCTTTATATGCAAAATATAGAATGAGCATTGTTTAATAAGTTTACTTTTGGGCTCCGAAATGTTTGAGCTGGCTGTGTCCCCGTAAACAAAAAAACTACCAACATTGCCTCACTTCTTGTCTCTTAACCATGTAAAATAATAATTACCAACACTACCTCACTTCTTTTCTCGTCTCCACCCTTTGACGGGTCTGAATCCGATGTTGTATTTTCTATTTTTTGTTGTAATTTTCTGTTTTTTTTTTTGCTTTGTACTTGTGGACCGGTAGTGTCCTTTTATTTTCGTTTAATATATATCTGTTTTTGCTTGCTAAAAAAAAATAAAATCATGTAAAATAATAAATAATAATTGTCCCTACTAAGTGAGAAGTTTTTCAGTGCCACTAAAGTACCACGTAGTACCCCTTCAATGCATTCAGGTCGTTCATTTCGGTTTTAAGTAGTCCGAATTTGGAGAGAGAAATAAAAGAGAGAAAGGGGGGAGAGAGAGGAGGAGGAGAGACAGGGCTTCGATTTGGGTCATCCAATATACTTTTGGACAGTCCAAATACAACATTCAAAGAATATGTAGGTTCGGACACGTGGTACTCACCCGATCTTACACAAATCTTACACAAAATTTTCCTACTATTATATGCAAGTGATTGAGAGCACAAACTCCGAAAGCGTTTAATACTCCCACCACACCAGGGAGTGAGAGAGTGAGACGAATCTTGAACAACAAATAAAGGCAGACAACCACAACCTCCTCAGAATGAGAAAGAAAAACCTTCCATTCCACTCTTCTCATTTGCTTTGGTTCTTCATTCGAATTCCTCTCTCTAGAAATTTGTTTTGATCGTCTCGATCGATCTCGCTCACCCGTTGTCGCCAAGAGCCATTGCAGGTGCTCTTTGATCTCTTCTCTCTCTCTCTCTCTTGATGTTTTGATCCTTTTCAAAAGTAATGCCTATTCCTAATGTAATCACCTTTTTATTTATTTACTTGCCCAGAAAAAAAAAAGAAAACTTTTTATTTATTTATATGTCGGCTTTTTACATCAAATTCTTGTTTTAGTTGGTTTTGTTCACACTGGTACGTAGTTGTATATCTCTGTTTTATACATGCATTTTATGTGTGCATTGAATCATCGTCTGACTGAACATGATTTTTAGTTGAGAATTTGTTTCTCTGGAGAACGTTCAGGGGACTATCAACCCCTTAACTAGGGAATGATCAGTGACTGAGTGAAAAAAGGCGTGCCGAGACCGTGACATGGTCTAAACGAGTATAAGACCGTAGGGCCTGATTCCTGACTTTGTATCAGGGAACCGTGTTGCAACCCTTTGAAAGATTGTAAAGATTGTAACGACGATCCGATTGCGCCTTGCCCGTTAAGGACTTATAAATCAGTGAATAGTAAAATGGAAACAAGAATAAAAAAAGGGAATGAAGTGACAATAACGTAGTGAATGAAAAACTAATAATGAAAGCTTGCTAATATCGGAATTAGAAGCTATGAACAAAGCAATAAACAAAGTTGCAGGAACTTAAACGTCGTAAAAGCTGAGAAGCTGAAAGTAAATGACTGAAATTTGAATGTTGAGGCGTCCTTGACCTGCCCTGTTTTTCCCCTTTTTATAGTAGTGAATTCCCTGAAAAACAGCACAGAGGGCCCTGAAAGTGAGCCTCCAATTTCTTCCAAAACTGCTCCATTTTGTTTAGAAATGGTAGAAATATGTACAACCATTGATTCTGGAGGAAAATGCCCTCATTGATGCCACGTGTCCTCTTTGAATCGGTCAATCAAGGTCATGAGTCCTTTCTTCTATAGTCCACCTCTCCCACATTGTTAAAACACGGCCCTTGTTAACCAACTTCTCCCAACCGTGGTATCACTAGAATTAAAGAGGAATATTTCCTCCTTTGTACTCTAAAAAGCTGCCATCTGTCTCTGGAGTTCCCCCCAACGAATTACCGTTTAACTTATTGACCAAACTTCAACTCCATGGCCAATTCAGGATTGGACCCGAATAATCCTTATCTGTACCCGTACATCATCAGGTCCATCCTCTACTTGGAAACCTCTCAGAGGGCCTGACAATTTTGCCAAAAAATGGGTACAAAAATAATTTTTGTGTCTGCAGTGGAGGTTGAGTATCAGAGAAATTAGTTATGATGACAAAAGGGACGGTGTCATATTGAGTTGTGAAAATCTATTACCTTGAGCTTTCAAATTGTTAAAGACAGTTTTTTGATTGTTTCCTTTCATCCTTTGCAACATTATTTGTTCCTATATGTGTGTGTGTGTGTGGATTATTGAGGCTAATTGCGTGATTTGAGGAATGCTTAATCCCAATTGGAAAAGGAATAAATGCTCTGTCCTATATACATAACTCTTATTTTTTGGTTGGTAAATTTTATTCCAGGAGTTGCCAGCTTTTCAAGCTGATTTTTGGACAATGAACGGATAAAAAGCCCTCTTATTTCTGGTTTCTTCTCTAAATAAAAGATAGAAGGGTCTCAGTTATGGCGTCTCTGAAGTTTGTCAGGCTCTAAGTAACTCTATGATTGAATGCAAGCTAATAGTCCATTTTTGGTGTGGTAATGGTTGAGTGATGGGAGCATGGCAGAGGTTTTTTAATATGGGTTCTTGAGTGTTATGTTTCTCTCCATTTTTTGCATGCAATATATGCAAAAAAAAAAAAAAAAAAATTTGAAGAATGAATGATGACAGAGAAGCTGGGGCTTTAGTTCCGAATTGGGTTAGCAAGAATCCATTTGAGATGACAGAATCTCGTCTCTTCATCATCTCTTGCCTTCTTGCTGGCTTAATTGGGACCCTGACCATAGCCTACACTGCCTTCCAATGGAGGAGAAACATCAACCTGAGTTGGATGAAAGCCCTAGCCCGGTCAAAGGAAAACCCCAATGCAAGAAATAAGGTTCCTGTTGCTCCTCATTCATGGATGTTAGAATCCTTGGCTCGAGGAAAAAGTTTAAACTGCTGTGTATGCTTAGTGTCAGTGCCTCCCTCTCAAGCTGTGGGACTAATGGTGGCCTCAGAAAATTCTCTTCACCGCTGTAGCATATGTGGTGTGGTAGCTCACCTTGGCTGCTCCATGAATGTACGCAAGGATTGCAAGTGTGTGTCCATGGTTGGTTATGAGCATGTGATACACCAATGGGCTGTCCGGTGGACTGAAATCGCAGATCAAGCGGATGAATCTTCTTTTTGTATCTATTGTGAAGAGCCTTGCAGCGGGTCTTTCCTTGGGGGATCACCTATATGGTATTGCTTGTGGTGTCAACGGCTGGTACATGTTGACTGCCACAGTAGCATGTCCAGTGAAACAGGTGATATCTGCGATTTGGGTCCATTGAAAAGGCTGGTTTTATCCCCACTTTTTGTTAGACAGTACTTGAACCGTACTTCCTCTGGTGGAATTTTGAGTTCGATTACATATGGAGCTAGTGAAATCGCATCTTCTGTGCATGCTACTATTAGGAGTCAAAGCAAGAAGCATAAGCGGGGAAACGAAGGTTTTTCAGATGCAGTCAGCGGCACATTCACAGAAAGTACAGCTGAAACCCATTATACAACAGGTAGTTCTCCTAGAAAGGAGGAAAATAACACTAGCAACATAAGTACTAACAGAGCAGATCAGCAACAAGATGGTGATACTGCGAACATATTGGATTCTAAACCTAGTTTGAAAAGAAGTTTATCAATCAGCCAAAAGGGCGAGTCTCAGATTGCCGGATCAAAACATAGATATGAGTTTATTGATTTGCTTCCAGATGCAAGACCCTTGTTAGTTTTCGTTAACAAGAAGAGTGGAGCTCAGCGAGCAGATTCACTCAGGCAATATTTGAAAATGTTATTGAATCCTGTTCAGGTCAGATTTCTTTGACGGCTATGATTTGTTCCCTTTTCCCCCAAGTAAAGAGATAAAATACATATATTCCTAGTTAATAATCTTGGAGTCGCCCTGAAAACTGGATATGGGAGTCATCCTCTTTAGTTTCTTTCTTTTTTTTTATTTTAAAATTGCTATGTTCTTTCATGTAAATTCCTTCTTATAGGTTTTCGAGTTGAGTTCATCTCAAGGGCCTGAAGCTGGTCTTCACTTGTTTAAGCGGGTGCCCCACTTTAGAATTCTGGTATGTGGAGGAGATGGTACTGTTGGCTGGGTTCTGAATGCCATAGACAAGCAAAATTTTGTTTCTCCCCCTCCAGTTGCGATTCTTCCAGCGGGAACAGGAAATGACTTGGCCAGAGTTTTTTCTTGGGGAGGTGGTTTGGGTTCAGTAGAAAGACAAGGCGGCCTTTGCGCTGTGTTACACCACATAGAACATGCTGCGGTGACGATTCTGGATAGATGGAAGATTGCAATTCTAAACCAGAAGGGGAGGAAGCTTCAACCCCCCAAGTTTATGAACAACTATCTAGGTAAGTCCATACGTTTAATTTTCTGACCACCTAAGGTGTAGAGCATAGAGTATATGACGCAATGTGGATTACAAATTGGTTTCTATAATGACAAACACACATGCCCAACATGCAAGTGTAACAGGGTGCTGGTTTTGCTTCTTTCAGTTCCGATGTCTGGATTGTTCGACACTCGTCACTTAAGTAGGGTATAGAGATGCTCTTTCCCGATGAGTTTGCTATAAAACGATGGATAGAATCCATGTTTAGTCAGTAACTGCACTATGTTACAGTAAAATCTAAAACTAATTGTCTAAGGAATATGGAATATAGCTGTGTCGTAGTACCCTTGCAGAGGAGAATTACAAGAACTTGACATGATCATGCACAAACCCGGATGCAAAACCTCACCCAGGTCCTTGTAGTGCATGTCCTTACCTTGGTTTACATGGATAAGTGTGTGCATCAAATAGCTATTCAAATTTGGCCAGTACCTAACTCTTTCGATAATAATAAGTGAGCTGTTCGTCTCCATCTTATGGAGAAGCCTTCGCGACCTTCGATACCGGCTTCCCTCACGCCCCTTAGATTGTCGGGCTTTAGTCTATATTGATAGCCCTATCAAAGAGTCTGGAATCTGTTGTGTCAGGATGTTACTTCTTTGACAATCACATTGTGACCAATGAATGTGAGAAATATTTGCTATATGGTTGGCCATTAGGTGCAATGTTGGACTTGGACAGGTGTGAAGAGAACTCCTACTAGTAGGTGTGGAGGCTTTATTATGGGTGATTTAAGTGATTCATAGTTGCCAGATTCTAGAAGGTAAATATAGGCTTTTCTTATGGGTGCTAAGGGTACTAAAGGGTTGACCTTTTCAAGCCAAAAAAAAAAAAAAAAAAAAAGGAAGCTGTCCCTTAGGGACGTGAATGGTATCCAAGGAAGTTATTTTGCAGATCCGAGTTTTTGATGTGCTTAATTAATGAATATTGGTGATTGGTTGAGGGATGAGTTTGACCACTGAAAGGTTAAGGGTAAAGAAGAATCTTTCATATATGGTTCTGGGATCTCAGATGCATAAATACTGCAGAAAAATAATTTTAAGTATCACACTTACTGTCAGGATCATACCACACAATCAAGAGGCTTCTAGAACTTGACAATTCTCTCTAACGTGTTCTCTATTGAACTAGATTAATTGTATTGCTACATGACTTTTAAACTTCTGCAACAACTATAAGTTAGAGTCTCTAAACAGGAATAGGATATTTAGGAAGTTAACTGCGACTTCTAAAACATACTTACCCAATTTGAACTGCAGTAATTCCATGTGGGATCTTACAAACCACCATTGTTTTTTCTTATGAAACGGAATATGATGCACAGCCATACATCTTAGAATTAGGATGTAGGACTTATAAAACTCACTGGATCAAAAACTTGCAAGCAAATACCTGTACTATTCACTGGACTTACCTGACATCATACTGTAGAAAGATGGCACGGCAACTAAATACAGTAGTCAACTTATGGACATCTTCTTTTTAATCAGCAAACTTATGAAAGTCTCTGGCAATCAATCAATTCCTAAGAAGCACGTGTACGGGTACGAGTATGGGTATTGGTACAATACGGAATCTCGATACGGCGAAACCTAAAAAATATAGGATACGGCTGAGGTACAGCTATAAAATGTACTTTTATAATTTAGAGCAATGTATTACACGTAATAATTACACTTCAAATAGAGGAAATAGCAAAATGACTTGGACAATTAGAAATCTAACATCAAATAGTAATAATTTAACATCAAACTTAAGGTGCAAATTAGCTGCCATCATACTAAAAGATCAATTGACCAAAATTGTTATTTTACTATCATGCTAAGCATAGGAAATAGGAATTCTTATCAACTTGTAGGGTGCAGAAAAAGTCAAGGAGAAAATTTCGTGGTACATGTTCTATTCACCCATTATGGATTTAGGAGTACAATGCAAAGTTCTAGTACCCAGTTCATTACGGGTACGAGTATGCCGGGGTTTTAGTAGCTGTGCTTCGTAGTTTAATTGTATTAGCATGACGATGAAGTCACCATGTAAAGCCTTTTTAAAATATTTCCAGAAAGTTTTCTAAACACAAATTCCTCCATGTACTGTAAGTAAATCCGGAATTGACAGCATTTGATAATTGGGAAGTAGAAAAAAAGACGGACTTTATTTAGATTTGGTATTTTCGAAGAGATTTTTTCATAAGAAAAAAGATGATTAAAAAAACATGCAATAGGAACTTTGAATTTTCTTCTTGTTATCTGATTAGTCGTACAACTTATTTGCTTAAACATGCCAACTTTTTTTTTCAAAACCTGGACAATATATGCGGGCCTTCAAAAATTTTCTGTCAGTCAGTCATTAATAATAAGAATTGAATGGCAAAAGCCACATTTTCTGTCTGTATATCTCTAGTAGAGAAAAATCAAGTAATTCTGTAGCATGTGATATACTTTACCTATAGCTCTTAAAGTCAAACTGAAACTTACCCATATAAAGAGAGAATTTAAGATAAGATACATGGGTGGTAGGTATTTTAGTCGACTTTTTTCCGGGGAAAGATAATGTACGGATAAGGA
Source organism: Vaccinium myrtillus (assembly GCA_016920895.1). Classification (NCBI taxonomy): domain Eukaryota; kingdom Viridiplantae; phylum Streptophyta; class Magnoliopsida; order Ericales; family Ericaceae; genus Vaccinium; species Vaccinium myrtillus. The sequence continues at coordinate 24,511,290 of CM029277.1, forward strand.
GTGGCACTTAGCCCCCTTTTTAAAAATTTTTTTTAATGTTTTTCTCTCTTTCGTTTCTTCTAAAAGATTAGGAAAGATGCCATGTGGATGACACGTGCTTAGTATTCGGAATAAATGTAAATCACCAGAAAGGTAGAGCAGAACCTCAGAAGACTACAATGTGTTCGTTGATGGTCGTCAAGTATGATGGTTCTAATGATAATAATGCATCTATGCATCTTACCAGTGACAGTTGGATTAAGATATCATACAGAAACCTTTTGGCCTTGTTCACTTCCCATTTTTGAAAAAATATTCAAAAAGATTCTCCGTTCATTTTCCCTCTCTCCAATCATTACTCACACTGCTCTACCTACTCATTACCCCTATCTCTAATCATTATTATCATTTCTCTCTCTCTCTCTAATCATTATTCTCATTTCCAATAACCAAACCAAACACTATCTCAAAAATATATCTCAAAACTTTTTCTAAAAACTCCAACCAAACGCAGCCTTTATCTTTTGCTGGTTCTTCTAGTAGTAATCTTGCTTTCGCCAATTTCTTCTTCTTGAGAAGTCTTGCTTTCACAACTACTTCCATGTCCACTACAAAGGAAGTATAATCTAAATGCCAGTGAAATTATCGCTATACAGTTGGAGGTTACATGGTGGTTCCATGGCCTTGCCTTGTGATCATGGCAACTATCAACTTCCACTACTTTTCTTCGATTTACTTTCTCTTTTTCCATTATGTAATGTACAACATGGGTTTGGTAAGTGAGCATTATCATTTGACCCATTACTGGTCTTTTAGAGACTGGAATATAAGTTTCTGTAGGGCAGTATCTGATAGTATGTTGCTCTAAGATGGGGAATTACGCTTCCTCCATTTTGCCGATTTTCATTTTCTATTGTTTGATGTTTTATGTTATTTTGGAATCTGACGTTGTTTTGCCAAGGATTGTCTTTTGCAATATGATGAGAAACATGTAATTATTGTTGCAGGTGTTGGTTGTGATGCAAAGGTTGCTCTGGAAATCCATAATTTGAGGGAAGAGAACCCAGAAAAGTTCTATAACCAGGTAATGAATATTTTCTAAGAGAAGTGATCAAATTTTATGACCGTACTAGTGGATTGAGTAAGGTTCTATGGCGACTCAAAAAGGGGATAGTTCTTAGTTGGAGAACCTCCTACGGGAGATGGTGAAACCTCTCTAGCACCTCAAATTCAATACCCATGATTCATTGCAAGAATCTAGTTAAAACCTCGCTATTGTCGAGAAAGAACCTATGCTTTGTTAGAGCATCCTCATCAAGGGAGGCAAATGCCCCTGATGGCTAAGTTGTTGAGTGAAAGGGGAAAAAACCCCCCAAAATCAGACTCAACAATTTTTTTGTAAATCTGCTAAAGTTATAACTTTGCTACAGTAACTCGGTAAATCCTGTGAGGCACTATTCACAGGTTAAAGCAATTCTCTCTCCTGATTGCCTGAATAGAGAGTCTGATTTTGCGAGTTTTTGAAAAAGTGACTTGTTAATTTATAAAAGGTGTTTTTGAGGTTAAATTTGGCCGAATTTGTTGAGCCTGATGAGGATGCTCTTATAGGGTAGCTTAATTCAAGTTCTTCAGTTCAATGTTTAAGGACTGAATTCAGTTTGATGTTTCGGCAATATCCAGGTTTGCAACCATTCCTACTGGCTTTAACCTTTAGATACCTTTACTTCACCTCTGGTTGCCAGTTGGGGGCCAAAGGAGATGGGAAACAAAAGGTGCACTGGCTACCACTTGGGTCCTGACCAGGATAGGAGCCGTAAAACAAGCGATTCTCAAAGTAACAAAAGAAAAGCTGCAAAAATAAGTAAAAGATAGGTTTTAGGCTTTAGTCATCCTACTACACACACGCCAAAAAAAAAAAAAAAAAAAAATCAAATTTATTTTACTCTTCTGATTCTCGAGATATATGTTTAAACAACTTGCAGAAGACACCTAGCACCAATATGTATTGACATTTGAACTTATACAAAGTCATGGCACTCGTTATGCGTGTGTTTATACTTGCAGACTTTCTGTTCAACTACATAGATGAACTATGTGGATAATCTTTTTGTTTAAGCCAAAATGAAGAATATCAGGTGGACTTCCTTACCTTGAGATGTTGCAGTTTAAAATGCATTCAACAGTTAGCTAAGTTTTGTCCTGCTCTCTGGATTGTGCATCCTTTATGTTAGGGATCGGGGATCACACACACACAATCCAGACAACAAGAGTTAATATGGTTTGGCCGGAATGCCCTTTCCACGGAGCAATAGAATATATTTTTGAATTTCCGAAGCATAAAAAAATATATATATATATATTTTTTCTTTGAATGCAACAAGTACAATATTTCGGCACGTCACCTGATATAATGGGGGTTACACACTCAAACCTAACTTCTCTCACACGCTGGTTCTGTCACCTACCTCTCTATTCTCTACCACGCTCTCTGCACTTGACATACAGATGTATAGGAGAGCATCTGGTCATCTGGCAGCATAGAAGAGATGGGTGGTGGACACTCAAGTCTCTCTCAATCACTCTCAACTGTCTCATGTGGAGGGACCCAAAGTCAACACTTTAAGCCATAATGTCACGAATAAACTCACAGTTGCTGGTTCAGATTTTGGGAAAGAATTGCAGTTCATTGCCATTTATGGGGCACCTCAGCGATGGGAAGGAAGAGGCCGAGAAAGGAGTTGCTAGAAAAAGAAGAAGACGCAATGATCCGACTTTGCAGCAGTCAATGATGAGAAGCAGTTAAACGGATGTGCTTCTTTATAATGAGAAGCAGTTAAACGGATGTGCTTCTTTATATTGGTGTATATATTAGCATTGAGCAAGTATCAACCTTTTTTGTTCCATATATGTTAGATAGGTGGACTTGTAGCCCCTCACATAGGCTCCAACCTTGGACTCTTCCATGTGCCCTGGCTACCTTGCTGCCTGGTGCACTCCCACTCCCGCCCACCTTCCGTTTTGGCTTCATGCAGCTATGGGACAATTAGTTCAGTTGCTGCCTGGTGCACTCCCACTCCCTTTGGTGATACACATTGCATCATTGGGCTAATGGGCTAAATCTGGCATTTCAGACTTTCATCCCCCCGCTCTTATTTTATTTTCTCTCCTGTTTTGCCAACTCTCCTGCTCTTGGTCTGACAACATGTAGTTGCCATCCTACTGGATTCAGTACTATGGTAACAAAGTTGTTTAATTCCATGTCTTTCACCACTTCTAATACCTGGATTTCAGGGAAATGGATTTTTTTACTGAAGAGTTGACATCGCCCACACAAAGGCTTGCCTAGTTCCGGTTATTGTCTAATTTCATGTAGTTGCAAGACTTCATTTAATCGTCCTGGAGAAATACTTTCTTGAGTTTTTCTCCTTTTTAGTTTGCTGCTGTTACATTTCCCCCAATATGGAGCACACATAAAATAGTTTCAGTAGTAGTTTTCTTTGATTAGCTTCTGTTTTTCCATTTCACCTCTTTTTTTTTTTTTTCTTCTTTGAGGTCTTTTTGTGTTGGTGTCGGTAGATGTTAGGGTTTTTGCCCAGCTTGGCTATGTTTCTGTGAAGATTGCTAGGTGCTTATTCATTAATCTAGCTGATTTTTGTGGGTGATTTACTGCAGTTTATGAATAAAGTTCTTTATGCAAGAGAAGGCGCTAAGACAATAATGGACAGGACATTTGAAGATTTTCCATGGCAAATTAGGTTGGAGGTGGATGGAGTGGAGATAGAAGTCCCTGAGGTGGGTTTGCAAGCTGCTTAATTGTCTGTGAAGATCTAATGGCCTAGCAATTGCTTTAGAAATTGTATATTATTCTGGCCAAGCTATGTTATTCGTTCTTTGTGGATGAATTAGTCATCAAGTAGTTCCAAGACATCTATATACTGTTCTTAACAATGCATTCCAAAAGGATAGTTTTTGTCCCCTTTTTAACTCCCAAATTTACTCTGTGTTTACATTATGCATTTTTTCTTTTTCAGGCGCAATTACGTTTACTGTTTCTGGTTTCCCTAAATTTATTTCTTCTGTTCAAAATTTCTCTACCTCTACAGTTTGAATTTCGTTATAATTGCTGTAGCCAACAGTTCATTCACCAATGTTTCTGTAGAGTATTGAACTTTGTACTTCAAGTAAATATTGTTCACTTACTCTGCAGGATGCAGAAGGCATTCTTGTTGCTAATATTGGAAGCTACATGGGTGGAGTAGATTTGTGGCAGAATAAGGATGAAACTCATGACAATTTTGATCCACAGTCTATGCATGATAAGGTGCTGGAGTGTTAAGTTATAGGGTTGTATTTGTTATGTATTTACTTCCTAAGGGTAGTTTAGTCATTGTTCCTTTTACCTGTGTATACATGTTGCTGTATAGGTTTGTTTACTGGTAATGAGAAAAACCTTTGATCTCTCTTTCTCACTCTACAATCTAACATGGTATCAGAGCCAAGATCCATGGTAGATCTTGCTTCGTAGAGGTTTGAGACTTATGGTTGTGTTTATCAGTCAAAATTGGTTTTCTGGTACGTCGATTAGGCACTGTTCATGAACAACCAATCGATTGAGCACTGTTCATGAACAATCAGAGTCGACTACCACTTTTTCCCTTCGACGACAGCGTACGACTTCCGACAAGTGTAGTATCACCTCAGGCGAGCTCCGGCAAGTGTAGTACAGTGTCCGGCGAGCTTCAACGACCGTCGTACGACCTTTTTCGGTCAATATTTACCTGGGTTTGCCACCGATCTTACTTAGAGTGATCGGGGAGCAATTTTAAGCACAGGGTTTTGTAGCTGACGTTGAGATGATCACCGTGGTGCAAGGCCGGTCGCCGGAGGTGGTCGGAACAGTGCCCACGCGCCGGAGAAAGGAGGCGCGTGGCTGGCGGCGAGTTAGATCCACTCGCGGGCGTGTGATACACGCGCCAGTCAAAGGTAGAAGGCAGTCAAACGGCTCAAGTGTTTCGGTCAAACAGGTCAGGCGTTGGTCAAAGGGTTTGTTCCGCGAGTCAAAGGGGTCACGCGAGGGTTCAGCGGCTTGAAAAAGGTCCAAGAAGCTCATCTGGAGGGTTCAGCGGCTTGGAAAAGGTCCAAGGAGCTCATCTGGAGGGTTCTTTGGGGTCCAGAAGGGTTCAGGGACCCATTTTGACCAACTTTGACCACTTTTGAGGGATCCGAGACTTGTTCCTGACTAATTTCGACGTTCCGGACCCATTCGCGGGGTCGGTTTAAGGTAATTTGACTGTTACGGACGTGTTTTGACTGCTCCGGACGTGTTTTGACTGCTCCGGACCATTTTTGGGAGCTCCGAGACTTGTTCCTAACTAATTTCGACGTTCCGGATCCATTTGAGGGGTCCGTTTACGGTGATTTGAAACGGAAATTGTTGGTACAATGGAGGCTTTCAACACTACTCAAGTTGGCGCTCTTTTTTCTGAGGGGGAGTTACAAACTCTCAGGCGCCTATTGGCTAGGCTCGACACTCTATCTACCACTGCTCCTACCACTGCTTCTACCACTTTCTTTGCTCACAAAGAGATACATGCTAATGCTTCCGCTTCCACTTCCACTGCCTCTCTTCCGTGGATCATAGATTCTGGTGCTACGGACCATATGACAAGTTGTTCGTCCTTTTTTGATTCCTACTCTACTTGTTCCGGTAAGGATAAGGTTAGAGTAGCCGATGGTTCTTTATCTGCTATTTCCGGGAAAGGTTCTATTCATTGCTCTCCAACCATTTCTCTTTCCTCAGTTCTTCATGTTCCCAATTTTTCTACTAACCTTTTATCCGTTAGTAGTCTTACCCAATCCTTAAATTGCTCCGTAACATTTTTTCCTACACATTGTGTCTTTCAGGAACTGGATACGGGGAGGATGATTGGCAGTGGTAAAGCTCATGACGGCCTTTATTTCTTGGAGTCTAAACCTAATCCAGTTTGTCCACCTTTGTCATGTGGTCAAGCTCTTGCAGCAGATACGGGTTCGGCTCTTTCCTTGTTACATCAATGGCATCGTCGATTGGGTCATCCTTCATTTGGGATTCTTGAGAAATTATTCCCTACTTTGGCTAAACAATGCTCTCGGAGTCAGTTCCTTTGTGAAGCGTGTGAACTTGCGAAACATAAGCGCTCATTTTATGCTCCGGTCAATCAAAGAAGTGATTCACCATTTACGGTCATTCATTCTGATGTTTGGGGTCCTTCTCCTGTCACATCTTTGTCAGGTTATCGTTGGTTTGTGACCTTTATTGATTGCTATTCTCGTGTCACTTGGGTGTATTTACTAAAGGCAAAAAATGAGGTTTTTTCGTGCTTTAAATCTTTTCACCAAATGGTGCGTACTCAATTTGATGCGAATGTCAAAGTGCTCCGTAGTGACAATGGGACTGAGTATATAGATGGGACTTTTCGGGCATATCTTAATGACTATGGCATTCTTTTTCAGACTTCTTGTGTTGGCACTCCACAACAAAATGGAGTTGCCGAGCGCAAGAATCGCCATCTTGTTGAGGTAGGCGAAGCTATCCTTACTGCAGCTTTTCTTATAAATCGCATGCCGTCTAGTGTTCTTCAGTTCCAAACTCCAATTAAGGTTCTCTTAGGTTGTTCTCGGGTCTCATCTCTCCCACCCAAAGTCTTTGGTTGTGTGTGTTTTGTTCATGCTCCTAAGCACCCAGGTGGTAAGCTGGATCCCAAAGCCCGCAAGTGTGTTTTCCTTGGTTATTCTCCCACTCAGAAGGGTTATAAATGCTATGACCCGCACTCTCGCAAAATGTATGTCTCCATGGATGTCACTTTTTGGGAAACAGAATCCCTTTATCCTTTGTCCACTTCATCTCTTCAGGGGGAGAATGATAGACAGGAAGAGATGTTGACATTTCATACTCCTGAGTCGTGGTCTTATCCTTTACCTTGTCATGGTGAGGGGGAGAAAGAACCTTTACCTACAGAAGGAGCAAAGCATGATGGTCGGGAAAGACTGGATAGGTCAAATTTGCAGACCTTTTCTCGAAGGAATAAAGGCAAGTCTACATGTGCAGTGCCACTTTGTCAATCTCCATTACCTACTCCAGTTTCGGACTCTCCCGCTGATTCATCTGGTAATGATTCTCTTCCTACTGTTGTTGATGATCCTAATGCTCCTATTGCTCATAGAAAGGGAGTTAGATCATGCACTCAACATCCCATTTCCCAGTTTGTTTCTTATGACCGTTTATCTCCTTTGCATCATGTTTTTGTTTCGTCTCTTTCTTCTATATCTATTCCACAGAGTTGGCAGGATGCATTCATGATACCTAAGTGGAAAGGAGCTATGGTAGAGGAGATGACGACTTTGAAAAAGAATGGCACTTGGGAGCTAGTATCTCTTCCAAGAGGGAAGAAACCTGTGGGGTGCAAACGGGTGTTCACTGTGAAACACAAGGCTGATGGGACAGTTGAGAGATACAAAGCAAGACTTGTTGCCAAGGGCTTCACACAAACCTATGGCATTGACTACGAGGAGACATTTGCCCCTGTAGCGAAGATGAACTCTGTGCGAGTTCTACTTTCTTGTGCTGCCAATTTGAATTGGCCTCTTCACCAGTTTGATGTGAAGAATGCATTCCTCCATGGTGAATTAGAGGAGGAAGTGTACATGGCTATTCCACCGGGTTTTTCTTCATCTCAGACCGAGGGAAAGGTGTGTCGATTGAGGAAGGCACTCTATGGATTGAAGCAATCTCCTAGAGCATGGTTTGACAGATTTCTCAAAGCCATGTTGAGATTTGGATACAAGCAGAGTCATGCTGACCATACTATGTTCATCAAGAGAAGTAATGGTAAGATTTCCATTCTTATTGTTTATGTGGATGACATAGTCATGACAGGTGATGATGTGAATGAAATTGATAGTCTTAAAGCTCTTCTTGCTCAAGAGTTTGAGATTAAGGATTTGGGGTCTATGAAGTACTTCCTTGGAATGGAGGTGGCTAGATCTGACAGAGGCATTTTTATCTCTCAAAGGAAGTACATCCTTGATCTCCTGGAAGACACTGGTATGTTGGGATGTAAGCCAGCCGATTCTCCCATTGAGGCCAACCATCATCTTGGTAGCAATGTGGGGGAGCTTACAGATAAGGAGAGATATCAGAGACTTGTGGGTCGCCTGATATACCTATGCATGAACCTCGTACGAGTCATCTTGATGTTGTTTATCGTATCTTGAGGTATCTTAAATCTGCCCCCGGTAAAGGAGTTCTGTTTTCTAATCATGGTCACTTGAGATTGGAAGCTTTCACTGATGCAGACTGGGCTGGTTCTATTGATGATCGGCGATCTACTTCTGGTTATTGCACCTTCCTTGGAGGGAATTTGATTACGTGGAGGAGTAAGAAGCAGTCCGTGGTGGCTAGATCCAGTGCAGAAGCCGAGTACAGAGCTATGGCTCATGGTGTTTGCGAGCTTTTATGGCTCCAAACCTTATTGGGTGATTTGGGTTTCCCTGATTGTGGTCCTATGAGGCTCTACTGTGATAATAAGGCAGCCATAAACATTGCCCATAATCCTGTCCAACATGATCGAACGAAGCATATCGAAATTGACAGACACTTTATAAAGGAGAAGCTGAGCAACGGTTTGATTTGCATGCCTTTTGTGAGATCTGAGGACCAGTTAGCTGATGTATTTACTAAGGGTCTGTGTAGTAAAAGTTTTCACCCCATTGTGTTCAAGTTGGGCTTAAGAGATATCTTTGCACCAACTTGAGGGGGAGTGTTAAGTTATAGGGTTGTATTTGTTATGTATTTACTTCCTAAGGGTAGTTTAGTCATTGTTCCTTTTACCTGTGTATACATGTTGCTGTATAGGTTTGTTTACTGGTAATGAGAAAAACCTTTGATCTCTCTTTCTCACTCTACAATCTAACATGGAGGTTGTAAGCATATCAGGGACATGGCATCTTGGAAAACTTCAGGTACTCTCCGGCTACTATTTTCCTCTCATCCTCTTTTGTTCCTGTCTAGTTCTTTGTTGTTGGAGTTTGGACTCTTTTGCATGGTGCTTTAGCATTATGTGTTACCTTTATATTAAACTCGTTCTCCTGCAAATTGGAACCTTGATAAAAAGGTTCAAAAGAGCCTATCATGGCATAAAGTGGCACAGAAACCATGTGTCACACCTCCTCTTTTTTATTTTTTAAAATTTTGTAGTGCGGAATTTGCGACTGTGCAGGATGAAGAAGTAAGGTCCTAGTTTCTTTTTTTTTTTTTTTGAGTTCTTTTAACTAGATTAAAATATTCATAGATTTTCTTTGTTCTGAATAATCTTCATTTTATATTTTATCAATAGTATGTTGGTTTTGGGAATTAGAGTCATGACTTGGCTCAACCCAAACTTTGGAAAATATGTTGGCCCTGTTCGGTTTGAGGTTTTAGTTTTGTTTTAATTTTGTTGACATCATCATTTCCCTCATTTCTCTCTCTATCTCTCTCCACTCATTACACCTGCTTACATCATCAAAACTAAACTAAACTACAAACCAAACACAACCGTTACTTTTGAGCCATCAATGCAGTTTTCAACTCCAGCTTCTTGGATTTTTCAGGGAGTCTGTTTTGTGTATTAACAGGTGGGGCTTTCGCGGGCTCGAAGGCTTGCCCAAGGCCAGTCCATTAAGATTCAACTTTTCGCTGCATTGCCTGTTCACATAGATGGAGAACCTTGGTTTCAGCAGCCATGTACATTGGCCATTTCTCACCATGGGCAGGTTCTCTCTCTCTCTGGCAGGTCACTCAAGCTAGTTATGTTTATGCATTATTGATCGATCTTTGCTCAAGGCAATCTTCCTATGAAGTGTTTTTTTTGGTGTCATGAGCCACCAAATACAAAACCAATAACTCGCGAATTTTTGCTTGTGAGCATTTATTTGCTTGTGAGAAATTATATCAGTGATGTTCTAGTATCTAGTAAGTCTAAGAAAACAGTTTACTACTTGTGCTTTATTCTGGTTCGTCGTACTGACTGCTGCTACTGGTAGGAGGAAAAAACAATTGAGATTTGAGACCAGTAGTATATTTGGAACTTTGGAGCATCCTCCTCCTTTTCTCTCTTGCCTACCATTCAGCCCTCAGATTGAGTGATCTATTGAGACATGCAGATCTTGACATTTTTGTAGAGCTTGGAATAGTCTTAGGGATTAGATGACGCATACTTAATATTGTATGTGTCTAGCTGGTTAGTAAAGATAGCATTAGCATACATATTGTAGTCACCTATGTAGAACTCAAAAGGGACACATGATATGGCACGGAAATGACATTGCCACTCAGACATGCAAATTTTAGAAAATTGGTACACACGACATGTTGGGGACACGTCTTAAATAATTATTTATGTATCTAATTATCTGTATAAAAAAGGCTCTAATTCTAATATCTAGCACCATATATGCCTTGAACTTTATTTACCAATCACATCATTCTCAAAAGTGTTCCAACCAAAATCGTTTCATCATCTATGTGTGACATTTCTGTATAGTCAATGAACTATCGCATGTCATACAAAGGAAAGTCTTTTCGAAGATTCAACAAGAGTCTTAACTATTTCGTTTAACACCCTCGACAGGTCTTGCGGTGTCCCGAAAGTGTCCGAAGCATTTTTTAGAGGTTATCCCAGAGTATCTAAACCAAAAACGTTGAGAATACAAAAAGTGTCTGCCACCGGTACATGGACTCTGACGAAGTTTGCGACATAGGTGGTCACCACAATTGACCTCTCATTAAGGTTTTCATTGCAGCAGTCTTTAGGATTATTTGATGCGCAATGAAATTTTACTGCCAGTAGTAATCAAAGCAAATCATTGCACGTCTTTTTGATTGGTCGAGTCACTGCTACAAACCTATTTCACTTTTTTATTTTGTTTCTTGCATCCTTTTTCTATTTACAGTCAAATCGATGATTAGTTGTGAATATTTCATTGTGTGCTAGCTTTGCATGAAATACTCCTCTGTTATTGGCATATCACTAGTTATTAACATCTTCGTCATGTATCATGATGGGGAATTGGGGATCGAAAAAACACATGATTGTTGTCTATCGTTGGAAAGTACAACTCAATGCATATCATACTTCTTACATAGAAAACTCAATTTTGGAGTTGTGGTCGGAAGCATCTGCTGTGTTTTAGCACCTCCATTAACTGAAGAGCTGAGCTCCTATCGTTGGTGTTCCATTTCTTTATAAATACGCATGTCATGTCGATATATGTCGACTATCATATTATGTTGAGTGGTTTTACAGTTGCTCTCAGGGCCTACAATTCTTTTGGGCATCATATGCTGATCTCCCCAAATACTTATATGTGCGGAGAAAAACTCTGATGGGGAACAAGAGGATCACCCCATGATTTATTCGTGATTGATCCTGGAGGTTGTTTTTGTGTTAATTAGTTGTTTTTTGTTATGATATTATTAGTATATTTAGCTGATATTTTCAGATTTATCCATTAGCCAATATTGTTAGGATATCTTTGTCTTTATTTATTGTTATCATTTAGCAAAACCTATTTAAATGACTCTTCAGTTATAGTTTTGATTAGTTTTATGATACGAAATAAGTTTCTCTTTTGTATTGGTGTGGATGCCAATACGAAATAAGTCTCTCTTTTGTATTGGTGTGGATGCCATGATGTCCCATAAATGTGGAGTTCTAGGGCTCATGTGCGGATTCCTAAGGTTTATCTTTCTACCATTCGTTTTTTATTTAACGTTCTGCTTCTGCATCACTCTCAGTGGTTCCGATCATGTGAAATTGTTTTTTGCTTTCACTTGTTGCACAGGCCTTCATGTTGAAGAGAGTAGCAGAAGAACCTCTTGGTCATGCGGCAGCCATTGTAGCTGATGTACTAGAAAACGCTGAAACGAACCGTGTGATTACTGCATCACAAAAACGAGCTCTTCTTCTTGAAATGGCCCTAAAGCTATCCTAAAGTCATGCCTACCGACACCAACACTAGATAGCACTCAGGGTTTGAGCTGCAGCACTTATTTGGAGAGTTTAGTTTCTCTTTTAGTGTTATATATATATATAGGTCACGGTTCACATCCACACCCTCTCGGAAATAAGAAAAACATGGTTTTTTTGTGTTGCAAATTATTTTTGGAAAATCCGATCCGTCCAATGTGTTCAGAAGGTGTTTTCAAGGGTCCACGCGGGAAATCTTCAAAAAAATATACCGGGAAGGGCTTGATCCAAACAGTTTTTCTCAAAAACTGTATTTATATATTTTTGCGAAAACTGCTTGGATCAAGCCATTCCCGGTATTTTTTTTTGAAAATTTTCCGCGAGGACCCTTGAAAACACATTCTAAACACATTGGACGGATCGGATTTTCCAAAAATAATTTGTATAAAAAGTCCGGAAATTAAAAGTCCGGATTAGAACAAAACCCTATATATATATATATATATGAGGAACTCTCTAGTCCGGGACCCTTGGGTCCGGAACTCATAGTTCCGGATCAAATTTTCATGATCCGAACCGTCCAATGTGTTCAAAAGGTGTTTTCCAAGCTCCACGCGTGAAATCTTCAAAAACAAATACCGGGAAGGGCTTGATCCACGCAATTTTGTAAATATGCAGTTTTTGCGAAGAATTGCGTGGATCAAGCCCTTCCCGGTATTTTTTTTTGAAGATTTCTCGCGTGGACCTTGGAAAACACCTTTTGAACACATTGGACGGCTCGGATCATGCAAAAACATCTTTTAAAGGCTTCAAAATGCTTCAATCCGGGATTTCCGGGATCCTTGACAGGATCCTCCGCGTATATATATATATATATATATCTAGTCCACACTCTCGGAAATAAGGAAAAAAAGGGGGTTTTTTTGTGTTGCAAATTATTTTGGAAAATCCGACCCGTCAATGTGTTGAGAAGGTGTTTTCAAGGGTCCACGGAAAAATCTTCAAAAAAATACCGGGAAGGGCTTGATCAGCGTTTTCAAAAATGTAAATATATATTTTTGCGAAAACGCTGATCAAGCCCTTCCCGGTATTATTTTTGAAGATTTTCCGTGTGGACCCTTGAAAACACCTTCTAAACACATTGGACGGATCAGATCGTCAAAAATAATTTTGGATCATGAGGTGCGGAAATTAAAAGTCCGGATGTGAAGCAAACCCTATATATATATATAAAGTGATTTTTTTGTGTTGCAAATTATTTTTGGAAAATCCGAGCCGTCCAATGTGTTCAGAAGGTGTTTTCAAGGGTCCACGCGGGAAATCTTCAAAAAAAAATACCGGGAAGGGCTTTGATCCAAGCATTTTTCGCAAAAACTGTAAATATATATTTTTTGCGAAAACTGCTTGGATCAAGCCCTTCCCGGTATTTGTTTTTGAAGATTTTCCGCGTGGAACCTTGAAAACACCTTGTGAACACATTGGACGGATCGGATCGTCAAAAAAATGCTCGGATCACGGAGGTCCGGAAGTCCGGAGTCCGGACTAGAAGTGGAACCTATATATATATATCCTTGTTCCCCTATCCATTTCATGTGTGTGCTCGCTGCGTGTTGCAACACTTATTTGGGGAGTTTTGAGGCAGCTTTGAGGTTTTTCTGTGCTGAAAACTGGTGCTACTTGCACAAACAAGAGAAGGGTTGGTGTTATTCTTACGAAAATTACAGAGAATGTACATGAGGAGATGAGTTTGATGAGAACAAATTTTATGAGCAACACGCAGCGAGCACACATTAACCATATTGCCTGTCTACCTATTCAACAGAAGCCCGCATTTGATCTTTTTCCAAAGCCGTATCACCAATCGTCTGGGACACCATGCGTCAACCGAAGCAGTGTCCACTACCCGCATGATTCTCCTGGGAGTCTTCGCGCCTTCCTTGTAAATCCGGTCTAAACCTTGACGGTACAAGGGGGAGGATTTCAAGTAACGAGAGTAGGGTGACAAAGGGCCATTTGACCCTTGAATGGCTTTGTTGAGTTGCTTTGTGACTGCTTGGAGCTCAAACGAGTCATATAGGGTGCTTCCATTGGGGTTTGGGCTCAGTTTCCATACAGGTCTCGGGATACCACTTGAAGAAGGAGCTGCCTTTCCTGCTCCTTGTTTCTCTGCCCGGATGTCGATGGATTTTCTTTCGCTTAAACCACTTGAAGGAGCTGCCTTTCCTGCTCCTTGTTTCTCAAAGGCAGCTCCTTGTTTCTCTGCCCGGATGTTGATGGATTTTCTTTCGCTTAAACCACTTGAAGGAGCTACCTTTCCTGCTCCTTGTTTCTCTGCCCGGATGTCGATGGATTTTCTTTCGCTTAAACCGTCATTCATCTTTATTGAGATTCGAGAATCGTATGTTTAGTCAAGTTTGAGTGTATAGATTATGGAGATTGCTTTGTGATTAACGCTGGTTTGACTACAAGCTTAACAAGGAAACTTGCATATTGTATTCTCACATGTACTTGGAGTGTTTTGTGGTGTTGGTGTAATGTGCTGTTTTTGTATGGCATATTAAGTATCTCTCATGTTGTCATTTATTAAATAAGCTTGCTTTTCTAACTATACTTTCTACCCATACATAGATGTACTGGAAACCTACTGCTTGTGCAGCACAAACTGAAATTCGGTTTACATTAGAATCTAGCTTCTCCCTAGTCTACGTTTGGACTTTAGAGAGCAATTCGGATAATATTGGCCGTCCCAATATGTTTTCAATGGTTTAGATTTGTTGAAAGACTCTTCTAGTTATGAATAGTTTTTGTGTTGATGTGATACTATAGTAATGTAGACCGAAATCGTCAAAATCATGAATAGATAAAACCTCTACATTGTACGCCTATTGTAGACATCCCAAAATGAAACTCTCGTACACGTTTTTATCCCCAATGATGAAAAGAGACGCTCGGAAAACCTCTCGGAATGAAATTCTTCAAGTCAACAGTGCCGCACGGCAATCATCTCTCACATACGGTGCTTCGTCAATCATGCACAACATTCTTTTTGGACATTGGCAGTGGAACCATGGAAGTGTGTCGTACGGCACAATTGGTGTACCGCACAGTACAGTTTGTGTGTCGTACGACACTATCAGGCATAAACCGACTTTCTGCAGCATCTCCAGCAGCTCAAATTGTTGACAAACGATTGCCCATGTAACGCCCCCAAGATTGGGGCACGTTAATTATTATTACAGACCATAATAAAGTTTAAATCCTTAAACTTCAATACAAATAATAACATCCTCAAATACTATATAGATAATAACCGGGGTGGTTCTAGGTCTTCGTCTATCCCTGCG
This sequence comes from Vaccinium myrtillus, assembly GCA_016920895.1. Lineage (NCBI taxonomy): Eukaryota > Viridiplantae > Streptophyta > Magnoliopsida > Ericales > Ericaceae > Vaccinium > Vaccinium myrtillus. Next base: position 24,526,600 of record CM029277.1, read on the forward strand.
CCGGGTCATTCCCCACTCCGGCAGCACTTCCTGTTCCATAGGACTGGGCTCCACAGTACTGTTCCTGTCCATTTAGATAGTCTGACATAATACGTCCGAGTCGCACAGGCAACATCATGGTATTATGCCAGGGTTACACGAAATGCAACACCGTGAGCAAAGCCCAGTAGTTCACTACGCTACACGTCTAAGTAGCAATTCTAGAACAATAAGTTCATAAACAGGATATACAACTTGTGAACAGTAAATCATGCAATATATCATGCGTGTCAATGCGGATCAGAGTAAACATGCGCAGATAACGATAACTCATAACAGTATCTCGAACTGTGTCACGTGTCATCTCGTCAAAAATAATTTCTCGTTCAGTTTCTCAAACTTAACTCGTTATCAATTCGTTTTCTCAAAAATCAACCATTTTTCTCGTAAATCAACCATAAATCTCAAATCGGTGCCTCTCGCGGCAATCTTATTCAAATTTCAATATCTGCCAATGCTCCCATCACTCCGAAAGTTATTGGTCCGTTTACGCCTCCTTTCAGCTGACGGATACCAACCTTTCCGCTCGAGGTTTCGGTTATCGTGCATCACCGAACTTAACAGCCTGTTTGCACGGTCCGACCACCCCGCGACTCACACGACACAGTCCCGGCCGTCTTGCATCACCGAACTTAACAGCCTGTTTGCAAGTCCGTTCACCGTGTGTTGTGCACGCTTAGCCCAAACATCCTAGTTCTCTCCGCGAACTGGAGGTGGCGCTTTCGCTGCACTACCGCAATCAATACCATTCCTCCAAATTCTCTCCGCGAATTTGAGGTGGCAACAAATCATCTCATCACATCTCATTTCATTTCCCGAAAATCACATTTCATTTCACAAAAAATTAATTTCTCATTTCAAAACTCATTTTCAATCACATCTCTATTTTCTCAATAACCGTTATTCAATTTCTCATTCGGTGACAAAACGTATCGCGTACGTGCTCGGTGTCACATGCACAAAGTCATGCTCATGCAATAATCCATAATTTTCTCTAAATTCATATCTCATCAAATACACATTTCTCACATAAAATCATGCAATTAAAATAATCCATCTCTCTAAAATATATTGTTTCCTCTAGAAACTTTCCCACATAAAATCATGCATCTCAATACACTAACTTTCCCAAAAATAATATTTTCCAACTCTCTCAAGCAAAATTTATTTCCCAACCAAAAATCCCATTTCTTTCTTGTCCTCTTTCAAAACCATTTTATTTCTCTCAAAGAAATAAAACTAAACAACTTGCTCTTTCTAAAAATACCCAAACACAAACTCTTTTTTCTAGAAAATCTCTTGTCATAAATTAACTCTACTAATTTATGAACTCTCCAAAAAAATAAACATTTAACCTCTCTAAAAATATACTCTTTATATTTCTAGAAAAACTCTCTTTTAATAAACTCCATTAAAAACATATTTTCTCCTCTCTCTAGAAAAATCATAATTTTCTTTCTAGAAAATTTAATCAAATCACTCACAAATATTTTGGTAAAATCTTTCTAGAAATCAACCAAGGAAAAATCCTCTCTTCAATAACTCCATACTTTCTTACCAAAAATAAACAATAGCAACTCTTTCAAATAAAACTCCACTATCTCTTTAAGATTAACACTTCAAACAATCAACTAATGAATTAATCAACAAGATTAATTAATTCTTCCAAGAAACATTAACATAATCATAATAGAACTTGTATAATAAATACATCTTCTAATTAACTTCTAATCACTTCTAATCTCACTAATCCACTTCTAATTTCATGAAGAACTACTCAAATTAGAACTTAATACACACTCTTGTTAATCTTTTAACAAGAAATCTACTTCAAATTTCCATGAAGAAACATGCTTAGCAATAAACTCATGCATAAATTAACTTAACCAACTCTAAAATCATGCTTAGAAAACTAGTAAGAACAACTTAATAGAACTAAAATTAACTAATTAGAAGAGTAGTTTAGTAAACTACCTTGATTTTCCGGGTGTAAACCGGAAGCCGATAAGCACTCCGTTGGTGAAGAAAAACCCTTAAGCTAACTAGATTACACACTAATTAGCCTAGTAAGTGGCTAATTAGAACTAAAATAAGTTGGTTAGAAGGTGGTGGAAGTAGGTAGTTTGTGGGAATCTAGGAGACAAACCAATAAGGAAAGACAAAAGGTGGCTAAATGGACAAAACATGGGCTATTTATAGCAAAAGAGGAGCTCCCTCTTTCTTTCTAAAAATTTCGGCACTCCCTCCCTCTCTCTACCGAAAATTCAAGGTGGTGGGGTGATGAATGTGCATTTAGTTGGCACATGGGAGGTACAAAGGTGGCATGTCTAGGCCTAGGTAGAATCTAGACTAGGAATCTAGGTGGAATCTAGGTACTTTAGGTTAGATGCTTGGCTAGGTGAACCAAAATGGGCACACATACAAGGCACCAACGTGGGAGAGTAATGGTGGGGGAAAAACGCGTTCCGCTATGTAGGTTTTCGCATGGTCACCTTTGTTACGGGGTGTTTTTAGGAGCTAAAATTCACCCAATGTGCATGGGAATGCATTAATTGGCTAGGGGTAGCCCTATCTAGCTACAAGTAGGGTGGAATATTATTCCTTAATTTAGGGAAGCTTGTCCCTAGTTGCTTGGAAGCCAAGGTCTAGTTAGGTTAGGCTAGGTTGTGTAGTTTGTGCTCAAATGCATGTATTGTGTGGGTATGTGTAGGTTACTCCAAAAATAGCAAGGCTTATTCTAAGTAGTGTTGGGTACAAAACCTTATGCTTAGTTGGCAACCTTAACCTTCCATTGCTTGCCCAATTGTACAAGGCAATAACTCATGCATGTGCATGTGTACCAATGCACACACACACACAACACACACTCCCTCTCTCTCTCTCTCTCTCTCGGCATCTCTCTCTCTCTCTCTCCCCCGTGGCTCTCTCTCTCTCTCTCTCTCTCTCTTTAACTTGGTCAACAAAACAAGTTCCAAGGTGAGGGGACTACTCCATGTCGTACTATGGTGGTTGAGTGAAGCAATGGTGGTAGCTGGGTAGGTTTCGGGTATCAAGTTCGGTTCCCGGGTGCTACGGTAGTGCAACGGATGTGTTACTCGGTCTCGTACTCGCGTAGACATGGCTAGAATTTCCTTTAATCGATTTAAAAGAATTAAATAATATTTTAATAGGAAAATAATCCAATAAACCGAAAATTAAAAATAAATAATTAAATTATTAAACGAAATTTTTATTTACGAAAAACCGGGTCGTTACAGCCCAGCCTCATGACGGTTTCTTGGAGAGGAAAAAGGCAAGGAAAGTAGCAAGAATACTTGGAGGTTACGTTCATCTCGCCTATAAATACCGAGCATTGCTCGGATGATCAACAATGAAAAAAATCATGTCTAACCTCTCCTAAATTCTGCCCATAACTCCACCCACATCCTAAGTCATCTAATGCTCTCCTCCTCCACCTCCAGTAATAGCTCTCAAAGCCTTACCCAAAGAAATTCACCCGAAAAACCCAATCCCCTGTTTTCGGTCCTAAAACCGTGAGTCCACCCCTCCGAATTCACTTAGCCCCAGTAAACAATCATTCTTGCTGTTGCCCCAGAGAAAAGTTGGAGTCCAGAGGAGGTCCAAGCCGTGCTTAAAGGATCAATAAGGTGTTTCGTTCCGTGAGGCTCAAACCGGAGGTACGATCTCGTTTCGCTGGAGTTCATAACTTTGGTACCTTGAGGGGAGGGGTACCAAGTGTGGGATGATCTTCTATACCATTTCCACATTTGGTATGCCCATGTTACATAAAAAATCAGTTTGATTCATACCTCCCAATTGCGCCGTACGGTGAATACATTGCCTTGTACGGAGTAATCTATTGAGGAGGAACATTTTCCCATGCTTTGTATATGCTCCCATTTCATTCTTCACCGAAAACTAAGTTTTCAAACTGTTTGTGAAGAAAACAGTGCCGCACGACACTCCTCTTGTACCACACGGTACACTTGGAGTGTTGCACGACACACTTTTAAAAAAATTGACTGTTGGATTCTTGAACAGTGTCACATGGCACACTTTCTGTACCGCACGACACACTTTCTTATTACTTTTTACTCTGAATTTTAAAAGCCCTGATTGGATGGTGCTAAAATTCCAGGGGATAAGTTATAGAAGAGGTATAAATTAAGAGAGGGTATTATTTTTGGAGAATTGACCCACATTGATGTGATGTTTATGGAGGGGGAATAAAAAAGTAGTTGGTTTGGATGAGGTATTAAAAAATGGAGATAAAATAGTACTTGATTTGGATAGAGGATAAAATGGGAGATAAGATTTTTTGTAGTTGAAATAAGGAGGGGGTGTTATTTTTTCCTTATACCCGGGGATAACTTTTGGGCAGGGGGAGGGGTGCCCAAAAATTATACCCCTCTATCCCTCTGCCGGGGATAACTTTTGGAGGGGCGAAAATTTATCCTCCTGCATTTTTGTCCAGCCAAACCATGCTAAATATACCCCCTCCAAAAGTTATCCCCTTCCTTTAACCCCATCCAATCGAGGCCTGAGTATCAAAAGATAATGCCCCCCTAAAATTTACATCACTATGACCATTGTAAGTCTTGGCTATTGTGAGTGTATGTGTACTTGTGCATGCAACTTTTTGAATGGTTGTAGCACTTTTTCTCAATGAGATGGCTCTTTGTTTTGAGTTCGTCTATGTTTCACCAAAGTAATATTGGTAAGAAAAAAGGAGTCAAAATTTTAAGCTAGTGGTGGCGACAATTTATATGAAACAATAGACTACAATATGAAAATTTATTGACATACAAGATTGAAATAGGATACTAAAAACTATATCATAAAAAAGGGGTTATGTTAACACTTATTTTGACACGCATTTTGACACAAATTTTTTTTTCTGGGTCTCACTGTGATATTCCAAACTGTTGATCTTGTTTAAATGAGTAAAATAGAGGGCCCTGCAAAAAATTAGCTCAATCGGATATCGGTAAGGGTTTGATCAAAACAGTTTTGCAGAAACTATGATAGGAAATGGTGTTTACAAAACTGTTTTGATCAAGCCCTTACGATATCCTATTGAGCTAATTTTTTGCAGGACCCCCTATTTTACTCATTTAAACAAGATCAACGGTTCGAAACTTCACAGTGGGACTTAGAAATGTGAGGTGTTAAAATGTGTGTCAAAATAAGTGTTAGCGAAATCGCCCCATAAAAAATGTCCTTAGATGCACGTAGAGTACCTAAAACATAGAAATTTAACTCAATTTGTTTTATGCGAAACTAGTCTATTTTTTGTGCCCGGTTTGGTGTAATCGGAAATTTAATCATTTTGTTGTTTGCACTTCACGCGTCTTAACGTCCCTTTCATTGCAGAATGGGCGCCATTTAATCGGGTACCAAAACATTAATTCTCACATTGTATGTTCCTTAAAATCAAGGTCTCTAACTGTAGACTTTACTTTTTAAATGCCAATAAATCATGTCTTTGATCTCACTCAATGCTTTCTTAAGGGAAAAATCCACGCGTACACCACATGTGTGCATACCATTTGCGCACCAATCCATCCGGACCGTCCAAAAAGAGTTTGGACGGTCCGGATGAGCTGGAGTGCATGTGGTGTGCGCGTAGCATTACTAAGCCACCAAATACTGTACGTGATTTCTGATCTTTGAAGCGTTCTTTCTTTTCTTTTTTTTTATAAAACCAATGATGGTGGAAAATTGACGTGAGAACCCCTATTATCACTTTCAAACCAACCCTCTAAGAAATAACTCTCTTTTTACTATAAAAAAAAAAAAAAAAAATCCCTTTTTTGGCATTTTTTTGGGACAAAAATGATTGTGACACAAACTTTGTGTCACAATTAACCACAACCCCACTCACATGGGGTGTGGGTCCCACATGGGCCCCACATGCGGGCCCCACACCCCACGTGAGTGGGGTTGTGGTTGGTTGTGGCACAAAATTTGTGTATGTATCATTATTCTGGTTGAGACTTGGGTTTTGCTAAAAACTCGTTTTTGTGAAATGGGTTTCAGTTAATTTCACAAGAAAAGTCATTATTAATTTGTCCACCATTTGGTGATTTAATTTCTTGTGAATCCCCTAGTTTCGGTGTGAATACCTTTGACCGGACTGAGAAAAGAATTAATCGAGGTGCGTGTGAGCTAGTCTTAACACCTCGACAGTCGGGGAAAAAAAGCATGGGTTGTGTCAGAATATTAATGATCATATTGCCGTTCTTTTTACCTAAACTGACATTTAATAGAATTTAATGAAATGGGTTCTACTTTATAAGACTGAGATTTTAATAAGGGAATTTGTCAGTTTTTACTGAAGAAAAGGTTCTTGATTTCCCTTGTTTGTTGACGAAAGAGTGCCACATGAAAACGTGCTAAACGTTCCAATTCACCTTTAAAATCTTCCTTTGGCACTTTGCTTAGTTTGAGAGAGTCCAGAGGGGTTAGATCTTAGATGGGTTTTTGTGTATATAACCCATAAGGAGGCCTTGTTCTCCCTCCATGTAGAAGCTGAGGTCCCTCCACTGCAGAGATCACATACACACACATTGTGTTTTGGGCATTTTTGAGGGAAAAAGGAGAGTCATTTAAGGTAACTCTATTCCTGTTTCTTAAACTTGTTTTTCGAACCCCAATAGGGTTGTCGCAGTCAGGGCCGGCCCCGGTGTTTGGAATGCCCAAGCCCAATCCTAAGCTTGGTTGCCCACTTAATATTAAGTTATAAAATATAAAAAGACATAAAAGTTATACATAAATAAAAAACAAGGTTGCATATGGCTAAAATTTGTTGATTTTTTAACCTTAGCATGGAAAGGATTTTGCGAGGCCAAGAAAACTAGTGTGGTTCATTATGACACTCTTTATTACCCAAAAATAAAATTAAAAAAGCCATGCACGAGCTCCAAAAGAGGAAAAAAAGTATTTGATATGTTCGAGCAGGAAACATATTATTTTGGAATTCCCAGAATTCTTCCCTTTTGTTTTTGTTTTTGTTGCAATATAGAACTGATTGGGGTAGATATCACAAAATGATCAACCAATATTAATGAAAAATATTTTTTTTGTTGCAATATAGAACTGAAGGTGGATAGATATCAAAAAATGAAAAATCAATATTAATGACTACGAAGAAAATGTTCAGAATGTATCAATGTTAGTTTGAAAGTTATCATGGTTGATGTTCCAAAGCTTTGTGTAGTTTGTCTGTCTGTGCACTTGGCAACCATTCAAGGTAACAAAAAGAGTTGATCAAAAAAAAAGGTAACAAAAAGAGAATTCAAAAAGACAATGGAGTGTGAGAGGTTTGAACTCACGACCTAACAATGCATCAAGATTCTTTTAGACACGGGAGCCAACTGTGCCACCATACCTGTACAAACTTTCTGCCCACGAATATAATTAAATACTATTACAGATACACAAGTTTTTTTTTTATTTTGGTTGCCCTTGCCCGGGGGGTTGCTCAAGCCCGGGGGCTTGCGGGGCTTACCCTTGGGCCGGCCCTGGTCGCAGTTGTTAATTGACTTGTCTCAGTGGACTTACCACCCCAAGGGCGCATTTCGATTCTCCTTAGCAACGGTTTGTCCTTATTGCCACCTCACCTCACCCCATGCAAATGCGTGGAAAGGGATGTGGCAGGGGCTAAAGAGATTAGTCTGGTTCATCGTGACACTCTTCATTACCAAAAACAAAAATAAAGAGAAAACTTCAAATTGGAATAGTCTGTTAATGTGACTTATTTTGGCTGATTTCAATTTGCTTGATTTGAACTTCTTGTGCCACTTGAATTGAAACATACTGCTAGAAATTCATAGATGGTGTTTGCATTTTACAACTTACCCTTCTTGTTTAATTATCTGGTTTTTGCACTGATTAATGTATGCATGATATTCCAGAATATAGAAATAATAAGGGCCTGTTTGATTATCGGATTAGAGACTGGTTAGGGTTATAAATACATTTCGATCAGATTTTTGGCATTTGCATGCAACAATTAGTAGAAGTTTTACGTAATAATTTTGGTCCTTCACTATTAGTAAATTGAGATTAGTCAATCAGTTGAACATGACCTCAGATATCCTACTTTCAATATTTTCCTCCTAAATTTCATTACCAAAAAATAAAACATAGATTCAATTTGGAATAGTCCATTAATGTGACATATTTTGCCTGATTTCAATTTGCTTGAAACTTCATCTTTCATAGGTGAGTGTATATATATTATATACGCATATATGAAGTAGATTGATACTTGCAAGAAAATTGAACTTCGTTATCTAAAATATCCTTTCGTGATCTTGATAGCAGACAACACACAAAAAATGGTGAAGATCTGTTGCATTGGAGCTGGGTACGTTGGAGGGCCAACCATGGCAGTTATTGCCCTCAAGTGTCCCTCGATCGAAGTAGTTGTTGTCGACATCTCTGTCCCTCGGATCACTGCCTGGAACAGCGACACGCTGCCCATATACGAGCCTGGTCTTGACGAAGTGGTGAAGCAATGCCGCGGGAAGAATCTCTTCTTCAGCACCGACGTTGAAAAGCACGTCTCAGAAGCCGACATAATCTTCGTTTCCGTTAATACCCCTACAAAAACTCGTGGCCTAGGGGCTGGAAAAGCCGCGGACTTGACATACTGGGAGAGTGCAGCCCGGATGATTGCAGACGTGTCAAAATCCGACAAGATTGTTGTCGAGAAATCGACTGTTCCTGTGAAAACAGCAGAGGCCATTGAGAAAATTTTGACCCACAATAGCAAGGGAATCAAGTACCAGATCCTCTCAAACCCGGAGTTTCTTGCCGAGGGTATTGCCATAAAAGACCTTTTTAACCCCGACAGGGTCCTCATTGGGGGGAGAGAGACCCCAGACGGGCAGAAGGCGGTCAAAGCACTGAAAGATGTTTATGCACATTGGGTGCCCGAGGACAGGATTATATGCTCCAATCTCTGGTCAGCAGAGCTCTCGAAGTTGGCTGCCAATGCCTTCTTGGCTCAGAGGATTTCATCGGTCAACGCCATGTCAGCCCTTTGCGAGGCGACCGGGGCTAATGTTGCCGAGGTTTCCCATGCTATTGGCACAGACACCAGAATCGGGTCAAAATTCCTGAACTCGAGTGTTGGTTTTGGCGGATCGTGCTTTCAAAAGGACATTCTCAACTTGGTCTACATATGTGAGTGCAATGGCCTTACAGAGGTTGCAAACTACTGGAAGCAAGTGATCAAGGTAAACGACTACCAAAAGAACAGGTTTGTGAACCGGATTGTTTCCTCCATGTTTAACACAGTCTCCGGGAAAAAAATCGCTGTTCTTGGCTTTGCTTTCAAGAAAGACACCGGTGACACAAGGGAAACTCCGGCTATTGGTGTGTGCAAAGGGCTTTTGGGGGATAAGGCCCGTTTGAGCATATACGATCCACAAGTGACAGAAGATCAGATACAAAGGGATCTGTCGATGAATAAGTTTGATTGGGACCATCCAATTCACCTTCAGCCAATGAGCCCTACCTCTGTGAAGGAAGTGAGCGTCGTTTGGGATGTTTATGAGGCGACAAAGGATGCTCACGGAGTCTGCATTCTGACAGAATGGGATGAGTTTAAAACACTTGATTTCCAGAGGATTTATGCTAACATGCAGAAGCCTGCGTTTGTGTTTGATGGTCGTAACGTTGTGGATGTTGAAAAGCTCAGGGAGATCGGATTCATCGTTTACTCTATTGGGAAGCCGTTGGATTCGTGGCTCTAGGACATGCCCGCAGTGGCATGAGACCTGTAATTCTTCTTTCCGGTCTGGTCAAAAGAGGTCGGGTTACAGAAATTTTCTTTGCTAGAGGAATAATACTATTTTGGCTGCTATGGAGCTTTGCTTTAGAATAAATTGCTCATGTGTTTTCTTACATATCAGTGCAAACATCAGCACTGTGATATATTTACGAATTCAATTGTAATATGCTTTTGTGTTTCAATAAGAATTGTTTCAGAAGTTTTTGTACTTTGTCCTTGAGTTTGAAAAAAAAAAAAAAAAATCATGTATGGATTTATTGTATGAGAATATTCCAAGAGAACTTGTTGCAGGAAGGATAAAATCGTAAAATAAAAAAATGAAAATTTTAACATAGAATAAGATAACTATGCGAAATAACTGACTCTCATGTGACGATATTAGCAAATACTATTTGAAACAACATTAATTGGAATGACCTCTCGTCAAATTTGTCATAGTGTAGTCAACTCAGGATCCATTGTCCACCTACCTATCTTGTGCCTTGTGTCCTCTTATCTTTGATTTTGGCGATACGACAATCAAACGGTCTGGGATCCTTGTTTCATCTCCAACTTCTTTTCAATACAAAACCAATGTCCTTTTGAGATGGTCAAATTGAGACACAGAAAAGTATCAAGCCCCATAAACAATAGGTACATCTTGAAAACTAATAGCCGTAGATAGATGGATGGCAAGAGCTATATAGGGCATACTGAATGGAATAATGATACATACACAAACTTTTTGCCACAACCAACCACAACCCCACTCACATGGGGTGTGGGGCCCGCATGTGGAGCCCATGTGGGACCCACACCCCATGTGAGTGGGGTTGTGGTTGATTGTGAAACAAAGTTTATGTCACAATAATTTTTGTATTTTTAGTGTAAACTTTTAGATGAAGCAAAAAAAAAAAAAAAAATGTTAGATTAACTTTGACTAATTTAAGAAAAATATATCTTGCCCCCATCTCTCTTTTCTTTCATTCTTTTTATTCTCTCTTTTTACTGAAATGATATGGACACTTGTCTCCGGACACATTATATCAGGAACCATCCCGCGTGGGGGTTTCTCGTGTAACCTGTGGAGCCCATGTAGTGGGCCGAACCCGACAAAGCATTGGGCTGAATGGAGTAACCCCAGGCCGAAAGTAGTTCTTGGCTGAAAGCGAGTAAATGTTGGCTGAACCTGGAGCCGAACGCGAGGAACCCGGGGCCGAACATAGTTGTTGGCCGGGCCGTCCCGAGATGGGTCGGATGAGGCCCAACCAGAGTGGAGACGGATAGGCCGTGTACAAACCAGAGATTCAGTTCGGTCACATGGCCTTCATGTGGCACTTGATGCGTCATCCATGACTAGGGCTGAAAATAAAAAGCAAAAAACCAAACCAAACCGGTGAACCGGCCCGGGTAACTTTTGACTTCTCGGCTATTGGGTGACAAATCCTAGAGAAGATCGGCCCTGTAGCTAATGGACGAACCCGGATAGTTATTGGCCGAACCCGTGTAGTTGTTGGGCGAACCTAGTGTGGACTGTGCCACGGGGATCTAGACTTTGATTTGGAGTCGCCACCCGGGTTTAAGGATAGTCACTCGAGAAACCATTTTTGAAAGAAAAAAAAAAGACTTATGTGCCGCGTTATGAAAAATGCTTTGTTACTGGTTGTTAGTATAACCAAGAGATTTTAGGTTCAGAGCCAGGTTACGAGAGGGGAAGGGTTTTACGACACCCCTCTCGCCTGACGTGAGGTCAGTCTCTACTTTGATGTTCGCGGGATTTTACGAAAATATTTTATTACGAAACTTGGTTCGCGAAAGGGGACGGGGAGCAAAATAAATAGAGATAAAGACAATAAACACATAAGATGGATATTTTACGAATGCAAAATGAGTGCTACGAAAAGACAAAATATAAGACATTTTCATGAAAATTTGAATTAACAGAACTTGGTCCCCACAGTAAGCAACCCATGCGCATGGGCTGAACATGGGTGCATGGGTGCTCAACCCGTGCGCACGGGTCTTGTTTACCGAAACAACCTTTAAATGCTTTTCGATTTTGGAATGTGTGTTAAAACATTTGTTTTTATTTTGAACTTTTGGAAATTGGCTTAGGAAAAGACTTTGAACTGTGAGGATGAAATTGCTATTCTGAGAAATATAAAAAAACTTGAATGATCAGAACAGAACCCAAAACCACAGATGTTTGACAAAGCGAAGCAAAATGTGATTTTCGAGAAATATAGCCTAGCTAAGTACTCGTGCGCACATGTTGAGATTGGCGCGCATGAGATTGGTGAGATTGGTGCGCATGGGTACCCAACCTTCTACTGTTCATTTATCCCGTTTCAACCCATCACCAGTATAAGAAACTGGGTCTCATTGAACAAAACGATATATTTTCAAAAGAAATTTAAACCTTTTCGGCTTGAACAAGTGCTCCTTGTTAAAAATTTGAGAAATAGTGCTATAGATTGGATTTTGGGGTGATTAAAGGGCTAGTTTTAGGAAGTGTAGGCAAGAACTTGAGTTTGATGAAGAATTTAGAATTTCCTAGGTTTTTGGCTTTTTTCTAAGAATTTTTTGAGGTTTTGTTTGTGGTCTAAGATAGAAATGGACTAAAAACCAATGGCGTGTAAAATAACAGTGTGTATGGCTGGTTGAAGATAAAAGATAAAAGAGTGTGAGAGAGAGGGCTGTGAAGGATTTTTGAGTTGTTTCTAGATTTTTTCTTTAGAGACTTGAGAAATTTTGGTGGTTTTTTAGCACTGAAATTTTAGGGAGTTTGAGGGTATATAGCCTGGTGTATGTGTGTGTGTGTGTGTGTGTGTGTGTGTGTGAGAGAGAGAGAGAGAGAGAGAGAGAGAGAGAGTCTAGGTTTAGAAATGGAGAGGGAAGGGGTTTATATAGAGGTAGGGTAGTGGAAAAGGACAAGGGGACAAGAGAGGAGCGTCTGGGGCGCAGGGAAGCATTTGGGATGGTTAGAATTCAAATAGACATGATGAAATTCGCCTGCCAGATTCCTGAACAAGATTTGGTGTGCGACAGTCAACTCATACGCACCAGTTTGACTACACAACAGACCAAACTTTGAGGGGCTGCCCCTGGTGCCACCGAACTTTGTTTTTTGCGCATGGTTTGAAGTGTTAGAAAGCTTGTTGAGTCTACTTTCTAACTCAAGTGGTTTGAACCCAAAAATGATTTGTACATTCAAGGATAAGACCATTTTACCCTAAGAAGGTTAGAAAATTAGTGATTTCGGGTAAGATAATCGCATCTCTCTCATTTTAAAACGGATCGAGACATATTATATATCGAAAAAGAGGGTTTTGAATGTACTAGAAGATGGTTATACTTGGGTTTGTTTTGAAAAGGTTTTCTTTTGGGTTTTGAGTACAAAGAGCATTGTTCGAAGCTTTCGAGGCACGTTTTGATCAATGTCATCATTGGGGAGCCTACTAGCCACAACTTAAGGGTATTTGGAAGGTCCAAATTGGGGTGTCTATACCAGGATAGTTGTTGTTGGCTGAACTCAGTCTTGAAGGTGGTTGGTGGTTGGCTGAATCTAGGGTGAACAGATTTTAGACATGGACAACTTCTCGGGATGAAAGCCGCACTAGATTAGAGGCAAATGTAGTTGTTGGCCGAACCCGACGCTGAACGAAATTATTGACCGAATGCGAGGAACCCGGGGCTGAGCATAGTTGTTGGTCGAACTCCGGTAGTTGTTGGCCGAGTTGGGTCGAATGATGTTCGACCCGAGTGGAGACAATAGTCCGTGTACAATCCGGAGATTCAGTTCGGTCACGTGGCCATCATGTGGCACTTGTATCATCCTTGTATCATCCATGACGTCACTCTAAGAAGGGGGGTTGCGCATGTGCCTATTATGAGCTTATTTGGAGCCTAAGTCAGGTCACTCTATGTAAGGGTTGTTCTAAACTTTAGAAAAATATGCCGCTAGTGTTCACTCTTGAGCTTTGTACTTTTCTCTCTTCCTATCGGCCAACAGTGGCAAGTAGACACTAACGGTGTTCTCTTTTGTTGGCCCAGGTTGAGGAAGGTATTGCTCTGTCAAGAACTGACCTAGAGATCCAAAGGAGAACCAGATCAAACACCTCTCTACAATCCATATGCATCAAAGAGATTTCTGACACATATGTGTCTAGATACTTCTGGATGTTGCATTATTATTTTGATAAAGGTTGGTTAGTTTTGATTACATAAACATAAACACATGTTATATTATACTCTCTCTGTTCCATAATAATAGCCCTTTTGAGAGTTCCAACTTTTTAATGCATGTCCTATTTCAAAATGAAATTTGATTTCCAATAGTACCCCATAAATCTCACTTTTAAAATTATTCTTCATTATCTATGAGGGATAACTTTTTGGAATTAAACATAATTTTTTGTTTGATTTTTGAATGAGACTATCATTTTGAAACATCCAAAAATGGAACGGGGGACTATTGTTAAGAAACAGAGGGAGTATATTATTATGTGTGATTTAGACAAGGTGCATGGTAAATATGAATTTGATTGTGTAACTAATTTTTTTAAATTTTTACAAATAGTTCAAATGATTAGATACGGTTCCATTAGAGAAATTGAGTAGGAGTTCTATATAATAATAATATGGAGGGTTGACATTGTAATAACATTAGAAGTTATTGGCTTTGAATGAAAAAAGGTAAAATTAACGGGAGTAATTTGTTACAAGGATCAAATTCTAGGGTTTTCTTTGTAATCACCGCCACATATATATATCTCCTCCCTTCGCGATTAGAACCAGCCCCAAATTCTAGGGTTTTTTCCCCCTCGTCGTCGTCTATATCGAAACAATCACTCATTGAAAGAGTTTTGGGTTGTCCGATCCACGCACCAGGACTGAATCAAATTTAACGCAGATGCAGCAGTACCATTAATTTTAGGTTTGGGGGCCTTCTTCTCTTCAATTGAAGCAGTTGATTTTTAGCCTTCTACATAGGCCCGGCCCTGGTTTAAACCTCTCCTTTTATTGAAGGACTAGGGATCTGCCGTTTGGTTTTCCAGGGATTATTTCTTGAGGTATAAACCTTTCCTTTTATTAGTTTTAGGAACTACCTATTTTCTGATATATTGTAAGGGTTTTTAGTTTAGCTAGAATAATTTTTATTATCATTATTTTTAGGGAGTGCGTTTTTGAATTGGCCTCGATTTTAGATAAACGTGAAGGATTCTTTCAATGCCCCCACGTGTCATTACGTAAGTTAAATAAGCGCGAGTGTGAAAGGGTCTTTTAAAAAACATACCAAGCTAAAAAAGTCTGTGGGTGCGAGGATCGAGTGTTCGAGTGCCGAGGGACATTAGAGAGCCCGAGAGCATGGCCCAGGATTATGTGACTAAGGTCATAACCCCTTAATGATTGCCCCATCTTGAGGAAGCAGAGCTTGCCCTCTCGAAAGACTACCTGAAGAAAATATGAATATTTTAGGTTGATTGGTGCTTCCTACTTACTATATAGGCCTATGATATAAATTCAGGCACCTGCTCATATGTAATCGATGTGCCAGCTCAACGGACTTGTTCCCGAAGGAGGCAATGCACATTGTGGCGGTGGTGCCTGTTCTGCAATGATTGAGTCTTTATTCATTGGTTTATATATAGATTGAAATTGATCAATAGTTGTCTCAGTATCAAAGAAAGGCAATGTCCTTCCCGTTTGATATTTGTGCGTGCTTGTCTGCTTGATTCCAGGCTTGGTGACTCGGCAGAATTACACTTGTATCTGCTTGTATCTGAGCCTAGTGTCAGGCAATGGGCTCAGAATATCAATACCTGCCCTATGCCTCTTGACCTTACCTATGAAATCCTGCCATCAAGCTTCCCTTTCATCTGGTGCGATATGATAATTTCTCAAGATTTTGGTTGTGTATTGAGCTTTTTCGGGTGAGGGAAAGCGGACCTTGCCCCAAACATGAGACCTTTCGAATGGTCTTTTTCCGAGGGATTTTTATTATAGTACTCCAATTAATTTCAAAAAGAGTAAATACAGCAGTCTACAGGAAGTTTTTGGAACCATAGAGTTAGCCCTTGCATGCTTTAATTTTGAACTTTTATCAGACAATTTGATGGAATCTGGACAATGCTAGTGGACCATTTGTTTGAAAATGTGAATAATGATGTGCATAACTTCGCAGAATGTCATTGTTATTGAATGTGAATAAGTTTAAACGCTTTGGCTTTCTCTTTATTGTCATGGCCTCATGGGTGTGCCAACATCTGCCAGATTTGCTCCTGTATTCTATAACAAAGTGACATACATGCCAATTAAGGGTGGCTTTTCTGAATTTCATACTTCTCGTGTTTTCGAACTAGAAACTGGTAAAATATTTTCTTTCATTCAAGGAAATTTTTTTTTTTTTTTTTTTGGGGTGTTAAGTCGAAGATAAGGGAGCGAATGATCTGTAGTTGTACACTGGTTGATGAAGATATGCAAAAATAGTTTTGTGATGGTTAATGTGTTGGAGTTAGACTCTTGATCGATACTCATAAGCAAAACAATCTTTATTGCTGATTGTTGACACTTCTTAGGAGGACGAATCTCTTTGTAGGTTTTAGGACTGATGTTTGGGCTGAGGGTATTTCATCATTAATCTGTTCTGTCCACAATATCTTCTGTATCAAAGCAAGAAATGCTGTATAATAAACTGTCAGAACTTCAAATGTGGGTTATATGTAGTGTATCTCACAGTTGCTCCCACCTTGCTTTAATTGTGCGGCTGTATATGTCTGATGAGAGGTGCGAAGCATCTTTCTTATCTTTTTTGTAGTCTGCGATCATACGATTTAACCAATTACTTTGCAGCTCTTGTGCTTTGGTTGAGCATATATGTTGGTTCAGAATGGATTTTCCGAGTGCATAGTGATGATATTGATGATTGTAATGTTTTTGCTTTAGAGTTTGGGATACTCTCAAGGTTCACTTTGTTCACTTCACATTTCTAAAAAAATTTCCAAAAAGATTCTTTCCCTATCTCTCATCTCTCCAATCATTAATCACATTTCTCTCTCTACTCATACCCCTCTCTCCAATCATTATTCTCAGTTCTCTCTCTATCTCTCTCCAATTATTACACCTCTCTCTAATTATTACTTTTTCCAAAAACCCATCCAAACACTATCTCAAAAATATTTCTCAAAAAATTCTTCTCAAAACTCTCAACCAAACACAGCGAACATTTCTTTGCTTCCGATGAAGTTGCATGAGTTTTATGCTCAGCGCAACAAAGAGTGTTGTTATTGCTTGTGCACCCCAGTTACAAACTGAGGAATTTCTCGTTTATCAAAACGCAATTTCTCTCTCTCTCTCTCTGAGAGCATCAATTGCTGGTTTCATTTACCTGTAGTTCCTCTTGGTAGATGTGTATGAGAAAAGATGGTTTACTGTTCTATCTCTTGTCCATGATGTTGCGGCCTAACCCCTAAAATCTATTGTACTTTTCTCTGAATGCCTCTCATCTTTTTCTTGAAGTTAAACATGGTGCAAAAGCGTCCTTTCAGTGATGAGGAGTCATTTGAGGGTTCTTCTAAGCACCATAGACAATTTGATTTCACTAACCAGGTTGTTTCCTTCCTGCATTTCGTTCATGCTGAAGATACGGCACAGCCACCCAACGCTTCAGGTTGGTAAATTCATGTGAGCATTTGATTTCTCTTTTGCTCTCTTTGCTCTTTGGATATATTTCTTTCCACTTTATAGTAAGTCGTTTGGCATTATTCTCCATGTATCAATCATACTAGCTAGCTATTCCAAGGGAATGGGGAATAAACCCGACCAATGATTTGTGGATGCAAGGAATTTGGTTTTCACAAAATTGTTGGACGCAGAAACCTACCTGTAGGATGAACTTTTTAGAGTTATGGAGTTTTCTTTAACATATAAGATGCTGGACAATGTTTGTGATAGGTGAAGTCGGGGGCAGTTTCAAGGAAGGCAATGAGAAGCATGAAGGTGGCATCACTAGTGAACTCCCATTACCAACAGAAAACAATTGTACAAATGAGGAAGATGGGGCAGAGGCCCCATTTGAACTCCCATTACCCACTGAAAACGAATGTACAAATGAGGAAGATGGGGCAGAGGCACCATTTTATCTGCTGTTGTCCCCAGAACGTTATTATGCTGACCGGCATATAAGAAGAATCGTAGTCGACTCTGAAGAGACACATGGCTCTCTTCTGGAATCTCTTCCTCATAAACTAGTCCCAATTGGACCAGATTATCAAGCTGCGATTCCAGAATGGGGTGCAGCAGGTGCAAAGAACGCTTCTGATAATACAGACGGATTTGAGCCATTAACTCTCTTTCCCCGAGGTTTAGAATCGCATCTGAGTAAAAACTGTGATGTTGAAAATAAGCTTGGTGGGATTTGTGTCATTCCAATGCCTGAATCCGGACTATTTGCCAATAATGATGGCAAGGCTGGGAATGGTAGAACTGATTGCAACTGTGATGATTCAGATTCTGCCAGGTGTGTCAGACAACACATCAAAGAAGCAAGGGAAAATCTTTGGACCGCCCTCGGGCAAGAGAGGTTTTTGGGGCTGGGGTTCTCTGACATGGGAGAAGTAGTTGCTGAGAAATGGAATCAAGAGGAAGAACTTCTATTTCGAAAGGTGGTGTTTTCAAACCCGGTATCGTTGGGTAACAACTTTTGGGACCATCTCTCAATGGTTTTCCCTACGCGGGGCAAAAGGGACATCGTGAGCTATTACTTCAATGTCTTCATGCTGCAAACACGGTCAGTGCAGAATAGATACGATCCGATGAACATCGACAGCGACGATGACGAGTGGCGGGGGATAGTAGACTCCGGAGATGATGAAGGTGGGAGTGATGAGGAAGATGGGGATTCAGCAGTTGAGTCACCTGCGTATTATGGTGACCCTTATGCACGCAACAAGATTTTGGACGATGAGTCAGGGGAATGTGATGGGAGTGCATCGTTTGAGTGTTTTAGTGATTGCGAAAATGTGAAATTTGGTTGTGGCGAGGGCACCATCAATAACAGTAGCAAGGGCCATTTGGGTAGTTTTGTTGGTAGGAGTGGTGGGGACAGCCATGAGTATGTCTTGGACCATTGCGAGACGAAACTATGGGATGTTGGGTGCTCGATGTGGCCTAAGAATGAAGTTGAATTTTTGCCTACCTGCAGTATGATTGAAGAGGTGTTTGGGCTTGGATCTTTGGATTATATGGCAGGAGATGGTAAGGGTTTGAGTTAGGTGGTGCAGAAAAAACCATAGGATACCATTGAAACTACCGATAAAAAAGAGTAGGAAAACTCCTACTATTTTCTCTGTATATTCGCTAATGCTGGAAGGTAACGGCTTCTTTCTGTAAGATAAATGCTCTTTGGAATCATAGAATTCATCATGTGGATTATTTGGGTTTATCTTGTGGATTAATCATCCCCAGATTGTGCAGATGCCCCTCTACATTTCTCATGTTGAAGGATTCAAAATATTCTTGTTTGGGTCTTTTTCTGGAAAGAGAGATTGGTAGACAAATATGATGATGTAGTTTTGCATCATTTATTTTTTATTTTTTATTTTTGTAGTTTTTTGAGCATAAATTTTGTATTATGGTATTGAAATATTCAGTTTGGAAATTTTGAAATTCTTTTCAAAAATCACCAAAACCTCTGCCTTTGTTGTGGGTTTAGTGAGAGATAATCTCTGAGTGTGCTTTTTAGATATCCATGTGCTTCTGGTGAAAAAGAGGATGGGTCGTGGACCTGTAATATCTACTCTGAAAATTGTTTTCAGATTGCAAGGATTTTCTGTTGGAAAAAGGTTGAAAAAATGTGTTAAAATGTGTAAAACTATATATAAAACCCTATATGTTCCGTTTCCACATACTACTAGGGCCGACCCTGACATTTCAAGAGCTTAAGACGAAATTTGAAAATAGAAGCCTTAAATAAATATTCACGGAAATAAAAATTGAAAGCCCAAAAAATCATGTATTAAACATGGAAAAAGCCCAAAAAATGCATTATTTTATAAGATTCAAATGCATCACTTTTTATAGCTTTAACGAAGATAAGTTGAAAAAAGGACAGTTCAAAAACAAATGGTAAAAAGGAAAAAATATGCATCAAACGATTGGATGGCCCAACCACATGAGATTACGGAGTATTATCCAAGCCTCAAGGGCTCTGTTTGTGATCTGGATTTTCTATTTCCTTTTTCCCTTTTTTTTTCTCTGGTGCAATAAGGCAGATTGGGCCTATGAGCCCGTGGTCACTAGTGTAAAAAGAGATTTGGGTTTTAAAATGGGCATCTATACCGAAAAACATTGGGTCTATATACTGGATACTAAACATTAGGGGCCTTAGTTTTTACGCTATTTTTTGGGGCCTAAGACACCGACCTATTGGACATTAGCGCAACCCTGCATACTACTATTAGATATTTGACCAAATAGGCAATCTTGAATCCTGAATTCGTCACTAAGCTAGTCATGAATCACCAAGTAGTGGGATTTTTTCTTTTCGATAACTCGAGCGTTTGGACTATCTTACGCGCAACTCGACTATTTCCTAGACGACCAATCCCACTGTCTACTAGCGAGGTTTGATCGACTAAAGCCTGTTTCGAGACCTAAATGAATCGAGCAAACGACTAGCTATGTCCCAAATCTTGACCGTATAGATTATGGGATAATGGGATTGCTTTTACAATCAACTTAGGAAATAAATTTTGTGTAGTCAAAAAGTTGATGGCCACTGAAGTGGAGATTATTACACCTTTTCATCTGCAAAAAAAGTGAGTTGAAGCACTAATGGATAATGGAATTTTTGTCCTTTGGAATTACATGAATTCCATGCTTTCTATCACTTTCTTTCAGAATGGAAGAGCCTTTGAAAGTTTGAAGGTTAGCACTTGTCAAGTTCATTCTCAACATAGTCAAGTGACAAAAGGGGTGAGAAGAGTCTAGAGAGAGAGTGTGTGAGAAGAGAAAAAAAAGAGTCTGGGAGAAGCCCCATTTGGCCGCCGCACCTCCCCTCCCCCACCGCCCCCTTCCACTTTTTCCCACCTCCTCTTCTCCTCTCCTCTGCTCTCCTCTATTACTGCCCCTCTGGATTATCGGCAACTCCCCATGGACGACCGGATCTTCTCTCCTCGATCTCCCTATGGGTGGCCGGAATCCCGATTTTTTTCTCTTCTAGCAAAAAAGTTCATTCTCAACATTAAAAAGATGCTATTGATATTAATAATACTTTTATATACATGTGTAACTGAAAAAGAAGAATTTCAATCCCTGGCTATGACCTAGAGTTGTGGCCACTACTCTTTCAGTAATATACACACTAATTCTCTAGTTTATGTACTTTTAGAATAATAATGATCTCAAGGTGTCAACATTATGAAAAGGCTTATTTACCTTTTGAGTCCCTAAAGTATTCGCGAAATGTCAATTTGGTCCCCAAAATATAAATCGTGTCTATTGAGTCCCCAATGTAAACAATTCGTGTTTAAATGGTCCCTGGGTCTAACTCCGTCCGCGTTTACTGTCAAGTGCAGGGGTATTTTTGGGATTTCATATCAAACCCTCACCACTTCATCTTCTACCTCAAAACCCTAACCATCCCCATCCTCAAACCCAAAAATTGCAGTGGTACTTTACTCTCTCACATCTCCAACCAAAATCGTGAAAGCCCAAAAAAAATCCCACCAACACAGAAACCCATCTCTTCTTCCCTACATTTCTTTCAGTCATGAAACACACGCATACACTCTCTCTCTCTGCTCTGAACTCTCTCGCCCAGAAATCCGCAAAACTAAAGACGTCCATTAATCTCGCTTTCCTCGTTCAATCAGTCCTCAACACAAGTCACCGCTTGGCGATGTCTTCAACAGTTCGATTTTTGAGGAAATTTCTCTCTCACGCTTTTGCTCGTTCTTGACCAATATGAGATTTTCGACTGCAAAATTGACAATCGCTCAACCGAAACAAGGTTCAAAACTTGCCATGGATGCAAATCAAGAAGAAGATATTGAAGGAAGGGGTGCATTTATTCAAGTTTTAATATACATTAATCGTATTTTCCTCCAAGTTCTTTTTCAAGATTTGGCAAACTGATGGTTGGATAATGAAAGACAATGCTCTCGAAACTTTTTTCGATGTACTTATTTTTGCTCACATCACACAGATTTTGTACACGGCGCCACGGCGGTGGGTGTCGCCATGGTTGCCACTTGATTTTCCTTTCTTTTTTTTCTTTTTTTCTCTTGTTTTGTTTCTTTAAAAATAGTGGGAGGTCCAGAGGTTTTAGGTTTTTTCTTTTTTTTTCTTTTTTTTTTGAATTTGTCATTCATAATTTATTTTTTTTGACCAAGAGGTTTGTGTTCAGTTTTGGAATTTTTGGGTTTGGGGATGGGTATGGTTAGGGTTTTAAGGTAGAAGATGAAGTGGTGGGGGTTTGAGATGAAATCCCGAAAATACCCTTGCACTTGACGGTTAACGCGGACGGAGTTAGACCCAGGGACCATTTAAACACGAATTGTTTACATTGGGGACTCAATAGACACGATTTATATTTTGGGGACCAAATTGACATTTCGCGAATACTTTGGGGACTAAAAAGGTAAATAAGCCATTATGAAAACAAACCAGTGCCAAACTACGTAGGCCTCGTTTGGATGCAATCAAATGGTTTTAACGAATATTGGGTTTGGACTTAAGCTTATAATAGGTCCACATAACTCCACAAATGAGCCCCAAAAGCAAAAATTGGACAAAATATATGGCAAAGTAGTGCTCCATCCATAAGCCTAAGCAAAGCCATCTTTGTGCAAAATTTGACCATAACATCAGCCGATCTTCATCAAGAGTAAGATGAGTTTAATTCAATGATTTGGATACGACATTGTGACAGAATGGCAGTAAAGTGGCACAATAACATTGCTAGAAGAAACTAATTAAATGTCACAACTTTTGAACGACTTATATCTAAGTTGACAACTCTAATTAAGTGTGACACCTATGGCTCTTGGTTTTGGCTTATTCAGCTTTTAATTAAGCTTCTATTTATGTCAATACTCTTCAACGAATCACTAGAAGGGCTAGATGTCATATGTGGGCCGCTTGTATTGAGTCCTTCTATTGACAGCTCATTGTGCTGACAATAAGTAAGGAAAAAAAAACACACTCTTGTGTACCTTGTTATACTTTTTTAGTATATTTTCACACATTTTGATACTCTTTTTGCACATTTTAATACACTTTTAAACATTAACGACAGACCAGTAGGCTGATCTTAGAATTTTTCTTTTTTATAATACTAATGAACTGCCATGGTCATAATGTAATTTGCATTGGAAAGAGTGTGTTTATTTTTTCAACGACTAATTATTCTATGGTCTTGTGGAAAGTGTGTGGATATTTGTTTAACAGCTAATTATTCTAAGGTGTTGGAGCACTGTCACGTGATGCTTCATTACATTTATCCACCACACATTGTACTCTTTTTTAACATATTCCTATACTGCATATGATTCTTTTTTATCTATGAGGGATAACTTTCTTTTTTAGTGTGTATATATATTTGACTTATTCGTTTTTTTTTTCTTTTTTAACCGATAGAAGATAATTATATAAATGATAATCAAAACCCATACAAATCAAACAGGGCATCCATCCCCTTGGAGGGGAGATAGAAGTCACAAAGGAGGTCTAAACTCCCATTTATTGGTTCAATCAATCAATAGTTTGAATGTTGTACACCTTGTTCGGTTTGGGTTTGGGTTTGGGTTTTGGGTTTTGGATTTTGAGTAGAAAGGGAAATGAAAGTAATAATTGGAAATTAGGAGTAATGATTAGAGAGAGAAATGAGAATAATAATTAAAAATAGAGAAAATGATGAGAAAGAAATATGGATAATAATTAAGTAATAATTTAAAAATTGGGTCTTGAGACCTAAACCGAACCTCCTATAGTTCCTCCTTGGAATTTTCTTTCAAATACCATATTTATTTCCGAAATTTGATCCTAAACTCATTGTTTAGACAGAATTTGCTCAGTTAGCTTCTGAACAAGGTAGATGCTTCTGTGAAGTCTAAAGTCAATACTTAGGTGTTTCGGTGACCACAAACAAATTAAGAATCAAATGGATTTGACTGACGGTGCATATACACATACACCAGATACTCATACCCACCAAGTACGTATACATAGTGTTAAAAAAAAAGTACGTGTACATAGTCACATAGATACTCATACAGCAAGTAGTAGAGAAGTCGCCAGCAAAAAATGCTGGTGAACAGTATACATTTTTATTTTAGCTACCCATATCTCTATAAATACTCCAACAATACTAGACATAACTATATCTATATTATAAAATATTACTATTAATTTGTTTCTAGAGGGAGAAATTAGTTGACCTCAATTTCTGAAAGGGGACTGATATTGGCACTCAATGGCACTCCAAAAGGGGAGTGGTGCCAATGTCAATCCCTATATAGACTTGATTAGAGTGCTAATATCAATCCCTATAAAGTCTTTATATTCCCGTTTTGGAGAGCCATTAACAATTTGAGGAGTGCTAATATCAATTTCCTTTCTAAAATTAGGTGCCCTAATTCCAATTTTGAAGAAAGAGGGAGAAGGATGAAAAAATTTCAATGCCGAGTGGGCACTAGCTAGCACTGCCACATGGTCCAAGAAAGAGAAATCTCAACTATTTTGATGATCTGTTGATTTCTCTTTCCTAAACCTTTTTCGAGAGAACTTTTCATGTATCCTACTACTCTCCAACAATAAAACCAAAAGCACCTAGCTAGCTAGTGAACAGAAAGACAATATTGTTGTACTTTGAAGTGAGGCATAGACTCCTCTCGCTTAGTTAGCTGAAAAGCAGCCAATACACTAAAGCAAGACTAAGGGGGTGCTTGGAAGCCTCTCATTTTCAGCTTTTCGTTTTTAATTTTTTGGCTTTTTGGCTTTTTAGATTATGGTCAGAATGTATTTTGAATTTGGTAGGAGTGTTTGGGAGAAATGTGCATACTGCATTTTGGAACAGGAGTACTATTTGAGTAGTGTTGGAGAGATATGTGCGGAATACATTTTGTAGATCATTTTGTTAATCAAAACGGAAAAAGTGGAAAATTGAGAAATAGAAAGCCACAAATGAGGATAGCCTTTCTAAGTACAGACACTAAGACCACTACTATCTCTCCTGGCCAAAGAATGGGCGACCCAAATCGCGATCTTATGCATAATAGAAAACTCACACTAATAAAAAACCTAACACCCGAAGCAGCGAGTCTACCAAACTAATCGATCTGATTCGTCATTGGATTGCCACCACTGCCGCCTTCCTTCGTTAGAGAATCATATCTTCCACCACGATCGGAATTTGAATCGACACCTCAATGATGAAGGGGAAACTGAGAAAAAGGAAAAGAGGAAAACTCACAAAGAAACTCTCAGATTTGAGATCAAGAGAGAGAAAATCCTGACTGAAAAGAAGAGATTATTTAAAGCGATATGTAGAATCCATAACTAAGGAGGAAGGAAAACGTACACCCATCAGGGTAAAGCTCTCATGGAGGGTGGTGAAAACCCTAAGGGAAGGGAGAAGAAGGGAGAAAGGCGGCTATGATTTTTTATTTAGAGAGTTATGCTCTAATTAGAGAGAGAAAGTTGTCAATTAGACTATTATCTGAGAACAATTTAATGTTGAATTTCATTAGAGCTGAAAATGAGCCATGCCAAGCTGAGCAGCAAACAGTGACTTGAGTCAAACTCAAGCTTGTTCACGAGTCTCAACAAGTTCAAAATATTTATAAATTTAAGATCGTATACTGGTCTAGGATTGCAAATAGAATTTTTATTACTTACATTAATAAGTTTACACATTCACATACTAATTTTATTCAAATACAAGTTCATAGCACATGTAAAAGTTCATATATGTACTTATTATATAATACGTACAAGTATATGAGCTTATACCCATACAAGTTTATACATAAAATCTTCATTACATACCTAATTATACATATATATTCCAGGTACGTACACTACTAGAAAAAACACATTTTCCAACTAAAGTTTCTCACTAAATTAATTTAGTCGGCAATTGCTTTTTAATTGTGGAAAAAAAAATATTTAGTCGACTAAATGTATCACTATCGCCGTCTAAATAATATATAGTCAAATCTAAGCAAATAGAATATTATCAAGCTCAATCTTATTTATTAAGCGAGCCTAAAATTTAAAAATGGGTACAGTTCGTTTAGTAAAATAAACTAAATTATAAAATAAACTAAACTCAAACGAGCCCTTCCTGAATCCTCAAATAGTTCACAAATGGCGGGGATGATTTGCATCCCTAGATTATTTTTTTCCTCGGAGAAAGATGGAATTTTATTAAGAAGAAGACTGGCGGTCTAAGGACCGCATATCACTGAGAGCAAGGTTAGCGAGCCAATGGGGGACAAGACCCCCCCACGATTCGAACCTAGCACGAGATAGGGATTGCTTAGCCAATGCATGGGCTACCCTATTACAATCACGTTTCACACATCCCTAGATTCATTGATGACTCTCCTTGAGTATTCCCTAAGCATTGCTGGTGAGGACTTGCTCATAGGACACATGCAGCATTATTACCCATGTAAAGGTAATTGAGATTTTTAAGTTAGTATGAAAAAATTTAAAAAATTGTGCACATAAGTACTTTATTTGGGTAAATATGACACAATCGAAAAGTGAAAGATCCAATTTGGGATGTAGTA
Organism: Vaccinium myrtillus; assembly: GCA_016920895.1. Classification (NCBI taxonomy): domain Eukaryota; kingdom Viridiplantae; phylum Streptophyta; class Magnoliopsida; order Ericales; family Ericaceae; genus Vaccinium; species Vaccinium myrtillus. The sequence continues at coordinate 24,553,216 of CM029277.1, forward strand.
AGTTTATAAATATATATTTGCATATGTACACCCATTGGGAAATGATTTTCACACCCTCTTTTATCCCCAAACACTCTTTTTTTTTTTTTGATAACCGAGGAACAGCCCTACAATAGGCCACTAATTGGACCCACTGCATGACCCAAACCTCGGAGGGAGCTGACGCAACCTACACCAAAGGAAATTGAGATTTTTAAGTTAGTATGAAAAAATTTAAAAAATTGTACTCACCCCGGGGAATCGAACACCGACCAAAGATCCATGGGATGGGACTACCCCTAAAGTCAGGCACTTGCCCTAACCACTGGGGCAACCCCTGGGTCAACACTCATTTTCTTGTTTTTTATTCACTTGAAATTACCTAAGTGCCCTTACCTCATGAGTTACTTTTCACACATGAAGGGTAATTTGGTAATTCCAAGTGAATAAAAAAAAAAAAAAAAGAGTGTTTGGGGATAAAAGGGGGAGTGTGAAAATCATTTCCCATACCAATTTACAACTTAACAAACTCATCAACACATCTATAAGCACAAAGCTTTAGTAAATTAGTATCATAGATGAGAGAGAGCTATGAGAGATGCATTGAATGATATTTATTTTCTTTTTCATTTTACATCGTTGTAAATTAACTTGTCGCGGCAAAGAAAATAGAGAAATAAATGCATTGAGATCGCTTCGAAGAATATACTATCCTCTTAGTGCGGCAACTTGCAACTCGCGCAAACTTAACCTTCTCAGCCCCTCGATTTTTTATATAAAAATAGTTTACAAGATGCTAACTTAATTAACTCACCACATCTAACTAATCTTTCTATTTAGATGGTAGTTAACCAGCAACTGGCTAACTAACTAAACAAATCAACATGATTTGGTACAAGATTAAGTTTTCTTTAGAATAAATGCAACTTTGTAATCATCCCTTCCTTTTTTATTTATTTATTATTTTTTATGGATAGCTTATTAGTGGCTTTACCTTAAGAGAGCAATTAAGCAGTGACGTGTCTAGGACATCACCATTTTTTTTTTTTCTTCTCATGAAGTTGAAGAAATTAAACCCCAAATGTCTAGGTCTTCATCATTTTCTTCTCATTCAACTTGAGTCCCATGACTTTGCAAAAGCTCAGAGCATATTCCTTGATCTTGCTTTAACTTGGGATTAAAGGGTTGTTTATATGAGCAACTTCACGATTACAAAAAAGCAAACTTTTCACGAAGGGCCGGGCAGCTCATGTGGCAATAGAGATGAGCTGTAAACTCAGACATCTTGAATTCGAAACGAGATAACCTCTTAGGGCCAAGTCGTAAGAGAGTATCTCTTGTGAATCCCTTGATCCGGGGAGGGAATAATCAAGGTGCACGTAAGTTGGCTTGGACACCCTTCATCGTCGAAAAAACGAACTTTTTAAACATTGATTAATTACACGAGTCTTTTTCTCTCTCACAAACACAACTATTTAAAAAAAAATCAGCTTTAAATCAAAGAATAAGCTGTGGAGCTTGAACGAACTTAAACTTATTTCTTTAGTCAATGTCTTATTTTCATTGTTAGTAAAAAATAAAAAATACTCCGTAAAATCTTTTTATCAAAATATTTGACTTCTTGAATTCATTTTGAATTTTGTTTAGCCTTTGGTTAAACAATTTTACTTCTCACGCGTAATTTAAAATAATAAAAAAAGTTTGGCTAGGTAAAAAAACTAAAATTTAGGCAAAATCTTATTTGGGTACTTAACATAAATAGTTGCTAACACAATCTTATGTCTTGCATATGTTTTGATTGTACTACTATTCTAGTTTGAAAGATCAGATTGATTCAAAGTATTATGAGGGTGTGAGATTTTGCAACTGAGCTGCAAGAAGTGCTCACTTGTCATTAGTTATACTTCAAATTAAATTTTGATTATGTATTCATAGCTTTGGAGAGAAAGGGGAAAGAAAAAAAAAAAAAAGGAACTTTAGGGTAAGCAAGGAAGACAATTAGGCCAAATTTCAGGGATTCAGGGCCAACCAGTTAAGAAACTCTTTAGTGGTGACAAAGTAATGGAGAGGAAAGACAAAATCTGGGTATATAAGTGGTAGATAGTAGGTGAGTTCACGCAATTCACTAAAATGGTATTTCGGTATTTAGTCAAAAAATCTACACTATTCCAGATAAGTCATTTCCTCTGACTAAATGGTATTTTTAGTTGAAACGGGTGACATTTTGGCATGAGCCTGAAGACAAAAAATATATATCATGAACTAGATGAGCTAAGTTCTCTCTAAGAGTAAGAGCAATCCAATGACCTAACCGGCCAATTGGATGTTCTACATGTTAGGTCATGGATGGTTATCAAATGGAAGAAGAGATTGACCAAATTAGGCCAAATTTCAGAGCTAATTAACCAGCTATAAGAAACTGTTGATGGTGACAAAGTAATGGAGAGGAAAGACAAAATCTGGGGATACAAGTGGTAGATAGTAGGTGAGTTCACGCTATTCACTAAAACGGTATTTCGGTATTTAGTCCAAAAATCTTCACTATTCAAGGAACTAAATGGTATTTTTAGTTAAAACGAGTGGTATTTTGGCATTAGTCTGAAGACAAAAAAAAAAAAAAAAAAAAATATATATATATATATATATAGCGTGAACTAGATGAGCTAAGTTCTCTCAAATAGTAAGAGCAATTCAATGACCTAACCAATTGGATGTCCTACATGTTAGGTACATGGATGGTTATCAAATGGAAGAAGAGATTGACCAAGCATACACCAAAGTAAAGGCAGCATGCATCTTATCTTAAGCTCTCTTTGATAATCTTGTAGACAAGGAATTGGAAAGGCAAGGACTAGCAATCTTTCCTTGAATTTGGACACTTGTCCACTTGAGCATCACTTCTTTTTGTTCTCGGTAAAAGAAATTTTATTAATAGCCGAAAGAGAACAAAGATTAAATGGAACACGGACAAACAAGAGCTACCGGAGGCATCACTTTGGGAATGACAATACTCCCACAAGTGGAGTTAATTTGTGAATAGGATACTACACCATTCATATATATATAAAGACTGCTCATTTTATTGAAATTATATTTCCACCTTAATGATATCAGCAGGATCTTTTAACAATTTTTCTTAGAGACGCAGGGGTCATTGGCTCAACGGCTAAAACTCGGTCTATTAATCTGAAGATAATTATAAAGTTAAATCTGTTCCCACTCTACCCCTTCCATATATACTTATGGAGAGATAAGACAGATTATAAGAATTCTTTAGAGGTGACAAAAGTCATGAATGGAGAGGAAACACACATGCACTCTGGGTAACTAAGTGATGGATAAGAATTCTTTTAGATTTAGGCTCCATTTGTTTCGGGCGGAAAACGTTTTCCATGGAAAAGGTTTTCTAGAAATTAAAACGTTTTCCGCCCGAAACAAACGGAGCCTTAGTGGATGAGCTAAGTTCTCTCAAATACTAAGAACAATTCAATGGCCTAATTAACCAATTTGTAGGTCTACATGTTAGGTCCTGAATGCTTAAATGGAAAAGAGAACAAATGGAGGAGATTGAGTATAAAAGCCAAATTAAGTAGGGGCATTATCTTTTATTCATCTCTCAAAAACAAAAAAAAACAAAAAAATTCTTATGACAATATCTGGAATTAATACTAACTTTTGAAATACCATATAACAAAATCACCTTGATGTAATTTACCAATAGACGGACTCCTATAGATAAGGAATGGGAGAAAGCAAGGAGAGGCAAACCCTTTCCTTGGATTTTTCTTGCTGTCAATTTAAGCATCACCTTTTGGACTGACTATACTCTTTACTTTCAAGTGAAGTTTATGTTGGAGTACTTGCCCCCAAAAAAAGTTCATGTGAGAATAGGTAGAGTTGTCAAACGGGTCGTGCCGTATTGTGTCAGTTCAACCCACTTAGCTTCATGTTAATCGTGCTCCGTGTCATGTTGTGTCATTTACTTAATCATGTCGAACCATGCCGTTTATTTACTTAATTATACCGTACCATGCCGTTTTTTAATCGAGTTTTGCCAGAAAAAACAAACCGTGTAACAATTATATCTATATTCTTATCTATACGATTTTGAAACAAATAATTGTTAAATAATATTTTTTTTATATAGTATAACTTTTATAAAATTAGTGATGTTTATGTAAAACTAATTTTAGTTTTCTATGATTAATGACATAGAGAGTCAATTTATTTAATAAAAAAATTTTTGCCCGTCTAGTACCATGCCGTATATCCCCGGCCCACTTCCATCCTGTACCTGTGCCTGTGCCTGTGCTGTGCCCATTTAAAACCTCTAGGAATAGGAATAGGATACGTACACAAGTCACACATGAGCGCTGAATATCGCTCAATTGAAAGCGCATTTATACTGACAATGATATCAGCAGAATCTTTCTACAACTTTCATTGGAGTATAGGGGTCAATGGTTCAGTGGCTAACACTCGATTCTTTAATCTTGAGATTGCGGTTAGAATTTGAAGACAAACCCATCTGTGCAATTGATGATTAAAGGATCGTGACTTTATTAATAAGAATTAAGCTAGGTGTACTTCTTGTGGTATTTTGATCATAAGGGTTACGGGTTTGGAACACATAAAAAAACATCTTCGTACATAGAGTACATAGTAAAATTTTAAGTGTATCTAAAGAATTGAGGTGGGAGAAGGGCCTCAAACGAGCCGAGTTTTGTTTTGTTTGAGCGTTTGTTTTAATTTAACGAGCCCAAAACTTCGCTCTTCATTTCATTTCCATAAACGAAATTGAATCCCTTAACAATCCGAGCCAAACTAATTTACTTTCTGGCTCTTTAAATGAAAGAAATTTTGCGAGTTGAAATTAAACGAGCCTTCAAACTCGAAATTCGAAACTAATTAATTAAGAAACGAGCCAAACCGCGAGCTGCTCGTGAGAAGCTCGGCTCATTTGCAGTCCTAGAGTCTCGTGTTTTGAATTGCCCGTAAAACTATCTAACTCCATGTTCTGTCATTGCATGTGGTAGTCACAGGGCAGTGCAATGAGGTGGGCGCAAAGGTTCAAAGTTAAAGTTGTCATGACCAAGACACAAGTGCCCAACTGAACTTTCTAAGATATCAAATTCCTTCACATAGCTTGGATTACACTTATGGAATGGCATCATTACTTGATACCCATTCTTTAGTATAACAAACAGTAATTGATAGGGTAGTTGTTAGGCAAAAAAAAAAAAAAAAACAGAAAATTGGCCTAAAGGCCAAGTTTGGAGATATAAAGGGTTTTTAATCCAGTCTAACTTATTTTAATGCCTCTAATACATTGATGAGAAATTTTTGAAGGCTAGAAAAAATTAGACAAAAATACCCTTAATGAAATATTGCGGCGAGAGGAAAAATGTCGTGCGCCCTGACCGAACTTGCTTTGCCGAAACTTGGACTGCTACTGCTCTGACCGAACCTGCTACTGCTCTGACATGTGGGAATCGACGACTTTGGGTGATGAGAGAAAATTGTGTGTGGGTAATATGATGTGACAAAATTGAATTAAAAGTAAAAAAGTACAGGAAAGAGGGACTTTTGTTTTGGTCTAAGCGTTTATCCATTGGACAACACAAAATTTGAAATGAAAGTATAAATTGGGTAGGTAAAAGAGTTGTCATCATCTATTCCGTAGAAAGAACTTTTACTCCACTTTCTTCCAAATGTACATACATTATTTAGAGAATGCTTCTCGAATTTTGGAGTCTTTCTATCCTATCCTATAATAGTGTATTGAAATGTGTAAAAAAAAAGTGTACAAGGACATGTGAAAATGTATTAAAAATGTGTAAAAGGTGTATTGAAGTGTGTATTTTATTTGTTTGTTTGTGTGCTTATTGTATGCTCATTTAACACGCGTTAGCAAGACCCTTTTTAAAACAAGTCAGTGGAGTATTTGATTCTCACCATAACTCCTTATAAAAGTTCAAAAAAAAAAAAAATATATATATATATATATACAAGAAGTTTCCTATGAGGGCTCCCTCACAAAAAAAAGTGCGGGAAAATAGTTGTGAGCCGTTGGATCGCGTGAAGGGCATAGGATCCAACGGCCCACAACTGTTTTCCCGCACTTTTTTTGTGAGGGAGCCCTCACAGGATATTTTCTGGTATATATATATATATATATATATATAACTCCTTATAGTTCAAAAGAAAAAAAAATCACAACTCCTTAGTTAAATGTACAAGCACTTTTTGTCCTTGTTTTTTTACTATCCTAAGTGCATTTGTTATTTTGCGTCGATTTTTTTGTAAATTATTAATTCAACAATCCACAAAAAATTAGATTATTTTTGTGTTTAATGTTTCTTTTTTACTATATAACAACAATATACGGTAATCTGTTGTTATTGACATGAAATAAAGGTCAGATTCCAACAGATTATCATATATGTATGTTTTGCTGGCATGATACAGAGTACAAATCTTCACATATTGGGTAATTTGTTGCTGTTATTTGCATGAAACAGAGGCCAGATTGCAATAGACTACCTTATGTGCCAATCGTTAACAGATAACGTTATTTGCGCAACTAGATCTGAAAAAAAATGAAAAAATCATTTTTTGTGTTAGCCAAACAAGGCCCTTCCCGGAAGGTCAACAGATTACGTCATCTGCGCAATTAGATATGAAAAAAAAAACTGAAAAATTTCATTTTTTTGCTAGCCAAACAAGGCCCTTCCCAGGGTATTTTTGTCACCTATTGCCCAAATGTCCTGTTGGCATTATAGAAAAAGTTGATATCCTTATTGCATGAATAACTCTTATACTATGTTCTTCTTGAAGAAGCTCCCAAAAAACCCTTGCTTGTGGCCAAAAAAATAAAAGACACGAGTATAAAGTAAAGAATATATTGACTAAATAGCATGCTTAAACGAATTCATTAAGTCAATTGTTGTGCTGAAAACTGAAGTATGAGAATATAAATAAATTAACGAGCAAACAAAACACAAGATTTCCGTGGTTCTCCTCAAGTATAAAGCAAAAATGTACGTCCACGAGGAAAGAGCAAGAAGATTCATTGTAAACGGGGAGAGAAACAATGAGCCGACTGTAACTCATTTTGAAGCATCCACAAGATTTCTAGGGACAAAAGTCTCAAAATACGGAAGAGACAACCACAAACTCTCTAATATTGAAATTCCAAAAAAAAGACAAAACCCTAGAAGTCTCAAAGCCTCAATTTAATAAGAAAGTACAAAAAATTATGTCAAAGACCACTTTAAAAGGCGTAGCCGCACAATTCAGCATTGGCAGTCCGGACCAAGGTCTTGCTGGTTTGAACCAGGGAAGCAACAACCTTCCAGAACAAAACAGATCTATTAGTCCGGACAAGACTTTACCTGGTTCGAACTAGAGAAGCTACAACCGACTTCGCGCACCGAATTTCATACTTTCTTCGAATGTCTTGAATTCAAGGCACATCTCCAACAAATCTCCACCTTGACTTGAATTCCCTCCAAGTCAACGACATAGACAATCATTTCCATACTCGCTCTTTCACACAATGCCCCCCAAGGGGCAGTCTAACACAGGGCACCAATGGCACCATCTACCAAGGCTCAAGCACCTGCTTGACCTTGCCAACACGACTCAGGAAACCCAGTTGCATATGCCTCCAAATTGACCCTCCATCTTCAAATGGGCACCTCACACCCAATGCATCCATTGCTAATGCCAACGAGGATCCTCTCAAGCTCCACCCGAAGCTAGAAGTTGAACTACACCACAGAAATAATCCTCCCGGCGAACAACTGATAGGTGCTTAATTGTATCCAATTAAGCTCTCTAACTTATACTTGCAGGTTCATTTATGTTGTTACTTGGTGCAGATTAATTAGTTTAATGTGTTTGTAGGCTTTGGAGATCAATGAGTGTAGACACCCCAATTTTGACTCGGGAAAGGACTTAAGCATTCTCGATGATGAGGAGTAAGTCAAGAACAATACTTAAGCTTGAATAAAGGCCTCGAACCCATCGAAACACCTCAAAACCCCCAAAACAAGAAAGAGGTCTGGTGGACCACTTGAGTGCTCAAGTGGATTAGAGCGCTCAAGTGAAATCCAATCGAGCACTCAAGTGGACTTGAGCGCTCAAGTGAACCTAAGTGCTCAGGTCAAATCCATTTGAGCGCTCAGGTCGGGTCCACGTGGCAAAATCTTGCAGATCGTCTCTTGAGTGTAATCATGGGATTCTTCTGATATTTTGGCTCATTGGCCCCCAAAACACGTTTTCCTCATGCCTAATTAGCCTAAAATAACCTTCTAGGCCCCTAACCCACCTTTAAACTCCAATTTCATCCCTAAAATCCTTCTATAAAAGCCCCTCTTCTTTCTCACTTGGCACTCTCTCTCTCTCTCTCTCTCTCTCTCTCTCTCTCTCTCTCTCTCTCTCTCTCTATAATCAGACCATCTCTCACTTCTTCCACTCTTCTGATCATCAAGTTAAACTCAACAACTGATAGGTGCTTAATTGTATCCAATTAAGCTCTCTAACTTATACTTGCAGGTTCATTTATGTTGTTACTTGGTGCAGATTAATTAGTTTAATGTGTTTGTAGGCTTTGGAGATCAATGAGTGTAGACACCCCAATTTTGACTCGGGAAAGGACTTAAGCATTCTCGATGATGAGGAGTAAGTCAAGAACAATACTTAAGCTTGAATAAAGGCCTCGAACCCATCGAAACACCTCAAAACCCCCAAAACAAGAAAGAGGTCTGGTGGACCACTTGAGTGCTCAAGTGGATTAGAGCGCTCAAGTGAAATCCAATCGAGCACTCAAGTGGACTTGAGCGCTCAAGTGAACCTAAGTGCTCAGGTCAAATCCATTTGAGCGCTCAGGTCGGGTCCACGTGGCAAAATCTTGCAGATCGTCTCTTGAGTGTAATCATGGGATTCTTCTGATATTTTGGCTCATTGGCCCCCAAAACACGTTTTCCTCATGCCTAATTAGCCTAAAATAACCTTCTAGGCCCCTAACCCACCTTTAAACTCCAATTTCATCCCTAAAATCCTTCTATAAAAGCCCCTCTTCTTTCTCACTTGGCACTCTCTCTCTCTCTCTATAATCAGACCATCTCTCACTTCTTCCACTCTTCTGATCATCAAGTTAAACTCATACAATCACAATCCACACCAAAAATCATCCATCTAACTCTTAGTCATGGCTTGAGAGTCCATCAAACATCTCAAAACTTCAAGTTTCAGTCCATTTCCTCCCCTTTAAACCCAAAATCAGTCCATACTTTGCACAAATACTCCAACCTTGAGTCATTTCCACTTGAAAAATCCCACAAAAAGCTCATAAGACCTTAAGTTACTACCCAAAAACCCAGAAAACGTACTCAAAGCTCATTATCCAGCCATGCATTAGTCATCCAAGATCAAATCTAGCACTATTCCACCCAAGAAATCCCATACCAAGTTTTTCTCTCACTAGAAACCCACACCAAGGTCTCATTTTAAGCTTAAAAGGTAGGAATACCTTAGTGAATGTACTGTTTTTGCTTCCCGAGGGAACCAAACAAACTTAAAATGGTTCCTCATACCAACTTTGAGTTTGTTTTGGTCATAAATCACAAGGAAAAAGTGTCTTGAAAATCGCAGCTTTAAAACCCACCTGAGCACTCAGATTCATCTGAGCGCTCAGGTCCATTTGAGCACTCAAGTCCATTTTGCTATATCTCTTTATTTCGTTGATTTTATTTGATGTTCTGATTTGTTTACTCATTTTGATAAATGTTGGTGCTAATATGAGGTCTTTTGAGGTCTGGTCAGCCTTTTAGGTGGACAAAGTTCATACTTTCAATATTCATCTCTCTAAAAAATGATAACAAAACCCCTTGTAAACATGATAAATGGTGGCAAATAGAGGCAATATGCTGAAAAGTATGAAAGGTAAAGGCTGAAAGTTGTGTTGATTTGAAGGCTTAAGTCATTACTTGAGCATTCAAGTCAATACCACTTGAGCACTCAAGTCCATCCGAGTGATCAAGTTCATATGAGTGCTCAGATCCTCATTTTCTTTTTATTCTCTTATTATTGATAAAAGATAAGTTCAAATCATCCTTTATTTGTCTTTCTTGTTGTTTAAACCCAAGATGGGTCTGTTTGTGGTCAAATCTCTTCATGCAAAGGCTGAAAATGAGTTTTCAGGTACATTTGTTGTGAAAACAGGGTTCATGAGTGTTGAAACATGAAAAACAAGCATTAAATCTGAAAAAGGAAGGCAAAATGGTAACAGCAAGTGAAACGTTCATTTGAGTGCTCAGGTCCACTTGAGTGCTCAAGTCCAGTCCACCTGAGCGCTTAGATCCACTTGAGCGCTCAAGTCAGTTCATCTGAGCACTCAAATCATGATCAGCAAAGAGACCCCTTTTATTCATAGCTGTTCTTATTTATCATGTTATGTTTAATGTGGCTTCAGTTTATAACCATATAATTCTATCTCAGTCTGTTCACATATAGGTTATCACTCATCTCCTTCGTTTAGCACATATGGCATGTGATTATTCATGTTCATGTTCATTTTAAGTCCATGTAGAGTCATGATTTGCATTCATCATACATCTCATGCTTTCTCAATGTATCTCACGCATTATAAATAAACACTTAGTACACATCCCACAAGCACCCATCGAGTCACGCGCATCTTTACTTGTGATTTCGTTTATTTGTCTTCCCATTCCCCGTACCCCTTTATGTGAATAAGGTTAAATAATAAATATTTTACAAATCCCACAAATGCTAAGTAGAGACTGACTCTCTGATCGGGCGAGAGGGGTGCCATAAAACTCTTCCCCTCTCGTAACCAAGCTCCCGAACGTAAGATATTATGGTGAAGACGGACTGGTTCTAATCCTTATCCAAAATAAGGCACGAGTCATTCGAGTTCAGTTCCTTGGGGATAATCCGCAAAAACTCAGGTGGCGACTCCGAATCGAATTCCTCGGAGGGGTGTCCATAACCTGGCGACTCCGCTGGGGACTCTAGTTAATGTATATTTTGATTTAATTACACTTGAGTAATTTCTTCGAAATATGCATTAATTAAGAGGGTTTGACTTGAAAGGTTTTTGTGGGATTTTTAAAATGTTTGTTTTTCAACTTTTGCATTGCACGTGCATTGTTACTAGCCTCGCTCGCGTGTTTTGGCAATCCCACCCGGCTTGCCGGTGACGGGGAATCCCGAAATGCTTAGCACCCCCCGACTGTGATAAGGCATAATTGTCGCTATTACCATCGTTTTGCGGTATCCTTGGCGGTGGGAGACAACTTTGGCTTTGAGTCTGGGGTACCCTTTGAAACCAAAACCGGCCTTTTGCATATAGATAACCATAGAACCCCACGTTAGGTGACCAACCCATGTGTTAGGATTATGTACTCCACTCTGTTACGTGTTATGTGTTACTGTTTTCCTCAGCTTGCCATACTGCATACATGCATGCATTTGCATCTGGACATATAGTCGTCCGTGTCCCGTGCACCTTTAGTCTAGTATAGGCTAGGTCCCGACAATTAGTAGAAGGCTGCCCCTGCCCGATGATGAGTCGTGCATTCCAAATGCACGTTGTTCTCGCAAATTAGTCCTTAGGACGACCGGACATGGGAAAATTTGAACCGTCGGATTCTTGACAATAATCTAACCGAATTTAAGAGTGATTAACCCGTATTTAGGAATTATTGCTCCTAAATCTAGGTTTAGATTCTTGATGGGGATCTGTAAAGTCGTGTTTTCCCAAATCCGTGCGTCTAACGTAAAGGACTTTTTGCTTAAAAGAAAACTTGAGGATTGGGGCAATCTTCGAAAGCCGTTAAACTCATTCTAGGAGACTTTAAATCCATGGGGTTTGAGATGCCTCCGGTGTCTGTCATGGCCGAACGGCGACCCGTGTCTCGAACTATCCTTAGGGTCATTAGTATCTGGATTACAACACCTTATTGCTCTGTCTCGGATGGTCAAGAAAGGTTAAGGGCTATGGTTTCAACATTTAGGCTGTAGGTTGATAAACCGTACCTACTGAGTATTGACCTACCTGTGATGTTGTTAAATTATCTGTGCAATGGCTTTATGTGAGATTCAAAACCGGTAGACTAATCCTAGGATAGCTTTATGATAACCTATAGAATAGATGTCAGTCTAGGAGACTTTAAATCCATGGAGTTTGAGATACCTCCAGTGTTCGTTGTGCTCGAACGGCTCCCCGTGTCTCGGGCTAGCCTTAAGTACATTTGTATCCGGATTTCAACAAACTTATTGCTCTGTCTCGGATGGTCTAAAAGGAGATTGGCTCTGATTCCACAAAGCTTGGAATTTAACCTGCCTGTCATGACTTATTCATGGTTGTTGTTTCGAACATCCGTGCAATGTCTTAAGTGAGACCGAGACCAGTAGTCTAGATCTTAGGATAACACGACAACGATGCATACACAACATTTCCTTCAATAAATCCAGGGGCACAATTTGAGTTTGACCTTTTTTCTTTACTGTCAGTTCCGAGCCATTGGTCCCAAGAAAGAAACCTTGCAACTCCCTGAACAAAAGTTGACTCAACCCAAAACCTCAAGACATGGATGTTCCGGCTGAAATCGAGGCACTCAAGATGGTTGTGAACAACCTAGGCAATCAAATCACCCAACTCATGATTATGGTGCAAGACATCCGTGACCGTCTCCCAAAGGTCCAAGAGAATCTTCAACGACCCGAAAAAAGTCCAGAAATGGCCGTAGCTCTGGCCAAGATCTCTGAACTAGAGGAATCTATCATGAAAGGATTCTCAAACCCATAGGCTTCAAGAATTTCATTGGCACCAGAGATGTGGAGATGCACCACTCGGACGTCGAAAAGGACAACTTCAATCCAGAAAGCGAAAAGGTTTACTCCGAGAAGAGCAGCGCACTATTTACCAACCACAACCATGCAAACGCCACCCCCAACTCCTCAAATATCAACCCCAACATCGCAACCAGCACAATCAGCAAAGCCAAACCAACCACAACTATAATCCAAATCAACCGGCCCAAAGACCAACCAAGAAAATTCTCTCAATTCCCCACACCCTTGTCCTCGGTCTATGAGGAGCTCCTCATGGCCGGTCTTCTTAAACCACTCCCTCCAACTCTTCCACCTTGAAAGCTCCCAACTAACCATAACCCAAATGCCTTCTGCGCCTTCCATCAAACGCCTGGCCATATGACCGACGAGTGTCGCCGCTTCCATCATGAGATCCAAGATCTCATTGAAAACAAAACCATTCTTCCTTCATCACAAAACCTAAATGCCATGCCCAAACCATTGCCCGAGCACCAACAAAATCTCGGGATCAATCAAACCAGTCTCACCTCCACTAAAAACGGCCCTTCGAGCTCCACCAACAATGATCCCAACCAAACTAAATTGATCAAGAACCAAACCAACCGCCCTCAAAACCGACGAAGATAATTTTCCCAACTTTCTGCACATTTGCCCTCGGTCTATAAAGAGTTTCTCATGGTTGGTTTCCTTAAACCACTTCAACCAACCCCACCTCCACAAAATCCCCCACCTTCCTACAACCCAAATACCTTCTGCATCTACCACAAAACACCCGGTCACCCTACCAAGAGATGCCAACGCCTTCGTCACGAAATACAAAATCTCATTGACAACGAATCCATCTCTGCTCCACTGATGAAGCCGAACACCTCGCCGAACCAATGAATCATCGATGGCCATGCAGTAGTTCAATTTTCCACGAGTCTCGGAAGTCTTCAAGTGTCAAGTCAAGTTCTCACTTTTGATTGAATCAGTTTGTATTTCGAGTCTGTTTATGTTTTTGCTTTTTACACTATCTTGCATATGAACAAGTTTCTTCAACTTTCCCTTCAAAGCCTTGTGTGTTCCTTGTTGCACCAGCAAAGCCTTCATCTTGATATGCCATAAACATGAAGTGCTATGTCCATCGAACTTCTCAACTTCGAAACGAGTCTCCATCAAGACAATAACCAAACACAGCGAAAAACAAAAGCCTCGGTTTGAGCCCGGAGCTCTGATACCAATTTGTTGTACCAAAATCTGAAGTATGAGAATATAAACAAATAAACAAGCAAACAAAATACAAGATTTATGTGGTTTCCCTTAAACATAAAGCAAGAAAGGTATGTCGACAGGGAAAGAGCAAAAGGATCCACTATAAACGGGGAGAGGATCAATGAGATGGCTATATCCATAACTCAATGTGAAGCATTCACAAGTTATCTAGGGACAAAAGTTTTAAGAACAGGGAAGAGACAACCACAAACTCCCCAATGTCTAAATCCCGAGAAAAGACAAAACCATAGAAGCCCCCAAAGCCTCTATTTTATAAGAAAATACAAAAACTAGGTCAAAAACCACTTTAAAAATGCGTAGCCGCATACTTCCGAATTTCGCACTTTCCTTGAACGTCTTGAAATGAATAATTTCTCGAGACTCGGTGGTGTTCAAATTCTACTGAAATATAAGTTAGAAGATGCATCCTTCTGTGACCACTCATGTTCTCTGTTTTTTTATTTCACATTTGGGGTGGGGGACCATATGAAGTATAAGAAAACTTGTCTGCCAAAAAAATACAAAATACAAAATATTTTGGGACAATATCTAATAAAAACAACTCTTTCTAGAAAATCAAAACCATAGCATTCTTTGATGAAAGTATTAGAATCGGACTACGTAAACAACTAACCAGCATATAAACACTCAGGATCTTAAATGCTATGGATCATAAAAATAAGCTAGTCCTCTCTCTCTCTAACTCTTCGACTCCCTCTTCCTCAACCAGATCTGCTGCAGCCGCTTAGGGGGGAGGCGCCGCCTCTTCCCCTCCTCCCCCCAGGCTCCTTTCTCTCCTCCCTCTGCTGGTTTCCTCGTCTCCATTGCGGTTGCCTTCCCTCCGATCCTCCTCCTCTCTGTTGGCGGGTTGTTGCGTGGACCGCCGGTCCTCCCTCCGGGTTCACTCTTGAGTGTTTCTCCGGCTTTGCTAAACGGCTTGGGTGGACTCACGGACGTCGGTCTTCGCAGCAATAGACCCATGTATTTCCTGCGATTTCTGCGTTTGGTGATGGCGGACAGCAGCTTCTTGGTGTTGGTGGTCGAGACGTTCTCCGGTGTTGCAACTGGGTCTTGCTCCCGGAAGCCGACGATCCTGGTTTGTAGCAGCGGCATTTCCTTCTTCAAGTGGCTGTAGTTTGGCGGGTGTTTTCTGCTGTTTGGTGACGTTTGGCGGCTCGCAGCTTTGGGTTTTTTGTTTTTTTGCAGGGTGCTGTGGTTGTTGTTGATCGGCGGCGGATGGTTTGCGGTGGCAATCAGCGGTCGTGGCGGCGTTGGTTGTCACATGTTCGCTGCTTAGGGTTTCTCGTTTTTGGGCTTGGTCCATCGTGCGGATTGTAATGTTTTATTTGGGTTCTTAGACCTATGGGGGTGTGGGCTTCGGCATTAGGGGAGGGCTTTGGCCCGCTTTGGTTGGCTTCTTGCCAATCGTGTTTTGGGTCTCGGTTTACGCATTAGTTTCTTTGAACTTTATGCGTTCGCCTTGTCCTATTAGTCATTGTTCCTTTCCGATGATTAATGAAATTTTTTGCCTTTCAAAAAAAAAAAAAAAAGCTAGAGAAAAAGGGAGAAAAGAAGATAAAGAACACATAGATATACGAGGTTCGTCAACTGTCTACTCTTTAAGAGGCAAACTAGTTCACGATTATCAATGGAGGTAACCCTCAATCTCTCTCTGCAAGTTACAACTACTTTTTCTCTCATAACATGGTGTTATAACACTAAAAAACTAATTCAAGGCTTTACATACGGTTGTCCGGACGGTCATCCGAATGATAGCCCACCGTTTGGATAGCCATCATCCTAACATTGTCCTGACACCGTCCAAACAGAAATTTCTGCAAGTTCTCGTTTCTGATCCTCTTCGAGGTCATCTTGGACGTTCGTCCGAAAGGAAATTGCTACAAGCGAGAAATTCGCTTCGCACCCAACAATCTTATTTTTGGAAATAAATTGCACATGCAAAACAAAACGGTGAGGGACACAAAATGAGATTTTGGAATTTTGATTATGATTTTTGGTTTCTGAAAACACCAAGTAAATGAAAACAAAAGGATACAACCACATAGAGCAATGCTTAAACATTTTGTTCCTAAAAGAAGATAATAATTCGTCCATTATAGTCACCGGCCAATGTATATAAGCAACATAATGTGCATGCACATGTTGGTTACTTAAAAAAAACCTTATGTTAAAAAGCAAATTGGTTAGAGACACTTTGTTTGTGTTGTTTCTCTAGCTTCCCCTGCATAAACCAAAAAAGAAAAAAAATAGTAAACTGTTTAGAGACAAATTACAGGCAAACAATGCACTAAATGCCGGCTAAATAAGGTACAATAAAGAAGAGATTTATTGAAGCTGATAGGTTGCCAATTGTCCAAAAAGGTCAAAATGTTATGATATGAGTCCTACAATGTATATCTATATGGGCAGAGGTGTGTAGGGGCCTGCTATTAAATATAATCTAATTGTTATTTGTATAATCTAATTGCTACTCATGGCACCTCAAAAAATTGTGTATATTTTCAAATGTACTATAGTTGTGAAAATAAATAATTGATTGAAAGATATAAGCAATTAAAATTGGCACGCATGCACGTAAATGGACTAGAAATTCGGGACAGAGGGAGTATAAAAAAATTTGGAAATCTAAATAATTTTGATTCGATATAGCTAAATATTAAAATAATTCTATATTGTCATGCAAATTTTTCTCAATTTCTTCCATAGACGAAAAAAAGAGTTTATTACTATTAAATTATAATCTAATTGCTATTTAGATTAGTATAAACAAATTTGGAAATCTAAATAATTCTGAGTAGACATAATTAAAAATTAAAATAATTCTATATTGTCATGTAATTTTTTCTCAATTTCTTTCATAGACGAAAATAATTGCACATGGTTGTTGTACTTGTCGACCAAAAAATAAAACAATGTCGTATACAGTATAGTAATGTACTACACAAGCTACACGATCGATATACATTTTTGGTTGCAATTATTTTTCTTAAGTTGCCCCCTTCGGTTTAATATTCTGGCTCTGCCACTGTATATCCACCTATCTAATATCCTCCCTCTCGTACAATCCCGTCTTGCATGCAGAGATTTAAATAACTATTCATATTTGTGAAAGATTCAAAGGAGGGAAACATAATGCAAATAGGAAATCAATGCCGATTGAGAAAATTGAATCGACCTCTCTCAACTTAAGCTCTGATACTAACTAAGTTACCAATTGTCTCAAGGGCTTAAAAAAATGGGTCCAATAATGTACATCAAGCTACCTAATTTTCAGCATTGCTGTTAGTGCAATGAGAGCTGGCTTGAGCATCGACTATTTTTTTTTTATGTCTAAATGTCCGGACAAATTTATGCACACCTTAGACTGAATCCTAGACTACCAACAACTAATTGCCGGCACCGTCACTTTTTCACTTCTACGCTGGCCAATCCTCAATGATGTTATAGTCATCAACTAAAATCTAAGTCTTTTTTTTCTTCATTAAAGTCTACTGCCTAATTGACACTATAACAAAGCACCAAAAACCCAGACAGGTTGTACTAATAAACTATTCAAGCTGCAACATGCCATAATTTATTGACTTATAAACTAAGGAATATACTTTTGAAAGAAAATGCTACAATACACACCCTTTATTTGGGTGTGTATCATACACACTCCCACAAAAGTTATGATTTTTTTTATAAAAGTTACGAGCCACACCAAAATGTTACGAATCATATTATTAAAAAGTTACTACGAAAAACTAAAAAAATGTTACGATTGTGAATGAGGTGGAACAATCTGAACCATACAATAGCTGCATATTCTATCAACGAAGGTGAGCTAATCAAACTGCATAGCTCGTTTTACCTGCCAATTAATAAGCTCGATTACCAATAAAATGTACTTGGTGGAGATCTATAAAATCAGTTGAAGTAGTAGATGCGGATTTTAGAAACAAAAATGATAGGTACACACCCATCTCAACCACTCCCCACCACACCCTCTCTCACATGTATGATGGGGCCCACCCGGTGGGTCCCAGTGGGCCCCACCACACATGTGAGAGAGGGTGTGGTTTTAGAAAGTAGCTAGACCTTAGATCTTGGATGTGAGAAGGGAAAAAGTCAAAGGAAAAAAGTAAGAAAAATTAGTTTCACAAATCTATTTCATTCCATTCACTTCGCAATTTGTACAAGAGCAATGCTACAAACACAACTTCAAAATACAACTCCCAACGTAATTGTATCTAGAATCGTTGAATGCACATGAACCCACTATCTAATGGTTCCATTCCATACACAGTTGTGTCCGGAATTATAGTTTAAAGTCGTGTTTCTAGAATTTTTATTTCCACAAATATAAGATCAAAGTAGTTATAGTAGAAGGAAAAGTAGGAAAGGAAAGAGAACCAAAAAGTAAAAGATACAGTAAACAAGAGGGATAGAAAAGTGGAACATTTGGTAGTGGATACAAGGAAAGAAATATGCCAAGAAATGGTTGCACTTGCAAAAGAGCTTCAAATGTGGACTTGTAGCACCCCCAATTACATCATGAATCACTTAATTATAGGGTAGGCCATCTGTAATTTACCTTCTCCCAAGTTTATTTTCTACCAAATCACTCAATGTAATCTCATTGCAAATTTACCAAACCACCATTTGATTCTTACAATGACTAGGTGGGCTAGAGAATCATATGGGAATTTTGTGGTTCACAAATTAGATGGTACATGGACCAACCTTGAGTGATCTTTGTATAGGAGTTCTTTGGTCACAAATAAAGTGTTTGTGAGCTTACTCCTATGGGAGTACTTTATGAGTATGACAGACTACCCACCCTCGGTAGTCGTAGTATGGGAGCCGGACTCTTTTGTGGTTTTATGGCCACACGCGCTTGTACGTATGAACTGCTATTTATTGGTTGTACCCAGCTTCTTGATAAAAGACAACCGGAGACGGGTAGCAACAATTGTTACGGGACAATTCATACTACGACTCCAGCTCATCTTGATTCACGGCGTGAAGTTCTCCATGTACGGTACTAGCGTTACTAGATTCATTTTGGCATTTTTTTTGTCCGGTTCTCAACACGTAAAGACTCTTCCGCTCACTCTAACACAAACATAAAGAGAGAGTCTCCAAAAGAATAACTTCCAAGGAGTAGCAAAACAAAGGAAAGAATAGTACTTAAAGAGGGGCAAAGAAAAGCAAAGCAAAGCAAAGGGCAGTTATATAGTTTTAGACTTTTAGTAGTAGTAGTAGTAGTGGTGGTAGTAGTATAGTAGGAGGTTGCTAAGCCATAGGGATGTTCACTTTTTGGCAAATCTGAGCCGTAAGACCTATGAGGTTGGCGTAGGATGCTCAGTTGAGTACACGTACTACTATCTTTGCTCTTTACCGCTTTTTAATCTTTGCTTCCTTGCATGGATTTCTCCTCCAAATATAGTTAACATAGAGAAAGTAAGATGTGAGAGAGAGAGAGAGAGAGAGAGAGAAGCCGCTCTCACTTTTAATTTTTCTCCTTTTCTCAAATCCATCATTAGCAACAAAGGCAACAAACCCATCTCTTCGAATTTGATTTTTTCTTCGTACTCCAACTACCAAGTGCTAGAAAGTGAGAGAGTCACTCAACACATGCACTAACTCTCTTTCTTTGCTTCCTCTGTACATCAGATCTTGTTCTTACCCCAAAAACCAATGAAATCTGAGATGGGTTTTCTTTCAATCAGTTCATTATCAATTAAAACTTGAATTTCGACATTAGATTTCAGCTTCCAATCCATTTTTCTGATCTGGGTCTTCGTGAAATTGTCATATTTTAACTTGCTCCTCTGTTTCATTGGCATTTTGGATTGCTACACTCTAATGAGATCGAAATTCTGCTTTGGTTTCAATCAGGCTTGAATTTTCTTACGCAAATTGTCATCAGTTCAGTGGAATTTCCTCTCAATTTCAGCTTTCAATCCAGTTTCTGATCTGGGTCTGCCAAAAAAATTTCCTCCTGTTTCATCAGCATTTTCTATTAGAACACTCTTTTGAGATCAGAATTTTAACTTCGAATCTCAGAATTCTGTGTTCAGATTTGAATTTTCCTGGGCTAATTCTAATCTGTGCAACTTTATTAAGCTGTTTTCCAATCAAATGGAAGAAGATCAAGAGATGATCAAACATATTTGCAAATTATGTGACAAGAGCTTCCCATGTGGAAGATCATTAGGAGGTCATATGAGGTCTCATGTGATAAACTCATCAACAGCTGATCAAACTGATGAAAAAAAGCTCACAAGAAAGAAGCTCTCAAATCTCACCAATGGCCTGATCGAAAGCAACGAAGATAATGGTTATGTCCTGAGAGAGAATCCAAAGAAGACTTGTAGATTTGCTGATTTGAATGAAGATTCTTTGCTTCATCACAAATTCTGTAAGCAATGTGGGAAAGGCTTTTGCTCATGGAAAGCCTTGTTTGGTCACATGAAATGTCACTCAGAGAAGTTCTCAAACAGTTTGGAGGAGGATTCTTGGACTAGTGCTAATCAATCCGATACTGAAACTGCAGCGGCTGCGGCTCCGAATCGGAAGAAGAGGTCAAGGAGAGTGACAAGGTACATATCCACCACCACCACCACAAATTCTTCCTTCTCTGTGGCTAACAACAACAACAATGGTTCTTCCTCTGCTTCTGAGATTGATCATCAAGAGCAAGAGGAAGTTGCTTTGTGTTTGATAATGCTTTCTAAGGATGTAGGTAGCAAGAATAATTGTTTGAATTCTGTTGATGAATCTTCTGATAACAATTTCGAGCTACTAGAAGCTGGATCATCGATTCGAAGTAATCAGGTTACTAAAAATGAGGGGAAGAACTCTTGGTCTAATGGAGGTGAGGCTGTGAAAAAGTTTAGGAAGCTCAGAAATGGGAAGTTAGAGTCTACTGCTTATGATTCTAATTCCAATGGACAATTTGATTTGAAACAAGCAGAATATGGTGCTTCCCAAGATTCAAAACTGAACAAGTCTGAGTTCCACAATCATGGTTTTCTTGGACATGATAAGTCTAAGAAGTGCAAAGTGGAAGATGGAAGTAGACTTAAGGTATCTGAAGTTGAAACGGGCAAGGATTTGGTGAACGAAAATGGAGGGATGGATCAAGCTGAATTCAGTTCCAAGAAGCCTAATCTGAATCCTAAGAAGCTTAGAAATGGGAAATTGAGCAAGTCTGATTTTCGCGATAAGGGGTTTCTTGGAAATGGTAAGTCCAAGAAGTCTAAAGTGGATGATAAAAGTAGATTTGAGGCATCTGAAGTTGAATTGAGCAAGAATTTGGGGAAAGAAAACGGGCTCGAAGATCAAGCTGAATTCAGTTCTAAGAAGCATAAGCTGAATTCTAAGAAGCCAAGAACTGAGAAGTTACTAGAGTCAACCATTTTGGAATCCAATTCTCAGTTTGATAGCGTTTCTGGGATTTCAAGGAATGAGTCTAAACCAAACAAGTCAGGTTCTCGTGGGGATGGGGTTCTCGGAGATTACAAGTCCAAGAAGCCTAAAGTGGATGATGAAAGTAGATTTGGGCTATTGGAACTCACACCGGGCGAGAATTTGACAAAGGAAAATGGAGGCCAAGATGAATTCAGTTCAAGAAAGCATAATGTGAGCAAGACAAAGTATAGAGATTTGTTGAATAATCAGGAATTGGGTTCTGAGAGCAGGAGCAAATTTGAGTGTACTACTTGCAACAAGGCCTTCCACTCCTACCAAGCTCTTGGGGGCCATAGAGCTAGTCACAAGAAGACCAAAGGCTGCTGCTTTTCTTCCAAAATCGACGAAAGCGAAAACAGCATTGAAACTGAGAACATTTCCCTCATAAAAAATGAGGAACTCATTGAGCAAAAAGGAGAGAAAAGTTGTGTTGTCGCATCGAAGAATAACAACAAGGGAGCACATGAATGCCCAATTTGCTTCAGGGTTTTCTCATCAGGCCAAGCTTTGGGTGGTCACAAGAGGTCACACTTAATTGCTGAGGCCAAAAGCAGCAACCAAACTGTGGTGATTGAGAAGCCAATCCCAGAGACTAGGGATCTTCTTGATCTGAATTTGCCTGCTCCTGTTGAAGAAGAGAGCAGTGGGAATGTGGGTTTCAAACCATGGTGGGTTGGAACCAACTCGAAG
The DNA here is from genome assembly GCA_016920895.1 of Vaccinium myrtillus. Taxonomy (NCBI): domain Eukaryota; kingdom Viridiplantae; phylum Streptophyta; class Magnoliopsida; order Ericales; family Ericaceae; genus Vaccinium; species Vaccinium myrtillus. Next base: position 24,575,482 of record CM029277.1, read on the forward strand.
CCCGAGCCGCTCCTTGGGTTTCTCTCTAACTAATCCTAGTCCTAGGCTGGGAATTCTATGTGCCCAAAAATTCGTGTCGTTCTGTGCTAATGCTCACTTATCCGTGAGATATCATTGAACCATACGATTAAGAGTACATTGAGACGGCGGACAAGGATTTGTGAAGTCAGAGAATCCAGTTCCCTAGCCCTAGCCTTCATTTCCATCAAACATTCAAGAGTGTACAGATTCGTTTATTCTTTACATAATTGGTGTTCGCCAAAGGTAACAGACTCATTTTCATCGTTGCTTCTTTGTTTTTTTAATACTTTTTGTTAAATGTTGTCACCAGAATAATCTCAAATTGTGTCAAATTTCAATATGTTTTTCTTCTTACAACTCTGTGACTGTAATGACATTACATGTTTTTGCTTTCAATTCTAGTTTTCATTGTGTGGCTATGTACTTCAGCTAAGAAGTGAAGTTGCTTTGAGGGCATCATTTATTTGTTCTTGGAAGCAAAGAGAAATGAGTGAGGTGTTGAAAAATGGATTGGTGTGGTGAAGTCATGAGGATATTTTGGGCATTTTTATAATGTACACAAAGATAGCATGTGAGCTCAATGTGGGTTGTGTAGTCACCAACCATTGGAACATGACAACCCATCTCACTTCCCTTTCCTTCTAAACTTACTGTACTTGTCTTGTTAATGTGTACTTATTCCAAAAACCATGCCCCAATATAAATTACCATTATTTGGTGTATAGAGAGAAAGGGAGGGAGATTGGACCACTTTGGTATTAGTTGATTTGTGGTTATCTACAAGATGTCATCAGTGCAAGCTGAATCTTGGGTGAACAAACCATTTTTAATATTCTAAAGCACCGGATCCCCAAAGTCATCTCAAGTTTATGATTTCTTTTTTTTAATAAAAATCTTACTATTAACTTAGTAGTATTTTTGTCTTTTTCTTTTCGTCAGAGAGTATCAGAAACTTCTCCCTGAGTAGGCCCCGAATATATTAGTTGTCAACTACATGCAATAACTTAGATTGTAAAAGGATTTAATTCAAAAGGCAAAAGAGGGTGCCTTGGAGTTTAAGGGTTGGATTAGATCAAGAATTAGCCCACAAGCCTAAAACCAACACAGCTTGGTATAGCTTACCAAGAGGCATAAGTACAAAGTAAAAGGTTGTCACATGGAGGGCGAATATGTATCTTTCTTTGTAATTGGTCAAAATGGTGAGATGACCCCCAAGGGCCCCACCTTGTAAAAAAAAATGTCTCAGTATTTTTATGTAATGTATATACAATTATCTAAAATTATATTGGCGACCTCATGAAGTTACACTAAATTCCGTTTTACTTTGATATCTATTGTATTTTTTATACACATTAATTATCTCAGTATTCTTATGTCATATATTTTGATAATCTTTAGTCCATCGAATATTCCAGTAGCTATGCTTCAAGTCTCATACAATCCTCGAGTTACGTATGGACCCCTCAAAATCTATATTGACCTAGTTTCGTGTTGAACTTCCATTTTTTTGTATGATTCCCATCTTTGGTACTATTTTACCAGTCCTACTGGATGACTAGTTCATGCTATAACTACCAATGCAGAGAGGACTTGGTGGAACCGCCGGCGGACATATATTTATGCTCAACCTATTAATGTTCAATAGTTGACCAATGGTTAAGACTTAAAAGAGCATTTAACTGGTCCAAGCCACATTCAAGTTACATCGCATAGGCTATTCGAAGTCGTGCCTTCAATTTTTCTTTTGGAATTGGTAAGCAACTTAGCAAGAAGTCGAAGCCAAATCAAACCCTTAAGTTTTTGTGGCATAGAGAGCTTCGAAAGCCAATTCCCATCAACTGGCATCATGTTCATCAGGGTCGGCCCTGAGATTATAGAGGACTAAAGCGAATTTTAATAAACGGGCCTCTCATTTTATTTTATTTTTACCAAAACATTCAATATAGGTAAGGAAAAAATAGTAAACATAGTAACAAACTTTTAAAAAAATTTATACCATTCTGATAAAAGGAATCCAACATAACAAGTCTCACTCATTTTCAAACTAATCACATTGTTAACTTTAATTGTAAGATAGTAATATTTTTAATCTAATAGAAAAATAAGAAAAAATATATATAAAAGACTAATAGATTTTCTGCCAAAAGGAACTGTTAGAAAAAAGAATATAAAAGACAAATAGAAAAAAAGGAGCTAATAGAAAAAAGAATATAAAAGGCAAATAGAAAAACAAGAAAAAAGATCTTCTGCCAAGAGGCTACCGAGGAGGAAGACACGCTAACCACTGAGGCGGAAGGCAACTTCTACTACAGGAAAACACACACACACATATATAAATTTCTTATATTGGAGTGGGCCCTTAATTTTCGCTTAATTTTGTGGGTCTAAAGCGGCTGCACTTCCACTTTATGTCAGGGCCGGTGCTGATGTTCATTCAAAGTGATTAACTTGTTAATCTTAAAGCTCCGATTACATTTCCAATCCAACTAGGAGATCAATCCTCCTGTTGGTTTTGAACAGGAAGGGGGCGTTAGTAGCTTTGTCCAAGTTCTCTTCTTTCTTCTTTTTTTTCTTTTGGCTCGACAGTCGGATGTCCGGCCAACTTATGCTCACCTCGACTAATCTCCTTCCCATTCTAGTCAGTAGTCATCCACATCAAGACTAAAGGATTTGCAAAAAAATACTTTCTTGGGGTTAGAAACACTGATCAATTGTGGAAACTTTATATCCATCTCAATACCAATAGGCTATGAGTGGAGAGGCCCAACATTATATTAAGTGATCACCCATTCCATATTCAAGCAATGTGAGACTCTATTTCTTAACATCCCCCCTCACGTGCAGCTGCTTGGGGTGTGGATTGTGAATATTTTTTTTTTAATGTAAGGGTGGAATGGGCCCCGCTCTGATACCATGTGGAAACTTTATATCCATCTCAAAGCCAATTGGCTATGAGTGGAGAGGTCCAACATTATATTAAGTCATCACTCATTCCATCCTCAAGCAATGTGGAACTCTATTTCTTATTAACATTGTGTGGATAGCAAACCCACCAACTAACCGGCAACCAAACCAGCTCTGGGGCAAGTTCTTTCCAAATCCACAAAAGGAAGCATCCACCTCCTCCCTCCCTTCTTGGCTTCTTCTTCTTCTTCTTTTTTTCTACTCCACTCTATGACATGAAAATTTGGACGGCTCGGATGTGTTTTGATTTTTTACCGGTAAAAAAAAATCAAAGTTAAAGAAAAATTGCCGAACGCATCCGGACCGTCCAAAACACAATCAAACGGCCGAGGAGTGCACAGCACGGCTGTGCACAGAGTAATGCCCATAGTGAGTCAAAGATGGGCCCGAGAAATAAATGTGGACGGGTTACTTGATTTTATGAGATTTCTTGTAAAATCAAAGTGTTCAAATGAGAAATGATTTTATGAGATTTTTCATAAAATCCTATGAAAAACAGGGCCAGGATGATAGCGTGAAAAATCTACTAATACAAATAAAAATACACCGGAACGAGATAATATTTAGAATTAATTAAACCATGGTCCCGAAACTACCCAATACTTATGTTTCCGTCCATGATATTATTATGGGTTCTGTTTACATCCTATAATTACTTGAATAACACATTTTAACCTTATTAATTATGTACACTACCTAAATCTTACGTTTAACCAAACCCATTGGACTTCCTCACATGGGGCCACACGGCAATTAAAGTCTTATTAATTATCTGGGTTTTAATGGATTCCATACAAATTCAATTTTTTATTTTTTATTTTTTGAGTTGTAGAGCCTTATTGATACAAAAAGATGTCTATATATATATATATATATATCTGTAGATTGTTTTGAACTATCATCATAAAATTCTACTTACCGTGGAAAGGGTTTTACAGAGGTGGTGAAATAGCTTCAAGTTTTAGGCAATTTCGAAAATCAAATACCATGTTCGACGCAAAAAAAAAAAAATCAAAATCAAAAAATGATCATTTTTTAAAATGATTGATAAATTCTGAAATTGGTCTTTGCATCAGTTTGATAAATTTAAAAAATGATAAATTTCGAACAACATGGTATAATCAAAACCAACAGAATATGGTATATTTGATGCAAAAATTTTATTCCCTTGGTCTCTTTTTAATAGTTGAGTATCCATTTTGGGTTGTCCCTTAATAAGTATGTGTTTTGAAAAGTTAATAGGTAAAAGTTTGTACAGTTATTATTAGGCCCTTTTGAAACATTAATGGGTGTGGAGGATAATTTTGGAAAGGGAGGTAAAAATTGATGTGAAACGTATTCAACGGAGGTAAAAATTGATGTGAAAAAAGTAAGGATGATGTTTGTTTTAATAAGTGGAATTTACGGAGCAATGCCCTTAAAAAGGGGCGGAGGGAGTAAATAGATAGTTCGAAGGTCGACACAAAAACAAGAAAATTTTGAAACTGATAAATTTAGAAAATATAATAATATTCAAAGTTTGTCTTGCATTAGTGTCCAATGGTGACAAACTTTGAAAATAATAAGCTTAGAAAACATGATAAATCACGATATTATTGCAACGTTGCTCACACAACCGGCAATAGAGTACATATTTAACAAACAATTATCGCGACACGGCGGTGATCCAATCCTCAAGCACCACGGATCTCTACGGCCATGATCGTCCTCATGTAATTCCTATGGAATTGATAAAAATGAAATGGAAAGATGCAGAACGTAATGGGTCGTAAGAACGTGATGAGTCATAATTAGGGATGGCAATTTATATCGAGTAATATAAAATCGAATTAATTATGAAATTAATAGTTCAATTATTTAATTGGTTAATTAATAAATTGTAGTTGTTCTAATTAATATTGATTGAAGTAGATATTCAGGAAAGATTTCTTATTTTTTTTCTATAAAAATCCAATTAATTATTGTTCGAACTAAATAGGAACAATAATCAATCGAATTTAAACCCTTTACGTTTCCCCAGCTTGTAAGCATAGAATAAAAGTGTACATATTGTGAACACCCCGCGGGAATGCTCACGAAATCGGTTGCGGTTTGAAAAATGGTTTTGATTGATTGGATAGAGTCGCCACCCGGGTTTGAGGACCGTACCGGAGAAACCAATTGAAAAATGACTCTTTTGCCCTTAGAATGGAAAATATTTCACTAGTCTGGTTTTATTGAGATTTCTCGGGTTCGGGAGCTAGGTTACGAGAGGGGAAGGAATTTAAAGCACCCCTCTCGCCCGGTGTGACCACCGGTCTCTACTTAGTGCTCATAGGGATTTTGAAAATGCTATTTAAACGGACTTTTATCACGAATACATGTGAGATCATATGAGTGCATCAATAAAGTTAAATGAAATGTGTGTGAATACTTGTGCTAAATGTTATGGAGATGGGTATGCATGCAAATGAACACTAAATCACATCAAAACTACCCTGGAAAATCCCAGAAATCATCCAAGATCATCACATTAGCCACACCCGGTAAGCATGATGGGCACCCGGATCAGGCAACTCCAGGCACCTGGAGCAAGAATGGGCCCCTGGAATAGGACACTCCAGGCGCCTGGAATGGCTATGGGCGCCTGGAACACTTATCGAGCACAAATTCCTTCCATCCAAGCCTCAAAGCAAACAATCAAATGTAGACTTTGAGATTTGTTTTCTCATAAACACAGAGATGTTTGATGATGCTTTGGACCAAATGTATCTCAAAGTCAGATTTCAAGAATGATTTATGCATAGAAAACATGACTTCGGAGCACTTTATGGATGATATGGGATGCACACAACTAATTTATTTCATGGTTCATGCCCCTTTCTCTCCACTGTACTCATCAAGAAAGATGAAACAAATCATTGCTTAAAAAGGGAGAAAGCATGGGATGAACTTATCAATGAACGATTTATGGACATATGTAGTGAATGCTTATGAAATCAAGATCTCCATTTTATCTACTGAAAATGCCTTCGCTTAAACTGGAAAATGGATCACCAACACACATATAACTTATCATCAACACACAAACTCCATTTTGCCATGATTGTACTACTAAAATGCTTTAAAAAGAACACTTTAAATGGACATTTGAATCATGAAATGCAAATATTAGCATCAAATGGCATGTGAATGGTTTTGATGATCATGTAAGAGTACTTGGAAACAACAAAAATGCAGAAGAAGAAAACAAGTCCAGGCGCCCATACTTAGAGAGTATGGGCGCCCACACCAAGTGTGGGTGCAAGTGAAAAACTCTTTTTTGAGATATTTGAAACCTTCCCAAGTTCTTAACAAGTATAAAGGACTAGAAAGAACTTGGGTGGTGTCCCCTCAGGACCCCTGTTGAGCAAATTTGGTAGATGAACTACCTTCAAAGCTTGATTGTTGAACTTGGGAATGGGATTTTGGCTAATTTTTGTATGATTGAGGATTGGATTTTGTTTAATGGAGCTTAGAACTCTGATTGTGGGTGTTGCTATGTGGGTTTGATCTTGATGGTGAGGAGATACGAGGAGTAAAATAAGAGGGAAAGTGGGTTTCAAGGTTTTTAGAAGATGAAACAGAGAAGAGGATGATTGAGGATAGGTTTTTCTGGAATGAATGCAGCAGAATAATAGTAAGGGAGTAGAGGAGTGTTGATCTTCTCCCAAATGGAGGAGGGGAGGGGCTTTATATAGGCATGAAAGGTCCAAAATGGGCCCTTAGGATGGCTTAGGGGTGCAACCTAGAGTTTCCCTATTTTCCCTCCACTCTCTCTCAGAAAATCCCTCCAAAAATCTTCTTCAAAATCCTTCAAGGCACTTCTTCCCTCCCATTTCACCTTGGGGATCAAGTATCTGGAGTGAATCCTGGCGCCTGAAATTGGGGAGTCTAGGCCCCTAGATTGAGTTCGGGTGCCTGGAATGGGAATCCAGGCGCCTGGATTGAGTATGGGCGTTTGGAATAGGGTAATCCAGGCGCCTGGATTAGGAGCCTGCACAAAATTCCAAACTTCGCGGGGCCATTCCGGGTGCTATCGAACTCCGTTTTGTGCATGGTTTGAAGCGTTGGAAAGCTTGTCAAGTCTACTTTCTAACCCAAGTGGTTTGAACCCAATATGATATTTACATCAAAATATATGATCATTTTACCCTTAGAAGGTCGGGAAAACAAGTCGTTTTAGTAAAAAAGGCACATCTCCCTCATTTCAAAACGGATTGGGACATATTATATATCAATAAAGAGGGTTTTGAATGTACTAGAAGGTGGTGTAGGCTTGGATTTATTTTGAAGAGGTTTAGGAGGGGTTTTCAAGTTCACAATCAAGCTCTGTTTGCTCTCATTAGGCATTTTCATCCTTGGGGATGCTTGATAAGTTTCTCGGGTCAAAATCGGGGTGTCTACAGGTACATATGCCACGGGGCTACATGGAACGGATTTTGCCATATGTACCCCAACCTGACCCAAAAATCTATCTCTGCCCCTAACCCGATCGGGTAATGGATGGGTAGCCCCTGCCCCACCCCCGTCGGTTAACAAGTTTATCCGCCCGCTCCTATTTTTTTAAGATATTAAAAAAATATGTTTTTATAATTAGTGAGCACAAATAATAAAAGTTCACAAAATAATAATTACAGCTTAACCAACATCTGCTGTCTATAAGGAAAATGAAAAACAATTGATATAATAATGTGGGATTCTAGTTGTAAGGGTAACAATTTAAGAATAAAAATGGAGTAAAATTTTATGCATAAAAAATTTTCGGGGTGGATTTGGGGTGGGTATCGGGAAGGATGATGTCTACCCTAACTCTACCTAACTCGGTTGGGTTTTTTCAATTCTCCCCCATCCTGACCCTATACCCCAAAAATTTAGTAAAATACACGTCCCGGTTGAGGCAGGTTTGGGGTCGGTGAGTTAAATTGTCATCCCTAGTCATAGTTTGGGTAAAGACAAAATGGAAGAGATGCATAACATGGGGGTTCATAATTTTTTCCCTGAACGAATTAACAAAGACTGAAACCGTTAGAAAAAAAAATGTGTGAGAGTGTGTGGGGTTGTTGAAATGAGGTTATTATTGGGTTTTTTTAATGTCAGGATGAAAACCTAACCCATTAATTGTCTAGGATGAATGCATAAGGAGTACTAGGGAATAGGATGTTTGTTTAACAAACTCTAATATTTATTTGAGAATTTAACTACTGGTCACAGAAATCTATAATAATACGTACATAAATTTCTCAGTAGTGCCTAAGGTAACTTTGTAGTGAAAAGTCTTACAATTTATACGGAATTTTTTTTTCCAGAATGAGATAATTCAATTCATGAATTTGTTTAAAATAAAATTATTCATCACTGTTAAAACACAAGCAAGGATCGGGATGATTTTTATTCATAATATTAAAATTATTCATCCAAAATTATTAAAATTATTAATCCAAAACTTTTTTTTGCCATAAATTTCTCTCTGTTTGGGATAGCAATCTAATCCAAACCGATCGGTACCTCATCGAGCCGAATTGATTGGAACGATTTTTAACCGATTTTTTAATTGTGGTTTTGATTAAAGGTTTTCAATTTGGAAAAATCGACAGGTTCGATTTTTGTTTTGGTTTTATATAATAATTGAACCATAACTAAAATCGAAATCAAACTACAATTTTATTATGAAAAGACCCTATATCCATCTAGTGCACCTTTCAAACTTGAGTTAGGGTTTTCTCATTACCAAAACCTCAGCTAGCGCGCGCACACTCTCTCTCTCCCTCTCTCTCTAGTAAGTCTACCATCACATACAATGGGTCACAGTAAGTCTACGGTCACAAACAATGGGTCACATAACTCTCACATAAAGCCTACGTGGCATGGTGGCCCCACCCTACTTAACTCTTTTGGAAAAAAAAAACTCCAATCTCTCTCTCTCTCTCTCTCCCTCCCCTATCCTCCTCTCTCTCTTCCCCAAAAACCCAACCCCATTCTTCTCCGTCCTAAACAAACCCCTACACTCCGTAAAACTCTTCTTACCCTCCCCAAAATTCAGTAACTCACCCGATTCCGGTTTACACAAGTTGGAATTCCCTCCTCTCCTAACATCATTCCCTGATGAGAAATTAAATTCCCCAAAGATGGGTTGCACCGCCCGACCCCACTGCCCTTCCTCCTCTCGCTCCTCACCTTCTCTCCGCCTCTGATGCAGATCATCAAAACTATACACATCCTGAAGCAACCCTCAACGAACGTCGTCGTTGAGTTGGGTTCGACTGAAATGATTTACCAGAAATGGGATCTGATGAACAAAGATCCTTTCCATCCTAACAGATTTCTTAACCGACGATCCTTCCTCCTCTGTACTAGTAGACCTCAACATAACTCCCTCAATTGCTATTCCTTCTTCTACTAATTCTAATACTCCGTAGTTAATAGTATCCCCCATTTGTCGAAGCAACCCACCTTTGGGGAATTTAGTTTCTCATTAGGGAATGATGTTAGGAGAGGAGGGAATTCCATCTCGTGTAAACCGGAACCGGGTGAGTTACTGAATTTTAGGGAGAGTAAGAGGAGTTTTACGGAGGGTAGGGGTTTGTTTAGGACGGAGAAAAATTGGGTTGGGTTTTGGGGAAGAGACAGAGGAGGGTAGGGGAGGAGAGAGATTTGAGTTTTACGGAGGGTAGGGGTTTGTTTAGGACGGAGAAGAATTGGGTTGGGTGTTGGGGAAGAGATAGAGGAGGGTAGGGGAGGAGAGAGATTTGACTATTTGAGTCCCCCCTCCCCCAAAAAAAAAAAAAAAAAAAAAAAAAAAAAAAGAAGAGTTAAGTGGGGTGGGGCCACCATTCCATGTAGGCTTTATGTGAGAGTTATGTGACCCATTGTATGTGACCGTAGACTTAGTGCTCTCTCTCTCAACATCAACATTTTATGTCTACATCTTTGTTGGGTATTTTGTCTATTTGGAAAAGTTTAGAAGCACTAAATAAAGTACTAACTAATGTACTAAATATACATGTGACATTCTTTTAGTAGATGAGTGCCCTTATGTATCGTATCATACATTTTTATGGTAATGCTATTTGTATATTTAGTTCAATAATTTCTAAGTTATTTAGTGTCTATAGCATGGCTCTGTTTGGTTTGACAGATATAATTTTTTATAGCTAAAAAGAAAAACTGACGGTTTTGATTTTAGTTTTAGTTTTACAAATACCCGAACCAAACCACACAGTTGTCATCCCTACTCTCAAATACTTGTTATCGTGGATGTAGGGTTATTCAACCATAAATTCTCCTATTATCCATACACTTTAGCCAATCTTTTACCGCAAAGTTATAAGGCCTCGTTTGATTCGGGGATTAGGTGCCTGGGATAGGACTATTCGCACCTAATCCCGTGCAGTCCGTCGTTTGGTTCCCACAAAATCGCGTGGGATTAACAATCCCAGGACAAATTTAATTGTTTAAAAATGGAAGTAGGGGCAATTAATTGCAAAGAGATGTTGTACTTTTCCGGAATTAGAAATACATGGTAAGAAGGAAAACAAGTGCAAAGACATGGAAAGACAAACATCATTTGACCCAAATACCCTTCACTTATATTATCTCCCAAAAAACACCCAAACTCTTTCAAAACCCAACATCAGACGAAAAAATTTGAAAGGGTTTCAAAACCCAAAATCGCATCTCCTTCATCCCTCCCTCTTTGCATCTGCCGCCGTCACCGCTACTATTCCACGCCACCATTCTCTGGTGCTCCGAACAAGAAACATCAAACCCTATTCCGGTATTGAAAAGGTTGGCCTGATTCTGCTGCCTCAGATCTTGAGTTAATGGCGTTTGCTGGTTCGATCGCTCCTATTACGCGTGGCCTCCTCATCTCGTATAATCCATTTTCAAGAGACAGTAGTGCGTTGAAGAAGATTTACCCATCAGCTCTCTCACTCCCTCATTGCTACTCCATCTCCAAGTAGCTGTTGCTTGGTTTTTAATTTACTACTTTTGGATTGGAGCGAGAATGAAGAGAGAATCCTACCACGAGATCTAGGGCACAGTCCCACTTTGCATATTTTTTTGTATGATTTCGGTTTTGTTTGAATCAAATACTCCTTCATCCAACTAGAAAAATTCGTACATGTCAACATTTTTTTTTTCAATAACTCACAAAATAGGATAAACATTATCTACTTTCTTTAAATAGTTATTTTTTGAACTGCCATTCAATAGTTAAAACCAAGCCAAATATGTTGATATGTACAAATTGGGGTTTTTGTTTATATTAGGTTTTGACAAGGAAAGCCAAGAATCAATAATTGAAAGGAGAAGCCAGGGTTTGGAATTTTTTAGGGTTTGGAGAAGTTCCAAAGGGTCAAGATTTTTAGTTTCACAAGACACTTTTGTCAAGCTCCTACTTTGCAAAGATGTATGTAAAATTGTAAGATAAATGACCTATATTCCATTGCAAGTATACTTGGGTGCAAATGAATTGTTGAGGAGTGCAACTTTCCATTAATAGTTCAACAAAATTGGAAGAAGAGTGTAATATAAAAAATATTTTTAAAATTTGATTTGAGTAAAAAAATGCAATATGGGTGCAAAGTAGTTGTTGAGGAGTGCAACAATCCTCCATTAAGAGTTCAACAAAAATGGAAGAAGAGTGCAATAGTCGGTAAAATATTTTTTACAAAGTTTGATTTGAGTAAAAAAATATGCAATATAGGTGCAAATTAGTTGTTGAGGAGTGCAACAATCCTCCATTAAGAGTTGAATGGAAAATACATAACAATCCTCCATTAAGAGTTCAACAAAAATGGAAGAAGAGTGCAATAGTCGGTAAAAATATTTCCAAAATTTTTGAATTGAGTAAAAAAATATGCAATATGGGTGCAAAAGTTGTTGAGGAGTTGTTGAGAGAAGAGTGCAATAGTCCTCCAAAATTTTTGAATTGAGTTCAACAAAAGTTGTTGAGGAGAATAGTCCTCCATTAAGAGTTCAACAAAAGTGGAAGAAGAGTGCAATAGTCAGTAAAAATACTTCCACAAAGTTTGACTTGAGTAAAAAAACGTGCATATGGGTGCAAAACAGTTGTTGAGGAGTGCAACAGTTCTCCATTAAGAGTTCAATAAAAGTGGAAGAAGAGTGCAATAGTCAGTAAAAGTGAATGAGAGAGTGAGGGGTTGGTTTAGGGAGAATTTTTTACACCAGGGTATTTTGGTCAACACAAAACTTGGTACCATGTATGTGCAATTAAAATTTTTCTTTTCATGTTGGGAGCAATTTCCGGAAAAGTACACCATATATTTGCATTTAATTGCCCCTACTTCCATTTTTAAGCAATTTCCCCAAATTTAATCCTTGTATGGGGTATTGTGTAATCCCAAGGGGAGGTGGGACTGTTAATCCGGGATAAAAATGAAGCGCTACTTTGTCGGCCGGTTATTACAAAAATGCCGCGCAAATGTTTCTAAACCTAGTTCTGTAGTTCATCGTCTACTCTCTCCCTCTCAAACTTCTTCCGTGAGTTCCGCCGCTCCTCCTTCTCTCTACCACCAGACGTCTGGTTCTCTCTCTCTCGAGAAGACAGATCACCCAGGTATTTCTCCTTCTCTCTCTCGTTTTCTCCCCCTTGTTTTGTCCTTCTCTCTCTCGTTTTCTCCTTCTCTGTCGTTTTTTAGATCTAAAAACTACAACCTTCTCTCTCTCGTTTTTTAGATCTGAAAAACTTCAACCATCTCTTTCTCATGTTTTAGATCTGAAAATCATGTGATTGTTGAATATCTTTGTCGAGTATGTATTCTCATTTGGAGTCACGGAGCTGGAGCAATGCTTCTGCCCTTGTTTCTGTGATTGTTTCTGTATGTATTCTCTTTGTTTCTGTTGTAGCAAAAACATACAAATCGAAAACCATAGAAAAAAAAAAAAAAAAACACAATGCCTACCATTATGGGCTTTTATGGTGCTAGGCTACTTTCAGTTATCCCGAAGCATTCTTGTCTGGTGGGTGTTATGTGGAAGCCTTTTTTTTTTTTTTCCCCTTATGAAAACACTCTAATTTGCTGGATTTTTTTTTTTAGGGATAGATGTGTGAGGCATATGAGTAGGAAAGACAAGGTTTGATTTGTTGATTGATGAGTTTGGATAGTCTTTCAATGGAATTGCATGATATGGATGCTGCAGTATGTAATTGTATATATAAAACCATAACGGTTAATTCTATAGGTTGATTGGACATAAATATGATAGTGTTTTTCAATTTGTATTAGCATAATAAAGAGTACCATTTTGAAATATCCCAAATTTTTATGAAACAATTCGCCCACCTAACACTCAAATCATGTGTTCATCCCTACTTAAGTTTTTGCACACATCATTTGAAACTGAGCACCAATTCCACCATCGTGCATCCATTCGAAGTCAAAACTATAGTGGCTCCATAGGATTTGATATATAGCACGTGCAAGGTTTGTTTGAATTTGATATCTTAAAGGAAGCAAATCCTCCGAGTTCTAAGCCTTAACCACCAAGCTAACCCGTCGTTTCATATTTGTTAAATGTTAAGTAGTACATATCTATAGCCGACCTTGGAAACCTAAACTCACAGGTTACTTGGGACCAAAAACACTTGCCTTCTTTCCACAGAAATCCCACATTTACCGCTACTGCTGGAGCGACTAGACATCTGCATACAAACGCATATTGCATAAAAGGTAAGCAAGTCCCTTAGTGCTCACTGCTCACCATTCCATAACAACCAATCACAAATCACTAGCTAAAATCAATCAACAACTATATAAGAAGATTATGTTAGAGGTTGAACTGGTCATACGAAACGTGTGGCGATCTCAAGGAACCTGCCAACAGTGCATAAACGGCTCCATTATGTACTTCAATTAGACATAGATTCCTGCATTTAATGATTAAACTAGTAATTGAAATAATCTTTCATTGACTCGAAAGTTAAAGATCCAAAGGCACCCCAAGGGCCCCAACCATCCCAACAGTTCGCACGTGGCAAACTAAAAGAGGACGATGCACCCTAATGCCCTGTCTTTTAAACATAATACACCTCTTGTTCCAAAATGGTGAATTTAGCCACCCAAAGTGATCCCAAAATATTGCAAAAATTCGTGTTGATCGGAAACCATTCAGTACCTGATCCAAAAGCATTCATCTTGAAAATAGTGGGAAAAAGTGGTTTCTATCCAATGTGTCAGTACATTTTTTTCCAAGATTAATGTGATCCAATTAGGTATCGAACGGTATCCGATCAACACGAATTTTTGCATGGTTGAAGTACTTGACGAGATCTACATAATGTGCAATACCCAATCATTGATGTGGGCTCCGTATGGGCCCGAAAGAAGAGTAACTGAACGGGAAGCTCCTCTCCCATTATTGGAGAGGAGCCAGGCCCTTATGCTACTCAAAATGTCTTTTGCAAGTACATGTCTATTATCAGTAGATGCGCCAATTTGGAGTGAGATGCGCCACAACCATAAAGTAGTTTTTTTTTTTGAATTTTGAATTTTGAATTTTGCTTTAGGTGTTTATTTGAGCACTTAGTCAATACATTTTGAACATCCATCAATCCAGGTAATTCATAGTTGAACACCTAACACATTAGCTCAAACAAAACTCACACTCATAAGTCATAACAAAAGAACTTGGAAAAGAATGAGAGAAAAAGAACAATTTGTTGACGCATGTACCGTGCTCTACTCTCTCTCCATGACCATTACTGGTGGTCTAAATGCATTAACTTTGTATCCATGACATTAACTTGAACAATCGTCCTTCGGATCTAGGGGTCCAATAGAAAATCTTGTCATTTCATCCTAAAGAAGACCATCTTCAAAAAGGTCAGTCTTAACCCATTCACCACAATTTCTTTTCAAAAAGGTCAGTCTTATATAGTTGTTGATTGATTTTAGCTAGTGATTTGTGATTGGTTGTTATGGAATGGTGAGCAGTGAGCACTAAGGGACTTGCTTACCTTTTATGCAATATGCGTTTGTATGCAGATGTCTAGTCGCTCCAGCAGTAGCGGCAACTCTTTGGACGTAGAGGAACTATTGCAAATTGGGACAAGATGTCGAGAGGTATGATCCGTGTAGCATTCCCCTTCAACATTATGTTCTTCTCAATTGGAGGATTGTATACACTAGCTTATACCAGTTGTTGTTCCAGATTTGATTATTAACCCACGCAGGGACAGATCCAGGAATTCACCCCAGTGGGGACACCTTATTAATTATAATCGTGGAATTTTTCTTAGTCAATGATCTTGCTAAATTATAACATTCATTATGGACTAGAAGTTTATAATGCATATTTTTTATAAAAAAAGAAGATCAACAAATGAGCACACAATCTTAGACAAAACTTTTAGAGTATAGTTTACCTCGACATTGACAAGTCTTTAGAATGATCGAGATGGTTTTATTGATGACCTTTTTAAAAACATGTCCCCACGACGGTTAAAAATAAAGAAAATCAAAAGATAAATCTTCAAATAAACAAACAATTTATAAACCAATAATTATACATGAACCAGCCAACGAAAGTTGAAGTACGAAATTGACTACATTTTTATTTTTGAAATATATGCGAGTGTGTATGCTAAATATAGCATTATGTTACATAATTATGCTAAATATATATAACTTTTTTTTTTTAGTTTTGAGCAGGGGCACGTGACCCCGCATGCCCCCCTTTGGATCCGCCCCTGAACCCACGACCTCTTTACTTTATGAAGCTTCTGGAAAATTTCCCATCTATGGATGTACTATGTTGCTTGTGCAATAATTTGAATGATGCAAAGGAAATACAAACAAATTTCATCAATGACATTTTAAACTTGTTGTAACATGAGGATCTTTCCTTCAAACTTATTGACAACATCACTCTCCACTCCTTATTTTTTTTTAACTTTGTTTTAATATTTCAGGTTGCCTGTATAGTTTCATATGATAGTTTTTTGTTTATATTGAACTGTCATATTGATCATCTCGTCTGTTGTATGTCGAATCTAGCTAAGAAAAGAGAAGGACATGTTGAGGGACTCACAACCTCAAAGCTTCGAACTGATCCGGGTAATTTCTTGTTGTTGCTACTGTGCTTATTTTTGTTTAACTTGTCATATGGTGAATGTGATACACTGTTGCTGGATTGTTTAATCAATTTTAACATCTGAGGGGTTTTGAACCTCTTGTGTTCATTGGTTAATGGGAGAGGTAGAGGTAGAGTATTCAGTATTACACAACCATTGTCTCAGCTTCTTAGGCGATAAATACAGAAAGTGCAACCCAACTGAGAAAGTGCGGTGATGGTGTGAAGAAATACAGTTCAGGGTTTTAACCCTTCCTTCCTTTAGTCTTTGACACTGGGTCGGATCTATTGTCAAGTGCTATGTAAAAACAGGACTCAATTCAAGTTTTATGCTACTCCCTCCATCCCAAAAAGGATGTCCAAAAACACTATGCAATATGGATCTTATTTGATAGATCTCACTAAGTTTTATTAATCAAAGTTTTTAAAATCAGAAAAAGTATTATGAATTACTAAATATAGAACATTTTTTGAAAGGTATAAATAGTGTTTTTGGACATCCTATTTGAGACAGAGGGAGTATATTTATTAGCACAAATTTATGATCTACTTTAGCTTGGTGGAAAGTTTTCCTCTTTGTTTCCCTATAACAGTTTTGGGTTATAGTGGCTGTGATAGGACTCTAAATGTTCAGAGTCAAATCATTTTGATGTGGGTGGATAAATCAAACGTCATAATTAGGTAGACATATCTTCCCAACTTAATAATCGGATCGAACACAATTTTTATGTTTCTTTCTTGATGTAAATTGTTTGTCAAAAAAAAAAAAAAAAAACGGACCAAATTGCTAAACTGCTAATAGTTATATAATATGAGCTATGTATTGATCTCCATGCCATAATATCCCAGGGTTTAAGCTCTTTAAACGGCTTGTATATCATATGAGCTATGTATTGATCTGTGACTTTGCAAAGAGAAAGAATACATTTATTGCATTGAGAAAGCTTGAAAGATTACAAGACTAATGAAGGGGTTATATAGGCTAACCCTAATAACCTAGCAAAACCCTAATAACATAAAAATGACTAAATTACCCCGAACATAAAAGATAAATAACAATTAACTGAAACTCTAATAACAAATAACAATTAACTAAAACCCTAAATTATACTTCACAGATCTTCATGCCATAATGATATGTACTGGGAGAAAATTTCCTCTTAATGCCTTTTCCTTTTTTGTCATCTTAGTTTAAACTCTTTAAACGGGGGGCAAAGGGAGGTTGAGGTTGGGGTGTTTAGGGGGTGTGTAAAGCGAAGTCCCACATTGCCTGGTTACCAAAGTAATATGAAATATATATGCGTCAGGGCACCCTCACTTCATGTGCTAGCTTTTGGGGTTGAGTTCTACCCAAAACCATGTAACATGGTATCAGAGATGGGTAGGGTGCATGTCTCTGGCCTGCATGCAGCGGGTGCTGCCGAGGGAGCACGCTGCGCTTGAGGGAGGGTGTACCATCTTGTGAATTGAGATATGAAGCGTGTACCATCTTGTGGATTGAGATATGATGTGTGGGACGATCAAGGTAGGGGTGAGGACACTTCGGCTACACGTAAAGGCTTTGTTGGCAAAATGGTGGCGGAGATTCACATGTGTGAGAAAAAGATTTTGGTGGAGGGTAGCGGCGGCTAAGTACAGTCACATTTGGGCATTGATGGTGGAGAAGTGTTCTAAATGTGGGTGACTTTGGAAGTGTATTTGGTTCATTTTTAGAAGTGTTCTAAGTTTGTTAGCTTCAAGGTGGGAAGGGTGATAGAGTGAACTTCTAATGACATAGGTGGGGAAGCGGGGTTCTGTCCGAAATCTCTTTGTTGTTTTATTCAGATTGATGGGAAGTCATCAGGGGGTGGACATATTGTTTAGCACCATAGACAGGTTGACATTCTGTTATGGGCTATTGGGCTTAGAACTCAGAAGATCTTTACTAGACTGTGAGGTTGAGCAGCTTGAGGCCTTGTTGACCCTTTTGTGTGTTGAAGGAGATGGCATGGGAGAGACAACATATTGTGGAAGGAAAGGTGTTTTCAATGTCTCAACTTCTTTTCAGGAGCTGAGAGTACAAAGGATGGGGGGACTTGGAGGAGTGTTTGGTCAACAATCTTATTAAAAGATTAATGGTAGTGGTAAACTGGTGTTTATGTGCAAAAAGAATGGGAGACTAGTGATCGTCTTCTCATTCATTTCCCTATAGCTAGAGGTTTGTGGAGTATAATTTTTGTGTTTATTTAGCATAGCTTGTTGAACCATCGTGATGTGGTGGGAGTTGGGAGCTTCGAATTATCAGAGAGGGGCAAGGTAAGGCAGAACAGAAGGTATGAGTGGATTCTTGCTCCTTTAGGTCTCTATGGATGATTTGGATGGAGCAAAATACAAGTATTTTTCGAGGCGGACAGGTTGTGGGTTTTCCCTTGTTTGGCGATAGAGCTGATGCAAGAGTGGTATGGGGCTAGAGTGGGTTAGACGAAAATAGAATCTTTAGATTTCGATCCTTCATTAGTCGATGTGGCTTATTTGGAGAGAGCAGTATACTGCATATTTTGACGGGTGGAGAGGCCTGTGTTTATGCTTAAGCTATGTAGCACCGACACTTCTAGATGTCGCCGTGTCCCTGTATGGGACACGGGGACACTCGGGGACACTTGGGGACATGTATTGGACACGCCATGTGGCGTGTCCCTTAAATTAAATTATTTTTTGGAGGGGGACACGGCATGGACACCCGTGTCCCATATCGACACACTTTGACTCTCACGATCTCACTCTTTCTCCCTCCCCCTCTCTCGATGTATATACATATATTTTTGTATATGTATGTAGGTACCAGTATATATTCGATGTATATATCTCCACAGATGTATGTGTATATCTTACATGTATATATGTGCGTATATACCAGTGCATAACAATGTAAATATCTTACATATCGAAAGAAAAGTGTATATATTTATGTATATAAACTGCTACTGCATACATATATAATATATTTATATATATAATTATCTATTAATTTATTTATTTTTTCCGTGTCCGTGTCCATTTTTTTAGATTTCCCGTGTCCGTGCCCATATCCATGTCGGTGTCCGTCCTACATAGGGCTTAAGAGTCTTTTCCTTTCTAGTTTGCATAATTGGGAGTCAAGGGACTGCAATTCTACCCTTGACCAATTTCTTGGTATGATAGATATTTTTGGAGTTTAGAGGGGAGTATAGGGTATTCCTTAGATTGGTGTTTACGCTTGTTGATGAATAGGGCCTTTTTGTCCTTGGCCTTTTGTACATGGGTGCATATCCCCTTGATGCATTTTCTATACAATTTATTGACTATCATATATGAAACCAAAAATTGCCAAGGAAACTTTCCTCAAAAGGTTAAATCTGGAATTTTTGGTGCAGAGATTAGAACAACATGTGCATACATTATCTGAAGCCCGCGCAGAAGATGAGAAACGCATCCAGAAGCTGGAAAGAGAGTTGAACAACTCCTCTCAAGAAATAGGTATAATTAGCTTGCCAATCGTATTATCAGCACTCATTGCCCATACTTATAGAAGCAGCAAACAACTTGTAGTCACTTTGTTTTATTCACTTCTCTTTTTCCTGTTCTACATTTTTGTTATTCCCTCTGTCCTTTTTAAGAGTGTTGCTTCGTAAATCCAACTTGTTAAATAGATATCATCGTTACACTGTTCACATCAACTTTTACCTCCACTTTTACCCATTAACTCTTTACCCTCTAACTTTTCAAAAAGGCAAAATGATAATCGTGCAAACTTTTACCCATTAACTTTTCAAAACAAACACTTATTAAGGGACAGCCAAAATGGAAATGTGGACACTAAAAAAGGGACGGAGGGAGTATTTCTTGGTATGCCCTATATAGAATGGATGCTGATGATAATCGTGGGAGTTGATTTCACAAGGATGTAGTAGGACAAATAAAATTTTGAGCAACCATCTCGAACTGGCCTCGGGAAATTTTTTCACAGACTGAATGTTATGCGCATGTTGACTTATGAATTTTGAAAATCTGTCTACCTAATTTTCGGCTTGTTAAAATCTAGGGAGTTTTTCCTTTCTTTTTGGCTCCCTTCCCTAGAGTATGTCATGTTGCTTGTGCTATTTGTAAGAAATTGGTAGATAATGAAAAGTATGTTTATGTTTGTTGAATGGGTTTGGTTTTATTTTGCAATATGAGGACTTGAGGAGTCAATTGTTAATATGTTTGCTACCGGGATTCGAAAATATGAGAAAAAATCATTGGCAAGACATTGTCTTTCGTTATATGAAGTCAACTGCCATGCCGCACATACTGCAATTATACATGGGTCACTAGAAATATTTGAGGTATCTGAACTCAATGATGAGATTATTGGTGTCATTGTCAAGGGTTCAGCCATCTAATGACGGGTATCATGCAACACATTAGGATTGTAATATAGTTTACACTTGAGTAGTAATTGTTGCAGCAATTATTCTCTTTTATTGAATGTGTCATGTAGTCTTATCTGGATGACCCAGCTGACTGGTTGGTAACCTCTCATTCTTCAAGAAATTTTTGCTAATGTAAGCCCAATTATGAAATTCCTTACAGATTACTTACAGGATCAACTGAATGCAAGGAACGAAGAGACCTATTGTCTGAGTCAGCATGTGTATAGCCTTGAGCTAAAAATCGCAGACACTGGAAGTTTAGAGGAGACGGTTTGCAGGTTAAGTGAAGAACTGAACTGGTCCAATTCAGAGCGCTTGTTTTTGATGCAGGAATTAGAGAGCAAAGAAGTGGAACTACAAAATTCAGCTTCATGCATAGAGAAACTAGAGGATTCAGGTTCTTCTGTTGCATTAGAGTACCAATGTGAAATAGAGAGCATGAAGCTTGATATGACGACCTTGGAGCAGAGATTTTTCGAATTGAATAAGTTGCAGGAAGAGGATGCAAGGGAAAAAGCGAGGATGAATGAGTTGATTCAAGATTTAGAAATTCAGATTCGAAATGAACAAGAGAATGTTGAAAGTTTGGATAAAGAAAATAAAGAACTCAGGTTTAAGTTTGAAACGTCTCAACGGAATGCCGAAGTATTTTGTCAAAAGATAGAAGAAGAATTTAAAGAATGGCTAGAAAGCAAGGATGGACCTCCATTAAGTAATCAATGTTTATCACGTGACCTTAAAGAAAATATTAGGTATGTCATAACCTCTATTTCCAACCTCCTCCCGTCCTTTTCTTTCTGAAAGTTTTTTATAGTCAGTATTGCTTTATAGAGAACAAAATAGCGAATAATTTGGCAGACTTTATTAGAGCAGAACATCTCCTGTTGGATATTATTTTAGTACAAATTGGGGTGGAGTCGTTTGATTGTGGTCTGGTGCCACCCAAGGTAATTGAGTTCTAAATTAGCAAGTGGGAATATGAGAGATGTCCTTCATCCTTAGAATTTATGTACTAATTGGCTACCCATCAATGTAGGCAGTCCTTTTTATTGAATCAAATTGAGTTTTATACGCTTCTCTGGATTCATTGTTGTTCATGTGTCAACGAGTGATAAGCTCCTGTTATAATTAGTTTGGGTCAGCAATTTTCG
The DNA here is from genome assembly GCA_016920895.1 of Vaccinium myrtillus. Taxonomy (NCBI): domain Eukaryota; kingdom Viridiplantae; phylum Streptophyta; class Magnoliopsida; order Ericales; family Ericaceae; genus Vaccinium; species Vaccinium myrtillus. The sequence continues at coordinate 24,597,164 of CM029277.1, forward strand.
ATTTTGAAAGACAACAGTCAATACTTTCAAAAATTCTACGTAGTAATTGGTCTAATAGCAATTTGTGTTCAGTTTTGTGCATCACCTCGCAATGGCTTGGATTGTTTTATCTTGTGTAACATCTACCCTACAATCTCACACACAGGGACATCAGACTCATCCAGCTCGTGAGTTCTTGATGTGGTTGTGTTTTGTCCTACTGCATTTGCCTTGTGTTATTTTTTTTTTTTTTTCTTTGGTAGTTTTTCTCCCCAATTCTAGAAGCCAATAGCATCACTATGTGGTTCTATATCACTCTCTACCGAGAACTCCCCACATCCATGATCTTATTGGTATTAGCGATTCCGTGTTTACGACCTTATTTGCTTTTGAAGCACTTGTGGCAACATCCTGGGTCCACTCCTTTCCAGACTGCCAGTTGTAGGAGCAACAGATGCAGATTTGAAGGGCAAGATGGATAAGATGTCCAGTCAAATCCGTGAATATGAACTTCTTGTAAAGCAGCTTAAGGTATGACATATGAACTATGGAAGAGAGTTTAATCTAGCAAGCAACTAAGTTCAAATGCAACTTCTTAAATGCAATTACAAAACTGGTTGCTAGGAAGAACTAAGAGCAGAAAAGTCAAAGGCAAGGGATGAAGCAGAAGATTTAGCTCAAGAAATGGCAGAGTTACGGTACCATCTCACAGGTTTGCTTGAAGAAGAGCGCAAACGCTGCGCTTGCATTGAACAATTATCTTTACAGAGAATTGCTCAATTGGAGGCTCAGGTATTGGCATTGAAATTCTTTATTTCAGTCATGGAGAAAATTATACTGAAGTTCTTTTTTCTTTGGGTCCTGGTCAAGATTAAAAGAGAGCGGACAAAAAGTTTCAGTTCTGTCAAGCTTATCCATGAAGTGTAGCAAAATGACTGGATTAAAACAGTGGCATTTCAGCATTGATGAAATGTACTTAGAGGTTTGTTTTCTAAAGAGTCTCCTTATTCTTCCTGTAAAAGTGTTCTATTTTATTTTTTATTTTTTTCATCATCTAAGTGCTGCAGATCCGCAGATACGTGTTTGTTTTTTTTGTTTCTTTTTATTCTCATAAGATGAAATTTTATTTGAGAGAAACAAATAGGAGAAGACTATAATATTTTCAGGTGCAATTGTTTTGCTCGAATATTGGTAGCACGTCATTTAAGGTTGTTACTTTATCCCTGCGGTGGTAAATATATGCTTTGAAATCATAAGAGGTTGGGACAGATTCAAGTCATAAGTTTCAAGTTTTCTACTTATTAACTTGTTCTGTCAAGACAAGCTGAGTTTAACATCTTCGAACATCTCCAGTGTGGAATTGCTATTTGTCTAGATGTGCTATAACATAGATGTCGTACTGTCAATTTGTCGAATTATAGCAACTTTGTTCCGACACTTTGAAGTTGAACCATTAGGCCATATACCATTGGAGCAGAAGCATAACTTTTGAAGCTTCTTCCAGAGTAATAATAACCAAACAGCTTGCCATTGGTGAAGCTCTTACTGCAACTGATCTGGTATTTGAGTGCTTACGAGGAGAGAGCACGGAAGCAGCCGAATGCGAGGTCACACCTTGACCTGTCTTATCCTCCATGGGGTGGGGCCACATTGGGGCTGGTCGGTTGGGATTGAGGAGGTGTAGTGTTAGAGCTACATGGAAGTTTCTAGCCTCATATCCTCTCGCGGTAAAACTCAGGGCCTATTATAGAGATGAAACTTGTGGGCGAAGGGTTCAAAATGTAATTGCCATTGCCGGTGGTTTTTGTCAACCAGCAGAAATCAAAAGGGTGATATTGATCCTCTTTTAGTGGCTAACGAGATTTGCAAGATTGGCCCTAAGAACTGAATAGGAGATGTCAAATAAAACAATTGCCTCTTCTGAGTGTGTATTAGCAATGACAGTTATGAGACGATATAAAGATTCATACCACCATATGATTGTAAACCAAGATCACATTCCCTTCTCATTGTCTCTAGAACAACTGTTCTGAAATAAGTAATTGGCAACATTTAAACTTGTTGTGCATGCACTTATCTTGAGCTAAGTTTCACTGTTTTTGTGCCTACTTATCAGATCCATTTTCCTATTCATATTGCGGGCTAGTAAGCTTTTTCTAACACACTCTCACAGGCGCCGATTCATGTACTTCACATATTTAAATTCCTTAAGCGACATTTTTGATGTGGAAGTGCTAGAAGATCTGCAGTTCTAAAGATTCTGCAGTCTGCACCAGTGTACAGCTGTGTGAAATGCAATATGCAAAAACACAAACTTCAAACTCTTCTTCTGGGTTGCCTTTTAGAGCCTTCGGAGATATGCTTTGAAATTCAGCAAAACAGACGCGGAAGCTCTCGGCAAGCTTGTATATAGAAAGATGAAGTTGGGAGCTCCTGAAATGACGTGGATCGTCCAAATGAAGAGTGGATAATTTTTTTGGAATTGGCTTCGTTTTAGTATCCATCAGCTTCTTTAAGGTTGTAAATTGGTTATTTATATGCTTCTAATGTATGAAGTGATTCATGTTGCTGCTTCTGTTTGAAGATGCAATTGTATGGCAAGGACTTGTTATATTTTTTGCAAGGAAAAATTCAATTTATCTCCCCATGTTGTGCTTATAAAAAATAGGTTTGTTAACATGGAAAAAGTGTCTTACAGTAATCCACAAAGTTAGAATATTATGCATTCTAATAACAATTAAAAAGGATAGTATTAATTTTCACACTTCTTGTGTCTTCATGTTCATTCTTTTTTTAGTCTTTATTCATTCCACATGCAAGAATTTAAAAAGTGTATCTTGCAAAGTGTTTGTGGATATCATGAAAAGATTGTTTTAAAGCTTTTTACATTGACTAAAAGCTAGGGAAAAAAAAATCAAATAATCTAAAAGTGTATCTTGCAAATAACATTTTTTGACGTGTACTTTTTTTAGATATCTTTGAAAGATTTTTTTTAAGCACTTCACAAAAATGTTTCCCAAAATCTAGAAGCTCAGCAAAAACAAGACTGAGTTTTCATTATGTATTTTTTCCACAAGTCATTCATCTCACCTTGTACATCACGAAACCATCATTTGGTGAAAAAACAAACAATTTTGGCTACATTGGTAAGATGATAATAAACAATTTTGACTATAGTGGTAAGACGGTACTTTTAATAAAAATTTAGTAGTTGTTTGTATATTTACGTAAATAAAAATTACTCCTACTATATATAAATATGGAAATGAAAATGAGGGTGCGATGATTAACGCCCTTCCAAATAATGTGAGGGTAAAATGAGTATCTGACCAAAAAAAAAAAAAAAATTGGGTATGAGTGGTACCACGTGGCCGAGCCTACATAATACCTGAACGCTGCATTCGGGCCGTCAAGAAGTGTATTGGATGGCCCTGATCAAAACCTTCTCTCTCCTCCTCTATTTTCCCTTTCTCTCTCCTGTTTCTCTATCCAAATCCAGACCGTCCAAAACCGAAATAAAACGGCCAAATGTGTGCGCGGATACCACGTGGTACCCGCTCAGCACTAAAAACCCGGTCGAGTATTGAGTAAAATTACATAGGTTGATTGAAATTTACTCCGTCTGTTGAATAAAAAAGTTAAAGCTCAACTCTGATACCGCGTGGTACCCGCTCAACCTACAAAATTTTTTTTTTGTTAAAAAAAAAAAAAAAAAACTCTGATCTAACTCTAGTGCGAGCGGACCGTAAGCGTGTGGGTGTGTGTAGAGATAGAGACAGGAAACGGTCTAATTCTGCAAAGTGGGCTTTTGCAAAGTTCAAAGTCTACTGACGCGCTTCTTTTTCCATTACTTTGGTTTGGTCTGCTCAAATGCGCAAGTAACAACGCAAAGGGAGAAAGAAAACCCTTGACTCCTATTTACACAGATCGTGTCCATGTATCTCACCCACTTCTATTGACAAAGTCGCCCATCTAGACTCGCCCGTGGAGTTTTCTTCTGTTACAACATCATTTTCCTTGAGAAATTTCTCATCAGTTTCACTCGTTTCAATCTACATTTCCCTTTATAATTAACTTCCCAACTCTTTTTCCCCAATTGGAACTTCCCCATTCTCTCTCTCTCTCTCTGGATTTCCTCTCTCTCTCTCTAGATTGCCTGTCTATCTGGGACCGCTTTATCCTCAAGATAATCTCAGTTTTGACGGAATCTCAGGTACATCTCTCAAGTTTCTTAAACTTCTGTTTTCTGATTCTTGTTTTGATTCTGTTTAAGGGTTTTTCAATTGGGATTTGAATGTGAAATCTGAATCCACTAAACATGGGTATCGCATCTGGGTTAATACTAAATTGCTCTAGTAGTACAATCATTTTGTAATATCTCACAGTCAAAATTGTCTTCAATTTCTATGCTTTTCATGAGATTGAATGTAAGGTTTGGGTTGCTTTATGTATTTCAATTTATATCTTGTTTCTTTTGGGTAGGGGAATGTTTGGGGTTAGTGAGAGAGAGGCTCTTAAAAAATCAAATTAAAACAAGACTACAGGAATAGGATGATGTTTGTTTACAGTACTTATTTTGATTTGAACCCATCTCATTTATTTTGCAATTTCTCTGAAGCCAAACAGTGCATACATTGGGTGTGATTGAAGACATGACATTATGATTACGTTTTGTCTTTTGGATTAGTAGATTTACCGTTAACTGCCTTTTCTTGTCCCCTAAAGCTATTTTCTTCTACAGTAAAGTATGTGATTAAAGTATTAAACTGCTTTTCATAAACTTTAAATCGTTATTAATCCCCTTTATGCGAAGAGATTAATATACCCCTGTGACGTTACATTTTCTTTTTCTGTTAGTAGCCTAAAAAAATCGTGTGATTACTATGACCCCTTCCTTTTTCATCGCTTGTTATTAATTCGATTCGTACTCTTTTATCCTGTCAGTAGTCCCTTGTTATTGGGGGTTAGGCTTTGTTCTGGAGCATTTTCTCACCTCCATTCATGGGTGAACTCTTAGTTATGATGTTTAAGGAGTTTTTATTTTCCAAGACGATAGGATGTTAGCAAAAGTTAGATTTTAACGAGTTTAGTCATCAAATAAATGAAAGAAGTTGTTTTTTTGCTAACCTTCTGCATTTGATTTTGTTACCTTTGGTTAATATTCCTGCACAACAATCTCATATTCTTTCTTTTCTCAGGTGCGCTCCGAAATCTTCGTATAGATTTCATTGTAGCTTTGTCGATCTTTACTGCTGATTCTCCGACATAACAACTTGCTAACAGCAAGTCCTGCACTTTTTCCGACATAACAATGTTTTCTCGCAAGATTTCTCCGTTGAACAAGAATGCCAAACAAAATTCAGTTGACCCCGGGTTTCCTGGGTATTCCAGTCCCAACCCTTTTGATTCTGATGATGAATCGGGCACCAAGAAAACTCTTAATCCCGCACGAAGATCAAATTCTGAGCCTGCACTAGCTAACCAAAGTCTTAGCACCCAGTCTCCTGGTAATGATGAGACGAACCAAAACTCTTCCTCTTCCTCTTCCTCTTCCTCTTCCTACTCCCTTACTTATGCGTCAAGAAATAGATACAAGAACGATTTCCATGAATCTGGAGGATTAGAGAACCAGAATGTGCAAGAATTGGAGAATTATGCGGTGTACAAGGCGGAAGAGACAACTAAAACTGTTACAAGCTGCTTGAAGATAGCAGAGGACATGAGAGAGGATGCTACCAGGACTTTGGTCAATTTGCATCACCAGGGTGAGCAAATCACCAGGTCCCACATGGTTGCCGCTGACATCGATCATGATCTTAGTAGGGTATGGCTTCTTCACATATGCCAAAGTATATTATTTTTGTGAAGCATATAAAATTGATCTTCACCCTCTATTTTTGCACGATATACTCCATCTGAGTCTTAAACAAATCATATTGCCCTTCCATTGGTGCAAAAGCGTATTAGCCTATTTGGTATTTCTAAATGCAAGAGAATTTTAAAATTTCACATAACCAGGACAAGCATTGAACTGTTTCTGTATGGAAGGGTTGTGAGAAAATCATTTTCAAGCATTAAAGCCGTTTCATATTTAGGAAGTATTTCTTAGTACAAACTTCTTTTCTTATCTTATCTGTTGTACCTATTTGTATCAACAAACCATCTCCCAGTTAGTTATTCGCAGATGTTTTCACTCAAGGGCAGTACACTTTTAGATTTATTTTGTAAAATTACTGAAGAGTGGTCTCCGCAAACTAGGTGAAATTCGTAATCCTGCGTCTGTCACTGCTTTCACTGCTTGTTTCTGTCTCAATAAGATTGTTTCTCCTCGTAGCAAAGAATGTTGAAAGACACTTTTAGCTTCCACTTCTCTTGTAGGCCACCTTTCTTAATATGGATCCGATTAGGTATTCGTATGTCCTCACCCAGGTTGAATGCAACAACATGAATCCATAAAAGACGTATCTGAACCACTGAATGGATTTATAGCTCCACTGCCTTCATCCTTTGGGCTTTTCCACTTAAACATGAATAATTCTGTGAAGCTTCCCACCAACAGTGAAAAGTAAAAAATGAGAGATGTATACCATGTTTTTATCACCTCAATATTGCATCCTGCATATGAGTGGGGTAGGTTTAGGGTTCCAAACGCTTAGTGTATGCTTGATTACCTTTGGTTATTCTAATTGTCATCTTGTTCTTTACTGTTATTTGTTCTGACATTTACATTGTTAATCTTCTCATTACAGGGTGAGAAGCTTTTGGGAAGTCTCGGGGGCATCTTTTCCAAAACTTGGAAGCCAACGAGGACTCGTCCAATAAAAGGGCCTGCTATGACAAGAGGTTATATTCGTGACATTTCTCCTCTTTTTTCTGGGTTTTGATGTGAGGTGGAAGATAGAGAGGCGGTGAATCGTGTCTAGCATTTTGCATACGTGTTTGACATGGCTCTCAATTGTTGCAGATGAACCTGCTCAAAGAAGGGGCAATGACATAGTACAGCGCGAGAAACTGGGATTGAATACTGCACCCAAAGGACGGTCCAACACACGAACACCACCCCCTGAACCCACCACTGCATTGCAGAAAGTTGAGGTTTGTGACTCTCATAGATTCAGCATGACGTTGGAATGCTTGTAACTAAACACACAATGAAGTAAATTCTGGGTTCTACTCAATGACTACGTAAACTCTTGGCAGCACTAGAAACATGCAATTCATTTTAATTTTTTTTGCTCAGTAACATGCAATTCGTATTGGTCTTTCAATTGGTGATCTCATTGCATTATCGAGTGATGATTGGGAAACCTCAGTTGACAAGTTCTTGCTAACATGTCTAACAAATCAAATCCAAGTTGTTAAAGTTATGGTTTTTGGGGGCAAAGTTTACCAGTCAATCATTGTTTTCTTAACTAAATTATGGCAGGTAGAGAAGACAAAGCAAGATGATGGACTTTCGGATTTAAGTAATCTATTGGAGGAACTCAAGTACATGGCTGTTGACATGGGATCTGAAATTGATAGGTTAGTTGTTTATTGATTTACCACATTGTTTTTGCTCTCTCTCTCTCTCTCTGAATTCTGTATCCGTACGCAGGCAATCTCCGGCTTTGGGCCATATGATGGATGATGTAGACGTACTGAATACCCGAGTGAAAGGAGCCAATCAACGCGGACGCCGTTTACTTGGGAAGTAGAAGAAGAGTGCAGGCTGCTATTTGATATTTGCCTTTACGGCCCTCTTTTACTACTCATTTCTGCTTCATATGTAGCAGGCTCCCGTCATATTTGGGATTAGATTTACCTCATCTTTCTTCATTTTGTTCTCATAGGATGCTTGGACCTGTTGTACCTGCCTTTGTGCACAGTTATAAATACTAGATTGACTCCGTCCCAATTTACTGGTTCTTTCCAATTACTCCTAAATGCATTCTTGTTGGCCATCTAAGCGCACATGCTACGATGATTTAAATGGTTGTACATTTTCTGCAAAGTGCGTGCGTGGAGAATGTACAACAAATTTAAGTAAAACCACCCTCCATGATTGCTTAGAGAACTAGTTGAACTATTTTCCAGCTAACGGAATGCAATAATGCTCAATATGCCAATAAAAAGTGATGCGCTGAAGGGAAAAGAACAGTAAATAGAAGGAGAAGTATTTGCCTGTTGTATTTGTACAGGTTTTAATAGCTGAAGAAATAGGCCGGCACCAATGGTCGGGTATTCTTTCTTCCTTTTTTCGCAAGTATTACGAATGATCAGTATTCGATGTCATTTATTTAGTAAGACACTGCTAAGGGTAGAGTTTTTTAGCCGAAATGTACTCCAGTATTTTCTAAAGAAATTACCGAACCATAACATTTTCGAAACGTTTTTGTAAGAATAGTGCAAAACACACTTTACAAAATACGTTCTACCTAGCTTGCGACGCATCCAAACCCCTGCAAGCAAGTAAAGCAATTTCAACATGCGTTTTATAATATGCAGGAGCCACTCTCAGTGCATCTCCTTTAAAAAAAAGACCCTTATATCTCTCTTCTCCTCCCTCACCGACACCACTTCAAGAAAATGGATTCCCGTGTTCAACTTTGAAGGTCTTCACTGGATTTTCCATCTGAGGAGGTCCATTGGGAGGGCCAACCGTTCCATCCGGAGGATATTGATTTCTTTCCAAACATAGAAATACCATCGATACAACAACTCAAATTTCAGGCATTGATGATGCAGCCACAAAACACCACGAACCGAATATGGCTACCCAGCCTGGCATCCAAAAACAGCTAGATATACTAGATCTAATGGGTAATTTTTTGCACGCAGCACAGTTATGGGAAAATGCAAAAAAACAAATGCACGGAACGCGAGACGAACATATGAACGACGGGCTTTCAAATTAGGTACGTTTCCTATAATTGCTACCCTATAATTGCTACCCAAGACGTACATGCACTCGGTACACACGTCAAGGATTATGGAATCTTTGGGCAGCCTTGTTACCCTACCAGCCAAAATCTTCTGAACGCAAGTAACATCCTTCCACAAGACGCTATCATCTCTACCCAAGGAAGATTTTCACTTCCATGGAACACTAATTCAACATGTTCGAGCATTTCCGCCAATCTATCTAGATTAGGATATGACAGTTTAGGCATTGCTTTTGATGCCTTTATATCTCATATACGACTTACATGTTGCTTCTTTTACCATAAAAAGGCATCAAAAGCAATACCTAAAATGTACTATCCTAATCTAGCGCATTTCGTGGGAATGCTCGAACTTGCTAATTTAGTGATCCATGGAAGTAAAAACCTTCCTGCATTGCTAGGGGAATGATAGTGGCTGTGTTTGGTTAGATAGTTTAGTTTAGTTTTGATGATGTCAGCAGGTGTAATGAGTGGAGAGAGATATAGAGAGAAATGAGGGAAATGATGATGTCATCAAAACTAAAACTAAAACTAAACAGGTAAACGAACAAGGCCAGTGTCTTGCGAGCGGATGTTATTTGCGTTCAAAAGATTTTGGCTGGTAGTGTAAGTGTGCAACAAGGCCGCCCAAAGATCGCATAATACCTAACGTATCTACCGAGAGCATGTATGTCTTGGGCTTGGGTGATTGCAATTACAAGAAACATAACTAATTCAAAAGCCCATTGTTAGTACATTTGCGAGGGGAATGATAGTGTCTTGCGAGCAGATGTTATTTGCGTTCAAAAGATTTTGGCTGGTAGTGTAAGTGTGTAACAAGGCCGCCCAAAGATCCCATAATACCTAACGTATCTACCGAGAGCATGTATGTCTTGGGCTTGGGTGATTGCAATTACAAGAAACATACCTAATTCAAAAGCCCATTGTTAGTACATTGCTTTAGCATTTTCCCATTAGTGTTGTATGTAAAAAGTTATTTATTAGACCAAGTGTATTTTCTTACATGACATTCATCTGAGCAACCATATTCGATTTGTGGTGTCAAGGGATTTGTGGTTGCATCATCAATGCTTAAAATTCGAATTGTTGTATAAGTAGTACTTCTATGTTTGGAAAGGCATACCCAACAAAAATAGGACCTCAGATGGCGAATAAAGTGAAGACCTTCAAGGTTGAGCACGGGAATCCAATTTCTTGAACGTAAGACATTCCCCCACCTCAAATACTCAACCCTGATTTGTCCTAATTGACCTTTTGCAACTTCTAATTGTTGCCCTACAACACGATGCTTCTTCATCGACATGATGTTGGGTTGGTATTTCCGCCATTGAAGAGCTACCAAACCCAATTCAAAATAGGAGCTAAAAGTACCATCCACAATTGGGTCGATGTTTGACATTGGGTACAAAACCCAGATCAGATAAGAAATTAACAAACAAGGCGTAACAATAATGCATACCAACAACAAATTAAAGAAAGAGAGAGGGGTAGAAATCCTATCAGAATTCAGTTCAATCTTAATCTCTATAACGTGGTACCAAACCCAATTCAGATAGAAATCAACCAAATAAGGCATAAATCGGTGAAAGCTAATAACAAGAGGATCCACAATGGAACCATTACTTTTAATATCTCAGAAGCAAGTAAAATCCTCAAAATCATGGCAAGGTCTCGGTTTACAACTCACATCAGAGTTCAGATAAGAAGCCAACCCAACAACGCAAACCAATTAACCTCAAAATAAGAGCTGGAAATCCCATCAAAAATTGGTTCAAAACTTCATTCTATTGTATTGGGTTCCAAACCCAGTTCAGAATAAGAAATCAACCAAACAAATAAAAGCTTGAAGTACCATCCGAAACAGTGTTACTACTTAATATTTATAACATTGAAGAAATTTAAAATCTTGAAGAACCATCCAAAATTCGGTCAATACTTACGCAATCTCCATGATGCTCTTGACCTTGGGCGCGTAGAGTGAGTACACGACGGCCTGTCTAGTGGCGACCTCCAACTGGGTCTTCCCTTCGCAGAAGGCGGCGGCAATTGCTGAGGGATCGGATAGGTCTTTGTTGTGTCGAAAGGCGTCGACGGTTCGACGCTTGGCGTACTCTCTGATGTTGTAGTCCGCGAATTTACGGGATGTTCGGAGGAGGGAGCGGAAGAGTGAGAGAACCTCAGAGCGCCCTGGCGGTGGCACGAGGGATGCCATTGATGAGAGAGAGAGAGAGAGAGAGAGAGAGAGAGAACAACTTCTAGAATTCTGAGGGAGGGTTTCTGTAAACTATCCAGTGGATGCTACAGTAGTAAAGTGTGGAGAGTAATTTTAGACGATGAGGAGTGAAAATGGGGATTTTCACTGCTTGGTTTTTCCTTTTTCTTTTTTTTTTTTACTTGTTTCCGAGATACTAAAAAATTGCTAAAATCAGCCTCAATTCAGGAGTGAAAAAGGGAGTTTTTTTTTTTTGGGGGGGGGCAAGGGAAGGTTAAATAACTAAAAAAAAAAAAAAAGAGTTTAAAGATACAAACTACAGCAGAAAGGAAACTAATTCCTAAGACAACCAATGGTCCAATACCCAGCCCATCCTCAAGCACAAAATGACGAACGAACTGGGGGAAACTTCCGTAACTACAAGATTTTCAGTTTGTTCAGCGCCCAAATGGGCAAGGTGGTTAGCACTTTGATTCGCCTCCCTGAGGATGTGAGAAAGCGTGGAGCTTGTCCGAGCAAGAAGAGCTTTGCCATCAAGAATGTTGGCCGAGTGGGGGTGTTCATCGGTTGGACCCTCTGTGATTAACTTGACAACATTAATTGAATCCGATTCAATGGCTATGTTGCCATAGCCTTTCTCCAGCATGATAGTGAGTCCTCGATAAATAGTCCAAAGTAGCCTAAGAGCCATTGTCCTTTATAATCTCTGAATAATCCTTCAAATCCAGCCTTGTTGTTAGAGGTATACACTCATCCATCCGTGTTAAGCTTTACTCCATCTGTCAAAGGGGGAGACCAAGAAATTAGCATGGTGGCTGGATAGTCATCGATGAGTGAGGGTTTGAATGCATTAGTAACCTCTGAAGCATAAGTTATGATGTTTCTCATGCTAAAATTAGGATCGACATCAATATTATCAAAACTCATTTTATTTCAATCCTTCCATATCTGCCATAAGGTTGCTATAGACTTCCAATGGATCCATTATGAAAGCTAACATCAGAAATTCCCCCTTTTTTCCCCTTAAAAAAAAACTTCCTTTTTGGGGCAATAAACCTATAAATAATTGACCTCACATAAACCTACGGGTACAGAAGCAAAGAGTACATAAAATGTATTGACAGCTTGTGTGGCTCATTTTTTAGTTCCACGCGAATAATTTAAATTGTTTATTAATTTTGAAATAATATTTTTAGTGGCCTTGCAAAAAATCAGCTCAATATTTACATAAGTGACGGATCCAATATTTAGATGTTCAATTCAGAACAAAAGTTGATCCCATAAGCCGTCTGTACATTTTCTGTACTATTGATCGGGTTCTTTTGGGGGGCTGTTTGGAAATTAGGGAAAAAAAGAGAGGGGGAAATGAAGAAAGAAATAATTAACAAGGGAAATTAAAGGTGCATTTGATTAGCAATAAAACTCTGCCGGAAAATAAAAATGAAAGAAAGTGAAAACAATATTGTAATGTCTTGTATTTGAATACCATAACAGAGTTGGAGGAGCCTTATTTATTTTCACAAAAAAAAAAACCCGTAACTTCCTAATTAATTTTTCTCTTTATATTTTGCCACATAACATGTAACTGTTTTTCCATTGAACAATGCCAGACCCATGGCTGAATCCGGGTCCGTCCCTGCTTATAAGGATAAGTGACTATTTTTTTATACTAAAAGTAGAAACATAGTCTAATATAAATTGGGCCTGTTTTTCTGACAGAATGCCCTGTAGCATTCCAGAGGATAGAGGAGAATAAGTCAAGTGGGTACGATGGTGCAGGCGTTGAATTGTGGAGATGGATCCAGAGGTGAACCGCCGTATGCCAAAGCTGAAAATGGTGAAGAAGGGGAGAAGCTGAGGGAAAATGGCAGATGATAGGAGAGAGAAAGGGTCTGTTCTCTGACTAATTACAGGCTATAATGGTCAGAACACACCACGCAATCATCACATTAAAAAGTCTCGTCGTGGCATTATCATTTACCAGTGCCCCAGAGAAAAACTTGTTTACAGATTTCTATTACCAACTTATGACTGTTCACATATCTGTAAATTGTGTTTCAAAATGCTGCAAATTTGCAAATGTGCAGTATCATGGGAATTCTGCAAAAGTAAAATATCAGCAAATAACTCGTTTACGCAGTAACAAGTTGATACATTAATGCAATGTCAAATCACTACTATCCCACGCAACAGTTGATAGCTTCATAAGATCATGCCTCATCAATCTATATAATTAACAAAAGGTGAATGCCTAGCCCAAAGATCGGAATCAAATATCACCAGAAAGGAGATTGAGAACAAAGGGAAAGCCAGATTAGGTTTACAATTCTATATTTACATGATGTTCGTCGATATACTCGGAAAAGAAAAGAAAGATGGAAAGGAGACTGCATATTGCAAGCTTCGTTACCACTATCAAGTAAGCACCCCAACACGACTTAATCCAACACTACAAGATTAATCGCATTCTGTTCCCCAAAGACCAACTGGATAATACGAGGGAGTACAATACTTTTTTCCTGCAAGATTCAGAAAAATCCGATAAACTTCAAAGAAAATGTCAGCAAAGCTTTAAAAAGTGAAAATAAATAACCCATCAAATCATATTTATTTGCAATTGCCTCGTTCATCACAAGGGCAACCTTTTTTTTGTAAGTAATTGGAACTAGAATTGCAATTACTTATCTAAGCAGCTTATTCCGTCACAATTCATCCTACCTGTACAAGCTCATGGGAAGAGAAACAAAAACCACCAAACTACAACATTTTCATATTGAGGTGTACAATTTTCTCCATTTCCCATAACTAATTATATAGGGCCCAAAATTCTTAAAGAGCTGCAGTTTGACAAATTGATCCGTGCTTGTTGATGTTTTAAAAGAGGAACCATAGAAAGACGAGGTTCGCGTGTTACAGGAAAAAGGCATACGTGTGTTTGCCTGGTTGTTCATCTAGATTGCCTAGTCGTGAATTGAAAACATCATCACTTGAAAACATGTAGGATTACAAAATAAACCCTGCATTTTTAAATTAAACAATTGTTCTAAGGTCGAGTATTCTATAGCTATTTACTAACACTTTTACTCCACCTCATATTTCCATAACACCTCTAATCCACTCTCACATTTTCCAAGGTGTAAGGTCCACTCTCCTTTTTTAGTAGGCAATTTGTAGAATGCCGAGTCGCCGGGCCGAGAGAGTAGAGAGAGGGATTGGGGAGAGAGAGAGAGAGAGAGAGAGAGAGAGAGAGAGAGAGAGAGAGAGAGAGAGAGAGAGAGGGGTAATTGGGCCATCAATTTTAGGCCCTTACAGTATAGTGACTTTGGGTTTGGCTCTTTGGAGTAGGGTATAGTGTGTTTAGACACTTTGGGTTTACGCTCTTTGGGTTTAGGCATTTTGGGTGTAGAGTTTAGGCACTTTGGGGTAGGTTTGGGTTTAGGTTCTTTGGGTTTGAACACTTTGGGTGTAGGGTTTAGGCACTTTGGGTGTAGGCTCTTTGGGACCTAGGGTAGGGTATAGTGGACCTTGCACCTTAGACACTGTAAAAGAGTGGATTAGAGGTGTTAGGAAAATGTTGGGTGGACTGGAAGTGTTAGTAAATAGCTATAGTGGACTAGGGAGCAGTTGGCCCATTTTAAATTGGTACAATGTGAACCTTCCATTCACATCCGTCTAAGACACTAAGCGGAGATGGATAAGTTCGTAAATTTACTAACATCATTATTCTCTCTTCTTGGGGTAGCTTCAAAATACTCTCTAAAATTTCTCTTCAAACCCAAGCAAAACATTCATACATATGTAACATACTTTTACGTATAAAAAATAAATAATATATCAGATACTTTTGTACCTCGAAACTTGTGCAATAAAATTTATAGGTTGTATTCAGATTATGCCCCTTCAACACACACAACAACAACAACAACACATAATATATCAGATAGCTCGAAACTTTTGCAATAAAATTTATAGGTTCTATTCAGATTATGCCCCTTTCCTCCCCCCACCCTCTCCTGTCGATAACCAATCCACAACAATGTGCACATTTATATCTCCTTGCGGTTTCTATCAATTGACAGAGAGAAATGTGCACTTTAAGCAAGTGCAAATATCAATATTTATACATCTAGATAATCACACACAAACGACGACTCTTAACTCAACTTGGCCTTCTTTTTTGGGTTTATAGGAGAAACGAAAACACATCGTACAACTGCACAAGGTGATTGCTTGATAGATGCACAAGTTGGCATATCAATCCATACTTTTTACAGGCAAACAAATACATGTGCAAGCACATACATGTGACTGCAAACACAATTTACCGTACATGTAAATTTTGTGCACAGATTTTTAGTCAATTATACGCCTACACAGGTAGTCAGGTACAGAATGAGCTTATTAGAACATGGAAACAGCTCAGCACAATTTAGATATTCCTTTTTAGGAAGCAAAAACAACACAGGCCACAAGCTAATTGCTTTACAAATTAGCCTCCAGTTGCAAATCAGACAATGGCTTCTTACCTCCTTCCCCCTGGCTAGCATGCAGTTGCCCCAACCAATGTCTTTAGTTAACGTACTTTATCTCTTCTCCAACATCTAAGTAATGTTGTAATGTTGTCATACAAACAGTGCAGCACGACCTGCTTCCAACTCATTCTAATCTATGAAAAGGTAACTTCATATACAACCATAGGCATTAGCAATTTATTTCTGAAGTCTGTCATGTACACAACTGAATCTGCTACTCTTAGCCAAATTAGCGCAGGGGTGTAAACAATCAACTAGTTGACCTACTACAATACATGGAAGCAATTCCATATCATGAGCCCGCGACACAAGAATGTTCTGTAAAATATAGCTTCAAACCGCTACAAGAAGAATTAGAGCATGTACAACAGCCCATGTAAAAGTCACGTTTATCTATTTTAGAGAGGAAAATGTCCAATCAATACTCCACCAGCCTCAAAAAACGGCTAGCTAAACTACATAGAGCTACAGTACCTCGCTCCCCCTGGTGAGGTACTATTCACCCATCAAACATATTCTTCCTTTTTTTATTGTTTCTCTCTCCTCTGTCTCTCAATGTGTCTGTGTAAAATCTCAGGTAACAAATTGGAGGAGGAGGATAAGCGGAGAAGATGAGCCATGAAAGGACAATCAACTTCAAAGAAAGCTCCATCGATCATCTTGCTAAAGACCACCAGCTTAATAAGCTGAGATCCCCTTTTCATACAGGTTTCTGAAGCTTCTCAGGGTATGTGTGTGTGTGTGTGTGTGTGTGTGTGTGTGTTCAAATGTATGCATAAATCTTTCAATTTCTTTGTTTCAATCTTATTGTTTCAGGCGTCGTTGCCTTCCGCTGCTGGGTTGATTCATGATTCTGGGTTGGTTCCTTGCTGCTAGGTTGATTCACGATTCTGTGTTGATTCCGCTGATGCTGGGTTGATTCGCCGCCTTCCGCTGCCGATCAATTCTGGGTTGCTTTGTTGATTCACGAAGATGGGTTTTTGATCAGAAGATGGGTACTGTGCAAATGTGTATATATATACATATACATGCATATCATAGCAGTAGATGGTGTAGAAATAAAATACATAGGCTATCATTAAAAAATGATTTTTTTGCCCATCTATTTTACCTCATTTTTACCTCAAACTGTTGTACATGCTCTTAGGCAACCAAATTATTGAGTTTGGAGTTGGTCCTTAAGTAGATTGACCAGACAAATGAGGTCGACCACAACAATGAGCATGGGACCAAACCCACAAAAGCTATAGCATATAGCTTGCCCGTTGGTGATGGGGAACAAAAGAGGAGCTAGGAAAAACAAGATTAAGGAAGCATCCAAGTTTGGAAACTACCTAGTTGCAAGCCAAACTCGTATAGGATCTGTTGTAGTGATGTAGAGTTAGTCCTGCTAGTCATATCTATTTTCGGTTTGGTTAAATATGTTTCTCATGAGTTTTAGGTAGTTTTACAATTCAAGGGCATTTTGGCAATTTGCAAAATTGCTGGACATGGGCAGTAGGGGTCGACCATGGGTCGTCTTGCGGGTCAAG
Organism: Vaccinium myrtillus; assembly: GCA_016920895.1. Lineage (NCBI taxonomy): Eukaryota > Viridiplantae > Streptophyta > Magnoliopsida > Ericales > Ericaceae > Vaccinium > Vaccinium myrtillus. The sequence continues at coordinate 24,614,343 of CM029277.1, forward strand.
AAAGGTTTTAATTTTACTTGAGTCCTTAGTAGTTTATTTAGGTTTGGGAAGTAATGATTTGTTTCCTTTTTCTTACTTAGGAATCCTAGTTGGAATAGGACGTCTCTCGAGTCTATATAATAAGCTATGCTATGCATCTAAATAAACCAGACTTGATTATTACAGAAATTTCAGAGCTTTGAAGCTTTCATTGAGTTGTGTGATGCAATTCTAACCGAAGTGCGATGCCTTGGGAATCTAGGTGTGATGCCTTGCTCTATGAATGATTCCTAAATCTATCTTCTTCTTTCTCATCCTCTTCTTTTATTTTCTGCATAATACCAGTATGTACTGTTCACAGCCCCTAATTCCTACATTTTCCTACTCTCTTGAAAATCCTAAACTTCCCCCACGCTTGTCCTACATCAGTTGGTGTTCAAAGAATAAGTGCATCTACAACAGTAAGACCGATAGCATTCTGGTTCCTGATCATCGAAAGCAATCTTCACTGACACAAGGACCTCCTCGAAGATAAATATAGGACAACATGATGCAAAATAAGACCATTGATCTTCAACAAATAGAACACAAAGTAGATTTTTAAATGTTCAATTGAGTCGTTAAGACTGTTAAGTGTTGACAGACCACCAATCTCATTTCCTTCTCATGTTTGAGAGTACTAGCTGGAAGGATCTGACACTCTAACAACTCAGATGGCGCATTTTTCATTTTTTTCCCCCTATGCTGGGGTTTCGAAGGAAGAAAAAAATGATGAACAAGGAAGAATTGTCATCACGGACACTTTTTAGAAGACAATACTGAAGATGCTCAATCTCATGAAATGTCTTCCACAGTTCATAGCTAGATACAAGGTTATTCCCTTCTATAGCTCATCGGAGATAACTTGTTATCACCCTCAGATATTTTTTTTTTTTTTTTGCTTTCTCGAGCAAAATCACTGTCAGATCTAGCTCCTGTCAGTTTGAAGATTACAGCAGGCAACCTAACTGAAACTTATAGCATTACACAAAGTTCCTACTAGCGTCAGATCAAATAAGTTAGTTATCTAGTGCTGCACGAAGATGTTTACAACCCCTTTTTCGTAAGTCTTCAGTTTCGCAATCTTATGAACTCTCAACCAGATGCAAATAGAAGTAGAGAACAAAAACACTCACAATCCACACTCGGAGGGGAAGAAAAGATTAAAAGGTGATATTGTAACATTGAAATATGGTTCCAAAGGAAATAGGAAACAAGCAAACAAAAAAAAATGACAGAAAAAATTGCAATGGAATAAAGCAATTAATAGAAAACCAAAAGAATGGGCAGGGGTTCGAAGCAACTTACATAGCGAAGAAACCGACTGCAGCATAAAATGTATTGAAGCTTTCGACCCCAGGGGCAAATAAAGAGCTGCAGAGTTCTTCAGCACCAAATACTTGAATCTCCCCAACAGCCTTGCTAACATCCCTTGGGGCATCTAGTGGGGGCGACAATGTTCGACCCAGCCGCCAATGACTTGATCTGCCCAAAGAGACCTTATCCTTGTGCTTTTTGACAAGCCAAAAGACAGTAGCAGAAATGCGTTCCTTCCCTTTGAGTAAGTCCTTGTTATCCATGCCAAATTTAAGAAGACAAAACCAGCTGGCCAACAACTGCATGCGAGATAACCCTGCCTGCACGATGTTTTTCTTCACCCCCGGCGTCACTAGAGCAAGGAGGTCTGGGCAAGGAAGTCCACTCACCCTCATTACCCCCCTGTGGATTGAAAACCTCAAATAAAGGCTCCCCCTCACTAAAGTAAGTAGTGCAGAGGTTAGGCAGGTTTGAAATGACGTATACCAAACCATACGCTTGAATGGCCAGCGGTGACTTCTTACCCCCTCCCATAGGAGGTGCCACTGATAAAGGTGAGGAGGAGGGGGAGGAGGATGATGAAACAGCAGTATTTTGATGAACAAACAAACGGCAGTATTGTTCAAACATCGAAAAATCAGGGTTCAGAATTCTTCCAGAAAAACCAAACCCTCTAGGGTTTCGATTTCTTCCATTTCGAAAGGTTAGTGCTGTTCCGGGTCTCTCTTCTTCTTCTCTCGATTTGAGTTGTTGAAAAAAAAATCCCTAATTCAAAAAAAATTCCCCTAATTTGAATTGGGTGGTGATGACTTCAGGTGGAATGTTGTGGAAAGAAAATGTTTTTTTTTTTTGTGCATCAAATCTTGCCACTTCTTCTTGTCAAGATGCTATTCATTGTTCTATCAATTAATGTAAAGCCCATTCGTTGTTTTGCCCTTTCTTTTTTTAGATGGATGTGCCTGCATGTAAATATGGTATCCCTGGGAACCATTTCCATTACACAAGGTTTTATCAAGATCAAGAATCCTACAATCGTGCGTGGCGCACTTCCACTACATATACCCACCCTAATTTGTTAAGATCTTTTACTGGAGGCCCAATACTAGGAGGATATTTGATCACCTACGCCCAATGTTCGAATTTACAAGCATATGTGGGGCAAGATTTCTTCAAGGATATTAGTTTTTTTTTATGGACCCATTAGAGTCGTTTCGCACGCCAATGCGAGAAGATTAGTCAGGTTTGTTTATTATTTTCAATTTTTCCTTATTTTTTTAACTCATTACTTGTTTTGCTAACTAGTTTTTTAATGTAGGGAATTATTAACAGTTGTGAAAAAATTTCACAACTTAGGGTTGTCATTTGGCGAGCTATCGGTACACAACATAGTCTTTGTTGGCCAAAGACTTTGTCTGGTTGGAGTAAGTGTTGATGCAAGTGATGATGCGAAGGTTACAGCTTCTTTTCGATCGATTGCCGACATTCTTCGTTGGCTGTATATGGATCATGAAATGCCAGATGAGTTCGAGGCGCTCGTCCTCCTTTTGGATGGTGATTGGTAGTAAGTATTTTTGAGCAAATAAACTCTGATTCCCAATCACCATCCAAAAGGAGGACGAGTGCCTCGAACTCATCTGGCATTTCATGATCCATAAACAGCCAACGAAGAATGTCGGCAATCGATCAAAAAGAAGTTGTAACCCTCGCATCATCACTTGCATCAACACTTACTACAACTTTGGCCAACAAAGACTATGTTCTTTGGCCAACAAAGACTATGTTGTGTACCCTACATTCAACACTTACTCCAAACGACAACCTAAGTTGTGAAAATCTTTCACAACTGTTAATAATTCCCTACATTAAAAACTAGTTAGAAATACACTACATTAAAAACTAGTTAGAAAAACAAGTACTGAGTTAAAAAAATAAGAAAAAAATGAAAATAATAAACAAACCTAACTAATCTTCTCGCATTGGCGTGCGAAATGACTCTAATGGGTCCATCAAAAAAACTAATATCCTTGTAGAAATCTTGCCCCACATATGCTTGTAAATTCGAACATTGGGCGTAGGTGATCAAATATCCTCCTAGTGTTGGGCCTCCAGTAAAAAATCTTAACAAATTAGGGTGGGTATATGTAGTGGAAGTGCGCCACGCACGATCGTAGGATTCTTGACAAAACCTTGTGTAATGGAAATGGTTCCCAGGGACACCATATTGACAATTACATACAGGCACATCCATCTAAAAAAAGGGGGCAAAACAACGAATGGGCTTTACATTAATTGATAAAACAATGAATAGCATCTTGCCAACAAGAAGTGGCAAGATTTAATGCACAACAGGTGTTTGGACAGTCAAAGCAGAGTAAAAGCTTTCAACTGCACGTGAATTAAAGAGAACTCAATAGCTTGAAATGCAGCAGAGAACAAACATAAATGTGATCAAAGACTCAGAAATTACATCTCTGTGATTTCAAAGCACATCTCCCAACAAATACCCACTGTAGTTCTGTTGTTTTATCACTCAGTAATTTTATCAAGCAGTTCGTGAGTAGTTTTTTTTTATGTTCATTTGAATGCATATTTTCATTTAGTTTCTTAACGTATTTCATTTGAATGCATATTTCCAAACACGCAAGGAGGAAGAAGAGGGGAAAGTTAACAGGAGACTCGAGTGATATAAACACAAAATTTCTTACATAAAAATCAAAATGTTGCAGGTAGTGTTTTTAGTAACCATTTTCACCTTTAAAGCTTTAACAAGCAGCGATTGAAGTAGATTTCTGGCAAAAGGGTTGGGTTGAGCAGTTACTCCCCGATCTTCCTACCACACGATGTTTCTTGCAATCTTCAGGTGATGAAGTAGATTACGCGCTCATTGTCGACATTACGTGATCTGACCGTCTTGTTTCATCGTCGTCTTCATCGTTTCCTCCCCCTCTCTCTCTCTCTCCCTCTGCGATTACAGTAGCTGAGAAGGGAAGAAAAAGCCCTAGTTTCTCTTTATATACCAAAGGGCATTGACGTCTTTCCAATGCCATCTAACGGGGAAGTTTAACCCCGTCTAAAGATTTTTGGCGGGATGGGGGTGATTGGGCATTGCCAGCTAAAGGAGAGGAGGCGAGTGTCATTTCAGAAACCTCAGGAGAGGTTACTGAAATTTGCCCTAGGAAAAAAAAAGTAGAGGAATAATAGTTAAAAACAGGAAGGAATATTAGTTAATGGAGATAATAAAAATTTAAAAAAAAAAACTCACGCTGGAATCGCCCTTGATCTTGCCATGTGCCTCGGCTGTGGATTGGATCTAGTACTCATAATTGGGGAGCACCACCCTTGCAACCTCTTTTGCATGCAGTGGAGCGGTTGAGATTCCCTGCAGACGAGTCAAGGGTGGTGTGGACCATGGACGGAGGAGGAGCCATCTTGAGGTTCAGGGATAGGACGAGGCTACCCAACCGAGACCCAACTCCAGTGGATACCTCAGACCTGTCTTATTGACAATGGTGCCTCCCAATTCAAGAAGCTCTGTCTTACTTATCCCAATTCTGGCTCACCTCCAGCTTGAATTGAGATAAGAAATCGAGATATCGAAGTTTTTCCCTCAATGGACAAATGAGATCGAGCGAGGATGGCAGTAATGACATTTACCTGACACATACTCAAGCCCGTGGGTAAACTTTTGTTGATCCAACAAAAATTATTTCAAAACTTTAAGGTTAAAATAGGAAAGTTAAAATTATATCTTCGTAATTATGAGCTCCTTAAAAAGTTGAGTCTCTTAAGCGTATCAAATAAGAACAGAGGGAGTGTAAGCAGAGCCGGTCCAGGAGTAAGTCCCGTAAGCCCACGGGCTTGGGCAACTACTCGTGTTGGGCAACAAAAAAAAAATCGTAAGCTATATATAGATCAACAAAAGTTTCCAACTATTTTTGTAAGCGCTAGCTTGGTCTGTGGCATCCATACAGTGTCAATCTCCCGTGAGACTAGTGTTCGATTCCTTGTGCTGTCTTTTTGCGATTTTGCTTTCTTATTTATTTATTTATTTGTTAAGATTTTGGCTTTTTTTATTTATTTATTTATTTATCAACAGGCCCCTTCTTTTCTTTTTTCCTCTACTCTATTTTTGTTCCCCACATATCTAGGAGAATCTAGGGGTGCTGCCTAGGTGCTTTGCACCGTGCTGTGCACCCCTCGGCCGTCTAATCGTGTTTTGGATGGTCCGGATGTGTTTAAATTTTTTACAAGTAAAACTAGTGGTGTTGTATGTCAGCCACACAGATTCATGTGTTTCCATCAATGTATGTATATTTGAGTGTCATCTAGACTTTTTGATTTTTCCTTCCCAATCTACAATATTTACGAAAATCACATTATTCAATTACTTTCTTAAAATTTTTACATTTAACAAATACAACAATAATGTACAGATGATACGTTCGTTTTACAATTGATTAATTTTTTTTTATCCCAATGGTGGAAAATTAGAAGCAAATCAAGCAAGCTAACATGATTTATTAGTTCTTCAAACAAACATAGTTAAGATATGAGAATACTTTCTTATTTCCTTCAAAAAAAAAAAAAAAAAAACTTATATTCTTTTTGCTTTTATCTTTTTTAATTGTATCCTTTGAGTTTGAATTTTTATAATTTTTTAAAAGGACTCTTGCAGATATAGGTAGCCCAATATTAGGAGTCTGCTTTGGGCATTAAAAAAAAAAAAAGAACTCTTGAATTTTTTTTGTAGAAAATAGCATTTAATTTTTTACGACTTAGTATTAAGAAGGCAACCAAGCTAGGACCGAGGTTGGGCAACTCAAACGTCGAGCCGGCACTGAGTGTAAGGTTTTCCTCCTTGGGCATAGATTTGTTCTTTCCATAGTATGCGACTATCAAGAAACCTTCGGCCTGAACCCATTCAATTTCTAACGGGGACTTTGGAAAAGTAGCTAGGGATGAACAATGGTGATAAAAATAAAATAAAAAATTACTGCTTTTTGCTTCTTAATTTAAAAGTCCTCAAACTCTCGAATATTCAACCAGTCTTTCGTCAAAATCTTTAAACATCCTATTAAAAAATACAATCTTTAACATGTTGAGAAGTTCTGCACCGTGAATAGTGTGGCCGGAAAAAAGTGTACCATGATTTTCTTACTGTATCCCATGATTTTTTCCCCTTGCGAATATTTGGTTTTGAAAAACCCAAATATGGACAAACGTTCAGATGTTCAAATCCGAACAAATAAGGTCTGTTTAATTAGAATTATTTTTAGCTGATATATACCATTTTTCATTTTATTATGCAAAATATACCTTTTCTCAAACAATTTTTAAAACTATACCTTGCCGCATGTGCCATATGCGGGCGGCATCTCATCTGACAAAAACAATGGCGCGATGTAGGCGCCACGTACTCCACGCCGCGTACTGGAAATGTGGCATTCTACCCTAAGCCGCATATGGCATAGGCGGCATACCCTCCTTTTAGGGTTTTTTTATTTTATTTTTTATTATCATGTTTGGTGATATCTTGGTTGAATATTATAGAAAAATGCTTTGTTCCTTTTAATGATGGTCGTGAAGGCTTACTGAAGGCAGCGTATCTCGTGCTCTGGGAATAAAAAATGGGTGCCGACTGCACCATGGCGTACCCCATATGACAGGCTACATAGCTTTGCAAGGCGACTCGCATTTTCGATTCCCGGACCGGGAGTTGCGCTGCCTTCAAAAAGCTTCGCAACCACTGAACTACTGTTACAATCAGTCTCCTTTGATTTAATATTAATACTTAAACCGTTTCTTTTTTTTTGTCCATTTTGATAAGTTTTCCAACAAAGTAATGTCACATTTCTTATTTTGTCCCTAATATTCCTTCATCCTTTTTTTTTTTGCTTAGCAAATTATTATTATTATTTATCTTTGGACAATATATAAAGATTAAAAGGGCAAACACCTTCAATTAAACACCTTCAAACATCTGACGCCAACCAAGAAACGTCTACTACTACCAAAAAACCAACCCAAACCCAAAACAAATTATCAAAAGTACAAGGTAATGATTATGTTACCTTAAATAGAGACAGGGAGTAATTCTCTAATGCATTATACAAAATATACGGTTGTGTTATTAAATAAAAATTGAATTCCTTTGACTCGTTCATAATTCTTATTTTTCTGTTAATGATTTCATGAATTTTGTATTTATTTTCTAGATCTAAGTGTAGTTCTATCTAAAAAGTAAACTTTTCAAAAAATATTCTGAACTAATTTAGTGATGTTTAACCAAATTAACCCTTCATGAATTTTGTATTTACTTTATAGATTTACATGTTCTGCCTATTGATAGATATGGGAGTTAGTAAAAAAAAAAAAAAAATCGTCTTGTACAGGGAGTTATAATTATATAATGACTTTAATTTTGGCAATGGGCGAAATGGGAGTATGAATCCCGTAAATGATAAGACAATTCTTCATAAACAAAATGAAAAGTGATGTTATTTTAGTCTTGCTATGGTAATTTGGTGTATGATAACTAAAATAATTAAATAGTATAAATTATTGACATGGAATATTACATGGGAAATATAGAAATTGAAAACTTTTTTAAATTTCAAATAAATAAAGTTGAAGGAAAAATGAAATAATTAAATTAGCAAATTCGGACCCTTTTTCCATCAATATTTGAATGGTGGGTTGTACAAATACAGCCGGTTACAAAGTTTTTTGAAGGCAGCGCAACTCCTAGTCCGGGAATAGAAAATGCGAGCCGCCTTGCAAAGCTGTGTAGCCTATCATATGAGGTACGAAATGGCGCAGACGGTACCCATTTTCGAATCCCGGAGCACGAAATACGCTGCCTTGAATATGACTTCGCGACCATACTTAACAATTACGGATGGTTACCAAGCTTTTTGACGGCAATGCAACTCCCTGTCCGATAACAGAAAATGCGAGCCGCAGCCTTGCAAAGCTGTGTAGCTTTTCATATTGGGTACGAAATGGAGCAGACGGTACACATTTTCTGTTCCCGGCAACGTAAGCTTTCGTGATCATCCTTAACAATTACGGATGGTTACGAAGCTTTTTGAAGGCATCACAACTCCCCGTCTTGGAATTGAAAATGTAAGCCACCTTGCAAAGCTGTGTAGCCCTTCATATGGGGTACGAAATGGAATAGACGGTACTCATTTTTTATATCTGGAGCACGAAATATGTTGCCTTGAATAAGCCTTCGCGACCATACTTAACAATTACGGATGGTTACGAAGCTTTTTGATGGCATCGCAACTCCCCGTCCGGGAATCGAAAATGCAAGCTGCCTTGCAAAGCTATGTAGCCTTTCATATGGGGTACGAAATGGAGAAGACGATACTCATTTTCGATTCACGGAGCACGAAATACGGTGCCTTGAATAAGCTTTCATGACCATATGGCATCGCAACTCTCTGTCCGGGAATTGAAAATGCGAGCCGCCTTGCAAAGCTGTGTAGCCTTTCATATGGGGTACGAAGTGGAGCAGACGATACTCATTTTCGATTCACAGAGCACGAAATACGTTGCCTTGAATAAGCTTTCGTGACCATCCTTATAACAATTACGGATGGTTACGAAGCTTTTTGATGGCATCGCAACTCCCCGCCCGAGAATATAAAGTTCCAGCCGCCATACAAATATGTGTAGCCTGTCATATGGAGTACGCCATGGCGATGACGGAATTCGTTTTTTATTCCCGGAGCTCGAAATACGTTGCCTTGAACAAGCGTTTGTGACCATCCTTAGCAATTACGGATGGTTCCGAAGCTTTTTGATGGCATCGCAACTCCCGGTCTGGTAATCGAAAATACAAGCCGCCTTGCAAAGCTGTGTAGCCTTTCATATGGGGTACGAAATGGAGCAGATGGTACTCATTTTCGATTCCCGGAGCACGAAATACGTTACCTTGAATAAGCCTTCGCGACCATCCGTAACTATTACAGATGGTTACGAAGCTTTTTGATGGCATCACAACTCCCCGTCCGGGAATTGAAAATGTGAGCCGCCTTGTAAAGTTGTGTAGCCTTTCATATGGGGTATGAAATGGAGCAGATGGTACTCATTTTCGATTCCCGGAGCACGGAATATGTTGCCTTGAATGGTTACGAAGCTTTCGTGACCATCCTTATAACAATTACGGATGATTACGAAGCTTTTTGAAGGCATCGTAACTCCCAGTCCGAGAATCGAAAATGCCAGCCGCCATGCAAATCTGTGTAGCCTGTCATATGGGGTACGCCATGGCGTGGACGGCATTCATTTTTTTATTCCCGGAGCACGAGATACGCTGCCTTCAATAAGCCTTCGCAACCATCGCTAAAGGAACAAAGCATTTTTCCTTCTATAATATTCAATCAAGATATCACCAAACATGATTAAAAAAAAACAAAGATCTGAAAGGAGGGTATACCGTGCCATATGCGGCTTTGGGTAGAATGCCGCATTTCCAGTACGCGGTGTGGAGTACGGGCCGCCTACATGGCGCCATTGTTTTTTTCAGATGGGATGCCGCATATGGCACATGCGGTGAAGTGTAGTTCTAAAAATTGTTTGAGAAAAGGTATATTTTGCATAATAAAATGAAAAAATGGTATATATCGGCAAAAAAACCCGTTTAATTATAGTCGAACAATGTCATTTTGTTCAGACATACGTAGTTGTTCGAATTAATTCTGTTCATATCTAGCGAGAATGGGAACAAGGTAGTTCTGTTTATGCATGCAATTTAATTACATTTAATAGTAACATGTAACGTTACCAAACTGGCAAACACATTTGTCATTTGTTGGGAGTTTGTGTTCGGAGTGAAAGAGAAGAACAAAGCAGAGCACGTTGGTTCGAAGGTGGAAAGCCAAGCATAAGCCTTCTGTTCGGAAATAAAGAAACGAACAGGACCCATTTGTTCACATGTACAAAGCCGAGCATTAGCCTTCTGTTCGGAAATGAAGAAACGAACAGAACCCATGTGTTCAGACATACAAAGCCGAACACACTGCGTAACTTCCCAACCAACAGCAAGCCAAATTGGACTTTTTGGTTTAGTTAGATGTTTGGGTTTAGAGAGAAAAAAACCATAATGGGCTAACGAAATGTAGTGCAGGAATAATTTTGGGTGTAAAAAGAAAATGGAGAAAATTCCATTTTCTTAGTTGGGGGTATAAAAAACATTGAGCCAAAGAGCAGAGCCGGCTTACACATGAATCCCAAGAAGCTTGGGCTTTAGGCCCATTAAAAAATAAAAATTTTAGGGCCTCCAATTATTTAGGAATCTTACATATATATACTAGGCCAATATAATTTTTATATAAGCCCTCCATACAAAAAATGGCCCAATTCTAATTCAGGGTCCAAAAATCATGCGGTGGCAATTGTGAAATAACAAACAAATATTCAAATAATGGATTTTGAAATATTGTAGTAGATGTATATTTTTTGATAACTCTAGGTTTTCATTTTGTAATGGCAAATCTTTTGTAATGGTTTTTATAAAGACTCCTTATTGATCAATTTTTGTATGCAAAATGTAGGGTGGACCCCATTTAATAAGTTCAATTTAGGCCGCCGAAATCTATGAGACAGCTCTGCCAAAGAGTCAAGGTTTTAAATAACGGTATTGGGATACGTAACGGTACCGGTGATACAGTCAAATATCAGTCTGTATCGGTATCGGTCCCTTGAAAAACCGATACATATTAGCCGATACGTCGCGTATCGGCTGATTTTTAAATCCTTGAATTAATGAATGCATTACATTGTTTTTTCGTTTTAGGTTATACTTGTTGTGCATTATTAACACTTCCAAGTACCATGACACATCTTGCGAAATTTTTTTTGAACCTTCACAAAAAGTTCTTTTTGTATAATTCTAGACTAGATGGATTGGTCCCTTCAATTAGAGGTATTTTGGAACACTACTCCATTGCCGTGTTCTAAGACCTTTTTGTATATTTCTCTCCCTTTGCACATATATGATCACCTCTCCCCTGTCACCCAAGCATGCATTAATAATGCATGAATCTGACGACTAAAACAATACTATTTTGACTAGCATAAGAGAAAACCCCGATATTTTCTCAAGATGAGATATTACAAGGGTGGTCCCCTTCTATAATAAAGTGTCCACAATAACTTACCATATTAGGTAACTATTAGTGAATCCTCCTGGTTAATGAACTTTTTTATGACCTTTTTGTTTGATGATTTAGAGTTAATTTTTTTATGATCCGTTCAAGTTGTTTAAAATATGTTTTTAAGGTTACCTATAAAAAATCAACTTATTTGGGTATCGGTAAAGGCTTGATCGTTTCATTCAAATTTATCCTATAAAATCTGACATGAATCAACTAAATGAATTGATCAAGCCCTTACCAATATTCAAATGGGTTGATTTTTTATAGGTAATCTTAAAAACATATTTTAAATAAATTGAACGGTTCCGATCATTCATGTGGGTTCAAAAAAAAATTGTGTCAAATGTTGTGTTATTCGTTGTGTTAACGGAACCACCCCCTTTAATATTATACAATCATGATCTCCTAAGGACTCCCTCACGGATCTCCTCCGTGAGGACCACCCCTTTTTTGATTTTTCCGACCAAATTTTGACAATCCGAACCGCTCAATGTGTTTAAAACATGTTTTTCAAGGCTACTTTTCCAAGGCTAACGTGAGGAATCGCCAATAAAAAAATATCCGAAAGGGCTTCATCCGAGCAGTTTTTCATAATAACCGTACATATATAGTTTATCGAAAAATGCTCGAATGAAGCTTTTCCTGGTATTTTTTTTCTTCTGGCGATTCCTTGCGATGACCCTTAAAAACACATTTTAAACACATTGAGCAAACAAAACGTAACGAATAGTCTCAAAAAGTAACGAATAAACAATATTGGGCTGCACCGTCTATAGATCAATATTTTTTTAAAAAGACAAAAGATTAAGAGTATTCACTTAATTTAAGACAAATAGTCTCAAAAAGTAACGAACAAACAAAAACACAAACTGTGCGTCTTTGGGTTATTTCTATTTCTGATCAACTACTTCACGAGTGGTGGTTGAGTATTTTCTTAATACTACTTGATTAATTTTAAAATAATTTTTCAAGTGTCTTTTGCAGAAAACATTCAGTTCAATTGGATGTGTGAAAGGTAGCACGTGCACCGCATATCAAAGTCGTCCATCTTAGAAATCAATGGTCCGGAATCGTTGAAGCTTTATTACTGGTAATGAAGCATTTTGATCGGTAATAAAGTGTCTACGAATCCGAACCATTGAAAATACTTTTGAACGGCTGGGATGCTGCGGTTCACGGTGCTTAGGGCACTGGAGGTCCCTGGTCCGTGAAAGGTGTTGAACAAGTTTTTCAAATTTTCATTTCAAATTTAGAATTCTGAATTTTGAATTAAAATATGAAGATTGAATCAACCCCTTACACATGTCCAATAAAGTTGAGTTTTTGTAGGATTACTCAAAAAAATATCTAAAATTAATGAACAATTTCGATTTTTTTTTTTTGATTGGCCAGTTTATATGTGTGTATTTTATTCATGTTCTTTCAGATCTGCGATTGAAGCTTACTCGGATCGATCTATCTCACAATTGCTTCTCATTTCCCTGTGAATTGTGATCTTGGTAATTTATTCTCTTACTTGGTGGCGTTTAATGTTGCTATGTTGTATCTTTCAGTTGAGCACTGACTCTGGACATGTTTTTACATTTGGTTTTCTTGCAGATCTCTGCGTTAAAAACTTTTTTTTTTTGGTTTTTCCATGCCTCGTGTCGTGCAGTGTCGTGACCGTGCCGTGTCATGCCTTGCTAGAACCATGAATTCGTGATGTGTCATTCTCGTGCCATGCCATGCCCGTCCTCGTTTCGTGTCGTTCCGTGCCAGGCCAACTTTTGTGCTCGTGCCCATGCCGTGTTATCCCTTGCCCGTGCCGTGTTATCCCGTGCTAGAACAATGTTGTGCCGTGTCGTGACTCGTTCCATGTCCCATTTCGTGTTGTGCCCGCGTCATGCCCAGTGAATACCGTGTCGTGTCGTGTCATGACTTGGCAGGCCAACTTCCGTGTCGTGCCCGCTCATTTCGGTGTCCATGCCACTTGTCCACTAAGACCGTGTCGTGTCGTGTCATGCCAAGATTAGGCCATGCCTGTGGCGTGCCATGCCACCTTCAAACATGTCGTGCTCTTGCCGTGACCATGCCCACTCGGCCCGCTTGAATTATGGTGATTGATGTGTTAACCAGCAACAACGTGGTTTTGTCAGTTCCCTTTACAAACTTGGTCGCTCAATCACTAAACTCAAGCCAAAACATGATATCGCTTCTCAAATTCAAGATATCAAACAAAAGATTCGGGGGATCAAGGAAAGGGCTAATAGTTACAGTTTAAGTTCGTTAGTACATGGTTCTAGCAGTAAAATAGAAGAGGAAGTATATGATGACCCTCGTGTTGCGTCCCTTTTCATAGAGGAAGATGAAGTAGTGGGCATTGAGTCCACCAGGGAAGAACTGATCCACAAACTGATAAATGGAGCAAGAAACCGGATGGTGACTTCACTGGTAGGTATGGGAGGATTTGGCACGACCACTCTTTCCAAGATAGTTTTTGACTACCCAAAAGGGTCTGAATACTTTGATTGCCGAGCTTGTGTATCTGTCTCTCAATCATACAATACAAGGGACATCCTTTGAGGAATGATGAAGCAATTATGCGAGAGAAGGAACGAGCGTACACCTGAAGGAATCAATATGATGGACCAATATTCTGTCATTCATATGCTTAGAGAATATCTACTTTAGAAGTGGTTTCTAATTATTTTCGATGACGTATGGAGTCCTTACTTTTGGGCGTTCATAAAACCTGCTTTACCGAGAAACAACAAAGGAAGTCGAATAATTGTCACTGCACGCAGCCAAGATGTTGCTTCTTTTTGTAAGGAATCTTCATCGGATCCTATTTACAAGATAGAGCCCCTAATTGAGGAGGAGGCTTGGAAGCTCTTTTGCATGAAAGCATTCGGACGGGACATTAGTGGTTAATGTCCTCCCGAGTTGAAGGAAGTATCTCGTGCCATTATCAAAAAATGTGAAGGATTACCACTTGCGATAGTGATGATAGGCGCTCTCTTGTCCACTAAAAATAAGGTTGTATCTGAGTGGCAAAGATTCTGTAATAGCCTTGGATCCGAGTTAGAAAGGAATTCAAAACTCACAAACGTCAACAAAAAATTGCTGCTTAGTTACGATGATCTGCCTCACTATCTCAAACCATGTTTCTTATACTTTGACATGACACTAGAAAACAATCAAATCTCCCGTGGAAGGCCATTCGATCGTGGATAGCCGAGGGTTTCATTTGGTTTTCTTGCAGGTCTCTGCGTTAATAACTTTTTTTTTTTTTTTGGGTTTTTCCATGCCTCGTGTCGTGCAATGTCATGACCGTGTCGTGTCGTGCCTTGCTAGAACCGTGAATCCATGATGTGTCGTGCCCGTGCCATGCCATAACTGTCCTAGTTTCGTGTCGTTCCGTGCCAGGCCAACTTCCGTGCTCTTGCCTGTGCCCGTACCGTGCTAGAACAGTGTTGTTCAGTGTCGTGACTCGTGCCACGTCCCATTTCGTGGGTTGCTCGTGTCGTGCTCGTCGAATACCGTCTCGTACGTGGCAGGCCAACTTCCGTGCCGCTCCCATGTCGTGCCCGCTCATTTTCGTGCTCGTGCCATGTGCCCACTAAGACCGTGCTGTGTAGTGCCATTCCAGGATTTGGCCATGCCTGTGGCGTGGCGTGCCACCTTCGAACATGTCGTGCTCTAGTCGTGCCCGTGGCCACTCGGCCCATTTGAATTATGGCGATTGATGTGTTTAGCAGGAAAATTGATGTAATGGCCCTTGATGCGATAAACTCCGTTATCAACAGTACTTTGGTGCCCTTGTTATTGGGTGAACTGAAATTGATGTGGAATGTCCACACAGAAGTTGCTAGTGTCAAAGCTGAGTTAGAAAGCATTGTGACTTTCCTAAAATATGCAGATTCAAGTCCGGAACAAGAAAACGATAGGGCAAAAATTTGGGTGAAACAGGTAAGGGCAATGGCTTACGAAATTGAGGACATCATGGACGACTACGTACTTCGCTTGGCAAAAAAATAGCAATAACGTGGTTTTGTCGGTTCCCTTTACAAACTTGGTCGATCAATCCCTGGACTCAAGCCAAAACATGATATCGCCTCTCAAATTCAAGAAATCAAACAAAAGATTCGGGGGGTCAAGGAAAGGGCTAATAGTTACGGTTTAAGTTCCTTAGTACATGGTTCTAGCAGTAAAACAGAAGAGAAAGTATATGATGACCCTCGTGTTGCGTCCCTTTTCATAGAGGAAGATGAAGTAGTGGGTATTGAGTCCACCAGGGAAGAACTGATCCACATACTGATAAATGGAGAAAGAAACCGGATGGTGACTTCACTGGTAGGTATCGGAGAATGTAGCAAGAGCACTCTTGCCAAGATAGTTTTTGACAACACAAAAATGTCTGAATACTTTGATTGCCGAGTTTGTGTATCTGTCTCTCAATCATACAATACAGTGGACATCTTTAGAAGAATGATGAAGCAACTATGCGAGGGAAGGAACGAACGTGCACCTGAAGGAATCGATACGATGGACCAATATTCTTTCATTCATATGCTCAGAGAATATCTACTTCCGAAAAGTTTTCTAGTTATTTTCGATGACGTATGGAGTCCTGACTTTTGGACGTTCATAAAACCTACTTTACCGAGAAACAACAGAGGAAGTCGAATAATTGTCACTGCACGCAGCCAAGATGTTGCTTCTTTTTGTAAGGAATCTTCATCGGATCCTATTTACAAGATAGAGCCCCTAATTGTGGAGGAGGCTTGGAAGCTCTTTTGCATGAAAGCATTCGGACGGGACATTAGTGGTTGATGTCCTCCCGAGTTGAAAGAAGTATCTCGTGCCATTGTCAAAAAATGTGAAGGATTACCACTTGCGATAGTGATGAGAGGCGCTCTCTTGTCCACTAAAAATAAGGTTGTATCTGAGTGGCAAAGATTCTGTAATAGCCTTGTATTCGAGTTAGAAAGGAATTCAAAACTCACAAACGTCAAAAAAAAATTGCTGCTTAGTTACGATGATCTGCCTTACTATCTCAAACCATGTTTCTTATACTTTGGCATGACACTAGAAAACAATCAAATCTCCCGTGGAAGGCCATTCGATCGTGGATAGTCGAGGGTTTCATTTGGGTTTCTTGCAGATCTCTGCGTTAATAACTTTTTTTGGGTTTTTCCATGCCTCGTGTCGTGCAGTGTTGTAACCATGCCGTGTTGTGCCTTACTAGAACCATGAATCCGTTATGTGTCATTCTCGTGCCATGCCATGCCCGTCCTAGTTTCTTTTCGTTCCATGCCAAGCCAACTTCTGTGCTCGTGCCCGTGCCGTGCCATGCTATCCCATGCTAGAACAGTGTTGTGCCGTGTCGTGATTCGTGCCACGTCCCATTTCGTGTTGTGCCTATGCCGTGCCCGTCGAATACCGTGTCGTGTCGTGTCGTGTCGTGGAAGGCCAACTTCCGTGTCGTTCCCGTGTCGTGCCCTTGCCCTGCCACGTGCCCACTAAGACCGTGTTGTGTCGTGCCATGCCAGGATTAGGCCATGCCTGTGGCATGCCATGCCACCTTCAAACATGTCGTGCTTTTGCCGTGACCGTGCCCACTCGGCCCGTTTGAATTATGGTGATTGATGTGTTAAACAGCAACAACATGGTTTTGTCAGTTCCCTTTACAAACTTGGTCGCTCAATCACTGAACTCAAGCCAAAACATGATATCGTTTCTCAAATTCAAGATATCAAACAAAAGATTCGGGGGGTCAAGGAAAGGGATAATAGTTTGTTGATGACGTGGTTTTGTCAGTTCCACAATCGAAGGAAGTATCTCGTGCCATTGTCAAAAAATGTGAAGGATTACCACTTGCAATAGTGATGATAGCTTGCAATAGTGATGATAGGCGCTCTCTTGTCCACTAAAATTAAGGTTGTATCTGAGTGGCAAAGATTCTGTAATAGCCTTGGATCCAAGTTAGAAAAGAATTCGGATCTCACAAACGTTAAAAAAAATTTGCTGCTTAGTTACGATGATCTGCCTTACTATCTCAAACCATGTTCTTATACTTTGGCATGACACTAGAAGACAATCCAATCTCCCATGGAAGGTCATTCGATCGTGGATAGCCGAGGGTTTCATTGAAGGACAAAAAGGAAAAACATGGGAAGAAGTTGTAGAAGAATACCTGATTAAGCTTGTTGGTAGAAGCTTGGTTTAAGTTTTGGAGATAGGAGTTGATGGCAGAATAAGAATATGTAAGGTCCACGATGTAGTTCATGAGATCATCCTCACAAAGTGTGAGGAGTTTGAGTTTTTCCCATGTTTTGGGAGAAGTTGATCCAAGGAAGAATTCTGAAACTAGACGATGGTCAATGCACATGCAGGACGTAATTAACAAATACGGTTTTGGCTAATATTCATAGAACAAAATCCAAAATTAGTTTAATTTTTCTTTTCTCGGTGGAAGAATTGCCAGATGAGCAGTTATTGGGTTCTCTAGCCTTAAATTTCAAGCTTTTGAAACAAATAGATCTTCTGGGTGCTCGAAATAGGAGCGTTATGTGCTAGGTACAACCCTTTTCTCTCATTTTAAGCAAGATAGTGATAGGAACAAGGCTTTGATTGAATGGACTCATGTTCTTGAGTAGACGTCAAGGAATTTGGATACTTCTAGTATGCATTTGTACAGAGAGCGTTCTGATACTCATGCAAATGTGTCAGATACATAATCGACATAACTAGAGGTTGGAGAAAGTTAAATGTTATGAATAAAGCATTGAATGATTCACAAACTCTGACCATTTCATCAAGAAGTCTGTACTTATTGAAAGAAAAGACTATTGGACTAGAGAGGGATACTAGTTTTCAGTTCAATGTTACAACATACAAAATCATTTATTGGGATAGCAAGGATATAGTGTTCAATTTTGCTCCATATCTGCTTTCCTGTTTCATAGAAGGTTGCTTGTCTTATATATCATGAGCCATTTTTTTATTAGTAGTTTTGAATCTCTTGTATTTTATCATCAGCTGCTCTTCTCTTCTGTTAAAAGAATTTGCCGCAAAAATACACTAGCTTGTTTCAATAACGTTTTCCCTTGAATAAGTAGAATAGTTTTGAAGACCAAAATTTCCGTCTTACCTTTTTTGAGAGATTTAGAGCTCCTGAAGAAATACTTTTTTTTTTTAATCCTTATTTTTTTGGTTTGTTTGAATGCTGAGAGAATACTTGCTTTCTGTAACCCCCAGGCTATGAGCTTCTACATACATTCAAGAAACATATGTGATCTTAGAAGTTTTGGTTTTGGAAGTTATATTTATGTTTTATATTTCTTGAAAGGTCTTTAGGTTTGGAACTTAAAAATACAAACCAGTGAAAATTTTGGGAAATGCCCTTTTGCTCATTGCCACTCTGTCTCCACTGTTGCCGCCACCTCGTCCTCGTCCTCCTCCCCCTCCCCTTTTCTAAAGCCACCACTTCACCTTCTCCCCTTCACTGCTGCAGGCTGCTCCCCCTCTCTTGCAAATGCCGGAGCCCCTTCTCTCCTCTCAAGGTCATCATCATTAATTACAAACCCAACAAATTCAATATAGATGCGGCCTAACGTATGTGGGCTCCGCTTAATAAATACTCCCTCCGTCCCTTTTTAAGTGTTGACATTTCCATTTTGGGCTGTCCCTTAATAAGTGTGTGTTTTGAAAAGTTAATGGGTAAAAGTTTGTAGAATTATCATTTTGCCCTTTTGAAAAGTTAGTGGGTAAAAAGTTAATGGGTAAGGGTGAAGGATAATTTTGGAAAGTGGAGGTAAAAGTTGATGTGGAAAGTGAAAAAGTTGATGTGAAAAGTGTAATGATGATATTTTTTTAATAAGTTGAATTTACGAAGCAACACATTTAAAAAGGGACGGAGGGAGTATAAAGCATCAACTTGGGAACTCAGGTAATGATAAGGGATATGTTTGCCATGTTTAGTTGGTCATTTACCAAGCATACACATTTTTTATTTAGAGTTTCTCACAGAACTATGCCTGAAACTCTTATGTTAGATGTGAAATACTCTATAGCACCTGTTAATCACGATTTTACCAAGAAAATGAAGAAAAAATATTGATAAAGGCGAATACTATTCAGGTCCCTTTGCCCTTGAAATGACTGGAGAGGGTGGGGCTGCGGCAATGGTGGAGAGGGAGATGCATGTGCAGCATGTTAAATGGCATTACCGGCCGGCGTAACAGGCACGTTTTCCATTACAGGATATTGGAGAATCATCCAATGTGTAATGGAGCCAGAAACCAAGCTCGTCAAAAGTTTCAAGCCCTAGAAAATGGTAAAAAAGAACTCATGTGTTAGCATTTTCTAAATTCGTTTGTTAGAAATTAGATGTTTGGTAGAGGTTTTCAATCGAAACTTTGACGTCTAAATTCATGAACATATATGGAACTTCTTGTTGATACTTGATACTGATATGGAACTTTTTGTTTTGTTTGTGTATGGGTAAGTATTAAACCTTTGCAAGGAGAAAGATAGTTTTATAGACATTTAACTCATTGGCTTTTGGTTCTACTTATTTTGGTATATGATATTTTAATCTTGTGCTG
Source organism: Vaccinium myrtillus (assembly GCA_016920895.1). Taxonomy (NCBI): domain Eukaryota; kingdom Viridiplantae; phylum Streptophyta; class Magnoliopsida; order Ericales; family Ericaceae; genus Vaccinium; species Vaccinium myrtillus. The sequence goes on from CM029277.1 coordinate 24,634,432, forward strand.
ATACATGTTATGTGGATTGCAAGTTTGATAGTCGAGGACCTTACAAAACCAAAGCTCTTGAGTCAAAGATCAAGCTTCACTATCCAAGATTTGGAAGGGATTTGGTGTAAGTGGAAGGGAATGACCACAAAGAGCAAGCAGAAGGGGAAACAACATGTAAAATGATAAAGGTGAATTTTTGTGTCAGCAACATTTCCTTGTTGAATGGAATCGGAGCACATAAGATACGCAACCGTTGAGAGTATTCCACCAAAAACATAAAAATACACAACTGCTGGTGTCACATGGCCGAACCGTGCCATCTGGCTCTGATATGGCTCCATCCCTGGTTACATGTCACAATCTGTGCTCCGACCCAACACCGGCACCTGCCCGCAACTCCATGGGCCAAATGGCCAACTCGGCTGCTGGGGGCTCTGGCAGTGGGGCTGCATGGACTTCTTTCAGATTGGGCCTGTCCTGACGGATCAGGTATGGGATTCCACTACACAATACATCGTAGTATCCCTATCTTTTCATTTATTATAGCATTTATTGTTGGACAATTGTTTCAATGAAGTTTACTACATTGGTACGTGATTTCATTGTCAATAAGTAGTGATTTATTGTTTTGGTAGAGACGTGCATTGGCGTTTAGAATATTTTTTTATATGAATTGTTGTAGAACTTCAGTGTCTACAAGCATTGATTGATGGAAATTGTTGGCATTTTAGCCTAAATTTAAGTGTTCCAATTTCAGGTTAATAATATCAGCATTGGATTTGTTGTATGGCATTTGCATATATGATTTCCTCTCTCTTTTTTTCCTTTTTTCTATTGGTTTCCTTCTCTCGATTTCTACAAAAGGTAATATATGGTATTGGCATGGTAGTTGTGCAAGGGTCGCAGTTGCATTGTTGTCGGGAGTGAGGTAGAAATTAGATGGAAATTTCAGCCGTGTTACCTAGTTTGAAACTCTCACGAGACATATTGGTTCCGACAGTAGAGGATAGAACATAACGTGGGTTGGGCCTTGATTTTTTTTTTTTTTTTTGATCGGCTGGGTTGGGCCTTGATTAAGCTATATTACATAAATACTATGGGCTTGTGGTGATATTTCCAAAAGGATCCCAATTTCCGATGATATAAATTCAAGTGTTAGGGTAGGTTCTACACACATAACTCCTCCCCTCTCCGCCGCTTCACCTCTTGGCTCGATTGTTGAATTGTTGATGCTATCTTCTCCAACTCCAGGTATGTTTGCCTCTTTTCAATAAATATCATAGGCATGAGTATGTGTCAGGTAAATGTCATTACTGCCATCCTCGCTCGATCTCATTTGTCCATTGAGGGAAAAACTTCGATATCTCGATTTCTTATCTCAATTCAAGCTGGAGGTGAGCCAGAATTGGGATAAGTAAGGCAGAGCTTCTTGAATTGGGAGGCACCATTGTCAATAAGGCAGGTCTGAGGTATCCACTGGAGTTGGGTCTCAGTTGGGTAGCCTCGTCCTATCCCTGAACTTTTGTCATCGCTGATCTAGTTGAATACCTCCCAGCAGCGAATGTACCTTATCTTACTTTCGTTATTAATATTTTCCTCTTGTAAAACTATATTTTTACTACTCATATGTCAGTATTCTAGGTTGATTTTGATTTAGGTATTTGAAGGATTTGGCAATTAAAATTTGCTTTGCAAGAGAAATCGGTTAGAAAATCTGACAAGTTACTGTAGGATTCTTTATTTGCTTAAAGTTTTTGCAATTTCTTAGAACTCCTACTTTAGCTTCTTATTTTATCAATTAGTGGGTTATATGAAAGTTCAACTGAGGTTTTGCTTGCGTGTCACAAGGCAAGTTGTTATTGGGTATTGCTATCTGTTGTTGGCTTGTTGATTGATTTTGGCTTTAGTTATGTGTTACAATACCATCACAAGTTAAAGCATTTGAATCTACTAACACATGCCCATGGTTAGTATAAGCTGCAACATTCAATTTGCTTATGTGTAAGTTCTTTGGGATCTTGAACGAAGGTTGACTAGTTCTTGTTGTTGCAATGTCACCACCAAAAAGGAGGAATATGTAGGCCCTTGGTATGGAGATTGTTTCGATGTTTATTGTTCACTTGCTTGATCATCCAATGTAAGTAGGTAGGTTCAACCACAGGAATTGCATAGGTGAAAACTCTCATGTGCTTGTTCTTCTTCGTCTTCGTCAAACATGATTAGGAGAGAGAATATTTGTTCTATACACTTTACGGGCATAATAGAGGAGGCTTGCTTGTAGGAGGGGAAACAGGAAACTTTTCCAAAATGTTTTGTGACTTGTGTGGGTGGAGGGCCATGACCCTTCCTGCTCCTCCCTCCCTTTGTTCCTGCTTGTGTGAGGATCAAGGAAGTCTGAGACTCATTGCCAGACTGTTTTTGTTCTCCTTGTTCTCTCTTCTAGTTTTTGCTTTCTGTGTCCAGACCCTAATAATAGCTTTTTCAGCACTCAAAAGGCTACAGTGTTAAGCATGACTGTCAAACCACAAGTGCAAGTTTTGGATTATTTGCTTTTTGTAGCGAATGCAAGGTCTTTGAAAGGCCTGTCACTTTATTTCCTTGGTTATTCGGTTGCTCTGAAACTTTGAATCCATTTGGTTAAAAGGGGTTAGTAGTTTCTTTCCTTCAGTATCAAAGAGGTTTCTTGGAAATGTGTCTTTCTTGGAGACTGCATATAAATTGCTTTGGAGGACACAGTAATTCTATCCCCTCTCTCTAAGATTGGATTTTATGAGTTTTTTTCTTAATTGCAACTTATCGACCTTGTTCTGGTTCTTTACACTAATTTTCAATCATATATTTCTAGCAGTTTCAACTATGCAAGCAATACGAATGATCACGGATCTACATTTTGATCTTTTGAAGTGTATCATGATTTTGATGGTGAAATCATCAGATGGGGCAACAAATCTTGCAAGAGCAGCATCTGTGTAAGACTCCTTTGTGAAAAGCCTTTTTTAGCTCAGAAGTTATAGTCAACTGAGATTGCTATGCAGTATGAACCATACCCAATCAGTATACCAGATAACCCTTTCTTCTTCTTAACTTTTTTTTTTCTTTTTTTTCTCTTTTGAATTGGTTCTCTTTTGGCTAACAACCAGCGCTGAGTTGGCTTAGGTGAGGATTGATATCTTGTAAATATTGGGTAGATTTCACTGACACGCCCCTAGGTTAGATTCCCCTCCAGGTATGAGAAATGATTTTCCCCTCCCTGAGGTTTGCATTAGCATTTCAATTACCCCGTTGGTAAGTTAACCGTTAAGTTTACTAACAATTCATCCCTAAAATTTATTGAATAGCAAATTTAGCCCTCAATAATATTATATTTGTCTCCTCCTTATTTCTTACAGCTGTCCTCACATCAGCTTTGTTTTAGTCACTAACTAACCTTAATTTCTTAATCCCATTCGTAGTTATTCATCACCTAATAAAATCTATAAATGAGCATAGATAATATTTTAATGTTTTTTTTCATGTACATCGAGAGTTTATCTATAGCCTGTTTATTTTTGTCGTTTATGAAGTATAATTTTGTATAATCATGATAGCTAAACAAAAAAAATTAATTGGAGAAATGCAAATTGTTTGGACTCATACACTAATCCTATAAAATGAATTTAGTATATGAATTTCTACCCATATAATTGGCTATATCTATGTTTATAGCTTTTGTCGCTTTAACTCTTATATTTTCAGTGAAGTTTTTCGATTAGGAATTTTGTTAACAAATAAAAGTACTTGTATAATTAGGACGGAACAAAACATTGGAGTTACATTTCGAAGTAATTTAATTTGTTCAAAACATGCAATTTTATCACATTTACATCTGAGTTGCATTCCCTTCAATATAGTGTCAAGGTTAAGCTATGACATTAACACACATGAAATTTCATTAGAGGTAAAAAAGAACACACGTCAAAGTAACTTTGAATGCACATTGACAAAAAAGTAAATATTCTCTCATTCTTATTTTTAGATTGTTGTAAACAATGATAATTTAAAAAGGTAATGTAATGAATACTAGATTATCAATTAATAACTACAATGAAGTTGATGTTGAGAAGCATAAGAAAAACAGAAGAGTACATATCGAGTATTTTTAATTTATTTTTTAACAACAACAAAAGGCTATTAAGGGTATATTTGCTATAATATAAATTTTAGGGATGTTTTTGGTAGTTAACTTATTGGTCAACTAACCGATGGGGGTGATTGATAGGCTAATGCAAGCCTCAAGGAGGGGAAAATCATATACATACCTGGAGGGGAATCTACACATAATGCAAACCTCAGGGAGTGTCAGTGAAATTTACCCTAAAATATTCCAAAGAGAATTGTTTTGTGTAATGAGACACAGTTGTCGGAGCCACTACTGTCATGTCATGCTTTAGATATATTAGGGAGTTCTTCAAGTAGTGGTTTTTACATAATTAATTAAGGGTACTGCTAACCACTGGCTAATGAGTATTGGTTAAGCCTTGAGAACTGAATAATGCTAACATACATTTCACATGTTCCGCTAAACTTTTACGTATTTTTATACAATTTTCACTGTTTACGATAAATTTTTGGAGACATAACAAAGTTATCCACCACCCGTAGTTGTTAACATTTTCCAAAATTAACAATGTCGTTGTAAAACCCGCGTGAAACTGAAATGAGAAGTTGATAGTTGGTCATGTTTGGTTGAGTATTACATTGAAAATGTAGACTTTTAATGTGGCTAGCACTTTTTTCATCAACCAAACATGGTGCCTCTCTCTTGATAACAAGTTAACAACCTTTCATTATCCTTACTTTCCAAAGGTTTGGCTTAACTCTCATCTTCATTGGTATCCATTCAGTTGCTCGGTGTTCTCAAAGGTTGCTGAGGACACAGATGTCTTGAAAGCAGTATGTTTCCCTGACGTGATTATAAATCCATGTGGGTTATTCAAGCAGACTAATGGGTTGTTACACAGATGTGCACAAGTTGGAAATGCGGCTGCTCAGTATTTGCTAGCAAAGGTAATGATTTTGTGCATCAGCTTATCTTATGTTTGATATTAATGGTTACCACACTATTCTTTTTTATGAAACTTGACAATTTTTGTTCGATTATAATGTTTATTTCTTCTACACTCGTCTTTGTATTGTCTCTCTCTTTATATCTCCGTATGTTTGTTTAGGTATGTTGTCTTTCATGTTTCCTATCATTTCTTGTATTTTCAATGTTCTTCTGTCTTTTGATATGTGTCGGAACTGTTTGAGAAACATTTTTGAACATATTACACAGAAATGAAATTGTAATCCTTGATTGTACTACGACCTCAACCCTTTAAATGTCCTTCGCTTATCTGCTTGTTTTCTTTACTTCTTTAGGTAATACTCATGAGCTCTTCTCAGTTGTTGCCCACGGTGAGGAAACGAGGGCATACTTTTTCTGGTAGTCAAAGGGTGAATCTCAGAGAATGTCTTCGCAAGATGCCACAGGACGATAACGTAGCAGCCAATTTTATGGCCCATTTTGCCCCTGACCAAGCATGCAGTACCAAATACCCGAGCCAAACCTTCCTTCACTCAGAACTTGTGAGGAATTTCTTGTGTCAATGCAGTGCCCACGACGTCATCCTAATGCATTTGCATTTGAATGATTACGTTGATTGTTTCGCTGAACATGGCTCCAGGGGCAATTATGTTTTGCACTATCTCATCAACAAAATGTGTCACTACGGTCATCGTGTCGTAGCTTCAGGAGGTGAAACTATAGAGGAGAAGAAAGAAATGAAAACAATGTTCGCGGAGCAAAGGGAACAGCTGCTAGCGTGGAAAATAGCAAGAGAAAGTGACCAACAAGGTGTTGTATCCGAAGAAAACCATAATGAATTTGTGGAACTTTCCCGGGCAGAATGGTTATTGGTTTCGAGTTCTGTATTTCCAAATAAAACCTATGCTTCCACAGGAGATCTGGAGTTAGATGGCTTGTATGCACGCTCGGAGTTTGAAGAATGCCGCATCAGTACAATAGCTTGTTTTGATCATGTTTTCCCTTGAATCTCTCTCTTAAGTTTCTCGCAATAATTGCCTTGCATTTGAAGGACTAGAAATACTTTGAAGACAACCTTTCAATCTTACCTGTCTATAAAGGGGTTTGGAGCCTCTGTAAACCTGAATAAATTGGCAAGTCTTCATCGTCTCCCCTCTGTGTGCTCGCTCGTGTGTGCCTGGAGAATAACTAGTCATGGTGGCCGAAGAATCAATGGCCTTTGATCTAGTGTTGAGAATCAAATCAATGGCCTTTGATCTAGTGTTGAGAATCAAATCAATGGCCTTTGATCTAGTGTTGAGAATCAAATCAATGGCCTTTGATCTAGTGTTGAGAATCAAATCAATCTGCCAATGAATTATTTAATCTGGTATCTTGTGGAACATAATCTCGACAATGCATTTTCTCTAACAATTATACCCTTTATCATCTGTGTGCTCTCACTGTCTCTCTCCCAAAAATTTCTCAACAACCCAAAATGTATAGAAAAACCCAATTGTTCCCCTCTCTCTCTCTCTCTCTCTCTCTCTCTCTCTCTCTCTCTCTCTCTCTCTCTCTCTCTCTCTCTCTCTCTCTCTCTCAATTCTCTTGCCTTCAATAATCCTCAACTCAACAAATATACTAAATTGCAGTGCAACTTTTATGTATCAATCTCCTCTCTGCTCCTTCTATCTCCTTGTCCCTCTCTACCCTATGTTCTCAATAGATACCAGACTCCCAGTGTCCTAGCCTCCCTCCTTTGTAGATTAGACAAAAATAAATCTGCTCTCCAAACCCACAATTTAACTTACCGCACATAATCGACGCAGAGATTTTGATTATTAAGAAGAAAATCCAAAAACAAACCCCTTTCACAACTTCCTTCTCTCTCAAAATTTGATGTTGGCATGTTGTTTGTCGTCTCCTTTGCACGTGTTGAACTAGATGGAGCCAGATCGAGACAGAGATTTGAGGGTGGTTATTTAATTCAGAGATCGACGACAGTTATCAGAGTCGTCACGGACAAAAAAAGGCCTTTGATCCTGTCAGTCGGCGGCAGTGGGACGGAGTGGTCGTCTCAAATTCATCTCCCTCTTTAGGGGAGCAGAAAAAGGAGCAGAGGAGAAGAAAGAAGTGGGTTTAGACGTATGGGAGTCTGTGAGAGTAGCGAGAGAGGGCATGATAGTAAGGCTGGTTAAATTTAAAGTTATGTCGTGGCATTATCCCCTTCCAAATTTAAGAAGAAAAAAAAAAAGACAAACAAATGAGACGGAAGGGATTCGAAAAAACAAATCTTGGGCCATCTATCGTTTGATTTATTCAAATTGCATATGGCTTCTTATCATTAGCCTAACGACATACTACTAAGCAAGGAATCACAAGCTGCAATTACATCAACTTCATTACATTACATCACAGCAAACTTACTCGGATCTGTATAACAGACCACCACCATGTATAGTTTCTGGAAACTGGAAAGAATCAGTTGCAACCAGAAGCTTCAAAGTACGGGAATACTACGAACTTAATGGACAAAGGAGCAATAGTCATCGGTGAATGTGCAGAAACAAGGACTGGACTCAGACACGGAATGTCTCCATTGTCTGTGAGTTCTAAGGGTTTTCCATTTAGTAGCATGGTCTTGCTGTGGAGATCACCATCTTTTGGAGTCAGATGGTACTCTTGTCTGAAGGATGTCCGATCTGATGCTTTGCTTCCGACCCATAACATAGTTCTCTTGAGGCCGTGTGTGAAAGACTTTCCGTTGTTACTGGTTGTCTCATTCGTGTGCAAGATGAGGTTCATACTATTGTGAACGATGATATTGAACTCAGTCTGGTTGCTTAAATTGACCAGAAGCAAAGTTATACCTGCCTGTAATAAGATGACAATGACAATCAAGAAAGAATAAAAAGAAGCCATTGACAGACTAAAAAAAGTTCTTACAAAAGCAATTTATTAGAGAAAAACCATTCCTAAACTAGTCCAAAGGCACAAGGACTTGATCCTAGCATGTCCCTCGTGAATTGTCAAAGGTCCCATCCACTGATCCAAACTGGGAAAAAGTGATATAGGGACATTCTGGTCATTTTATCTAACGTTTATTGTTTCAATACAACTTTTGAGGCAGTCACTGAAGCTTTTGTAAGTTCGTGTCAGAAATGAGCGCGTGTCCTACACTACTGTCAGCCCTTTGGGCTGATTATAGAATTAGCCTTTTACTTAAAATGTTTCTTTCCTTTCTGGCAAACACTGCCACCCAAAGAAAATGAAAAACCACCGAGCATTTAACAAAATTTCTATTGAAGTAAGAAAATCCCGAAGAAGTAAGAAAAACTGAACTGAATGCCTAGAGCAGTTAAAAGGGCTGTGCTACCACAGAGCTAATACGACGTTAATGGAAGTCGGATTTTATAAACCTCAAATAAAAAGATGCAAGAAATCGAGCTTCAATGCAATAAAATCTTGTTTCTAGTTCTGTTTCCATTCAAGTGTATGAGAACATGTAAATAAGTATGCACGGCTCAAGCTGCAACTTGTGTGCACTACCCTGAAAGGTAATACATGTGATCTCATCTACCATGGAAACACACTAACAAAACCCACACCAATTAAGTAAATCCAGATAATCTCGAAGTACAAGAAGTGTTCAATGTGCATGCGTTACGTGGGACCTCAGTCAATACGGGTCTTCCTACGGGCTATGAGCATTCTTGTCAACACTCAATAGAATTCACTGCATATACATGATGGGTGCTGGTCATGACAGCCTTTATTAAGATCGCCATTGCGTTACTGTCTTAACAATGTTGCCATGTTTGGTTGTGGACATGATGCCATACAGGTTTGTATCTTTTCCTCTATCTTGCCAAAGTGATTGTCTTACTAAAGCTAAGACAACATCAAGATATAAGGTAGTGCACTTACTCTTCCTTTTGAACAATGGGCATAAGACCGTAAATATGGTGAGGCGTTTGTATTAACCGCAAGAACTTCTTTTCCCATCAGCACATGCCACAGAAGTGCACTATTGAGAACCAAACATCCATAGAAGCCATAGATCAATGTTAGAAGAGTGGTTAAAGTACAAATGAAGAAAATTCCAAAATAATGTAACACTGTTTTAACCAAGATAAAGATTTTATCAGAGATGGAGGATAATTTTTGTCTTGCCTGTAGTAATCGGGGTTGGGGACAAATGTGGTTGTATCAAGGAGACCATAGTTTCCGCCAATTAAAGTTTGTCTGCAATACACTTTAGTATCATACTTTGCTGCCATTCCAAGCTGATCTAAGTACCTAAATTTACAAATGAACAAAAGTTGCAAATGAATTGCCTTTCTATGATAAAAAGAATAATAAGGGTCACAGGGAAATGATGAAGTTAAAGAGACAAAGCAAGATTACCAAAAGCTGTTAACAAAGGTGTTAGATACGTTTCGGCCACCACTGTTATATGCCCCACCAGATTCTCCAACCCAAGCAGAAGCCCAAGGACCATGTGTTTGAATAGTTTGTTTAAGATTGCTAAACGTTTGTGATATCTTGCTCAAATGACGGGGATCCAAAATTCTACTCACAAGATCACGATCAACACCTGAAACAATGTGAAAATGCAATTTTACTGGCTCGTGGAATAACATAATTGCTTCACAGGCTTTTATGCCAATTTATAAAAACCTAGTTTGAATGTTTGATTGGATACAGTGCAAAAACAGCTTAGGTTTTGCAGTAGTAAACTATATCAACATTACACGCACACATGAGGCTGTTCTGCAGTAGTAAACTACATCAACATTACAAGCACACGTCTTTGCACACTCTTGCCTATCCATGGAATAAAAATTAGAAAACAGCTACCATGTTCTTGTGCTATAGTAACGTAAGTGCAGGTCAAACTGTCAAGCAGCTCCCAAAGCTCTTACCAATGTAACATACACTATACCTCAACATTTTAGTTCACAGTGAAGCTTGTTTGTCCTACATTGGGTGATTATTACCTCCAAAACTAATATGTTGGCATGGGCAGACTCTCCACTCATTGCCAATGCGAATTAGATAGGAATTAAGTGTTACAAGATCACACCTTAAAATTCACGTTTTGCTGATTTATTATGGCCATGGAATAAAATAAGTAAATCAAAGTAAATCTGGAGGTTGAAGACCAACCGTGAGAATATTTGTTTCATTAGATTGTCTGAGCAATTCTTTTTTCTTTAAATGACTTCTCTTTCTTTTTTCCTGAAGGGTGGCCACACTGACAATATTATAAATGCAGGTTTGTGCCCACTTGATGTCCACATTATAGACAGGCCATATTTGCCCTTTTGCCTATTCTTTTATTTAGGCTGCAAACTTGCTCACGACACTCTTAACTCTTATCAATTGGTTGGTGTCTCCTTAGATTTAAGTAGAGGGAAAACAAGAAAAACAAAAGCAGGAGAAAAGAAAACAACAAAAAACAGAGAAACAAAACAAACAAGACTGAGACAAAAAGAGGAAAAGAACAAACACCAAGCATATGTCAATATATCACTTACGAAAAGACATAGTGGGACCTTATCAAAGTTGAACCACTTACCCACCTGCGCCGAGATTGTATATGTGATGAGTCATGGCATCGACCACAAGTGAGCCTGAAACCTGAAGCAGCTTATTGTACCATTGCTTATCATAGAATCCTCCTGGCGCCACAAGTAATGGTTTTGGGTTGAAGTTCTTATACAACTCATTGATCATATTTTTAAGCTTCAGCAAGTCTCTTCCATACTGTACAACCCCAACACTTGCGCCAATACCACTGCCACTTAACTCATTGCCTGCAGCAACAAAAGCAAAAATAAGGGTGCGGAAGATCACGCCGACCAGGAAAAACAACGGGATTTGAGGACAATAAGGTACCAAATTCCCACGAATCTATGTGGTGGCCCTTGGCAATAGTGTATTTTATGAGATCATTTGCATTACTGGAGTCCCAATCTCCTCCCCAGACCCCTCTTTTTATTTCATGCCTACCGTACAGTGCATTCAGGCCAAATGTCACGAGCACTCTGTAACAAAGAGGAAAAACATTTCACATTTCTGTGGAATAAGAAGATTTTGAAAAAACAACTCTGTAATCTAAATGGTGAAGGATTTGGTGGAAACAGTTCCTTGGTCTCCCTGTATCCAGTTCTTCTGAACCATTAGGCAACTACAATCGTCGAGTGCTAGACGGGTTCTCTGAGGAAATTTATTTTAAAATAACAAGTAATTCTAAGACAGTGTTATGCTAACTGACCACCCAGATGTGTAGAATTACACTCTTTTTCAAGAAATGAAACTGCACGCTGAACTTTATTACCAAAATAGAAAATCAGAAGGAAGGACGGACTAAATCTCACCCTGTCTTATTGAAAAAGTTGTTTACTTCATCCCACCTTTCCATATGCAAGCACCCCTTTGAAAACCCAAACAAACCATCTCTGGTCTTTTTAAAGGGATTGCAAGGGGCCTTTAAATCTCCTACATCATACAGTACTTGGTCTTGCAAAGATCCTCCTACCCTTATTCTCAAACGCTTGAAGGCTGTTTCACAACCAAAACGCAGTAATATTATGCAGTAAGTACCAGAAAAATAAATTGCTTAACATTATACATCATGCAAATCACTCGTAAACATAAGGGAAAGTCTAGAGACACTAAATAATGTATTAACTAATGTACTAACTGTGCATGTGGCACATTTCATTGGATGAGTCCATCCATGTATTGCATCATGAATTGGTGTGGTAGTGCCATGTGTACATTTAGGGTAATAGTTTGAGCAAACATGGAAACCTGATGTATTTTCTCCATCAGACCGACAAACCCAAACCATGTTAAAGCACAATTTTTGGCAGTAAACATTTTGGGCCCACTTTTTTTTTATTTTATAATTTTGATGAGTGCTACTGTATTCTGTTAAAAGGGTAAAATGGTAAAATTATCAAAAAGTCAAAGCAATCGTGATGTTTCCTTAAATTTTTCATTTTCCAATAAGGGCGGAACAAATTGGGACGGAGGGAGTATTAACTAATGCACTAACTGTGAATGTGACATATTTCATTGATGAGTCCATCCATGTATTGCATCATGAATTGGTTTGGTAGTGCCATGTGTAAATTTAGGGTAATAGTTTGTAAATTAGTTAGTGTCCGTAGCATTGTTCTAAACATAACAAGAGGAATACCACCCTAGATGACATGAACTCAGCATTCGAGCAACACAAACCTTGTATAGACTTTGCAAGAAGAGGATGAGATAAGTCCTGAAAATTTTGAAAAAAAATACACGGTTGTTTAGTTATTTTCTAAATTATCAACAGAAGATGCACATTGTTCAAGTTTTAGAATGCTGATCAATTTCAACTTGTGTGAAACTATATCACTGATATTACCAGATTTATAATGGATGAAGATCCCCATGGGCACTGATTGTAGTTACACTTATCATGAGGCCACCAATCTATTGTTGCACAGACATAATCAGCATCTGTATTACTAACTGCTTGAGTCCCATTGACAACAATCACGACATCTTCAATGTTTTGAGCCCAATTAGCAGAAAGAGATGCCAGAAATAGAAAGAGTGACAGATGAAAACTCATTGGCGGATCAGGTACAACAGTTGGGTCACCAACTCACACAGTCAAACTACAATGAAAGTCAAAAGAACAGATCAACTTAAGATCTAGTGCACCCATTATCTGTTTTTGTAAATCCAAAATATTGCATAAAGTGTATTGAACCATTGAAAAAACTAATTACGTATACTATTGAAAGAAAAAGTTTCCTACAAGATTTACATAATTGCCTCTCCAATAATGTGATGAAAAGCCGAGTGCCCATAGACAACCAAATCAACTTCATTGTGCTTATCAAAAAGCAACAAAATAAATAAATTTTGACAACCAACAAATCTACTCGTTAGACAAGGATCTCAAGAGCTAACATTGAGGAGAAAAGATTTGTAAAGGACTGCAGGATACAGATAAAGATTTATATCAATTTCAAAATTGGTTCATAACAAAATCTTTTCACTTGTCCTATCAAAGCCAGAAGAATTCAAAGATGACACAAAAACAGGAAACTAAAATCAGCTTGAAGAAAATCCAAGTTGATTATAGCAGCACGAAGCATAGAATCGCGATTTAGTGGGGCGCAAGGGGCAACTGCGCCCCCAATTTTCTTTTGTAAAAGGCTTATATTTTACCAACATGGCAAAAGTTAGTAAGTAATTGCCAAATAATAATGGTTTGCACCATAAAGTCGAAATCTTGGAACTGTCCCTGGAAACATTCATGCCTGCATGCATTCGTATCTATTGCACGGTATTTCTGCAAACCACTGAAATGCGATTGAATTTAGCAATACTAGTCACAACAATAAAGAATCATCCATGCATATAAGTAGACGAGTGACCGTGTGAATATACAAACCAGTGGAAACAAACGAATTTTCGTTATTTCGTTTATCAATCAACATTTCCTCTCATCTACCTAATATACCAGAAGACAAACCGGCATACCCACCCTGAAACCCATATTTTAACTTAATCATCCCAAAAATCAACAGTGGATTTAACCAAAAACCTTCACCTTTTTCTTTTAATTTTATTCATATTAGTTTTATTTTACACTTCATTTGAACACTCAGTCTAATACGCTATGAACACCCATCATCCTACGTAGATCATAACTGAACACCTATACATTAGACCAAACAAAGCCCCCACTCAATCTAACTCTATTTTGGCTCAAAATATGAAAACTCATCGAGCACAATAATATTATGATTTTTTATTTCTTTTTATCGCACTGTTCATACAATTATATGGATTTTGTGTATACGTTGTTGATTAATAAGGCAAATAGTAACTTTTGAACACGATGCTATACCTTCCTGGAGCCAGCCACTGAAAACAACCAACACAAACTGGTATTGCTGCAGATGAAAAACTAGAAGAAACTGTGCATTTCGCCTGCAAAATTATAACGACATCACAAGCAAACCCAGACAAAATTCACGACAATTAAGGAAATCCCAATTGAAAACTAACCTCAACCCACCTAGAATTCAGCATTAACAGCAATATGAAAGCTCAATTCCGAATACAAATCTCAACTAAAAAGCTAGGGCCCTAGTGGGTATGCAAAGAGGCCAAGTGTTTCTATGTCTTCCTTGGCGTTTCTATTGAAACAGTCCCACTCAGGGCAATAAAACTGCGACTGACAAAATGGGTTGCGACCAATTTTGGAGATTTAGCTAAATTTCCAGCTGTTTTCGCTCAGGTTTGTTCATGTGTGCTAAAAGTTAAGGAAGTGATCCAAGAGGGGTTTGCGTAAATTGGAGGGGAAAAGCAGTGGGTGGCTTATTGACGATGGGTTTTTTGGGAGTTTGCTGGGATTCTAAGCTGTATGTAGGTGAGCAGATAACATCTTCAAGTGGAAGTTTAACGCCTTTACCAAATCTCTCCCAGACGGACAATACTACAGTATTAATGTTGCTGTATATTTTAATCAGTTTCTGTGACATTAGTGACAAGATTTCCATTAAAAAAGAATTTGACAAAGATTAGTCGCAGTCAAGGTCAGCCCTTTACTTTAATCTTTTACTTTAACAGTCTTGCTAACATATGTCCAATAAGAGCACGATAAACACATAAATAAACAAAAAAATTCTCTTCAATACATCTTTTACACTTTCCAATATACTTTCACAGGGTCTCCTTCTCCTCCGGACTCCAGACTTCCGGACTTGATCCAAGCAGTTTTCGCAAAAACTTTATATTTACAATTTTTGCGAAAACTACTTGGATCAAGCCCTTCCCGGTATTTGTTTTTTGAAGATTTCCAGCGTGAACCCTTGAAAACACTTTCTGAACACATTGGACGGCTCTGATTTTCCAAAAATAATTTGCGACACAAAAAAAAATCAATTTTTTCTGTTTCTCGGGAGGTTTGGACTAGAAAATTTCCGCACTTTCACATATCTCAATACATTTTTCATATATTTCAATATATTTTTTTAATCTTAATGTGTGTCTATTAGGCACACGTTAGCATTTTCCAACTTTAATGGGACATTCGGCTTGCACCTACTCCTCTCTCCAACGAAATTGTCTGAAGGCTTTCAAGGGAAACAAAAAAAAACAAAACAAAAAGTGTGACAATCGCTCGGATCTAAGCTAAAAATGCACAACACTAATATGTGGTGGATCGGATTTTATTGTATGAGTTTTGATTTCTTTAACAGTTCTGGGGTGTTCCACTAGGGTGGTTTTTTGAAAAAACTGGTCTTTCACGGTTTTTTATGTGATGTATTGTGAGAGAATGACATGTCTCGATTTTTGGAAAAAACAATTTTTTGTTAATGGAACACAATCTGCGACAGCTCAAAAAAAATAAATAAATAGAGTCTGCGAAGGCGATGCCTGTGCATGATTTTTTAACACCAATTCTACGAGGGTGGATAATTTTCAACACCGAGTTCTTTTTTTCCGGCGACTACTTTTATTTTATTTTATTTTTCTCTGCATAGACTGAGGGATACTTTGAGTAAAAAAAAACCAGTTTTTTTTTGTCCTTATTCAAAAAAAAAAAAATTTGAATTTGTTAGTTTTACGTTGATTTTTTGTGGTTTCTTAGTTAGTCTTGACGAGAGGAATCTAAAAAGTATAAAATCATGATAAAAAATTTAAAAAGTTCACTAAAGACAAATAATCCAATTTTTTTGTGATTTTTTGATTATTTTTGTCTTTATTCACAAAACTTTAAGTTTGGTTAATACTTTTTAGATTTCTCTCGTCGAGACGAACTAAGAAACCACAAAAAATCAACACAAAACTAACAAATTCAAAAAAAAAATTAAATAAGGACAAAAGAAAAGACGAAACTGATTTTTTTACCCAAAGTACCGTTTAGATTTTTTTTTTTGTTGCCTTTGTAGTTTGTAGGTTGTTTAGATCTATTTAATGAAGTTCTTTATTGTGCTCCTCATACAAATTCGATCCGTGCAAATAAAGCGTAGTTCCCAAAAAGAAAATTTTACAAGGTATTGATGTTGTCACATCTGCTTAACACACAAAACTTGGCGTTATAAAACAATCTCCAAAAGACCTCAAGTTGCTATTTCAATGATATTTCTATCTCTTTATCGGGGGAAAAAAAAAACATTCTCCAAAAGGGATTTACTTTGTTGTTAGTTCTTGGATGAGATCTCCCGTATGGACCCAGCGACAATCAATCCAGCTATCACAAATCAACTGGCCTATGGGCCGGTGTTGATGATGGCTCCTCTCCAGTAATGGGACAGGTCACTCGAGCTTCCAGTCTAATTCTACTTTTTTCGGGTTCACACCGGACTTACATTAATGATTGAAATCGTTCATTATGTAGACCTCATTGAGTACTTTAACTTTGCAAAATTCTTGTTTTGGATACTGTTTAATACTTGATTAGAGAGCATTTATTTGAAAAAAGAGGAAAAAAATTATTCTGATCCAGTGTATCAAGTACTTGTTTTTCAAGGTTAATGTGATCTGATCAAATATTAATCGGTAATTGATCAACATGAATTTTGTATGGGTTGACGTACTCAACGAGATTTGCATAATGTTAGATTCTGATCATCAATGTGCATCCGATATGGGCTGGACCGAATGAGACTCTTCTTTCATTACTGGGGAGGAGTTATATCCATGTAGATAAAATTGTACAAAATGGATTTTTGTGTCATTGGTAACATATCGAATGATATATACACATTCAACTCCAGCAACCAATGATAAAGGAGTAAATATATACTCAGCGATTTTGGAGCACCGTCATTTAGTGTTTCAACTCAAGGCCCTACATTAATTGTATAATTACCAGCCAGTCAACTAGGTCTTGTTTGGTGGCACTTCTGTTTTCTGTTTTCTGTTTTTGTTTTCAGAATTTTCACAATTTAAAGAAAGGAATGTTGTTTGTGTGCCACTTCCACTTTCAAATTCTACTTCTTACTTCCACTATTTGTGAAATTTGAGGAAGTTGAAAATCTCAACTTTCACTTTTTGTTTTTGTTTTCCCACTCCCAGCCGCCACCTCCAGCCACCAACCACCACCTCTAGCCACCATCACCGCCACCACCTCCAGCCACCACGCACCGCCACCTCCCGCCACCACCACCCGCCACCACGCACCGCCACCTCCCGCCACCACCCACCATTACTGCCGCCACCCACCATCACCGCCACCACCCACCACCCCACCACCACCTCCAGCCACCACGCACCACCCACCACCACCACCTCCAACCGACTCATAATTATGTTTTTACTTTTTTTTTTTTCGAAAATAATTTCACACAAACATATTTTTTGTTTTCACTTTCTTTTTACGAAAAACAGAAATTAGAAAACAGAAACAGAAAACAAAAAACAAAAAACAGAAGTGTTACCAAACATAGCCCTAGTGTTTCAACTCAACGCTCATTTTAATTATGCTCATTTTTTCCTTCCTTCCACAGGAGCTTACATGGAACTCTTCTACCACGCTCCGTAAACGCTTAATTGATTAGAGGTAAGTAACTATTGTTCACACGATTTCATCGGACAGAGGGGCTCTGCTGGCCCTTGCCAGGGACAACACCTGCTGTCCCCGGCGATTCCGGGGAGTTCCGGTCTCGTGTCGATGATCGGAAATGTTCACGTCGAAGAGCTCGCCGAGTAGAACAAGTGTATCAAAAATTAGCTCAATCGGATATCATTTAGTACCTAATCGAAACATTTTTATCTTGAGGAGAATGCATCCAAAACACTAGATCATACCCACTCAAACCCATTATTGCTGAGTTATATCTGTACCGATCAGGTACTAAATAGTATCCGATTGAGCTAATTTTTGGTATACTTGTTCTACTCGGCGAGCTCTTCGACGTGAACGTTTCCGATCATCGACACGAGACCGGAACACCCCGGAATCGCCGGGGACAGCAGGTGCTGTCTCTGGCAAGGGCCAGCAGAGCCCCTCTGTCCATTTCATCACTCACTCGTTGTTTGGATTTGGGGTGACTGCTGTGCAGCCCCCACACAACACCTGCTATGCATAATTCGAGCCGTCCGTTGATCGGATGGACGACCCAAATTTCATCTTGCACGCACGGTAACGAACGGTTCGGATGCAAAGGTGCTGAGGTGAAATCTGGGTCGACCATCCGAGCAACGGACGGCTCAGATGGTGCACAGCAGCCACCCCGTGTCCCTCGTTGTTTACATAAAATTGCTTCTTTCAATTGCAGTTTCACCAAAAATATATATATATATATGAGCGGGAGAATGTGTTTGGTCGATGTGCCTTCTTTGGGACACACTTAAGTTTATTTCCTTTGAATTTTTCATATATGTGGTTTTTTTTTTATTTATCAAGAGATAGAAATAGCATAAATAAATCACAACCTGATACATAAGAGTTTCGCATGCTGAGAATCTACAATATAAAGACAACAAGCATAAGAAAAACAACATCTAAAGGAGAATTCTATCACCGGTATCCGGGCGAGGAACAAAATTGGCAAGAGCATGCTTTGCCAGGATATGTATACGTTGAACATCCTTCCGAGCCACTTTTGAAATTCTGTAAAAAGTCAGCTTGGCAATCTCCCCCCTTAGGTTGTGAATAAAAAAAGCATCGTAATAATGACACTCACTCTTCCTCTCTATATGCATGATGGAATTAAAGCAATCAGAATAAATATAGACAACATTAAAATTGTGATTTAAAACCCATTTAATCGCTTGTTGTACTGCTTTAACTTCCTTTTGGAGCGGGCTAAAGCTGAATGTTGATAAAGAGTGTTGCGCAATAAGGATTCCGTTAGGGAGACTAGCTGTAAAACCTAGTCCACTCCAAGCACTACCCTCTTTCCAAGTCCCATCCACATGAAGAACACATGTTCTTTGAACCGTCAAGTGATCATGGTGAGTTTTTAAAACAAGAGACAGAGAATTGCCATTCAGAGAATTGTTGGTCGAAGGCGATGGTTGCTTAGATTTTTGTAGAAAGTTCAATGCCCTTTGGAACCAACATGCACTATCTTTTTCTATTGAAATCGTGCCACCTGGACAACACGTGTCATCCTCTCATTGGTGGGTCAACGTTGACTTTAGTCAACGGGGGTCTCGCGCTGACCTCCCCTACAAAAGTTCAATGCCCTTTGGAACAAACATGCACTATCTTTTGCTATTGAAAGAACAGCATGTCTACGAAAAGGAACAAATGAGAAGACTAGAGAGTTTTTGTGCTTCCAGATAGCCCAAAGCAGAAACAGTAAAGGCAAATAGCTTAAGTTTATCCGAATGAAACCGGATAATCCAATCTAAAACCCACTCCTTGAAAAGCATGTCATCGGCATTTGTTTGGATGGTTTGCCGAAAATCAGTGGCATTCCAGACTCCAATCGAATGATGGCAGAAAAAGAACAAGTGTTCCAGAGTTTCATCTTCGGAGTCACAGAGGGGGCAAAGTGAGGGTATCCCATTAAGCCTGATAGCTAGACCCTTTCGTGTTGGCAAGATCCCTTTTAAGCATTTCCAAATGAAAATTTTGATGCGTTCAGGAAGATCGAGATTCCAAATCATACAAGGACCTGTATCCCGTTTTGGCATTATAAAGTCCCGAAGATGTGAAAGGTCAAACATAACAGTCCAGTTCAGCTCCAGTTGGAAGGTTGATGGCTAGGATCTTAGGGATAAGAAAGGGCAGAAAAATATCTGAAATTTTGTTCACATCCCAGATTGGACCTGTTGGTGTCAAACGCAAGAGAAAAGAAACCTTGAGAGAGTCAGGCCCAACATAAGGCATAAAGTGGCTTAGCGGCTTGTTCAAACCCGGGATCCATTTGTCATGAAATAGGTTAATAGACTCTCTATCACTCACTCTCCAAGAAATAAGTTTACCAATTAGGTCCCTGCCAAAAAGGATACTTTTCCATGCCCACGAGGAATTAGAGTGAGGCTTGACATTGAGGAGACTGTCCTTAGAATAGTATCTTGGCAGAAGAATACGCGAGGTGAGCAACATAGGGTTTTTCAGAAGACGCCAACACTGAGTAGCTAAAAGCGCCTTATTGACAAGATTCATGTCCCTTATACCCAGACCACCCTCTCGCTTTTATGCTGAAATTTTATATATGTGGTTGTATCCACAATTCTTTGAATTTATCTTGCTTTGGTTGTAGTTGTTTAGGAGCATGAACTTTAAAATTGTAATGCAACAATTGTTGATTTTGTTGATTGTAAGAATACTTTTGATAGTAGTTGATTTTAATTTTTCTGATTGGGTTTGATAAATGGTTTCAATAACCGCTTCACTTTTTTTAAAAAGAAAATATGTGTCTTTTGTGATGGGAATAAGCTATCGCTAATAAGAATTTAATTTCTTATGTTATTTTTTGCAACAGTATTTCCCTGTCGCAAATGGTAGTTATCCCGCGTGATTATTTGCGGCGGGAAAAACCCATCACAAAAGGTATTTGCTACCCTACCATCTGCCACCTCCCCATCCTCATCGCGACCCCGTCACAAAAAGGTTTTTGCGATGGTAAAGCACTATTTGTTACGGTTTTTTCCTTTCCTAAACTGTTACTTCCTGTAGTGATGTAGGGTTGAAATTGTCAGCTTATAGCCCTTGAAATTTCACCCGTTATTATCGGCAAAATTCTCTCTATTGGTCCTGTGTAGGCAAGTTGTTGGGAAAAATGTTTGGAAGGTCACAGGAAAAGGTTTGATGGCCAACATGTTCTCTTATATAGTACCCTTGATTTGCGTAAAGTAAAAAAGGGACGCGGGAACGCTGTTGTGCAACCTGTGCACAACTCCTATCACAGTCGTCTACAAGTGTTTTTAACGGTTCGAATTGAAAACAAATTATTCGCGTGAATAATTTTTTTGAAATCTAAGCCGTCCATCTAAGCAACGGACGGCCTGGATTCTGCACAACACTTGATGTGCACAAGCTGCACAGCAGCCTCCCCACGTCCGTAAAAAAGGCTTGGCAAACAATTGTAAACATAGCATCTTTCAAGCATATCTTCCGTGAAGCAAACAAATGCGCATATATTCTGTCGAAGACAGCGGCAAGCAATGTGAATGATTTTCAAGGTTTAGTTAGTATGCCTTCAAGTAATTCTAATCGATTGTATGATAAATAAAAAAAAAAAAGGCTTGGTTTTTCCTCTTCTACACATAAATCATGTGACAAGCATGTAATGCGATTGTATAAATTTATCATATATGACATTTTCGGTTTTTAAATTTATCATATATGACATTTTCGGTTCTTAAATTTATCATATATGACATTTTCGGTTCTCACAACCTAGAGATAGTGAAACTCGCCCGATTGTTGGTGGTGGGAAGGAGACGGATGAGGTGTTGCCCGGAGGTGAGGTCAACAATGGACAAGTTGGATGGTAAATGGAGTCGACTCATTGAAGTGTCGTGAATAGTATTGTACTACAAATTATTGTATTTGTAGCAAAGGTAGTTCCAGGATTTTTGTTCGTTGGTGGTGATAAAAACATAAAGAAAATATTTGTATCCAAAGCTCTAAACAAAATAAAAATATCTTTTTGAGTTGAAAAATAATTGAGCCTAGTTTATTTTGTTTTTTATCTATAATATTTAGTTATTTACAAATTTAAGGTGGATTTTTATTTACTTTGCTCCAAATGAATAATTTACTGCCGACAATATTAAAGAAAGTTCAAATATATATGAAGAGAAAAAATTTGTGCTTTTTTGGATCCAGGGGGTTCAAATAGCAGACAATACTAAAAGAATATTCAAATTATATGCAAAAAAACAAAAAAAAAAATTCTTATGTATTTTTTAGTCCAGGGGTTCACCTAAACCCTCTTGATTACTAGTAAGAGCATCCTCATCAGCCTCAACAAATTTTGGAGCAAATTTAACCACAAAAACACCTTATACAATTTAGCAAGCCACTTTATCAAAAACTCAAAAAACCGACTCTCTATCCAAACTTTACTTTATTAAACTATTCCCCTCAAATCTATAAAAAAAAAATAATAAAATACCCACTTTCTCCTGCCACAAACACTGTAGTGGACCCCCCCCCCCCCCGCCGATCATTTCAACGTTCTTCCCCCACAAACAAGAAGCCACGTGTTCCACCCGCCCCCCTCCCTATTCCTCTCCCTCTCTCTCTTCTCTGACGCATACCCACTTTCTGACGCATCCGGAGGCTAACCCGTGAACAGTGCCATTACCCCAATACCGAGTTACTGTAGCGCAGTTGCAATTTTTGCAAATTAGCCAAACATTTGTTGAGGCTGATTTTGGGGTGTTTTTTCCACTTGGACTCAACAAAATAACCATTTTGACAAAGTAGCAATCCTGATGAGGATGCTCTAACTATTGTAGTATTGTTGCCGCCCCTGGTTTGTAGCATGGTTCCTCGATGTTAGTACTCCATCCAAGGTTCTAAAACTTGCTAGGCGCTCCTAGGGTGGCCGGACACCTTCTAGCTTTTAGGGTCGAGTACTCGGCGCCTAGTCGGGCTAGTAAGGCTAGTTAGCGAGGGGCCTTCTAGCGCCTAGGCGGCGAGTTCTCGGCTTTCCAGACCTTCTTTTAGAACACTGACTCCATTTGTCCCAAATTTCTTATCCATTTTTCAGCATATGTGCCATTTTTTAAATTGTTTATATTTATCAATCCATAATGTTTTCTATTGCATATATATAACATTGTAGATTTGAAAATATAGATAGTTTCTTAGGTGTAGTAAATAGTGAAAGTGGACAAGAAATTTGTAATCTGACTAGGAGTCAATCTGTGCATATACCGATCTATATGAACAGATCGACCCATGGGGGCCATTTACGGCTCTCACACAAAAAAAATCCGAAATGTTTATTAATTTAAAAATAAATTTTCAAGTAGTTTGGCTAAAAATCAGCTCAATCGGATAACTATACGTTGTAGATCAAATGTTTCTATTTTTCATTTAGAAAACATGACCTAGATTCTGAATGAAAAATGGTATATTGGATCAACCACTTACGGTTATCCGATTAAATCGGGTTTTTACGAGGCCACTCAAAATATTATTTTAAAATTAATGAACGGCTTGGATTTTTCGTGTGAAACCAGTAAGTAGGCCCCATAGGCCGATCTATGCACCATCTCTGCAGAAATTTGGGACGGATTATCTTTATTGCGCGTGTGCTAAGATGACCACGGTGTGCATTTATAAGAGATTATCTTATTTATGGATGTTGCGCAACCCATTGTGGGTCTCACTATGCGATTATTGCAATAATCTGATCCACTCATCTTGCATGGAACGTAAAAAATGTATCCACGCCAAAAATCAGTTTGATCGGATATCGATAAGTATGTCAAAAGTTAAATTTTGGTTTAAAAAATAGACGGTCATGGACATTTTAACATAAAAACTACTGACAAAATCCAGACCATCCGTTTTTTAAACTAAAATTTAACTTTTGACATACTTATCGATGTCTGATCAAGATGATTTTTTGCTTGGATATATTATTTTGTAGGTGTTACAGGATGAACGGTTCATTACAATGTATGCTCGGTGGAGCCACGAAAGTCAGGGGTTTGCGCCACATCTATAAAAATATAAAAATGATAGAAATACAACAATTAGTCTCTAACATAGCTCCAACACAATCACATAATGCATGAAGTCGTGTTTGTGGGGCCCCACATACAATATAAATATAAAAATGATTGTTTTACAAATACTATGGCTGTGTTTGGTTGAGAGTTTTGAGAAGAAATTTTTTGAGAAATTTTTTGAGATAATGTTTGGATGAGTTTTTGGAAAAAGTAATAATTAGAGAGAGGTGTAATGATTGGAGAGAGATAGAGAGAAAAATGAAAATAATGATTGGATGGAAGGATATGAGTAGAGAGAGAAATATGATTAATGATTGGAGAGATGAGAGATGAGAAGGAATCTTTTTGGAAATTTTTTTGGAAATGTGAAGTGAACAAAGTGTATATCACTTTCGTAAAAATAAGTCAATCACGCATTTTATACTCCAAAAATGATAAATCTCCCACTTTTCCCCTGCTGTCTGCTGACAGCTGATAACATTTTATTATTTTCTTAAAATTCTCAGCACGCCCGTTTGGCTCACCGAGGCTCGGAGTCGGCCCTACTTATATCCAGAACAAACCCTAGAAATTTTGATCACAGCATCAATAGTCCCATAAAAACACTTCACATTTTCAGTTCCGTGATTCACTGGAATTCCGTTTGCCATGTTTGACTCTGTAAATGCCTGATCCATCATTTTCCAGAGTTTATGGAATTTAAATTCAACAATTCCAATCATTTTACTACAGTATAACCCATTTCCTCTTTCTTGTTCTTTGATTGTCCAACATGTATGTATAGCCAAATTGCTGTCAAATTATCTTAATGTACCAAGGGCCGGCGCCGGCCCTCAATTTTATTGGATCCCCGGCGGCTATTGTCTATAATAAAAGGAATTGTTGACACTGTTGTTGTATACATAATTTATTAAATAAGATGCTCGGATTGAGGATTTAGACACTTTATTTGTTAAAGATTACTTCTTTTTGAGATGAAGAAATCTGGGTTGTGATGGAGAGCAGCGGAGAAGCAGGAGATGATCAGGGTTCTGGATGGTTGCAAGTTAAAAAGGTATAATTTTTCCTTCAAACCCATCTTCACATTTGTCATAACCCTGTGTTTGTGTCTTCTGATTAGCTTTTTTTTTCCTTTTCTTATTTTCTTTTTCGTGGGAGAAATCAAAAAAGAAATTGAAGCTGGAAATAAGTACGTATGCAAGTTATATATGCACCAGGACTGACTCCAGCATTTTTTCCCTTGCGAAAAAATTGTGGAAATTGACGTACTTGGTTCTAAGTAAAATGGTTGATCTTGTCTTTATATCTAACACTACGTACTCAGATTAAAAATTCTCATAATCTGCTCATATTTTTCTCTGAATGAATTTGTTTACTTTACTGTCATGGAGAAATATAAATAGTAGTGGAATGTGTATGGGCTTCAAATTTGTGGTGTTTTGGGTATGTCTTGGATTTTTCTTAAAATGACGGGTGTAATGAAGTCTTGAGTTGTTAGGTGTACCATGTATGTGGTGATGTCAAAACGTGGGTGGATTCTTGTTCAATCTCATCGAGGGCACTTCTGCTGTTTGCAATTATCCTCGTGACCTATTCAACGTAGCAATAATCGCGTGTTGAATGGTTTGAGGAGCTGAAATTGTGATGAGAGAAACATCTGCTGTGTAATTATATGGGCCATTGCCTCAATGTAACAAAAACTGTGTCTCAACCAAATTGTTTCAAGGCCATGAGTTGTGATGACGGAAATGTTGTTATGCATAATTTTCTTGGACGCAGTTCATGTAGCAAAAAGTTTATTTGACAAATTGTTTAAGAGCTTCAGTTCCTTAGATACTAGGCAGGAACACTGAATTTAACTAGGTTAGCTAGAATTTTTATGGTCATTTGGATCATAAAACGTCTCATGTCATCTGAAAATTTTATTAGTCTCTTCCTCAGAGACTTCACTTCGTAACATGTCTTCCATGTAATTTCTTATTTTCTGATTTGCGCAATTGGAACTAATATAGATAGTTAAGAGATCATATATATATATATTTTTTGGCAGAAGGCTAATTTGGTAGCCAGATTTTGTTATATTTTCTTTAATAACATCATGCTAAAAACTTCTGACTCCCCGCATCCATGGAAAAGTCATTGAAAGAGGAAAGCAAAATCCGTTGTTTTTATTTATTCTTCTATGATGTTTGCTTGTAAATGATTTGGGAAAGTACCATTTGTTAAAGCTTGGTAACTTTCTAAGAAGCCGTCTACACATTTTGCTTTTAGTGGCATGCTCTGATTCTCCTTGGTTTTCTGTATTTCCTCTACAGAAGCATAGAAGTAGTTCAAAATTCTCTCTACAAGGTTGGGTTGGGGGATTATCTGGAAAACAGACTTCATCAAATGTAGCAAGTAGAAATTCAAATGGAAAGTTGGGTGTGCAACATTCAAAAGCAGGAGGTTTTTCTGTAAATAGCAAGGGCCGCAATGCAAATGCTACTTCTGGTTCTAATGAAGAAGAGCCGAGCGTGCATTACCTTGATAAATGTGTGGTTTCCCAAGATAACGAGTTTCCTAAGTCACCTCTACTAAGAGCTACCACAAATTGTGATAATAAACCTGGAGTTGTAGAAGAGCCTCCTCAAAAAGATAATGATAATTTTCAAAAAATCAAGTGGGGTGATTTGGACGATGAGACTTTGGTATTGCATTTGAAAAAGAGCATTGGAGATGAAATTAGGTTTGGAGAGATTAGGAATGATCATTTTGCCAGCTCTTCTTCTTCCGCCGAGGCCAAAGTGGACAATTTGGTGGTATCATCTGCAGAAGCGGATCACAGTATTCGGCAGTCACTCCCGTTGGTTTCAGATGACGAAGAGAAATTTAAGGAGGTGAATGAAGTTACTTCAGAAGATGTGAAAGTACAAATAACAAATGAAAAAATAATTAACTCGAGTTCTCATGTTTCAAACGTGGAGGAAAGTTGCGATGAACAAGTCAACTCAGTTACTAATGAACTTGACGAGGTGATGGGGGAACTTGCGGCACCTGAGTCTGAAATCTCTGAAGTTCCAGTGATAGAAAGGGCTTCAAGCACAGAAGCAATGCCCCAACAAATTGACTCATGTACCCCTGAAAAGATTGGGCCTGAAAAACAAGGAGAACCTATGGCAGCAGCCTTCATTGATGACACTGGCCATCAACAGGATAATAGAATCCTCGATGATGTGTCAAGTGTTCGGATTTCAAGTGAGACCGACGGGGGTGATGGGGGTGAAAGCAAGGAAAGATTTAGACAGAGGCTTTGGTGCTTTCTGTTTGAGAATCTTAATAGGGCTATAGATGAACTTTATCTTCTTTGTGAACTAGAATGTGATGTGGAGCAGATGAAAGAGGCGATTCTTGTCCTTGGAGAAGCTGGGTCTGATTTCAAAGAACTACAGTCTAGAGTGGAGGAATTTGAGGATGTGAGAAGGTCCACTTCGCAAGCAATTGATGGGCCTCCTATCATGAAGTCTGATCACCGCCGGCCACATGCACTTTCATGGGAGGTCAGTATGCCCCTTTTTTGTTTACCAAAGTTATGATTTATCTAACACTGAAAATGATGTGAAGTTATTCATAGTGTTAAAGCACTCAACCATAAATATATACAGCTATCATCTCTAGGTGTTTACTCCCATAGGCCCATACTTTTCCAGGCAAGATGGAAAATACGACTTTTTGGAGGAAGCTCCTTAAAATTTATAACTGCAATACTATAGCTTACATTTCAAGAAGTATCCCTCTGGTGCATTCAGTAATTTTGTTCGAAGAGTATAATGGTGTAAATACATATATTTGATTGCTTTGACTTCTCAAAATGGACAAAATTTCAGGAAGAATGAACTGTAAAAGTTGATAAGTTTGTTTTTTTTCTTGACTACAAGGAACAGTACATTATTAAATGAATAACATTAAAACCATTGAGATGATGATGGCCTTTTGCAAGAAAATGGAAATTTTCCTTTTTCTTTGGCAATAATTTTTAGAGCACGATGTAGCATTGGTTAGATAGTTGTCCACATGCTTCTGGTATGAGCGGTTGGACTGTGGCCATCAATTGGTTCAATCCTCATGATTTGCATAGTACTATTTAAGGCCTTGAAGTTTTTAGTAAAGAAATCTAGTTTGACATGAAAAGCTGATTCTTGTGAGCTATTAGACGAATGAAATTGTATTCTTATGTTTCGTGGTCAAAACCATCAAAATCTTTTCAAAGGTCACAGACAATGAAGTGATGCATGATAAATCAGTAATGTTGCCAGAGATCTGACTCTCCTGACGGAAAAATCAAGTGTGTGCGTCCACCGTTTTGAGGCATAGTAGGTATCCACTGCCATGTGAATAAAGAGTACATTCCTCCCCGGAGATTTCTGCGAGTATCTAGTCCATTATATCTCCACTTATGTGACTTTTTCTAATCACATTGACTATTTGATTTTTGTCTTTATTAATCTGGGTTCAGGTTCGGCGAATGACAACTTCTCCTCACAGGGCAGACATACTGTCTTCATCACTCGAGGCTTTTAGGAAAATCCAACAAGAAAGAGCTAGCATGCGTGCAGCTAGTGGTACCGAAAAGCTGGTGCTTGATTGTCCTAGTTCCCATCACATAGCTGATGAGAATCCAAAGAAGAATGCAGGGAGAAGTTATGAAACACCCAATCCTAAAGAAACAGTCATGAAGTCAAGGAAGCAGAGTGGAGCTTCGGATACTATTCGGCGAAGCTTTAGTGGGGAGAGGAGGAACTCTGACCCAAACAAGCCTTCCAAAAAAACCTCTTCTCAGAATAGCCATCTTATGCTACAGAACCCGGCTAACTCTGGTATTAATGCATCTGGAAAGAGCAAAAGGGAACAACAGGTTGGATCTACTTCTGATACGGAGAAGCTGCTTCCTAATAAGAAAGACAAAATGTCAGCAGAAAATATGGTTGAGAAAAGTCAAAAGTCTGTTGATCACACAAAGAAGCAAACTCCTCTTTCTGAAAGGGACAAGGAGAGGAGAAATGGACCTTCGTGGAAATCAATGGATGCTTGGAAGGAGAAAAGGAATTGGGAGGATATACTTTCTTCTCGTTATTCATATTCTCCAGGGGTGAGTCGTAAAAGTGCTGACCGTGCGCGGACTTTGCATGACAAACTAATGTCTCCTGAGAAGAAAAAGAAGAATGCTTTAGATTTAAAAAAGGATGCAGAAGAAAAACATGCTCGAGCTATGAGGATTAGAAGTGAGTTAGAGAATGAAAGAGTTCAAAAGCTTCAGCGTAACTCAGAGAAATTGAACCGCGTCAACGAATGGCAAGCTGTTCGCAGCATAAAGTTGAGAGAGGGAATGTATGCCCGCCACCAACGTAGTGAATATAGGCACGAAGCTTTTCTAGCCCAGGTGGCAAGAAGGGCTGGTGATGAAAGCAGTAAGGTTAATGAAGTTCGTTTCATCACTTCACTAAATGAAGAGAACAAGAAACTCATTTTGCGCCAAAAACTTCATGTTTCCGAATTGAGGAGAGCTGAGAAGCTTCAAGTAATCAAAATTAAACAGAAGGAGGATATGGCGAGAGAAGAAGCCGTTTTGGAGCGAAAGAAGGTTATTGAAGCTGAAAAATTGCAAAGGCTTGCTGAGACACAGCGAAAAAAGGAAGAGGCTCAACTGAGAAGGGAAGAAGAAAGAAAGGCGTCAAGTGCGGCACGAGAGGCAAAGTCTATAGAACAGATGCGGAGAAAGGAGGTTAGAGCTAAAGCCCAACTAGAGGAAGCAGAACTTCTAGCCCAAAAATTAGCTGAAAGACTTAGTGAAAGTGAACAGCGTCGTAAGTTTTACTTGGAACAAATACGGGAGAGAGCGTCAATGGATATTAGGGATCAATCTTCACCTTTACTAAGACGTTCATTGAACAAGGAGGGTTTAGTCAGATCTACGTCAACTAGCAGTGGTGTTGAAGAGTGTCACATGAATAATGTCACTGATGCAGGAGGTTCTACTCTTCAGACTGCTAATGGAACATTACAACATTCATTAAAACGAAGGATTAAGAGAATTCGCCAGAAGCTTATGGCATTGAAATATGAATTTCCGGAGCCTCCGGTTGGTGTTGAAAATGCCGGCATTGCATATAGAACAGCAGTGGGAACTGCAAGGGCAAAAATTGGAAGGTGGCTTCAGGAACTTCAGAGACTTCGGCAAGCAAGGAAAGAGGGGGCTCCAAGTATCGGACTAATAACTGCTGATATGATTAAGGTATCATTACACAACCTATTTCTGAAGTTTGACTTTTGTGTACTGCTAAAGTTGGAAAAAGTTGTTCCAGCATATTGTCAATTACAACTTGCAATCTGATGCATGAAGGAATGTTAATAGTGATTGCTCATAGAGAATCGAGTCTTTGTAATTTTGTCAAGTGCCCTCGTTAGACACCTGTCTAAGGCTATGCAACTTGTATTTAACATCTCTAATTGGACATGCATTCACCATGTATAAATGGTTAACCTACTCTATAACAATGCATAAGACTTGTGATTTTTGCACGACTTGCTCTCTATTACAGTGTTTAAACACCATTTTATCCTTGACACAAAATAGAATTTCCGAAACACCAAATCTAGCAGTCTCCCCGTGTCCTATATAAATGAGTTAGAGGCTGTCCAGAATCATAAACTAGTTTTGGAGGTTATAATTAACCAATGTGGGACAAGCTCTAACAATTCTAACTAATAGCTTTTGTCATTTATTTTGTGGATTAGTTTTTGGAGGGAAAAGACCCTGAGCTGCAGGCTACTCGCCAAGCAGGTCTGCTTGATTTTATTGCATCTGCCCTTCCAGCTTCTCACACATCCAAACCTGAAGCCTGCCAAGTTACAATATATCTTTTACGACTTCTAAGGGTAGTACTATCAGTTCCTGCAAATAGGAGTTATTTTCTTGCACAAAATCTTTTGCCACCAATTATCCCAATGTTGGCAGCGGCTCTTGAGAACTACATCAAGATTGCAGCATCATCAAATGTCCATGTTGGCTCCAACTTGGTATTGAGCAAATCGTCAGTTGAAAATTTGGAGTCCATGTCCGAAGCACTGGACGGGTTTTTATGGACTGTTGCGACAATTATTGGTCATGGATGCTCTGATGAATGCCAGCTTCAAATGCAGGATGGTTTACAGGAGCTTGTGATTGCATATCAAGTTATTCATCGGTTGCGTGATCTTTTTGCACTTTATGACAGGCCACAGGTGGAAGGTTCACCATTTCCATCTTCTATTCTCTTGGGTATAAATCTGTTAGCAGTTTTAACATCCAGATCCAGAACAACATCTTCCATTGATTATGAATCTTTTCCAATACAAGCAGTAGCAGAAAATGAAACTACAAAAGCTAAGCTTGCAGAGGCTGCAGATTTTGGGTCTTCCTCTGTAAGTAACCCCAGTGGAGATAATAGGCCTCAACCATCAGCACTCAATGGTAGCATAGTCTTACCTTTGCCAGATTTGCCAGAAGATAGGCCATTAGATGAACCATGGGTGATAAAAACAAGCACCGAAGCAGTGTTGGATGGAAAACATTATGATAAGCTTGAGGATGTTAGTAGTGGAATGAATGGTTCAGATACTCGAGATGAGTCCCAGCAAGATTTGATAGATTATACTACAAAGTCTTCTGCCTCTAAGAAGGATGGCAAGAACACTCTCTATGATGGTGGTGGAAAGAAGGTTGAATTTAATTTGGGCTTGAAACCACCTGTAACATTTCTTCTTTCTGCCATATCTGAAACCGGCTTGGTGTGTCTTCCTTCCTTGTTGACAGCTGTGCTATTACAAGCAAACAACAGATTATCTTCTGAACAGGTAACTATTCTTTTTGCAAATAAATCGTTATGAGGTCAATGGTTATAGGTATATTGTATCCACTTGTAGTTTTTATATTTTTCAAATTTGCACAAGCACAAGGATTTTGTCATGAATTTCACCATGATGTTACTTCCCAAACAGCTAAGAAGAGGTAAATATATTGGTGGAAGTTCTCAACTTACACTTTATGAAAACAGAAACTACATTGTCGGGTAGTCAGTAAGAAACATAATGCATGCAAGAACAGGTAACTATTCTCTTTGGAAAGACATGGTCATGAGGATATTGTTGTGAATGTGTCATCATGATGTTACTTCCCAAACAGCTAAGCAGTGGTAAATATATTGGTGTAAGTTCTCAATATGGCCGTCACTTGATGAAAACAGAAACTACATTGTCGAGTAGTCAATTAGAAACATAATGCAATAGCAAGAATTAACACCAATATTTTTATAGTGTTTTGTTTTCATCCCACACTGAATTTCTAATCCACTAACCACACAAGGTATTTTTAATTCTTCCTCAAGCACAACCAAACTTCAAAGGGGTCTCGATGGATTCAGCCCTGAAATTTCTGTCGAGGCACGAAGGGGTTTCAATTGGATCACCCTATTAAGTTACCATTAGTCCCAAAAGCTTAAGCTGTTCGGAAATGGGCCGACAATGTATATCAAGCTTTCTAACACACCCAAAACTACAGCCTCCAAAGCGCAAGCGTAAGGCTTCCCTGAATGTGTAACTCTTGGTCTTGAGCTACAAGGGATCCACTCTCAAATAGCTCAAGCAAGTCTCTACTTAAGCAGTCTGAGAAGTATTTTTTTCATTTTCATTTGACAGTTAAGAGGTGTAAAAGGGAATTTGTCCCGTGAGGATTTTCTGTACCTGTACCTATACCTATAGCATTTTGATTTTTTTAGCATTGTACCCCATGTGATCACATTTTTTGTGTATGTGTCCTTTGATTAACTATATAACGAGATGTTTGGAAGGCTTGGATGATGTTGCCCAAGTTCTATGTACTGTGTATGGAGATAGAGGGATCAACATATCATTTTAGAATTAGAACGTGTTATATTCTGCTCTAGTTGTCGTTACTCCATTTGTATCACTTAGAATTCCTCTTCGTTATTTATGAGGGTATTTTGGCTCAAATGCAATGTGGGAGATGGTTTCAAAAGTTCTACATTCGAGAATTCTGTAACCTGTAGTTTGTTTTGTTTGGATTTTATTTTTTCCTTGGCCTATTTCTTGAGATAATTTCTCTCTTCTTAATAGCCTCATTTTTGTCTACGGGTGGCATTGCCTCAAGTCATGATTTATAGTTTATAAAACTTATTTGCCTATAGAGGAAATTATTCATGTGGCCAACCCTATCTATTAGCAGACAAGGCCTGTTTGGTTTGGTTTGTTATTTACTTACAAAAAAAAAATCATTGGGTACTAGTGGTTGTTTTCTTTTGATAACCAGGTATCTGGGCCAGCTTGCGTGCACCTCGACTAATCCTAGAACCCAATCCCACCATCCACTAGTGGGGCCCCCATCTAAAGCCAGAGCAAAGCTCCATATAGGCCTGTGGTGATTGCGGGAATTTTTTCCATGGTTGAGGGTTTAATTACTGATATCTATGGTGATTGGTGACCGTTTTTTAGTAACATGACAAAAACATCATATTTATATAATAGGCTTAGGAGAAAGGGTGTAGAGGTCAGGTCAGGCTGACGACCACTAGTGGGATTGGCCATGGAAGAGCTGGACCACTTGGCTAGGCCGTCAGCTCTATCATCTTCGTAAATTTTGATGCTAAAACTTGGGGGTAGGTTATCATCCATGAGAGAAGTCCAAGATGGAAACCATTATACCAAAGCATTATTGGATGGTGTCACGTCAGATCATAGCCAACTGTTGCTACCGAAATTTGGTCTCTGTAGCATTGTTTTTCAAGGACCTTAAAAAGAATGAGACCGAGAGAGTAAAGTGTTCACTGTTCAGCAAAATTCTTAATTCTACGCCAATGGCAATCCAAAACAGAAATACCTACATCAAAGGTGAACAAAATTTCTCCGACTCCTAGTGTCTCCTGTGTCGTGGCTGGTGGATCTTTTCCAGGAGTTCTAGTTTTGGAGAAATGATTTAGTTCAGAGTGGCTGTTTTATTTGATTTTATCTCATATAGATCTGGTCTTTTTGTCTACGTAAATCAGCAATTTTTACAATTTAGTAGAGAGTGCTTTACAATGAAACTTGTTCCTTATCTTTCTGTTCGGATGGGGGGGCTAGCATGGGCTCCCGAATGGTGTAGCCTCCCCTTATACTGGAACTCATACCTCAATGAAGGCATGATTTGAACCTCGTCTTCTCATGCAACAACAAAGTTGCTTTAAGAAGTTAGCTTGTAAAGTACCTTCCTTTGAGTAATAATCTTGTACTTCACTTTCTTACGTTTTTCTGTTATACTTGTTGAGAAAGAGCATTTCAAGTTTGTGGTGTTGCCTCACTTTCCAAGCTTTTTTAATACTCCCTCCGTCCCTTTTTTATTGTCGAGTATTCTATTTTGGGCTGCCTTAATAAGTGTGTGTTTTGAAAAGTTAATGGGTAAAAGTTTTAACAATTATTATTTTGCCCTTTTGAAAAATTAATGGGTAAAGAGTTAATGTGTAAAAGTGGAGGATAATTTTGGAAAGTGGAGGTAAAAGTTGATGTGAAAGGTGTGAAGTGGAGGTAAAAGTTGGTGTAAAAGGTGTAATGATGACATCTCTTTAACAAGTTGGATTTACGAAGCAACACACTGAAAAAGGGACAGTGGGAGTATTGATTAATTTATGTTGGCCTAATGTTGCTTTTGCTGCATGTATTTGGACGTTTTTGGCGAATTATGGGAGGAGCATGATTGTCTCAGTGGATTGATGATTTCTTTAGGAAGATGAGACCAGTTAGGATGGTGATAGGCTGGAGCTATGTTAAGAAGCATAAATTAAGTAGGGGAAAATTTATTTTTGACTTGATCATTTAATTCTGAGATAATATAATGGTGGGATTGCAGGTGTTGCTGCTTTTTCTGGTGATTATAAATTCTAAATCATTGTTACAGTTAGTTTTTCAAAAATAGAGGTGGGAATCTGGGGATACGTATAGACTATATAGTTCTTTTGATTAGTTATTACAAGTGATTTCAGATTAACTATGCTGATTATCAATATTGTTTTCCTGTAGTTGGCTTTTTCGACTGGTTAAACATTATCAAGGCACCAATTTGTGAACACATGCACATGAGGAAATAAGCCGGCGTACACTATTTTCAATTTTTTAGTATAACACTTGCAGAGTGTCGCTACTCCCTCTGTCCCAAATTTTTAGTCCACCTTCTATTTTTTGAATGTCCCATAACAGATGTCCATTTTGACAAGTCAAAGAAAAAAAAATGATTGATTTTCTTTTTTGTCCTCTTCTTTTGAAGTGGCACAGTAGCTCTTATTTTCAAAATATGGGACAACTTTAGATTGCCAGGGGGCGATTAAAATTATGGGACGGAGGGAGTATATCTTGATAATCATCTCACAATGTTCATATATGGTCTTATGCCGATGTTATATCTCCAATTTTGTAATATATGTGTGTTCGTCAATTATGATTACAATTTTCAAGCTAATGAACATCGCATCTAAGCATTCTGTCGTTGTGCATGGAATAATTGAAAATGAATTTTACTCTGTTTCAGTCCTCCCATGTTCTTCCTTCTAATTTTGAAGAAGTGGCAACTGGAGTGCTGAAGGTTTT
Organism: Vaccinium myrtillus; assembly: GCA_016920895.1. Classification (NCBI taxonomy): domain Eukaryota; kingdom Viridiplantae; phylum Streptophyta; class Magnoliopsida; order Ericales; family Ericaceae; genus Vaccinium; species Vaccinium myrtillus. Next base: position 24,669,770 of record CM029277.1, read on the forward strand.
GAACAATTTGGCTCTGATAGACATCACTTTCATGCAAAGGATGCTAGTAAGTTATTTTGATTTTAGCAACAATGTTCGTTTTTATTAAAACCACAAATGAAATTAGCCCTATGAACGTCATTTTCCATTGCTTGGTTCGTGTTCTGCAAGTTTAGTTCCATGTGGATCTACTAATCTAATTAGTTTTCCATTTTGATATCTCACTCACAGGCCAGGCCAGACCTGAAAATGGAATTCTTCCACTTAATGAGTTTTCTTCTTTCTCATTGCACAAGCAAGTGGAGAGTAGCTACTGATCAGGTGATTCGACATGCCATTGTATTGTCCATTACATGCACTACATTCTTATATCCAATTATACCTGGAAAACCACTGCTTGAGTTCCCGTTCTGAAAATGGTATATATATATATATATACACACATATCTGCCTATATATTCCTGCAGTACATATATCGGCATGAAAAAAAGCATAGATTTTGTCACAGAATTTTTTTTTCTGTTTGTTTTGATAGTTGTACGACTTTTTTGATGCTACAGAACTGGTTGCATACGAATGTTTCTTCACTTTCTACATTGTTGCTTCTAGTTCAGTTTGCACCAATGTTGATGTCAATTGACAGTTAAGTCGACATTGAACTCGACTAGTTTTCCTTCTATACATCTGAATATGCAATAATCCAGATGTAGTACATTAATAAAAAAATGTGGTAAATTATTGCGGCTTCCTTTTCTGTTCTGGTTAGCCCATTTGAAGTACAATTTGTATCCGTTTATTAGTGTAGAATGAACTTGTAAAAGTCACGTTATTTCCAAATGCATAAATATGTGTAATATTTGTCTTGGGTATTTGGCTTTTCAACCAATGTTACTGTTGGTCTAGCTCTCGTTGTCTTGTCTCTCCTTTAGAGGTGCTATGAGGGATTAACTGTACCATAACTCTCTCTCTCTCTCTCTCCATATATACATATATACATATAATATGATTTTCTTATCCACTCCTCCCGGATTTAAGAAAAAATTGATTTTTTTTGTGTTGCAAATTTTTTTTTGAAAATCCGAGCCGTCCAATGTGTTCAGAAGGTGTTTTCTAGGGTCCACGTGAGAAATCTTTAAAAAAAAATACCGGGAAGTGCTTGATCCAAGCATTTTTTTTCGCAAAAACTGTATTTTTACAGTTTTGCGAAAAATGCTTGGATCAAGCACTTCCCGGTATTTTTTTTTGAAGATTTTCCGCGTGGACCCTTGAAAACACCTTCTGAACACATTGGACGGTCCGGATCGTCAAAAAAAAGCTCGGATCAATGAGGTCCGGATCCCAGACTAGAAGTGGATACTATATATATATATATATGAAAATGCTAATGTGTGCCCAATAGGCACACGTTAAGGTTGAAAAAGTGCGTTGGAATGTGTGAAAAGTTTTTAGAAATATGTGAAAGTGTATTGAAAAGTGTAAAAAGTGTATTGGAGTGTCTTTTTTGTTTGTTTGTGTGCTTATTGTGTGTCCATTGGCACACGTTAGCAAGACCCATATATATATCCCTCCGTCCCAAAAGTTAGTACATTATGAAAAAAAACGTGTAGGTTTCGTATAAAAAAAATATGACTAACGTCTACCATACATAAATCTTTGAATTTTTTCGCACCAAATTAAAATCCAATTAATTCTTTAATTTGGTGCGAACAAATTTGAAAAATTATGAGTGGAGGTACTTCATTTTTTTATCCAACAATTGCACGTCTTTTCTTTGTGTACTAACTTTTCGGGACGGAGGGATTATATATACGTGTGTGTATAATGTACATACATACATGCACGTATGTATGTGAACTCAAGCACATCTGTCTGCACATAAATGCAGAACATAATCATGAACACACTTGGGATTAGCCACGATCTAGTTTGATACGATCATTCTGTTTCAGTTGCATTATTTCATGACTAAAACTAATTGAAGCTTCATTGTGATGGGGGCAAATATCGGAAAGCCTTTCTAAATGCTTGTTTGCTATTTGGTGCAATGTGTCCCAGGTCGGTTTGCTTCTGCTGGAATCTTTATCACTGCTCGGTTATTTTGCCCTGTTCCACCCAGAAAATCAATCTGTCCTTCGGTGGGGGAAAAGCCCTACCATCCTTCACAAGGTTAGTGGACATGCCATTCTATTGTCTTTTTCGGATGATTATGGAACTTTATCTGCAATAACAGATCATTTGGCGAAATTTTATTTCAAAAAAACTGAATTTTATCGTGTAAAAACAGGTATGCGATCTGCCGTTTGTGTTCTTCAGTGATCCAGAGTTAATGCCAATCTTGGCCGGTACATTGGTTGCTGCCTGCTTCAGTTGTGAGCAAAACAAGGGTGTGGTTCAGCAAGAACTCAGCACCGATATGCTAATTTCCTTGCTAAGATCCTGCCGAAATGGTTCGCCAATTAATTCTCCAGCAGAATGTAATCAGCTTGGTTCTGAATCTAGAAAACTTCTAGTTCAAGGTGAAATGCCCCTTAGACCCAGCCGTTACAATCTAAAAAACACCCTCAATTCTTCTGGTAAAGGCTGCGGTGCTTCAGGGATCAGCTTCCGAACTAGCAAGATGAGAAATCAGAAAGATAGCAGAGCATTGAAACTAAGTGAAGAAATGGCTGTGAAGAAAAGTCAGTCACCTTCAGAGACCGCCTCCACTGTGATGTTGCACTCTAGATTCTCTGGAAGCTTCATTGACAGAGCAGAGCAGTTTTTTGCAGCAGAGACCACTGAGTGATGAGGTATGATCGTTAATATTTTTGCAAAGTGCCTGCCGTAAGATTGAAATTTGGAGTTAATGCGTAATGCCTACTTGTATCAACTTGCGCAGGTTGTTTAGATGACTGATCAGATTTTGGAAGCTGATGGTCAAATTTCGCATCCTGTCCTGTCTAGATTTGAAAAATAAATAAAAGACTAGGTATTCAAGCTTGGACGTTTGTAATTATTCTTCTGCAATAATAACACTATTAGAGATGACTCTTCACTTTCTTTTTCTTTGGGTTTTGCTGAAGGGTAAAGTTTGAAATATGGGGGTGAAAAGTCTGTACGGATATGGGCAATATCGTTTTTTTGGAGGCAATATCTTTTGTAATATAGTAAAAAATTCCTGAACTTTCCCCATGTTAGTGATAATTTTTCACTTTATTTTTTCTTTTGCTTTTTTCAAGAATGCTTCTATCATGTCCAATGTCCCATTGCTACAAACTAATGATACGTAGTGTACTATATTTCATTTTCCCTTCACTTATCATTCACTTATCATTCCTCGAGTACGCGCCCATGGAGGTGTGAGTTGATTGTGGTTATTGTAGGAAATCTATTCTTCCCTGACATAATATCTTGCATAACATTATATAGTTTTTTTCCATTTCATTGAAGAGAACAGTTCTTTACGGCAAAATCCAACCATCATTAGGTTACCAATAGCATCGGAAGTTCGCACGTAATTGAGAGAGATTTTCATTGCCCCTGCTACAAAGTTTACAAATGCTTGCGATTGACGATACATTATTAAACTGCTGCTCTGCTTTTATCACCTCCTACTCTGATTGCTAACTCATCGAGTAGATTACAAATGCTGCTTCTTTTCAAGCTTTTAAGACTGCGGATTACAAAACAAGGGATGTTACACAACAAAGAAAATAACAAATATTCTCATAGATTCTTCATTCACGGTCGGTTATCTAGATTCTAGACTCCAACATTGGCGTCTTCTCATTCTTTTGTTCGAGTGACACCATTTCCTGCTCCAGAGTACGCACTTCCAGGAACCTCTATTAAAAGCTCATCGTCCACTATGTTCTCCATTTGATCACAATCCTGAAATAAATATCAGGCAACATACTTTAATTAACCTAAGTAAACATTTGAAACAGAGACAAGATGACACGAGTTTGAAGAAAATAAAGGAGAAATTTTCCATGGAGGGTGTAATTAGAGTCCAATCTGGTGCCTTAATCCAGGCAACAAAGAGAACCTAAATAAATTACATGAAAACCAAACTACCAAAGTGGCTCAATCGTAACATGGTTCGTTTCGATCAGAGAAATATATATATATATATATTTTTAAATCAATCAGAGAAGTTGGAAGTATCTTTTTCCAACTAGATTTTTAGAAGGATCATTTTTCCCCAGGAAACCACTTCAACTGAAACCATCTTGGCAATACCAACTGGATTTTAAGAGATGGCTGATTTATGGATTTATCATGTTGTATTCTACTATTCTAATGCAATGAAGTAGTCAAATGGTTTCACCGAGAGCACATCCACCATAAATCTTGGGTTGCCAACCGTATGTGGTTTCATCGACTAAGTAGTACGTAAGATTATATTGGTTCAAAAAATAAATAAGCAGACAGCAAATTTCATTTGATTTCAGGAAGGGCATGATACCTTAAGATTAGAACCATTTTGTTCTGTTTCTCGAATATTTCTGAGGCCATTCATGATGACTTTAAGTTGTTTCTTGGCCTCGATCCTCGCCAAACGTCGTTCAGCACTTTGCAAAGCAGTTACATCAGCATGACATACCACACAGAGAGTCCTCATGTTCTCTAGCCTACATTCCCCTACAGAAAGAGAAAAAAAAACCCACCTCGTATGATGAGCTAGTGAATTTTGGAAATCAATGACAAGCCAAAGTTAAGAAAAATGGCTTTAATTAGGAGGGTAAGATCCTTGAACCAAAGTTGACGACACGTTTGTTATCTTTAAGTGAAAAAAACTAGCTTATGATCATGTTATCAACAAGAAATCCAGCAAAAAGTATGTAATAAGATGAAATTCCAGCCTCAGGGACCAAACGTAGAAAAGCATCACTGTTGGTAAGAAAGAACAACTCCTTGAATAGTGAATTGGAAGGAAGAATCACTTATGGAATAGCAGAATTATTTCTTGTGGAAAAAGACAATAGGACACTTATTAGTATACCTCCCCCTTGATAGACAGGGACAATGTGGTCTGCATGCCATGCATTGCCCTCACTTGGATCTTGTACAAGCTTGTCAAGTCTGAAAATTTTCACAATAAATGACACTGTTTCAGCACCATTTAGCTACGGAATGTGATGCAAATGAAGTGCAATCAGTTTCAGCCATAGCTTTTTCTCTTCTCGAAATCGAACGCCCAAAATTTAAAAATCATAAACGAGAACTGATACCTCTTTTGCATGCCATATCTTACTACCCATGACAGTATGACGCATGCCATAGCTTACTACACATGAGAGTATGACATCATTTCACACTTAAAAAACACTTATTAAAGAGTGTCAGATGCGTATAGTGGACACATAACCACCACTGGCATAGCTCGGTAAAAGTTTGTATAATTCAGTACCCAAAAATTGTTATCAAAGGCATATGAAGATGGTGTCATATGGTAAAGAAGAAACAAGGTACTTGGAATCAACAAGATAAAGGGTAAAATTATCGCGTAGAAACAGAGGAACAACAATGGACTTCAACACAAACAAAGAGACCTCACATCAGGTCTATGCACCTGATTGGTAATATAGATATCCTGGCGCTGCAATTGACAATATGAAAAGCAAGTAATAATGGAATTATACACCCGACATATCAACTCACAATTTCTTACGGCTGGCCAACTTTGGTGCTACCTTCTCAATATACTTCAGCCGCTTTGCAGTGGATAAAGCTCTTAGGTGTTCCACAAGCTTATGGCAGTCTAGTCGGCAATTTGCACAAATCCCCCGTTCAATTTGAAAAAGCTCCTGGGTAACCACCAAAGGACACATGCACTTTCAAAGAATGTAAAGTCACACTTATCATGCATAAAAAGCCTTTCAAATGCATCTGAGGGTTGACATGGTTCAAGGGCTAACCTGACGGAGGAATCTATTACTAGTTCTGAAGCGATATTCTTCATAGCAACTCAAATTACAGAAAAGATCCTCAAAAAATTCAGGTGTCTTGGCATTTTCTCCCCTGAAAGTCCAGAGTCTCCAGTCAAAGTTCAGAAAAACTGTTGCCAATAAATGCACGAGCATTAAGCCACGCTTACTTGCACGGTGTTTGACAGAGTTTGCATAATGGTTCGCCCATGACAGTCCAACCCTGAGTGTATTCTTTCTCCTTTTGGCAGTGACCACCAGGGAGATGAACCCTCTTCCACTCAGCATTTGATGGTAACACATGATTTATCTCATTCAAAGGTGTGGTGCGTCTCTTGCTTCTCCCTTTCAACAATCCCTGCAATAAAGAATCCTTCCATTGTTACCCAATGGCCAATACTTCATACAAAATACAAGAAAATATTGACTAAACCAAATTAGTCAGTGAGATTGAGGCCTTTCAGACATACCCCGCTATCATGGTTAAGGTTTTCCTTCAAACAGCACAACTCAACAGATAATGGAAGTTGCAAAGGCTTGGCAAGCAACCTGTTTCGTTGAATGGGCCTAAGATTTTTCCACTCCTTGATAAAAGCCAGAAGAACAGGCCTATATGCTGGATTATCCTTGATTGATTTAGAAACAGCTTTGCTGTTGTTGGCAGGAAGATCTGGTGACTCAAGTTCCACAGGTCGGAAATTTTCAAAAAGTGGTCTTGGTCTTGAGTCTATCCCCGGAATACAAGAGTATAAGTGGATCCTTCCAGTATATTGGCTCACCTGAAAAGTAGGGAAACAAAACAATGCCTAAATGTATTTTACCTCCATATGTTCTGCTGCACTAAAAAAAAAAAAGAAAAAAAATTACAGAATCTTCAAGCAACCAAAATATATCTCGAAGACGGAAGGATTAGTTAAGATCAATCTAAACCATCGTATTATGTAAAAAAAATGGAGAAACAAAAAAAAATAATGATAAGACCAGACATTATTGGGTATCCTGAACACTGAACGTCCTATGTGGAATAGAGATATTAATAGCTCTATTACTATTCCTATTCATGGGACAAATTACAAAACTAAATCCAATCTATATACAAGGAAAACTCTGGATTTATTCTTATTCTTCTTAAGAGTCTCGTGTACCCGGCCTTTTTCTTTTCACATTTCTCTCAAGTTTCTGCTACTTCTTTCGTAATCAGATGGGTTGCAAAAACTATTTGATGATTCCCGGCATATTTTAACATAATAATTTAAGGTACCCAGAATTACCTCGAATCGGAGACATTCAACTTGTATAGAGCTGCTTGAATCGGCTTCAATCAGCTCACCCGATCTTTCAGAAATCGAACTCCCTCCCTGCATTGCAGATTAATTTAGAACAGAGTCCCCACAAAATATCAATGAATTAATTAGTAGATAAAGCATAAAATGAATCTTCATCAGGGGAGAATACACAAGTTACACCTCTTCTAATTGATTGTTGTCCTTGTCGCTTTCTTCCAAATCATGTAGGTGATTTAATCCAGTGCGTCTAGTTTTACCTTCAGAAGCAGTTGCTAGTAATCTTCCACCGGGAACAGTACGCTTCGACATATCCAGATCAGAAACCATGTCAGCCTGTTCACCAATCAGAAGATCAGAATTATCAGTGGAACGTTGCTACAAGCAAATACACAAACTCACGCTAACAGCAATAAGCAAATAATACCTCATTAGGATCATTGTCTTCTTTCGATACATCGCCACCGGTATCACTTTTCAGTTCACTTCTCTCATTTTTCATTTCAGCTAATTCACTGAATTCATCCACATGCCAGAGATCTGTACCAGAGTTAACTCTAGAGAACCGCTCTAGCTCTACACCAGAGACTTCACGCCTATCTGCTCCCTCTGTAGATGGATTATCAGTACTTCCAACTGTTTCGTGATAAGAAACTTTTTCAACCTGTCAAACCAGAAATACAATGCTGAAGAAGAGAAACCCTACACTATGACTGAAACCCTACAAAAGATATCTGATAAGCCCCTAATATTGTAGATATCCGGGCTTATCTAGCTCATTTTGTTCACACACACGCGTTTTAGCGCCTTATATGATTGATGTTGCGCAAAGTGTGTTTTTGATAGCTTCAAGTCAAACCACGGCATAAGGCGCATTTGAAGCGCTTTGGGACACATCCCGAGAATCCAAGAGCCAAGGAGCGAAGATTTGGCTAAGGATTGAGAAGTCCAAGGGTCACAAGATCAAACCGGTAGGCTAACGCCGTGACCAAGACTCACAAAGACTCCTGGTGAATCCGGGAGTAATCAAGCGCCTACAAGACCAAGTGGCATCCCTCCCGAAGGCCACACGATGATTTGAAGTGCGTAGGAAGAGGTCCGGAAGCACACAAGGCTCAAGGGCTGACCAAGACAAGAACAAGAGGCCCAGGTATCGATACCAAGATCAGAGGTATCAATACCTCCGCAGTGAGAAGCTGAACAGAACGTTGGGTATCGATACCCCTCAGATTGGTATCAATACCTAGGCAATTACGGGGGAACATTTCAAGGCAGGTATCGATACCCCTACCCTGAGTATCGATACCAAACCGTCCAGACAGCTGATTAAAGTCACTTTTTGGACTTTCTACTTTTGGGAAGTTTACTTTTTGGTGCCTTTATACATATTTTGAGAGAGAGAGAGAGAGTAAAAGTGTTGTATATATCCTATCCCTCTCTCTCTCTCTCTCTCTCTCTCCTCTCTCTCTCTCTCTCTCTCTCTCTCTCTCTCTCTCTCTCTTCTACTTTACCCTTCATTTTACCGTTTAGTCTTTTATTAGCTCCTCCCTCTCTTTCATTGGAGGGAGTTCCAAGCGCTCTCTCTCTCTGTGGGAATCTCATGTAAGCTTTCATTTTCCGTTAATTTCTCTTGTATTAAACTTGTTCCTCGTACTTAGATCGTTATATAAATCCAATTTATTTTCGTTTTCATCTAGTATTTCATTTCCGTGCTTTTCTAGTTGTTTCCTTAGAAAACCCTAGTACTTAGTTGTTGTTTGTTGATTTATCAAGGTTTAATGTTGTAGGCATACCTAGGATTAACATCAAAAATCAGTTTTTAAGAGTATAAGTCATGTTTTTCATTTTCTTCAAATTTCTAGTCTTATTTTCCATTATGGTTAGTGAGTAGTCTACATAGGCTTAGTCTCGGGTTTAATCCGTTCATCTCCTCAAAAAGCTTTCATTTCTTGTTTATCAAAGATTTAGGGTTTTATTTTATGTACCAAAGTTTGGGTTTGTTAACCCCTTTGATCCCACGCAGCCAAGGGTTCTACTACTTGGCACGTGAGATGTTTTGGGTGATGTCAACTTAATCGTTTGCCAAATGAACCGAAAAACCTTAATCTTGCTAAATACATTTTCTAGTTAAATGGTTTCTCTAAATCTTCCGTTGGGGGGCATTTGACGATGCCCCGAGCCAGTTATCAAGAGAGGACGGATTAACCCTAGTCATGGTCATTAAAATCCCCTAGACTTTGCCTTAGTTTAATTGGTCTTTTTAAATCTTCCGAGTTGTTCTCGAAGTTGATAGAATATCACCAACCAAATCACAAAATCAGTTTGCCGCTTTAAGGCTAAAACCTCCTTTCGCAAGTCAACCACCACGCACGGCGCATTCGGTCTCTGTGGACTCGACCCGGTCTTGCCGGTTATCATGCTACCGCCGACCTAACCCTACGCTTGGGGAAACACCATCCGCAATACAATCCAAGGTCGCAAGCAATATCTCCGGTTTCAAACTAGATATTTTTTTATTCAAAAAAAAAAAAAATGACATTGTGAGCTTCATCCTAGAAGTGAATTGAAAAAAAAAAAAAAAATGACACTGTGAGCTTCATCATAGAAAATAAATTGAAGCTATTGAGATTCTCATTACAAATACATAGCCCAGAGTTTCCAGACATTGCTGCAGAAAGAAGCTAGACAATGAGCATCCATTCAATCATGTACATATCACATAGCTATTAGCCTCACATCAATGAGGTTACCACATTGCAAGCTTGAATAAGCTCCAATGACACTTCATGCATAATGACGACTCATCCGAATAATAAAAAACCAAGAGGAAAGTTCATATCTTTTACATCTTACAATGGAACTAAATGCATACAGGTTCTCTAAGGTCCTATAAGTATTAATCACAAAAACACATGTCAGCTATCCAAATTGGGGGTAGCCCCTGGATATATAAGCGGAAACTGATCCCAAAACACGGCCTGAAAATACTTCTAGTTTGTTAGAGCCCAACGAAGGAGAGGAAAAACCTCAGCAATTCTAAAAAAACAGCCTACATCTTCATCACATGCAATCTCAACTGAAATTCCAATCAAGATGGTGTTACCGAAGGCAAAAGAATTACAAATGCAAAATCAGCTTGATATTTTTCTTGGGGCCAAACCATTGGTCAATTCCAAATTTAAAATTGCAACTAGGACATGTTGTCAACAAGGCCACCACTCAGTGTCCTGACTAGAAAGAAGAGTACTCAAAATCAGATCTAGTTCGCCTAAGAATTCAATTGCACAATAATGAAAACTATTCGTCTTCAAACACTGTAATGATAATAAGTTCACAAGCACTTCGATTTTTTGAATCCTTGAGTGGCGACAACTTTCCTTTTACTTTGAATTGTACCTCATTGTCTGTCATCTCATATGAAACGATTTAAAATTTGCACCAACACTATTAGCAAAACTACTTAATTATCACTTCTGTCCAGATGACCATGAATAAAACAATCTAAAAGCAATCTTTGAAGTGCTTGTGACCTTTCTATTATACATTAGGACTGCCCGAAGCTTAGAGCTAGGTTGCGCGTAGCATAATACCCAGAAGTCCGGGGTTGAATCCAATGAGACCGAATGCACCCGGCGTGAGTCTACTTGCAAGTGAGGTTTCGGCTTTAAAGAGGCCAACTTAGTTTGTGATTTGGGGGTGGAATTCTCTCAACTTCAAGAAAACTTGGAAAGATTTAAAACGACTAAGGCCATGTTCCACTAACAAAAAACTAGTTTTGTTTTAAATCAAAAACTACTTCATTCCACTAAAAAAAACCCCACAAAAAACCAACAAAAAAACCACTTCATTCCACTAACCTAAAAAAAACCAAATCATTGCACAATCAAGTACAACAAAAAAACCACTTCATTCCACTAACCTAAAAAAAACCAAATCATTGCACAATCAAGTACATGTACTTTAATCATGTAAAATTACGAATCCGCCCTCCCTTCAAAAAAAAGAGAGCAATAGTTGTTTGGGTAGAAGGGTAGATTTGTAATTTCATAACACAACTAAAAAAACCAAAAAACCAAAAACTTGTTAGTGGAACTAGTTGGTTTTTTTGAAAAACTAAAGATAAAAAAAAACCAAAAAACTAAAAAACCAATTAGTGGAACATGGCCTAATTAAAACTAAGACGAAGTCTAGGGGATCATAATGATCATTACTTGGGGTAATCCGTTCCTCTCATGATAACCGGCTCGGGACATCGTCAAATGCTCCCGAACGGAAGATTTAGAGACTAAAACAAATTTACTAGAAAAGGTGTTTAACAAAGATTATGGTTCTTTGATCCATTTGGCAAACATTTAAATTGACATTGATCTAAGCATCACACGTGTCAAGAAGAACGAACCCTTGACTACGTGAGATCAAAGAAATTAACAAACCTAAACTTTGGTACATAAAAATGAACCTATCTCTTTGGTAAACAAGAAATGTTTGCTTTTAATGAGAAGAACAGATTAAACCTTAAGTCATGGAGTTTAATCACCCCATGACTAAGCCTATGTAGGCTACTCGGTACTCACACGTAGTATTCAAGAACATGACTAGAAATGTAAAGGAAATAAAGAACATAATTAAAACGTAAATAAACTTGATTTTATAGAAGATCCAACAAGTAGCTACAACGTTAAAACATGAGAAATTAACTGAACTTAAAGACTTACAAGAGTTCTTGAAGAAATAAAGCTTGAAAACTATGGAGGAAAATGACTTAAAGTTAATCTAGGCTAAACGAGGAAGAACGGGGGGGGAGAGAGAGAGTTATTTATACACATAGCTCATCCTCCCTCAAAATGTCCTAAAAACATACCATTAATAGAAGCTTTCCATAAAACGAAAGCCAAATAGTAGCTAAAAGTGGCCAGAAAAGGGCTCTGTATCAATACCTAGCCTCTACAAAAATTTCGCCCATAGCCTAATTGGTATCGATTTTCCTAGGTATAGGTATCGATACAGGATGGTCTGTTCAGCAAGGACAAAAAGGTATTGATACCTCACTTTCAGAGGTATCAATACTCAGGCCTTTAAGGCGGCCTCTTCTTTGTTTGTCACCCTTTGGCCTTGTGTGCTACCGGACCTCTTCCAAAACACTTCCAAACACTGTGCGAGCTTCGGGAAGGGTAGCACTTGGTCTCGTGGATACTTAGGTATAGGGTGTATACGAGCCGAGTTTCAAAGCTCGAGCTCGGCTCGGTTAGCCATGGTAAATAGCAGAATATGCTTTGCCAAGGTTTGAGGGATGCTGGGTCTTTATTTATAACGGGGTACATTGCCTTGAGTTTTAAAAACGCCCAATGTGGGACAAATGGGATTCATGAGAAGCAAAGGGTTTTCCATCAACTCTTTACTCTTCACAGGTGTGAGGCTATCCCACATCGGAAAAATTGGAGGAAAAGTAGTCTCTCCCCTCTATAAAAGCAAGTCAGTGCATGAAGCAGACCCACTCCTTGTGCTGCACCTGCCATGTGCTAACACGTGGTGCAAGCTTGATGTACAAATAGTAGTACATATGCGTCTGTATGTGTATATATTTACACATATGTATGCGGATTATAATATATGTACAATATTAGTGGCTCGCGAGCCGGTCCAAGCCGAGCACTTGGAAGCTCGGGCTCGGCTCGAATTGAAAACAAGCTTATTATTATGGCTTGAGCTCGTTCGTTTATGGGGCGAGCCGAGCTTGAACGAGCTCATAACGAGCCGCTCGCAAGCGGTTCGGCTCATCTACAGCCCTACTTGGGTACTTGCGGATTCCACCGGGAATTATTGGGAGCTTCCGGATCTGCCGTTTTACTCCATTTTACCTAAAGTCCAACAAAAACGCCCTAACGCGCAATATCATTACAAAACAAAGATTATATGCGTGCAAGTGTGACAAAACTAGGGAATTAGGCACTCACTACGCAATGTTGTGTGCCTATCATGAAGAAATCCTCAGAGTGGGGACTCTAGGAAATCATTGTGATGGGGTCATTTACAGACTTTAATCCTACTTTTTCAGAAATAACCTTAAAACTAAGAACTATTTAGCCCACACCGAAGGAAAAACCTTACATTTGTATTGAGAAGTATATCTCCAGGGGAGTCATTATACTGTAATGACAGGGTAAGAATATAAATGTAAATGAATCTAGATGTATTCCCAAATCTGCCAAATCCAAAACCATGAACCATGGCTTTAAACGAAATGGAATCCTCAATCAACGCCAGACTTATCGGTATTCTATCTGTTTACCCTGTCCCATGTTCTTCCCCAATTTAAAACCACAAACCCTTGCTTGAATGGGGATCCGAAACTAAAATACATTTTTGAAGATTACCCGGTGAGAGAGAGAGAGAGAGAGAGAGGAATATTACTCCGCACCACTGGCTAATAGTTAGGGCCATCTACATGATCAAATACAACAGTGCCAAATATTACTAATCAAAAATTTAGTATTTTGTGACTTTTGTCCATGGGGTTAGCTGACCCCACATCTTAAACAGTGGTGTCGCCTCTGCCCTCTAAATCCTCATCTACATAACCTATTGTTTGGTCATTCGTCGATGAGGGGAAAAAAATGGATCTGGAAAGTGGAAAGTCACCATTAATTTCACAGGGAATCTGAAATCAACCCAATAACAGCCTCAATCACGCCCCGGTATGGGTCGCTACATGAATCTTTGGGGCAGAAATTCATCCTTTTGGTTGTTACCTTCAGCCTAAACAGTCCTCCTATCGTTCTTCCTGTTTTCCATAGCCTTCATCATGACCCAAATACCTTTATAATACCGACAAAATAAAGGGGTGAAGGACACTACGACTGTTTACTGTACCATCAAATGAATCTTGCATGCTTTTTTAAATTGGCATAGATATATAGAAAGGGAAAAAGAACTTTAAGATTAGAAATATTCAACACTAGGCATGTGATGATGAGATTTCACCAAGACAAAGAACTACAAGAAAAGCTTAGTCAGGATGAGTATATCCGGTAAGCACAAGCATGAAATCAAAACATAAGATCTTTTTTAAAAAGAATACCTCAATTTCGTGTATTGCGTCATACTTCCCATCTGTCGTGGATGATACCCGTTGTAAACTTTTGTTGAGATAATACCAGCGTGATTCATCCAAAGTATCCTAAGACAAGATATATGATATATATGTACCGGCAGAATAAAATGATCTTTCCAAAGACTGCAATAACCATTTCACACCACAACAAAGTGTAACAAGAAAAAGACAAGAAAAAAAAAAAAACCTTCGCACAGAAGAAATACACATTAACAGCTTTGGTTTGCCCTCGCCTATGGGCTCTATCTTCAGCCTGTAAGCATTTGAGACACACTATAAGCATCCAAAGCTCACAGAAGAAACTAACACAATATGTTTAAGCCTGAAAGTAAGCAAAAGTGATGGCTATTTTGCTTCCTTTGCACATTAGAAGCAGCATAAACTAGAAATTGGTTAATTGGGTACTTATTTTGTTGTTGTTTCCTCAGAGAGGGAGAGCATGCACTTCTAGAAGTGTTATGCGCTTGAAATTTCAATTGAAGCAGTTAAACTACCATTTATATTTTGATAGTGTTGTTCAGGATAACAGAATCCAGAGTGGTTAAACTAGTGAAGAAAGTTGCAGAGCAAGTGAACAAAGGCCTGGCTGAACTTGTAAGCAGGACCACGGACAGGTCCACCTCAGGTATCTTCACCAAACATGGGAAATTAAGGTATTTATTTTCTCTTTTAGAATTGGAAATTGAAAAAAAAAAAAAAAAAGAAGTAAGGTCTTTATTTGGTACTGAAAAGTGAAAAGACTGAACCCTTGGACACTATTAATCCTCCAATATATTCTTACATAAGTTTTCAGACTCCTAATATTCAGCATCTCTGCAACTAAACTGGGTCAACCCATAGATAAACTGGTCAACACCACAACCAGCCATCAAAATTTATAAGAGATGAACCTGCCATTAATGGTCCCATACCTAAATGGTTTGAATGCCTCACCAAGAAATCTTTCAAAAAGTGGACAAAAAGACCTCCACAAAGAGAAATAATAAGATAAAATCATACAAGGAAAAAGCCTTTCTAGTCTCTAGGTATCAAACACAAGGGAGAAGCTTGACCACTTAAGACCTTCAAACTATGCTTCCAAATTTTGACATTCCAACCACTTAATGACAACAGCATAAGGCACACTTCAGTAGTTCAGTGCCAAGACAATACAAGCATAAAACATAACTGCTCAGCTGACGAAAGCTAGGCACACAAAGTAGAAAAGTAGTATACAGTGAAAAGGAATTCGGCATGTAAAGTTAAAATGCAGAAGTATTTAGGTTTTGTTCGTCTCGGTCTTTAATTTATCGTGTTTTGTAAATCTTATTCAGAAGATCTAGGCTGTTAGATTACGATACAAAATACCCTAGACAGAGCTCAATGGAGAAAACAACTTCATGTAGCCGACCACAATTATCTGGGACTTAATGCTTGTTGGTTTGGTTTGGTAAATCTTATTCCCTTGCATCTACACGCATGTTTTTATCAAAAACATGCAAAATAATTAAAAATTAGAAAGATACAAGAAGAAATCAGGAACATAGTGATAACATGATCATCCAGATTCAACTTGTTGAACCAGGATTGTCTAAACTTAACTCAATATGTTCCACTTTTGTTGGAGCATTCTATCCCTAGCCTTAATCTGAACGGAGTTCCAGATAAGTAACAAAATAACTGAAAAACTATGAAACTTCAACGACCTTCTTATGATAAAGATTAGATTCATCAATGCGAAAGATTTTGTATTTTATATATACCTGACTCATATGAGATGGGGTCTGAGGCAGCTCCAAGAATACAACATGTTGTGCTGATGAAAAGTCAAGTCCAACGTTGCCAGCCGTGATTCCAATTATTGCAATCTTAACCTGAAGAAGACAATTAACATTTTGTCATGCAGATATAAAGACAAAAACTCGGAATATATTTGTTCGCTATTGCAACTACTATAGCATAGATTAAAAAATAAAAAATAAAGAATATCGTAAGAACGCCAAAAGGCGCCTAAACATATGCTGTTTGAAAAACTCAACGCGAAAGTTGAGGTCTCATATAAAATCTGCATAGTAAAGAGGATTCACAAAAGGGCTCTCTAATCGGCCCTGTCTAAATCGTGAATCATAAAGATTCGGTCAAAATTTCAAAAGTACATTGGAAATCCTTATAAAGATATAGTGGCTGTGTTCGTTTGGTAGTTTAGTTTAGTTTTGATGATGTCAAAAGGTGTAATGAGAGAGAGAGAGAGAGAGAGAGAAAATTAGGGTAATGATGATGTCATCAAAACTAAAACTACACTAAAACTGGGAAACGAACAGCCAGTGTAATTTAGCTTAAACAAAGTGCACACTATAAAGTTGCAACATACTAAATAGACATAAAATATGGTCAAGAGATAATTAAGTACTCCCTCAAAGAATAATCAAGACAAGACAGAGAAAATTGTTTTGCTGTTTTTTTAACAATAAGCAGTAAGCAGTAGCAGCCAAACCAAATACCCAACCCCAATATTCTTAAAACTCTCCCAAAAAGTTTAACAATAAGAGAAGAATGTGAAGAATACCAGAAAAAGGAAGAAAAAGAAAAAGAAGAAAAGAAACATGAATACCAAAAAAAGAACAAGTCAAAGACGAAGAAAAAGAACAAAGAAAAAGAACACTAGGTCAAGATTGCTATTTAAGCTTGCTTCTTCTCTGATGACTCTCTTCCGATTGAAGCCAGGTATGAGACAATTGATTTCTTCTCCCACATAGTGATTTAGATATAGGCTGACAACTTATTCGATCAAATCTCATTTATTTCTTAGATCAAACCCATCATTTATATCCACAAACATTTCAAACACCTCCTAAAAGAAGAATCCAACACTTATTTGGTTGTGAAATGGGAAGAAAGAGCAAAAATTCAAAACATTGAGTTCAGGGTCCGAAAGATCCAACCCGAACTTGGTCAGAAGTTGCCTGAAATGAATCAATGGCTAATCATACAATTCACCGAAGTCCTCAATTCATGCCCATTCACCTTCAATTTTGCTG
The DNA here is from genome assembly GCA_016920895.1 of Vaccinium myrtillus. Taxonomy (NCBI): domain Eukaryota; kingdom Viridiplantae; phylum Streptophyta; class Magnoliopsida; order Ericales; family Ericaceae; genus Vaccinium; species Vaccinium myrtillus. The sequence continues at coordinate 24,687,069 of CM029277.1, forward strand.
CAGTTCTTATTCACACTCAAGGTTTGAATAGCTAACATACAGAATGGAATCAAGGTTGTCAAATCTTGAATCGAAATGGCCTTTTTCTGACTTGTGATTCGAATCGAATGGTGAAGAATTGGTTATAATAGGAAAATATATCGATGTGTGGATATATATATATATGGGCCGCTTCTAGTCCGGACTCCGGACTTGCGGACCCCTATGATCCGAGCATTTTTTTGACGATCCGAACAGTCCAATGTGTTCAAAAGGTCTTTTCAAGGGTCTACGCGGGAAATCTTCAAAAAAAAATACCGGGAAGGGCTTGATCCAAGCAGTTTTTCGCAAAACTGTAATATACATACGAAAAACTGCTTGGATCAAGCCCTTCCCAGTATTTTTTTTTTAAGATTTCCCGCCTGGACCCTTGAAAACACCTTTTGAACACATTGGACGTTTCGGATTTTCCAAAAACAATTTTTAAAAGTGAAAAAATTACATTTTTCCTTAAATCCGGGGGTCCTTATTAGAAAATTTGCCTTTATGGACCCCCTCTTCTAATAAGGGACCCTTCTTTAAGTTTCCATGCGGACCTAGGGGTATTTTCGACTTTCCGGACCAAATTTCAACGATCCGAACCGCTCAATTTTTTTAAAACGTGTTTTTAAGGGCCCCCGGCGAGGAACCATAAAAAAAATAACCGGAAAGGGCTTGATCCAAACAGTTTTTGATAAAAATTATATATGTATAACTTTTATCAAAAACTGTTTGGATCAAGCCTTTCCCGGTTACTTTTTTTTATGATTCCACGCGGGGGCCCTTAAAAACACGTTTTAAAAGCATTGAGCGGTTTGCATCGTCAAAATTTGGTCCGGAAAGTCGAAAATACCCATAGGTCCGCATGGAAACTTAAATAAGGGTCCCTTATTAGAAGTTTATTGTATATATATATATATATATATGATCGATGTGTGCATATATATATATGATCGATTTGTGAATAGAAATGAAAGCTTAGCCTTAATACAATAAAAAAGTATGTTCTAACAATGATTATGTAGCCTAGTATGTGAGAACATGAAGACATATGTGGGTCGGTTGAGGCTCCTAGCCCCACCGTGAACTATGATTTTGATGTTATGAGCATTAAAGAGATTGATCAGTCAAACTATCTAACCAAAATAACATTGACCACTAACTCCCATAATTATAGTCCAGCAAACTAAAACAATAAAATTTTAAAGACATTCAGTCAATCTATTGACTCATCTTGATAATAAACCATAGAAACTTTACCAATACTAATAATAGATAATTCATGAGAACCAGGTATCTTAGCCTTAAACGTGTCTACACCAATCCCCCCAAAAAAGAGCAACTACCTGCTCCAAATAAGAACAACTATTCTCATCCATAAATGATTAACAAATTGTAAATAGGAACAATTTTTTGAACTTATATTCTTATAAGTACTAATATTCTTGCTTTTTCCAAAATTAAAAATAAAAAATGGTGGTTCATGTTCTTCGAATGCAACAGTTGTAATCGAATCATGAACCTCATCACCAATTATGTCTAAACTTTGATTCACCAATCGATTCGTGTCAATTTTGCATGAATCGTTAATGAAGAAATTCTGACAACTGTGAATCATACGGTTCTAGAAACCTTCTTATCATAGTTTTATTTTCTAACAAGTTAAGTTGAGCATCCAAATGGCTGCAACCCTAAGCAAGAAAAACATAGAACATTCACATTGAAATTACCGTATGAAAAAGAAAGGACACAATAATTCTTGAGCTAGCTACAGCAGAATTGTATGCAGTTTTTCTACGATTAAGTAGTTATTCTCTGTTTGAACACTGCTCAGAACTATTAAAAATAATCTTTAAGCAGTAAACGTAGCCACCTACCTCAAACAAAAGAGAATACAGAAAGAAAATTAGAACAACAGAATTAAAAGGAAAAATGAACTCCCAAGGTTAAGTACAAATGCATAAATACCAGTAGACCATTTCACTAAGGCAGTAATTGAAAGAATTGAACAAAGTTCGATGGGCACTTGTACTGGCCTCTTTCGATGACTGGAAAGAGGTAACAGCGATATGCCTCTCTCTGGCAGGTGTGGGCCCATTGATGCGGACAAATCCAATCCCATTCTCACACAAGAACTCCTGAATATATGACAACGAGAAAAGTTATGGTGCAACTGGCCACTAAATGCCAAAAGCAAATACAGACGTGCATAGATTTAAAAGCAAACTTGCAAAGTCAATGTTGATATTTCTTTTTTGTTCTTTCGTGTGTATGATGAGATCTGCAGCGGATTTTCCAGAACTGGAACTTGGTGCAGTTCTTCCAAGGAGATATTGATCAACAAATTAACACGCGAGCACGATAGGATATTCAAAGTGCAGTTAGTAATGGTGTTACAACAAGGGAATAACGTTACACAAACCGCAAATGGGGATATCCATTCTAAGATAAAGGAGCAATAAATCTCCAGCCACCACACCTCTGGAGTTGCAAATGCATCAACTATTGCATCAGACTATCGTGACATAAAAACTTGGAGCACTCTTTTTGTCCTTGTAGACTTTGGAGTTCCTATTTTAGAAACTAAGGCTTTGTTGCCTAAAATCTAGGTAATATCAAATAATACTACTGAATAGAAATCAATAACGTCTTGACCCCTGTGTGGCTGTGTCCAAGACTCCCGTGAGGGACTCAAAGTCTTAAGAGGCAGCGAATGAGATGGTGACACCTCACAAAGGGTAAGGTATTCTCTCATGTTCCAATAAACACAATTCCTCACATATTTGAGGGAATTGTTGATTGCAAGAAAGGGCTGATGGTTTCCTCCCCCTTCTCTTTCCCTACTCTTATCTCTGGACCCTGTTGCTGCTCTCTGCTGCACCTCCATACAAGTATCTCTCAGCATCATCTTTTCTTCTCCTTGGCTACTTTTAAAACTTTTCTGGTTAGCTCTTCTACCCTATTATTATTATTTTTTATTATTCTCTGATTTTGGTACTTTTCCACTGCTTTGTTAATGTTGTTTCTGCTACAGCCGTGGCCGTTGCTGCAACTGCTGAGCCTCTAATACAAGGTGTCCCATTTGGTCGAGTAGAACTCAATGAACGTGTAATGAACTACACTTTTTTATTGCACCATGGTTTGATTCAAAAGTTCAATTGATCAGTTATTATCATGATATCTTGCAAATCACGTGATATCTTTTTGACAAACACAAGGACGGTACGGGTTCATAGTTGTTATCCCCATGCAGGTTATAGGATAGTACTCCTCTAATTTCTGTCGTGTTGGATCTTACTCTCCATAATTTAAGATTTACTTCATCTAGGCTACAACAAAAACCTAAACTTTTTCTTTGGTTAGGTGCAACCGTGCAAGCTACTTTTTGACCTCTAAAGATAACATTTCGCACTACACAAATTGTGATATGTCGTCAAACCTCCCATACTGTAAAGCTGCATATGAGTAAATAAGAATGGAACTTGGGGTGCATTTTTTTTTTTTTGGTCCTTTATTAACCTTTTGGAAGACGATCTTCCTACATATAATCAATAGATGCTTCCCTACACGCTACTCTCATAAGACTCTACCAGATAGCGTTGCTCCTCCACCCTGGCACTGTCCCACTGTTTCGGGCAACTGGCTCAAAATCCTACATCTTCCACTTATTTTGATTCACAAAATATAATACAAAGCCGAATTTGGACTCCCTCTAGATTTGTTTTCCAGATCAACTCTTTAAGACAGGGTTTCTTTTCCCAACAACATAAAACATGATTGCCAGTACAGGCTTTCAGTTTTCTTCTGTTATGGCTCAAAAGAGAAACATAAATTAACTTGTTACCGTTGCTTCTCTTTTTGAATTGTAGCAGAACTAAGGAAACCATATATTTCGGAATTAGGATACATAACCAAAAAATAGGAAAACCATGTTTCTAAGTACTCCTCTGAACCCATCGCAGTGAATAATCATCTTTAATCAGAACATTATACTGGTTTCCAATTAGCATGTAGGAAGCAGACACCAACAGAATGCCTTACCTGCACTCCATCCAAAACCTTGTGGTGGTGAGCAAAAATTATCATTTTATGAGAACTAACTCCAAGTTCCAAATTATCTGCACCATCTGACTCTGCAAAGATGGGGTGCATGGAAAGCCACTTCAAAAACCCGGACAATTTTGCAATACCAATTTGTTGCCAGGAGAGTATCCTCAAAGATTCACGACAGCTACTTCTATCTGAAAGCAGTAAAAAAGTTATCGTCTTAATAAGTTTGAGCCTGCCGTCTTCTCCCATAAATTAGTCGTGCAGCTCACAAACCACTGAAAACCAGGTTAACAATTTTGGAATTCCTAAAACTGTACAATGCGACCAATATCAGCATGTCATCAAGAAACCAAAATGATGAATCTGACTAAAGAGAAGCAGAGGACACACTGCGATAGCATTCACACACACACACACACACACACACACAGAGAATAGGACACTACAGGGATACCTTAATCAACAAATATATCCAGTACACACACACACACAGTTCAAACGTATGTATCATAAAACCTCTGACAACCAAATTCACAATTCGGGAAATCCTGAAATTTACAATGACCTATATCAGCAACTAATCATGAAATCAGGACGATACTAGATATATTTTTTTATGCGTGCATAAGTATATTCTTTATGTCATAAGAAAAAATAGCAACCCTGATGCAACAGAATGCAGATATATCTGTATTTTGCCATACCAAAAAGACCAATATCCATACTTTAATTTGTAATCATAGAACGAACAAATTTCAAGTTTTGAGATAGAGTGACATGAGAAACCTAGAATTCAAACAAATGCAAGAAGGATTCATTAATAAGTGTATAGAAACCCAGTTTTCCTGCTAGTGTTGAATTGGTAAGGTATAGTTTCATACTTCTAATTCCTTTCATATGCAGTTAAGTTATGATCACGTGTCCCCCAACTAAGGCAAAATGGGGCTAGCATTGATTGAAGAAAACAAATTTTACAATTTGTCTGTGATCTACGCTTACTGGCGGTCATCAGTGGAACCCATTAAATAAAGGCTGAAGAACAAAGACCATGCACCCATTAAATAAAGATTGAAGAAAAAAGACCATGCTTAAAACAACATAGCAGATACAACACAAGCGATAGGAAATAGAGCAACATTACTCTCTGCTGCTAAACCACTGAATACCATGTACATAAAATGAATTGCTATTGCGTTTGGTTATGATTTCAGTTTCATGGTTTTTGTTTACAGAAAAATAAAACTTTGTTTCTATATTTCCTACCACAATGAAAAACATAAAATTAAATAGGTTGATGTTCTGTGAAAAGTAAAAAAAAAAAAAAAAACATAAAACATTTTTGGATAATGTTCTCGTCGTCCCTTCTACAGATATCAAAATAAATGTCATTATCCAAACCATCATCACTTCATCAGGGTCATCACAGAATTTCAAAAATGTGGATCTTGACCACTTCCACAATTTGCAGATTAAGCACGGATTACGGACATTAATGTTCACAAAATCAGATGTTCTGTGTGGAGACAGAACAGGACCAAGGGAAACTGAAATAATTGCCTGAAACAGAGAGAAACAGAGGAACCAGATTTGTGAAAATGTTGCTGTTGGGGGTCATCAAAATGTAGTGCAATGATTTCTTGCAACGTCCGGGATATTGAACTCCAATTTGGTTGCATGGGAGAGAGGTTGAAGTTACTACAGACACGTTTGGAAGCCAGTATTCGTTCTTAAACATGTCAAAACAATTTTTTTTCTGTTTCAACAGTATCTCGAAATTTTGCGAACATTCACAATAAACTCAACGCAGAAGCAAATTACATACATGTTTTCTACTTTGTTCAAAGAAACTTTGAAAATGTACACAGAAAACTGTAAATAAAAATGCTAACAACCAAACCCAAAATATCTTTAAGATTACCTTGAGATTCATCAGATATCTCTAGAGGGCCGTCTTCAGTGTCCTCATTTCTTGAAGCATTGCTTTCCACCACCTCACAAAGAGCCATTGCTGAAATAATATCTGATCTCTTCAACTGTAAACTTATAATCTGACGGCGTTTGGGTGGCAACTGCACCAACACATGCTTCTTCAAACGTCTTATCTATAGCATGCAAACGAGACAGGTTTAGAGCTCTTCCATTTAAGAAACACCAGAAACATGGGCATAGCCCAAGTCCTGCGGTAAATCAAAAGCTTATAGTTGAACTCTTTAGATGTAAATGTAACAATTCCAAATTAGTGAGACTATGATATCACAGTATGCTGCAGTTCAAGACCTGTTCAATAGCGATTGTCGAAGCTAATCGGAAATGATTCGAGCTATTAACTATTCTTGACAAAAAATAGAGGTGCTTTATGTAGTACTAGATTTCGAACAAAAGTAACACTTGTGACAGCCACAGACTTCAAACATCACAACCAAATATAATAGACCCTTACTTCTACAAATTATACTTGTGATAAAATGATAATATGGAACATCTCATGTAAAGTGCATTTAAAAATCATAACATCTAAAGCAACAGTAGCACGCATACAAAAACGGACACCCATGAACAATGAAAACCATCGTCATCTTTATGGCATGGTTAAAGATCACAACCCAGCTGCATAGATGTGAGCTTCATTTTAGAAGCTTCATTTTCAAAGCTTCTTCTTATTCTAGTATTGGAGGTCTTCAGTCCGTTCATTCAAAAAGCCATGCAAGTTCACATTCCTTATAAGTGGGAGAACAACATCAAGATTGAATTGCCTGAGTTCAATGGAAGCCTGAACCCGGATGAATTTGTTGATTGGTTGAATAACGTTAAAAGGGCGATTGATTATGGTGAAGTCTCTGCAGAGAAGAAAGTGAAGTTAGTGGCTATCTGTCTCGACGGGCGGGCTTCCACTTGGTGGAAGCAATTGCAACTTACTAGGCAACGAAGAGGAAATGGGAAGATTAAAGAATGGGGACGGTAATCTCTCCTTCCCTAGGAAAGAAATTTGGAAGACTAATGTACGGTTGAAGGTGAGATTTTTTGGATGGTGTGTTGCCCAAGGAAAAATTCTCACTATTGATAATTTGGATTGAAGTGCGCCATTTCAAGAAATGTCATGAATAATTGTGTGGAGAGGTGTTAAGAGTGGGAAAAAGAAGGTAGCGTGTTTGGGCCATGATTCCTCTTGGTTTGATGTGGATTATATGGCATGAGAGGTTCGGATTGCTCCACCTAAGTAGAACGAAAAGAAGGAATAGTAAATTGAAAGGGGGAGCCAGAAGCGAAGACGTTTTGAAGGGGTGGAACATTCTTTATTTAGGATCAAAAGTATTTTTATTAATAGCTTGTATAGTAGGGACGGGGGGAATGTAATACTTCACTTGACCAATTCTTAGGCAGGTTTGATCATATACATACCAATGGTAGGGTATAGGGCATTTTGGTAATCGCCTTCTTTTGAACATGGGCGGCATTCTCTTAATGTCTTGTTCTTGATATATGTATGACTATGTAATTATCAAAACAAAAACAAAAACAAAAAAAAGAAACTATTACAGAGCTCGGTATACATAGTCGGGCCCATTTCATAACATCTTAAGCTTTTGGGACTATTGATAACTTAACATGGCACCAAAGCTCTGGTTGGAGACGTCTTGGTTCAAGTCTCTTTGTTTGTTTTTGTTCCCGATTGCATTCTCCTTCTCCCCTTTGTATTCAGTTTCGTTCCATCTATAAATTTGCATCTCCACGTGCAAGACGGGGTTGCACATGAGGGAGGATATTAGATAGCTTGATATACATTGTTGAGCTGATTTTCAAACAGCTTAAGCTTTTAGGACTACTAGTAAGTGGTAAGTTAACGGTAATAACAAATGAAATAGAACTACCAAGCATAGAAAAAAATTAAACATCATACCAAAATGCAAACACAAAACAAGAACACACCATAACAGTCTGCTTCAATAAGACATTTAACTCCTCCAAGCGGACACCCTTTGAAAAATCCTGCCAGAATAAAACCATGATATGATTCTCGTACATATTTTAAGTAAATACAAAGAACATCAGAAAATGTTAGCACCACACAGTTTAATAAAATTTCTAGCAATAACATATATATAATAAGCTAATTCAGAAACCACAGAAATCTCTCGCATAAATAGCCATCATAAATAGCCATGAATGAAGTAATCAAGTGAATCAAAAGTACACGCAGCATAGTTGCTTTTCCATTGAGGAGTGGAAATAACTAGAGAAACCTACCACGAGAAAGTGGAAACATATGCTGACACTTATAACTAAACACATGTGAAAGTTATGTTGGTCCATAGATATATACTAAAGCTTACCTGATAAATTTTCCCTTGGCTGCCCCGGATAAATTTGAAAGAACAATAAGTCTTTGCAAATTCATATTTGTCCTTTCCCAGCAAACCAGGCCTAATTAGAAAACCAATATTGTGCAAATTAAATAGAATTAACCTAACCACAGAAATATAATTAACCTGGTAGGATGCACTTGCACAGTGTACTTACCACAACATATTTATCTGATGGAAAATGTCAAATGGCCTATGATCACCTAAGAGAAGATGCAATAAGATATTAGAATGCATTAGAATAATAATCCAAAAAGGGCCAAGTTAAATGGACTCGGTTAAGGTGGCAGTCTAGGCCTGTCTAAGCATCCAATTCATTTTACTTCATAACCAAGCAACAAGACCCAAGTACAAAAGAAGACCAAAGACCCAAAGGCCCAATACTTCAATAGCCTAAAACCAATCTAAGAAAAATCCCATATGCTCCCCTATACTTCTATACTCCAAAATATCTATCATATCAAGAAATTGGTCAAGGGAGTATTTGGTATTCCACTCCTTTGACTACCAGCTATGCAAAGTTGCAACTAGAAAGTAAACAACTCTTAAGCCTAATTCATAGATCGGGAGATACAGATATTGACACATGTCAATACTTCTTCATCCTTCTACAATCTTCCAAGTTAACTGGTGTTCACATGGTGACGTAAAGCATTTGCAGCATAATACGAGCCGTAGCATAAATACATGGTACGATAGAACTTGATTCATAGACATACTTTGGTGGAAGAATGCCAGTTACACATGTCAGATGCCTAACTCACACCCTCACCTAAATGATGAGCATCAACACAGCTACTTGCGTCTATTCAGCGAGTCAATCTGACTTAGAAAAAGTGAATATAACTCATGCAATATCTTAAGACTAAACACACAAAAAGAATGTCAAAAAAACTTGAATAAATAACTTAATTCCAGTACTAAAAGCAATGACATTTAGTCTTGAAATTTGCTTCAGGTCAGATAATGGCAACCTTGACAAAGAAGGCGTCCCAGATAATAGAACTATACGGTTGGTCTTTGTTGCTACATCCAAGACCGCTTTTATCTGTTGGCAACAGGAGAGAGAAAGTAAGAAATGGTAAAACAACAGACACCACTAGAAAGACACTGAAGCCATTTATCCTACAATGGAACAAGTCCCAAGGAAAAAGAAAAAAAGTCAAGGACAAAAATACCCCAAAACTAGTGGGTCCATAAGTAGCCCACCAATTATTGTCTTGATTTCAGAATAGGTTTTATACGTTTCATCAACATTTGCTATTGGAATCCATTCCTTTCACTAAAAACTTGGATTAGTAAGATGCAGATAGGCAGTAGAAGCAATACCAAATGGCGCAAACCATGCTCCAGATCTCTCAACACTTTACCTTCTTAATAAGGAGAAAATTTTCACCCTCCCCTTACTTTCTTTCTCAAATTAATCCATGTTAGAGCTTGTCCAACATTGGTTTATTATTTGTGTCAGGTGCGGCGCATTGAATGTGGATCGAGCGGCAGCAGATCGAAGGAGGAGGAGGAGATCAAAGTATATCTATGGAAGTATAGATGAAGATGAAGAGAGGAGGAGAGAAGGGAGCTTACGGGTAGAGAGGTGAGAGCTCTGCTGCTAGATGACGCCAAAGAAGATTGCAGATCGCAGCAGCTGCTGCAACAGATAGGCGAGGAAGAAGAAAGAATGATGTAGGGCTTATATTTCTGGGTCGTGGCTTCTATATTTATGAGCAGGTCGTATATGTTCATGTTCCTTAGCTTGATACCTGAAGATTGAAGCTTGAAGATGATCCTGGGCCTCTTCTGCTACTATTCTCTTCACTTCTTAGTTTGGTCTCATCCTGGGATTTACCATAAGTGAAGGTTTCATTGTTGCTGAGATATTTAGTGAGACTTATGATCCCAGGATCTCTAGTTTAGTTTTTCTAGTTATGTTTGGCAGTTTTTAAATCCTTCCTCATTATCATCCTGTTGATGTTTTATCCTTGTTTCTGGTTGTTTTTCTAGGCTCATGGCATGTCATGTGTCCTAGGGATCTTCCTTTTTTCACTCAATGTACCCATTGTCGAGTTACCTGTATCTATATTTGTTGCCTTTCCAAAAAAAAAATCATGTAGGGTTTATATGTTATTGGGCTTCTTGTTGGGCCTCTTTATTAAATTGAAGTTATGAGTTTGTATTTGTGGGCCTCCCTTTTCAATTGAACCAGTCATGGGTTTATTACAAGCTGAGCCTACCATGTCGGTAAAATACTATAAAATATTTTTAAAAATTGAAAAAAATATTAAAAATTATTTTAAAATGTTAAAAAATATTAACAAAACATTTTTAAAAAGTATTAGATGGCGTCTCCCCGTACGAGTGTCCAAATCTGGATCCATATCCCCATATCCTCTATTTTTTGACTTGACGCGTCCGACACCTAGATTCGTACCCGTACCCGAGCCCAAGCAACATAGAGAGAGAGTGGATAATTTTGACGGCTGAAGGCTTCATTTCTTGTTTCCTTGTTGGCAAAGGAGTGTATCACCATAAAAAGGTGGTCGAACCTCAAGGATGAGTTCATCTAGCCCCAACACCTTGCTTCAACAATAGGTTCTGGGACAAGTTCATCAGGACAAGTGGCCCGATCACCTTGCTTCAACACAAAAGGCTCCTCTGACCTTTATCCCGACGATATCAAGTCATATCGAGAGATCTCCACTTACAACTGCGGAGACAAGGAACATCACCAATAATATCAAGAACAGGCTTCTAGTACAACAGTGTTTACGTGGTCAAATTGTCTTCCAGCATCTTTTGAGTGTGATGTTGATATAATAACGAGCGTGCTACTGAATATATCACATGGTTGGCCATACTTCTTTCGTCTGCGATGGGTCTAGGGTAGGTGAAGAACCAAGCCTCCATGACGATCCCTCAACTCTAGCCTCCAAGCAACAAGACCTGAAGTGATCTCAAATAGAGATCCTAGAGGAAACCTTGGCCAAGTCATTGCAGAGTTAAAGTGTCAATTAGATCCTTGATTGCTTAACAAATCTCACTTTGTTGTTCTCACTTGAAGGTGAGATGCTAGAGATGTAAGCCCCAAGTGCGTGAGAGTTGACAAGGCAATGAGTGAAACTTAACTCCCCTCCCACAGATCGTGCCAACCGACCAAAGTTTAGTCCATCTGCCATAATTTATAAGGATAACGAAATGAAGAAATGTGAAGCCAATGTTATCAACTTATCATAGCTTCCATTCTTTTTTTTAGGGTAGAGAGATTCCTACTTTTCTAAACTTTTTTATATCTCACGTTTTCTGTCGACGATTCTTTCCCCTCTAGTCTTTATCAGCATTTGGCAATTGATCTTGAAGAAACATAAATCTACTCTTTCGGTCCCCGTACAATAAGCCAAGTTTCAAAATCGTCACTGAGTTTTTTCCCAAAATCGTCACTGAGATTTTTCACAAAGCCATTTTATCTTTTGGAAAACTGAGCCTTAGTCTATATTGAAAGTTATTATCTAATGGTGTCCCAGTTATTAGTTGGTTGACAAATTCTATTGAGGTGTCTAACGGAACATAAGAAAAGCCGTGGTGCCTATTTGGCTAAAAATAACATATAAGTTCCAACCCACCCTACCAAACAAATAGGGATTGCAATATCGACCGAACCGACGGGTAACCGAACCGAAACCGGGTTTTTTTTCTGAACTGTAACCGATTTTTTCCCCGTGGGTGCGGGTGTGGTTTAGATGGATGGGAAACCGAACGGGTTCGGTTCGGTTTTGGGTTTACCTGTAATCCGAACCGATACCCGAACCAAACCGAACCTTGTTAATTACATAGGACCACCTTATATTATATATACATATTACATAAACCCTTTATGTATATTTTAAAATTACACTTTACGCCTATATATATATATATAGACTCCACTTCCCCTCCAAGGCTCCAAACTCCCTGAACTTAATAAAATGCGGACCTCATTGATCCCGATCGAATTTCGATGATCCGATACAGTTTTTGTGAAAAACGGCTCGGATCAAGCCCTTCCCGGTATTTTTTTTTTGATGATTTCTCGCGGGAACCCTAAAAAACACCTTTTAAACACATTGGACGGTTCGGATCATCGAAATTCGATCGGGATCAATGAGGTCCGGAATTTAACAGGTTACGGGAGTTTGGAGGGGAAGTGTGGTGTATATATATATATATACACATAAGATTTCACAGTCACAGGTAGGGTTTCCACTTTCCATCCCATTTTCTCTACCACACAGCCATTTCACCGTTAGTCTCTCTCTACCACAGCCACTTCTTCTTTCACCGACGACGGCGAAAAACAATCTACCACACAGCCGACATGGCGACTCAGCCGACGACGGCGAAAAAGACGGATGATGGGGTTATGCTCTCTCTCTCTCTCTCTCACATTTGTGTGTGTGTGAGATCTCTGTGAAGTGATTTTATGTGTTTGTGATATCTCCATTTGAGATCTGGAATTTGTGTTTGTGTGAAGGGAATTTGTGGAATCTGACAATTTGTGATACATCTCTTCAAAGAATCAAAGTAGGCCATTCAGTGGCCAATTGTTGCATTAAGAATTAGTTGCTGCCCATTTGTTTCACCCAAAATTGAATCAATTGATCTCTGACTTTGTTCGCATGACCAGAAACCAACAAAGTCACTGGTATTTTCTTTTCTTTGATTCTCATAATTCCTATGTATTATGCTTGTTTTAAGTGTGTTAGACATCTTATCGGGTACCCATTCGGTTCGGGTTTGCCCCAAACCCTGTTCGGTTCAGCCATGTTACATATTTTCTTAACCCGTTCGGTTTTCGGGGCAGTGGTATGGTCGTTCGGTTCGGGTTATACCCCAATCCACCCCGTTGCCATCCCTACAAACAAATACCGAGACCCAAACCCGTCATCGAGGAATGCCACTGCAACCCTGTCTGTTCCATCACTCCAAACCAGAATGCTTTGATTGGGATAAAACCCAAAATTTTTAACCAGCTCTGCATTCAAGTTCCAAGAGTTAATTTGCTGGAAAAACCCAGAGACCAGAGTCTTTGATTTATCTCCAGAGAAAGGGGTCATTGTGGATAACCAAGTGGGTGTGGAATTTGTAAAGTTTTGGCTTTTCTTAGTGTTCGATTACAAAAGAAATTGATGAATAAGAGGAAGGGAATGGTGAAGAAGATCAAGGAGGAAATCGACTAGTTTGGGGAGGAAATGGGGGTTTTAACGAAGGAGGTGAGCCCATTCGTGGCTCCGCAAGAGGCATCAATATCAACTGCGACCCCCTTCCCTAGCTTTCCAGCTTCGACACCGTTGTCCATCAGCAGAAACATCACACCCTCAACCAAAATATCACTCATTCTCCATACGTCTCTTCCTGTTCCCCTTGATATCGTTTCGGTCGAATTGTGTAGCCTCTAATTTTGAGTTATGCTTTTTGGTCGTGGTGGGATTTGCCGCGTGGAGGTTGCGAGCGATGGGGTTTGCATTGGTGGTGGGAGTGTTAGTACTTTTGGCAATGGGTAGGTGATTGTCTTGAGATGCTCTAGGGAGTTCTGAATTGGTGGTTCTGGGGTCTTGGGGGGTGTATATGAATCTTTGGTTTTGGATTTGAATGGCTAAGACTTGGGTTTTATTCTTTACAAAAGGCACCAAGTAGCACTACAAACGGCTCCTCATTTTCTACCCATCAGATAATCAATTCCATCACCCAATTAATGGCAAGGACATCATTCGATTATGATTTTCAAAAACAGGACTAAACTGACGCCAAAAAAGTTTCATGATGATTTTGAGACTTGATATATTTTATAGCAACCACAATAGTAGATAAGCCCAAAGCTCATCAACAAGCAGGTTACTCTAAGCTACAGTTCACTAGAAGGCAAAATGCTCAAGCTTCATCAAGTCATTGCACTTAGCTCAATCCATGCTCAAAATATGTTGCATCGTGACACAAGTCACAAATCACTATTTACTGTGCTCCACCGTGGTTACTAGGAAGCTTAGAATTACTTTTTTTTTTCCTGAACGGCAAAGGACTGTTTAGTTTCTAGACTCCATTGCACAGTCCTAGTCTCACAGTGTCCTATCTGGCACAAAATCTATGCCAATCTTTTCTTTAACTTGACGCCCACCCTTTTTCACCTCCTAATTCTTTGTTCCATTTATGCTTTCCGGGAAGATGCGAGAAGTATGTTCAAATTTGGGTGGAATATGCCTTCCATCAAGAGTATTTTCTATAAACGACATTTTAAAATATATCCTGTTGGAGTTGAACATATTTTGTTTAACCCTTGGTGTGGGTAGTTTTGCAAGGCTAGAGAGCTTAACAAAGTGGTCCTCATCATAGATGCCAAAAGGTACCATAATTCCTCTTTGTTACCATAATGTCAGGAATGCATTCAAAACTCATAATCCAAACTGATGAAAAAGTGGACATATTGGGCGCATAACTCTTCACTGCTTCTATTGATGCACATTGTTGTCCATCGTTTTGATGATTTCTAAACTATTTTTCCCAAAATGTCATCTGTAGAACAGCATATTATCCAAAATTCCAAATCAGATATGCACTTTTTGGCATTCCAATGAAACAGTAATAACAGCAAACAAACAGCACGACATTCAGAAGTTTATGTCCTCAAATAACAATGGAACATCAATTTAGCCCTTTTGCAATGATTAGAGAATAAGTAAAGAAAGGAATGAAAGTACTTTTGCCGACAATTAGAAAGAGCAGCCAAATACCTCTCCTGTTTCAGATGTTTTCCTCGTACATCGTACATGGTGTGATTCGTCAACTATCAATACTGCCCACTCTCGCTCCAACATGCTCTTTCGCAAGAGGTGAAGCATTGTGTACGAAGTTACAACAACTTTTGGGCATCTTGTTAAATGCACAGGATTACTTTTGCGGCCAAAAACTAGTAAAAGAAAGGAAACATAAATATGAGGGGAAAATGAAAGAGGCAAAGGCACTCAGAGGCCAACAATGGTAAACTTCCAAGTCAAAAGTAGATTTTACAAGTTGAGTTATGAATTCCAGAATACAATAGAATCACAGTGCAACAGCATGAAAGACAATATCATTAGAATGAATCTTTTGCAATTGGAAGACCGAAATGACCATCTAGAAGGATGATGACCCAGAAGTTTTCGCTTCCATCATTCCGAATGCCAAAATTAACAAGGGAGTGCATAGCTGAGCTGTTGTAACAAGTAGAATTTTACTCAAAAGATTATCTTCTTCGGATAAGATACAAACAGTAGAGAGTATAGACACACATATGCAGAATAAAGGTCAAACAAAAAAATAAGCCTAGAGCACATACGGCAACTTTTCTAGATGCAAAAAGCATTGGCCTTTAACATGACCTACCTATAGGGATGTTTGCAAGCTTCCTTTCCCATGGGGTATACTCCCTTCTTAGCATAGTCAAAGACATCAAGTCAACCCGCTCCAAAAAAATTACAAAAAAAGATAGCCCTCATGTCATCCCCTTTATGCCTATTGAATAAATTTACTACTCCGAAAAGCAAGATTATTTACCAACTCCATAATCAAATCAATGAATTTCACACGAAAAACTGTTTCCCTCCATCAATCAAAAGCTAAAGGTTGAAAATCCATTCTCCAAGAGTTATCATTCTTAGCATTTTATGAACTCAAAAACAGATACAACCACGATGGAAGACGCAATTTTCAAGTTGGAAGGGTAAAGTTATTGTGAATATTCACCATAAAACAGGGGATTTCTCAGAATTTTGGGGGATGTGGCATGGCCCCTATTGGCCATGACCATCTTTTGCCACTCGATACAGCAATCAAGGTTATACAAGATAATGGTGTGTTCAAGATGTCAATGTCAATAGCCCCCACCCCAACGGACACACAAGAAGTTAACAAAAGAGTTGAAGATTTTTCATAATAGTACCGAGATGGATATCTGCAGGTGAACAGAAAGGAAGCCAACGCTCCAATTCTTCTGCCCATGAAAAACGCAAAATAGCCGGACAGACAACAAGTACAGGACCTTCACCCATAAAACAACAAGCGATTGCAATTGCCTGCAAAAAGACGAAAATATATTAGTAGCAATTTTTCCCTTATTAGCAGACAAATTAGTTGTAATTTGAATCACATAGATAGCAAAATATGAAGACCAGACAGACTTTTACAAATTTACAGATTTATTCAGTATATATAACTTGGTTTTCTAAGATGGGCAATTACGCCGCCAATCTACATGTGTTGATGGAGAAATTCAATCCCCGCATGCCAATAAACATCCTTCATTCACTACAAAATTGAGCAACAGACCATGACCATAGACTATAAAGAAATATTTCCATTACTTCCATCATCACCTGAAGGGTTTTTCCAAGTCCCATTTCATCTGCAATTAGACATCGACCACCCCTTTGTAATCCAAATCTGACGCCTTCAAGTTGGAAAGGCATCAGTGCATCTAGCAACATTTTTGGAAGCTTTCCAATGTATTCATCAACCTTCTCATCAGACAAATGTTCTGGCCGACATGGCATCCACCGCCCTTCCGTCAAGGAATGTGAAAGCCTACTAACAACATTAAGTGTGCCCCAAGGTATCTCTTCTATTTCAACGCCCTTATAATTCTTCAAACACCTAAGAACTGCATCATAGTCCCCGAGTTTATATACACAAGCCTTTCCACCAACATGGTTTTGTGTATAGTGCACTAGTACAACCTACTCAAAAAACAAAGGAACAGAATAAGTGCATACAGCTTTCAGTATTCAAGTGAGCAAAAAAGCAAAGTGAAGACAAACATAAACATAACTCAAAAGCAACTGACTGTAGAAAGAGAGAAATCACATGAGAAACTAAAATCCTAAAATAAGTATAAGAAGACCAATAAACTTTGAAAGAATAAGAAAAGTCAACTTAATAGATATTAATAGCATGTAAGCAAATTCTTAAGGTATTCATATCTTAACCTGAATAACCTAATTATGAAAAAACTGACTTTCACACAATGGCAGTAACAAATAACAATAGCGAAAATGTCGTGTAGACTCTTTGCTTTTACCATCTCTGATACACCCCACAACCTTTGGATTATCATGTGCATGTGGTACTCATTGTACCGCATTAAAGTCAAAGCAGAAGGTACTATAACAATTTTCACTGTAGCAAAAACTACTTGAACCCAAAACCCACTAAAAAGGCAGTTTGTCCTAAAATTTGAGATAAAGAAACAGCTACCAAATACATATTAACAAGTGAAATTCACAATATAAACCTCCAAATCAGGACATCGGCCACTGTACAATGCCGCCAGAAATAGACATACAGAATCATAAATGCCCGTGTAAACAGACATAGACATATATCTACTATCTATTATTAATACTCTAAATCATTATTATTACCATATTACTGCTATAATCTCTTCTAATATATTGAGGGAGAGCACCAATTGGTGTAGAGTTCTCGTTGAAGCTGGCTCACATTTTTATTTCACTAAGAATACCCAATAGGTTAAGAGAATTCTAACATTCATTAACAATTTAGAAAGGGGCAAACATGAGATGTCACATGCATAAAGCAGTTCCTTGAAACTACACATTTGGCAAAAAATTGCATGCGGCTTCTACTGCTTCTTGGAAAAATTTGCAGAGAGGCAATCGAATTTGTTTATGCATAAGGTAGTCCTAAGAAAGATCTGCAAACGCATTGCATAAAGGGAATACTTCTTGGTGGGAACGTCAATTATGAGTCTGTCTCACATTTTAATTTCCTAAACTACCAATTTAACTGCCTAAAAAAACCGCCAAGGAAAGAAAAAACAGCCACAGTAATTTCTTTCTCCCATCTCTTCCACTTTAACATCTCAGATTTCGTTAGACATCAATCTCGAGGGAAGAGTTTCCTGTTTCACTCTTTTGCACGATACTATCCACACAGTGGGTGTGCCCAGGCGTCTAGTAGATACAATGTAAGGAATTGCGACAAAAATTCATACATTCGAGAGGAAATCGCCAAGTCTCTCCAGGCAAGCGGCTTCACCGGGATAGGCAAACCCCGCCACGGCGTCGGGCGTGACGGAGAAGGAATCAGGAGAGCATATTTCCAGCCGGGCCCGGAACTTTTCGGGCGGAGGGGCGGCGGGTTGTTGGGGCTTGGGAAATGATGAGTCTGTTAACGAGGGAGGAGGGTGTTTGGTTATAGGGAAAGTGGTGGCGGTTGTGTGGTTGGTCGAGATTTTGCGGCATTTGAATAGCTTCCATGGGTCTTGGAGGTTTGCCGTAGAAGAAGACTCTGAGAGTGCCTTGCGCTTCGCTAGGGCTGCGAGACGGTTAGATTCGGCTCTCTGGCGCTGCTCCTCCGTCATCTCCATTCTGCGGAGCTGGTTTTGGTTAGGGTTTCAGAGTCCCATTTTCGAACTGACATTGAAAATTTGAAGCGCGGGGTATCGCGGTGGGGTTGGCTTTTTTATTCGGCTCTTTTTAGTTCTTAGGCATCCTTATAAAGCCTCACCAAAAAAAAAAAAACATCAAATTTAACTACAAAAACACATTTTACAATTTAGCAAACCACTTTATCAAAAACTCAAAAAATCAGACTCTTTATTCAAATTTTACTATATTAAACTATTCCCCTCAAATTCAAAGAAAAAAAAACTTTTCTACCTAAAAATTAGTCTCCCCGCCTGGGTAGTACATTTGGCTATTAAAATATGGGCTCAAAGTACAGTTGGTAGTACGTTTGGGTATTAAAATATTCTACCCCTCACCCAGTTGCCGCCACGTGTGAATGGACCCCCCCGTTCCCCTCCCTCTCTCTCTCCATTCGGCTCACCTAGATACCCGGGAAACTCACCGCAAAAACAATTTTAAAAAAGACAAGAAGTGCATGAACAGTGTCGTACCAAATTTGGTGCGGTATTGTAGCAAAAATAATTTGAGGAGGTAAAATAGAGAGCCTGATTTTTGGGAGTTTTGGGGGGTTTGGCTCCCTACTTTAACTTTTGAGTTAGAGTAGATAGCCAAGTGAGGATGCTCTTAGGGAAAGGAAGAGAAAGGGGAGAGAAAATTTAAAAAATTCTCTTCTTTTGTTTGGTTCTACAAAAGAGGAAGGAAAATACTCTAATTCTTATTTAACTTTCCTCCCATTTTTTCTTCAATTTTTTCCTCTAATTTCCTTTTTACTTATTTTCCCTTCTTTTTTCCTTCTTTCCTAACTTCCAAACCGGTAAAGATATGGGTACAGACCAAAGTGCACAGAAAACGTACAGAGAGCTCTCGGGGGCCCACTTTTCGGTCTCACATGAGTGATCCGAACCGTTCATTATTCTTAGAACATTTTTCCGAGGGGCCCCACAAATTTTCAGCTCAATCAGACGGTTAGAAGTGCTTGAACCAAAGTCCCACCGTTTCAAACAAACTTTTTTTTATTGAAACGGTGGGACTTTGGTTCAAGTACTTCTAACCGTCCGATTGAGCTGAAATTTTGGGGGGCCCCTCGGAAAAATTTTCTAAGAATAATGAACGGTTCGGATCACTCGTGTGGGACCCAAAAGTGGGTCCCCAAGAGCTCTCTGTACGTTTTCTATGCAGTTTGGTTTGTACACGTAGCGCTATCCCTTCCAAACATAGCCTCAGGGAGGGGCTTGCCTCAGGGAGGGGCTTGCCTCCGGTCGGGGAGAAAAACTGCGCGGGTACAGTTTCTTTATTTCCCAGCTATATAGTCTATGCGGGTTCGCCTCGTTTTTTATTTTGTTTTTGTGATAGGAAAATACAATTATGAATTTACATTAAAATGCTCCCAACCAGACTGAGTTTTTTTAAATTATGGTCTCTTTTAGCTAAAATCATCCATCTCCACTAAGATTTTATTTTATTTTATTTTTAGTTTTTTGGCTTTCTAGATTTTTTCGTTGATGTAAAGTATGGGAATGACCTATCTTAAAAATCACAAAAAAAAAAAATTTGACTTTCTGAGTTATTGGAATGAGGGATACTACCCAATAAATTGGAAACAAAGTGTACCTCATTACAAGTCCAACTCGTCTAATAGCCCTAGAGAAATAATCCAACAAATACAAGAGAAGTAACACTCATACACGTGACGTGTATGAGTGTGAACTCCTTAATGAGATGTAGGAGTCATGACCAATTGAGTTAGCTCCAATTGGTGAGTCCACCTCGTTGTTAAGAGGTTGTTCCTCATTTGCTAAAATCAACAATTGATTTTAGCTAATGAGGAAGCCATTTACGAAAATCAAATATTTTAACAATGCTAAAGGAAGCACAAGACCAAAACCTAGTTCACTCGCTGAGTTCCATCCATGGCTAAATGGTTAAAGCGTCCCATCTCAACATTGGATTGGCGAATTCGTAGGAGGCAAATAAACAAAGAAGTGTGATAAAGATGAATCTTGGTAGAAAGGGTCTAATTTCCCATTTCTTTTTGGGTTTCGATGGAAAAAGATTTTGCATTTCGTCACTAAGAGGGGTGGGGTCCTTGGATAAAAAAAAATCTGAGCCTTGCGAGAAATAACATCTTTTATAGTTCTTCTTAATGCGTCGACTGTATTTGAGAGGCACTTCGCTCGCCCCGATTGAAAATAATCGCAAAAATCCAAACATTTATCTATCCAGCCATGAGGTAGATCCGCAGCGAAAATAATTATGCATCATTCGCATATCGGTGGGACTAATGGCTCAGACACAAAGGTCCTACAATCGGTCTTTGTAGACACCCCAATTTGGACCCTCGAAATACCCGTAAGTTGTGGTCAGTAGGCTCTCCAATGATGACGTGGACCAAAACATGCCTCGAAAGCTTTGAATAATGATCTTTGTACTCAAAACCAAAACCTCTTCAAAACAAACCCAAGCATACACCATCTTCTAGTACATTCAAAACCCTCTTTTTCGATATATAATGTCTCATTCCGGTTTAAAATGAGGGAGATGTGACTTGTTTTCCCAACCTTCTGAGGGTAAAATAGTCATAGAATTTGATGTACAAATTATTTTGGGTCCAAACTGTAAGGACCCATGTTTTTAATCATTTTTCGAAAATAATGTTGGGAAGTGTGAGGAATGTTTTAAAATATAAAGTGGGGTCAATGTGAGCTTTGTAATTGCATTTGGGTGTATTTAAAACACATTTGAACACCAGGGGGTATGTGTGTAATTTAGGAGAGACATATAAACTTGTTTGGGGCAGAATTTTTGTCAAAAATTACAACCCCTCGCTCTCTCTAAAAGAGGCTGGTCCCTCTCCCTCCTTCTTTTCCTCCAATTTCTTCCATTTCCCCCACAAAAATACACCTCCAACCACAAACTTCTTCAAGATCCTTGCTCACACAAGCGTCCTACGCGTCCTTGGAAGCTTGGGTCACATCTATTTCGCTCCGGAAGCTCATATTTCGGTTGGGGTAGCAAAGAGAAGTTAGGGTTTGCTAGATCATCCACTTGGAGCTCAATCCCTCCTTTGGTAGGGAAGTTTCTAACTCTTCTAAGTGTGAATGTAGTGTATGTGTGTGTATAGTCACTTGATAGCTAAATCCTCCTTTGTCTTGTTTATTTCTTTGAGGAAAACCCATTTTCTAGTCCATTGCTTTGAATTTTGGGAAAAACTAGCAAATCTTGTGAATTGGTGGTATGTTGTGTTACTATGTTGTTTGAACCTCTTTTGCATCTTAACATGTCCATTTGGAACCAAGAAAATGCCCAAAGAGAAGCCCCATTGATCGCCCCATCAGTTGTAAAATTTTGGATCTAGTGATGTCCTATCGATAGGAGCCTTTCCACTTTCGTTCTGGCCAATCTGATGGTTGTCCTATCGATAGGACTTGATCTCCTATCGATAGGAGCCTCAGACGCCCTATCAATGGGACTTTACCTCATATCAATAGGACTCTCTGATGATTCAATAGTGGCCAATCTGATCTGTGTCCTATCAATAAGACCTAACCTTCTATCAATAGGACACCTAATTTTTTTTTGAAAAATCTCTTGAATCATGATCCGTTGATTGTGTCTTGTTTGTGTAAGTTGTTGGTCACATATTAAGGTCTAGGAGAGTTTTGATGACTTCGTTAACACTCGGGTTGAAATTACTTTTATGGACACGTTCGAGTGACACGAAACACGAGGTTGGCGTGAAACCAACACATGAAATTGAGATGATGAGACACATGGACACCGTAACGATACTAATAAGCATGAAATGAAGTTTAGAATGTGAATCATGTGACACAGGGCCCGAAAGGGTATGCCCGGAGTGACACGGGGCCCAATGGGGTATGCCCAGAGTGACACGGGGCCTTTATGGTATGCCCGGAGTGACACGGAGCCTATATGGCATGTCCGGAGAACAACCAAATGTTTAAAAGGAATGTGATGAGTATGGGACACAGGTGGCGTGTCGGGTGTGTGTCAGGTACGAGTCGGATATGAGAGATGATAGTGGATTGAAACTAGTAGCTTATGTGTTGATTTCAAGTCCTTTAACTATTTAAACTCTCTCTTAGCTCTTGTACTTGACCTATACTTCATTGTCTATCACTCATATACATTTCATTGCATTTAGGATTGTTAGAGCAAATCCAATGCAGTGTTATCCATGGTGCTATAGTCATAATATGAAACCAATTTTAGAACCAAGCAATCCAACGCAGTGTCAAATCCAGATGGAAAATAGCAAAGATGGATAGTTGGTGCTAAATATAGAACCAAATATGGTTGTAGCCATCCTTGACAACTCATCATCCAACTGAAAAAGGGAGGGAAATGGACATCGGAACTTACCAGATTATTGCCGAAAAATAATCGGAAAGTTGCCGAAAAATTAAATATGCCGGAATTGTTGACATCACTGACGAAGACAAAGACACCGGTGGTGGTTTGATCGTTGCCATCAACCGTCGGAAAAGAAAACACGCCAGAAAAAGAAAAACACGCCGATCGGAGGTTGGATTTCATCGTTCTTTTCCTTGGGTTTGATCGGTTGTTGATGGCCAAAGGGAGTGTTTTTTAGAGAGAGAGAGAGTTTCGTGGGTGAATCGGCAGCAAGGGCCGGCCGACCTTAGGTTCTCCTTTTGGATTTACTGAGAATTGGAGAACAAATGACGATCGTGATTTGGAAGAAGAAAGGGTAAAGTGAGTAAGTAATGGGGAAATTATCCAGTGCAACAAAGTCAATGCCCTATCAATGTTCCAAACGGCTATATCAACGGCTAAATTAGCACCAACGGATCTTTTTTTTTTTTTTTTTCAACTCAACGGCTCTTTTGTTCCAAAATCAGTTTTTTTGTCCCACCTACTATAAATATGAATGCAAGGGTGCACCAAATTCTTATAACAATTTGCACCAATTTTGGTACCAAAATTATTCCACTCATTATGGCATCGTCAAGAGGAAAATCTTTCACTCCCGAGCAAGACGAAGCAATTTGTCGAGCTTATTTGTGCATTACTGAAGACCCGATTATTGGTAACTCCCAACCACGAAGTCAATTCTGGCACCGGGTGCTACAAGAGTATGAAGGAAAAGCAAATGACGATCAACGATCTGAATCAAGTATCAAATCTCGTTGGCAAATAATCCAGAAGTGTTGCAACAAATTTCGTGGGTGTTTAAGAAGTGTTGAAGCTCTACATCAAAGTGGAATGACACATCAAAATGAGGTAATAAATAAAATCTTCTTATTTCCTTTGATCTTGTACTAATAATAATTATTATTATTTAATAATAAAATCTGATTATTATTATTATTATTATTATTATTATTATTATTATTTAATAATAAAATCTTCTTATCCAATTTACAGTATGATATGGCAAAGCAAGCGTACTTTGAAGATACTGAAAAATATTTCAGTGGTATGGATGGTTGTTGGGCCATCTTAGAACATGCTATTAAGTGGCAGGATATCACTCCTAGTGGGAGGAAAGCAAAAACTTCTGAAGCCCCTCAAATGCCAGACGGGATGTCATTCCCTTTTTCCCCTGAAGAAACTCAAATTCCAAGCACTTATGAGTCTCTAGATGCAGAAACCACTCCTTCAAGTGGAGGTACTGGT
This sequence comes from Vaccinium myrtillus, assembly GCA_016920895.1. Taxonomy (NCBI): domain Eukaryota; kingdom Viridiplantae; phylum Streptophyta; class Magnoliopsida; order Ericales; family Ericaceae; genus Vaccinium; species Vaccinium myrtillus. The sequence continues at coordinate 24,711,586 of CM029277.1, forward strand.
AGTGTGTCCTCGCCAAGGAAGAGGCCTGGTGGAAAGAAGCTAGCAAAGGAAAAGAAAGCAAAGAGCAAGGTTCAAGAAGTTGAGAACGTGAGACATGTTAATTTGTTGGAAACACTCAACAAAACTGTAACAGATAACCAAGCTAGGAGGATTGAATTGGAAGAAAGGAGAGTTGCATCTCTAGAAAGGCAGACAGTATGTGAGGAGAGGGAGACGGCGAGGAAGGAGAAAGAGACGGAGAGGAAAGAAAGAGAGATGGAGGAAAGAATTATGCAAATGGACTTGTCTGTCATACAAGACCCGCAAATGAAGGCTTATTATGAGCATCGCAAAGCTGCAATCTTGGCAAAATGGGCCAACTCAACTTCCACAACTTATTATAGTGATCTACCTGAATATTGATTATTGTAGTTTTTTTTTTTTTTTTTTAAATGTACCCTCTCTTGTTGGTTTTTTTTTAAAATCTACTAATGTAATGCTTTGAAATTGGTTAATGAAATGCATTTTATTTAACTAATTTCCACAACACGGGAAACGTTTTACAACACTCAAACTAAATTATTTAGCTAATTTCCACAACACGGGAAACGTTTTACAACATTAAAAGTACAATTAATCTAAGCTCATGCTTCTTCTCCTCGACGGGCCCAGAGGTGTTCAATAAGATCATTGTGAAGCTGGTGATATGTCTCAATAGATCGTATCTTCCTGTTTTTAGCGAGGAACTCAGCGAATGTGGATGTTTGCTCTCGAGAGACTCGAAGTGGCCTCTCACGAAGTAGTTCAGCAGCTTCAACATCTTCTTCACCACGTTGGTACTCAATTATCATGTTATGCAAGATAACACATGTTTTCATGATGTAGTATAGATATTCCTGGTCCCAAAAACGGGCTGGCCCTTTCACAATTGCAAAGCGTGCTTGTAGCATGCCAAATGCCCTTTCAACATCTTTGCGACGTGCCTCCTGCATTCTCGCAAAGTGAGCCTTCTTTCTGTCACTGGGCTCTCTAATGGTTTGAACAATAGTCGCCCATTTTGGGTAGATACCGTCAGCAAGGTAGTACCCCATGTCGTAATGTCGGCCATTGATGACAAATTGGGCAGGAGGGGCACGACCGGAACGAAGTTGATCAAAGAGAGGAGACTGATCAAGCACGTTGATATCGTTAAATGAACCAGGCATCCCAAAGAAAGCATGCCAAATCCACAAATCATGTGAGGCAACAACTTCAAGTATGATTGTGGGCTTTTCAACGTGTCCAGTGTACATACCGTGGTAAGCAGTTGGACATTTCTCCCATTGCCAGTGCATACAGTCCAAGCTGCCTAACATCCCAGGGAATCCACGATCCTCGGCCACACGTAGGAGCCTTGCAATATCAGCTTCATTTGGAGCCCTCAGGTACTCTGGTTCGAAGATCTCCACAACTCCTCTACAGAATCTCTTGAGCGATTCTATAGCAGTACTTTTTTCGATTTTGACATACTCATCAACGCTATCAGCTGGCATCCCGTACGCAAGCATCCTCAGTGCTGCAGTCATCTTTTGGATACCAGATAGACCAGCAGCACCAATAGCGTCGGACTTTTGGACGAAATAATCGTCGTGTTGCTGGAGTTGAGTCAAGATCCTCTCAAACAGGGGTTTAGCCATCCGAAAACGTTGACGGAAATTTTTTTCACTGAAAAGGGGATCTTCAGAAAAGTAATCCGAATGGATTCTTTCGTTGGCGGCAGCCCTATCACGGCAGATGAAAGACCGGCCACTGACAGAACCAACATAACCCCTTTGTTGGTTATGCTGCATTTGCATTTGTTGATAGCTGCTCGCCATTACCATCTGTAGCATCGCAACTTCATCTTCATCGGAGGAATCTCCGTCGAAATCTCCCCGCAGTACCCTTTTGCTTAAGTTGCTCATGATATTAGTTTGGAAAGGAAATATAGGAAATATATTGCAGATGAGAATGGTGTGGCCATTGATGACAAGTTTAATTGTGTATTTATAGAAAAAAATGGGTAGAATGTTAGATGAAAAAGTTAGGTGAGAAAATTAGGTGTGAAAATTAGGTTAGAAAGTTAGATGAGAAAGTTAGGTGAGAAAATATCTGGGTAGAATGTTAGTTGAAACAGTGGAGGACAAAAAAAAAGTAATTAAAAAATAATTCGGAAAGGGGTTAAAAAACGGGGTTGAAAATAACGTACATAGTTGAATTGGGGTCGAAAGAGTAATTAAAAATTAGATGGTGGGAAAGTTAGTTAAATTTGGAATTGTTTGGTTCTAAAATAGAACCAAGCATTGGAGACTGGGTTCTATTTTAGCACCCAAAACCACTCTTTGGTGCCAAAATATAGCAATAGCTATAGCTATTTTAGCATTTGCATTGGCTTTGCTCTTAGATCTTTCTCTACTGGGCTAGTATAGCTCAACCTATCAATTTTCAGGTACCCATCACGGAGTATGACATGGAGTGCTTAGAGTGCATGCATGTATGATTTTGAAAGCTAAATGGAGGAGTTATATTATCATCTTAGAACTTTTACTTTTGTTAAGATGATTTTGTAACTTAATTAAGTTTCCTCTTTTGACATTGGGATTGTAATAACTATACACTTATTATTTCTTAATTTGGGGTTCAGGTATCAATAGACCATTGTGTATTTTGATGTTGACTTGACTATTAAATTTGGACTTTGATGTGGCCCGTGGACTTGTTGACCGTCCACGTGGATTTTCTTAACGAATTATCCTTTAAAATTTTGAGGGCGTGACACAAACCAATTGGGTTAGAAAGTAGACTCAACAAGCTTTCCAACGATTCAAACCACGCTCAAAACGGAGTTCGATAGCACCCGAGGCACTGCGAAGTTTTGTTTGCAGTGCAGTCGAACTTAGGCGCCCTAATTTCCATCCAACTAGGGCACCCCAATTTCATCCTAACTAGGGCGCCCCAATTTTCTTGCAACTAGGGCGCCCCAATTCCCCTTGAAATCATAACCATGTAGAGCATCCTGCAGACGAATTTTATGATGGTTATTCGTTCTTTACAGTCTCAGATGCTCCCAAACGCATCCCCCTTGTCCTATTTCACCTCCCAACCTCCCCTCTCCATTTCTAAGCCAAAGCCATCCAGATACCTCTCTCTCTCTCTCTCTCTCTCTCTCTCTCTATACATCATCAGACTTACTCTCCCTCTTTTTCCTACATTTCCAGCCCCCTCCATATCCTACCAGCAACTTTATTTTGCTAAAATCCAACCCCCTTCAAAGAACCTTCAAAAATTTCCAAAGAAAACTCAAAATCCTTAACTCTACACACTCCTACAACCATATCCCAGACATATACACACAGTAAAACACCCTCCTTTTGCCCTCCAACTTCTACATTTCAGTACTTCATTCTCAAGTACCAAAAACTTTTCAAAAATTCAAAATCTCTCACAAAATCCAAGCCTAAGCCCATATATTCAAAAACCCATATTTTCAACCAAAGAACTCCAACCATTCAAACACGGTTTTCAAATATCAAGCAAAGAGCATTATCCAAGACTTTTCCAAGGTAAAAAAAAATTGGTTTCAAAACCATTATTTTGGTCCTCTGAGGGGATTCCTCCAGTATGCATAACAGTAATACATACTGGAAATGTAACCTGAGAGGAACAAAATCATTTCTTTTATAAAAAAATGTGAAAATTTAAAATATTTAATAATCTAGGGCGCCCAAGTTATTTAAAAAGTGGGGCGCCCAAGTTCAAGAATTTTCATCATTTTTTTAAATTTTAATCAATTAAATCATTTTTGAAGCTAAAACAAGCTTAAAATTTATTTACTTTTCTGTTAGTTAAATAAATTCATAATTACTCTAATTTATTTTCCCCGATTTTATTTATTTTCTTTTAAATGTTTTTCCTTTAATAATCTCCCTTTTTCAAATCACGAATTTTAAAATTAAGAAACCATTCCAAAATTGTTAAAAATGATAATTCAAAAGATGTCACCAGAACCAAAATGAGGGGAAAATAAATTTCAGTAAATATTTTGAACCAAAGCGCCCAAATTCCCTCAAATTTGGGGCGCCCAAGTTCTCTGCAAATCAAAATCAATTTAGTTAATTTCGATCTTAAATTACTTTGTTGCATTTTTGTTGTTTAGTATCATTATTTTATGCATTTTATTTGTTTGATTATTGAATAAAATTCCATTGTAAAATATTTTGTAAAAATCCCACGAATATTTAAGTAGAGATAGACCTCGTGTCAGGCGAGCGGCGTGCCGTAAAACCCTTCCCCTCTCGTAACCTGGCTCGGAACCCAGATATTTTTCTAAAATGATTAGCCGCAAACCCCTTTTTCAAAATAATGGCACGGAAGTCATCTTTTTGTCATAAATGGTTTCTTGGGTTATTTTCCGCAAACCCGGGTGGCGACTCCAAAAATCAAATCGAATTTTCAAATCGGCGAAGTCGAGGGTCCCGTGGCAGCGTCCACAGTCTTAAGTATGAAATCTTGTAAATGGCTTCCTCATTAGCTAAAATCAACTGTTAATTTTAGCAAATGTTGAGTTTATCAGATGGAAAACCCAATCATAATGAAAATTTTGTACAGTAATATTTCATCAAGATGCTTATGCGCTATTTGTCAACCGGGAAAATTTTCAATGTCAAGCGGGTACCACGTGGTGCCCACTAGACACAAATCCGCCATAAAAATGTAATGGACGGCCCGAATTGAAAGTGTCGGATAGATTTTTTTTTTAAATGAAAAAAGAAAAGGAAAAGTGTGTTTTAATCCAGACTGCCTATTGTATTTTTGAACGGACAAATGTGCATCTGAATTAGGGGTGTACATGGTTCAGATTGGACCGATTTTGTGGAAATCGAGGAACCACACAATATCTTGCGGTTCCAAAGAATTGAGAACCAGAACAAGACCATTACACATATGAAACTAAACTGGAACCAAACCATTAGATTGGTCCGATTTGGTTCCATTTACAGTTCTAAACCATTTATCATCTATAAATTGCACACAAAAAAAAAGAATAAAAACACCACTAATTTACTAAAATTTCTCGCAATTTATTAAAAATAGCTATCATTGTAGGATTTCATATTTACGAGAAACAAGAAATAGTTTTGTGGAGTGGAAGGGTTTTTGACGCAGAACAAGTAGCGGTCCAATTCTATGATCAATTGGACCGGTCAAAGCCTAGGAGGCCCAAACAACTTCTAATTGAAAATTGCCAATTTCGGCAAATTATCGACGAGCCCGGAATAGGCCCAAACTTGGTGGGCTGAAGCAGAATCGCGCTGCGGTCAATACTCACCATCCTAAGTTGTGATTGATGGTGGATTTCGGCCAGATTCATTCGTTTAGGCTTTCAATTTAGTAATTTTGCTATTTTAGGTAATAAATAGATTACGAATTACTCTTAGCGTGTAATTCCATTTTCGTTGTTTCCAATTAGAAAATTCTTATTTTTCTTTCTAGTTTTCAATTTTGGAAGTTTCCCCAATTTGGGGGATATTTTATTTTTTAGTAAGTTTTTGCTAGGGTTTGCTAGTTTTTCCCTATAAAAGGGCACGTAACCTCTATTATTCGGCAACTTTTAATCAATCAATAATAATTCAGAGTTAAATCTCTTTCTTGTTGTGGATTCGAAACCTATCTTCGTTTGGAATAGTACGCTAACTATTCCCTTGTGAATTCCGCTGCGTCAGTTTTGGTCATTTGTGAGAGTAGAAGAGTTTGGTAGGTATTTGAAAAGCTTTATTGATGGGTCATGGTAGATGCAATGGTAAAATAAATAAATAAATAAATATGATATGTATTAACGGTTCGGTTCGATTCGAACCACGTTTGCAATTATAAAACCAAGGACAGAACCATAATATATGGTTCTCATTTTTTGAAACCAAAACCAATCCGGTTTCTTGATTTTTTCGATTTTCTTGTACACCCCTAATCTAGAGGGTAATTTCACCAAGATGGGTCGCTTTTCAAGCATAGCTTTGTGAAAGAAAATCACAATCTAATATTACGAGAAGAAAAAATGTTTAAACATTCTTCATTAAGGAAAAAAGTTCGAACCTAAGACATTCTAAAAGATTTTATACATAAGCGCATAGAATTATAGAGGAAACAGGGGGTGCTGTGTAGCGTGCTGTGTGGCCGATCTCACGCCGCACCGGCATCATTATGACAATCAGAGACGTCCACCGCGTAGAGCTCGTCGAGTACTACTAGTGTACCAAAATTTAACTCGGTCGGATATCGTTAAGTGCCTCATCGGAACACATATAAGTTGTAAAAAATTGAAACACACATGTCTTTAAACACTGGATGAAAACCATTGAACCCATTTTTTCAAGTTATTTGTGTTCCGATGAGGCACTTAATGATATCCGATCGAGTTTATTTTTGGTACACTTGTAGTACTTGGCGAGCTCTACGTAGTGGACGTCTCCGATCGTCGGAATGATGCCGGCGCGACGCCGGAATGGGCTGCACAACACGCTACACAACACCTCCCCCGGTTCCAGTTATAGATTACTTCCAAAACGAGTTTTGTGGAGGAAAATTAGTTAAATTTGAAACTATTTGGTTCTATTTTAGAACCACCATAATTGGGCCCAAAAGCACTTTTTATTGTCAAATTTCAAATCTTTTTTATACGAATTTTTAATATAATTGAGTAATGTTCAATAAATTTTTATATTTTATATCTTCAACATAAATACTTTAACATTTCTTACCCAACACAACCTCCCATGTGTTTAATCACATTAAAGAATTCTATCATTCAACTCCTACGACTTTACACTATCTGTTTGAATTATATGTATATTTGTGGTTAAAAGGGGGGCGGAATATGTTTATATTTAGACCCTCATGTGCTTGTTGGTTTTGCTCTTAACATTAATTGACACTTGTCCAAATTAAATGACAACAATACAAAAAGATATAAGATTTTTTGGGCAGATAAATAGTCAGTTTATTAGATGCATAAATTCGCTTAGATAAATAGTCTGTAACGTCCAAAAGAGTTGCAAGAGTAAATTGAAATTTTGGAATTTGAGGGGTGAGAGGTGTTCTTTAACTTTGAAGAGAGAGAAATAAAATTTCAAGGGTGGCTTTAAAATATTTGGTGTTTGCGAGATCTACTAGAGCTTTAAAATTTTTGGTTTGATTTTTGAGGTCTACTTTGAGGGGCACTTATTTCATGAGTTGATCCCTTAAATTTTCTGACATTTGATTTTTGGAATAAACGAGCCGAGTTTTGAGGCACCATTTCAATGGCTTGAGATGATATAAACAAGCCGAGCTCTAACCAAGCCGAGAATGAATTTACTCAACGAGCCTCCTTAAACGAGTTTAAAGCGAGTTTAAACTCTAGGACTTTGTCTATAAATAAAGTCCTGCAGATATTGGAGATTTACACTTGAAACAATTGGAGTTTCATATATCTCCTTCTCCCCACAATATTCTCCTATCAATGTCTTCTCTCTCTAGGGTTTCCATCTACGAACCCTAGGATTTGCGGTGTGGATATTAAGAGTAGGCTCTAGTAGTCTTCTCTATGCGACGAGGATAGAAGACGGTGTTCGGGTTCTTATTCGGGGTTACGGATTGTGCTTGTAAAAGCGGGTCTCGGTTCGTTGATCTCCGAAAGCTTGAAGTATTCCGCTGCGCTTCATTATGTAAGTCTTGTGTGATTTACACGCTTTCAATAGATTTAACACAAAGATTATGTGATACACTCCGGGTAACATGGGTGCATGCCCATGTTATCAAGGATAAGTGTGTGTGGTGCTTGGAGATCCCCCTAATGCATCTTGGACAGTTAGGAAAATTCTAATTATGAGGGATAAAGTGCAACCTTGGATCCGCTATAAGGTTGGCAATGGTGATAACACTTTCATGGTTGGATAATTGGCATCCCTTGGGGGCATTGTATCAGAAATTTGGGGAGAATGTGGTGCAAACCTGAGTAGTCTTTGAATGCCAAAGTTAGTTTGGATTAGTTTGAGATTTTGTCATGGGCAAGGCAGCATAGGGGTGGCTCTTCCATGGCTAATATTGTTTTCAAGCTTTTTGTGACAACAACAATTTACTGGTTGTGGAGAGAACGCAAAAGTAGGATTTTTCAGCTGCAAAGCATGGATTGCTCCTCTTTGAAGGGTGCCATTATTACGGACATTCATGTATAAAAACCTATCCACAGAATATCTCCACTGCAAGTTGGAGTATTTGTAAGAGACTTTTTTCCTCCTGATTGTTTTGGGGTTGGCATTTTTCTAGTTTTCTTTCCTTTGTTGTTTCTCCCAGTTGTTTTCTGAGCTTGTAACTTGAGTAAGGGCTAGGCCCTTATGATTTGCAGGGTTAGGCCCTTATGATTTGCAGTTGTTTGTGGTCAAGGGAAATCGTAATTTCCCCCCAAAAATAAAAAAATACAAAGATTAAGTGAACATTGCATTGACGAGGACACTTGATTCTTTTGTATCACCTCATCATTTGTGTACGTGCCTTTGCAAGAGCACCCTCACACTTAGATTTGAAGTTGACCTCGAGTTCCATACATATTCTTGGTGCCTCAGGATGGATCGGTTTATGATATTGGAACCAATCTTTTTCGAACACAACTTCCTGATTTTTTTCTTTTTGCGCGCTTATCTTTTCCAGATAGTCGACCATTATTTTGAAGTCTGAATTTTGCTTTGTCTAGACAACTTTTCTATGAATATTAATTTTCTAATCGGACGCCCTTTTTCATTACTTGCACCCCTTGAAAAACAAATGGTGGGAAACAAGAGTGCAGATAGTAAAAAAAGGAGTGCAAACAGTAAAACATTGGGTGCATAAATATGATGGGTTTCTAAAAATGACGTGTTTGCGCCAATGTTGTGTTCGTGTCCCATGTCCATATCATATCATTGCTTATGAGATAGTCATCAATGAGTATCTGATTTGCAGTCTGACAAGAATGTAACTAAAAATTTGCTCCCAAAGGCGGAGGTATGAGCCCAGTATAGCCCAGTATAGCCCATCAACTTTGAAGACTAGGAGCAAGAGCAACCATGAGTCCATGACAAAAACATTCGAACAAAGTCAATGTATCACTATCACCAATAATCTTTGCAAGAACAAGCTCCGCCACTGAAATGGTGGAACCGGTTTCCGTCCCTGACGGCAATGTTCCTTCTATACAACAATGAAACAAGCTTGAAAAACTGATGGCAGTCCTGACAAATCCTCAGATTCTTCACTATCCTAAGAGTCATATCAGGTGATGATTTTAGAAGCCCAAATGCAAGTGCAAGCTTCTCACTGTGATACATCAAAGTAGTTTCCTTCTCTTCTTCTTCAATATCATAAGAAACCATGTCAGTATATTCTGCATAACCAGCCACTTTCAATTCCTTTTTCACATCAGCCAACATCTTATAGAGCTCCTCATATCCTTCTTCCATAAGATTAGATACCACGAACTCATAAACCACATTTTCTATTTCAATGGAACTGCAACCAGGGACTTTTCTAATGCCTCTATGATTCATCATCTTCCTCACTTCTCCAACTTGAATCCACTTACGGTCTCTAGCATATAAATTTGATAGCAACACATAATTTGCCCCATTGTTCGGCTCTAGCTCAATGAGGTTTCTGATTGCAAACTGCCCCAATTGGGTATTTCCATGGATTCGACAAGCACCCAATAAAGCCCTCCAAATGATGGGATCTGGTTTCATGTTCATTGTATGGATTAGGTCCTGAACTTCATCTAGGAGTCCCGCTCGACCAAGAAGGTCAACCATACATCCATAGTGCTCAATTCTTGGTTTCAAACCGTACTCTTCTTTCATGCTTATGAAATGCCTCCTACCTACTTCAACAAGGCCTTGATGACAACAAGCACACAAAATACCCAAAAAGGTAACTTCACTAGGCCTAAAATTTTCCAGGATCATCATATCAAAAGCCTGCAAAGCAGCTTCACCAAGTCCATTCATGGCATAACCAGAAATTAGCACATTCCAAGTATAGACATTCTTCACTCTCATCGCACCGAAAACCTTCTCTGCCTCATCAACCACTCCGCATTTGCCATACATGTCCATAAGAGCAGTACCAACAAACACATTCAATTGCAGTCTATTACGAACGATATAGTCATGAATCCATTTTCCTTGATTTAGTGCACCCAAATGGGCACAAGCTGATAGAACTCCAACCATGGTGACCTCACCCGGTTCAGCCCCAGCAGCCTGCATATCTCGGAACACCTCGATGGCTTCCCCGAATTTCCTGTTGTGGGTATAACCAGTTATCAATGCATTCCACGAAACTAAATTTCTCTCAGGCATTTCATCAAACACCCGATGGCCTTCACCGGGAAGTAAACAAGTGCAGTACATACTAACAAGAGCAGTGTTTGTATATATATCTGAAGCAAAACCCATTTTAACCACACAACAATGTACTAATTTCCCAATGTCTCGAAGGCACAACTGAGCAACCGACTTGAGAACAGCCGGAAATGTCAAACAATTAGGGAAAATGCCAGCTTTACGCATGTGGGTATACACAAAAACTGCATGTAAATGCTTATTCAAGTCTGTATAACTTCTTATGAGATGATTACATAGCTCAGAATCTATAAAATCTTGGAATTGTGTAAAGAGAAGGGCAGAAGGAGCAAACCCATTTGACAATACGGAGCTGTCTATAAGTTTCATGAAAGAGATTTGGTTAATGGGTATGCTGTTGATGATGATTTGGGTGAGGACTTGGTTTATGTGGGTGTGATTTGTGAGCAAACTCATCAAATGGGTGTGGGCAAATTCTGCAGTTTGAGTTGCAGGTTTGCGTGCGAGGGCTGAGATTGAATGGGTACGATTGGGTAAGTATCTTGTCCATTGGTAGGTATTGGTTGAGGCTTGGAGGAGAAATCTCTTCATGTTCTTGGAACCATTTCCTGGTAACAGAGAGCCACTCTTTGAAGTTTGAATAATTAGATAGATATATAAACGACTCTAGAAATCCTTGAGGACTTGGAGACAGCTAGGGAGAGAGAGCAATTTTTCGTGCCGAGCGGGTACCTAAGCGCGCGATCTGGGCCTTCCATTTTAGTTTTGGACAGTCCGGATTATGGAGAGAGAAACATAAGAAAGAAAGGGGAGAGAGAGGCGTTTTAAGCCTCGGGTGGCAAAATCGTAATTATGCCGCTGTGGAATTTTGCGTTGGGCCCACTTGGGTCAGACCCGAATCGGCCCAACGGTCAAGACCCATGGCTTATGCCATGGCCTACGTCGTTTTTCGGGCTTTCGTCGCTGTTTAGGGCTCCGGATGTCCAAATTTGCCGTTTAAGGAAAGATTTGACTTGCCAATTACTTGGGCAAGGAAAATCCGAATTAAGTTGCGCTTTTGGGAAACATTCTGGAATTTTATCTAGTTTCTTATTTTGCTATTAATTCCGAATTTTCCATTTTTGGTAATTTTGCGTTTTTTATTGATTTGGCTTCCTTTTCGGGGCAAATCAATTAGGGTTTCCGGTTTTTTATATAATAAGTTGTAAGCCTTAAGGGCGAGACAGTTTTTGAGTATTATTGAATGATAAAAGAGTCTAGAGAGCGTTTTCTCTAAACTTTCGTATTTGTGTTCGATTGTTGCACGTCTTTTTCTGTAGTTCATAAGGCGCCCTGCATCGAGAGAGAGAGAGAGAGAGAGAGAGAGCCGTCCAATAACTTTTGGACGGCTCAGATGTAACGTTTGGATACTAAGTAGGCTCAGCCACGTAGTACTAATTCGGTACCCAAAATTTTGCAAGAAATGTTACTTTTCCAACACGGACACGTTGGGGTATGTTGAGTACGTAAATATACTTACTTAATATTGATATGCATTTACATTCATATGCATGTATATTTCTCCTTTGGTTGTTCGCAACTTCGCATAATAAAAGCAAATTAAAAGAAGAAAAATAAAGGAAGTCCAATCGTCCAATGAAAATAGAAAATGGAAGAATGAAAAGAAGAGAGAGGGAAATGGAAAATTTGTTATTTTCTTTTCATTCTTCCTTCTAGGGATTGGACTTCCTTTGTTTTTCTTCTTTTAATTTGCTTTTATTATGCGAACAACCAAAGGAAAATGGATCTAGGGATTGGACTTCCTTTATTTTTCTTCTTTTAATTTGCTTTTATTATGCGAACAACCAAAGGAAAATGGAAGAATGAAAAGAAAATAACAAATTTTCCTCCTTCGTTGTTTGGTCGCAAGTATAAGGAGAAAAAAAATAAATTAAAAAGTACTCTATAAAGGAAAAATTTGGAAACGGTTTATAGAAAAGTCCGGAAACAGAAGTTGCGAGAAGAAAATGTTATAGAAAAAGTCACACAAGAGAAAAAAAGATTATATAATGCAATTAATACTTTATTTCCTTCTATTTTCCACTCAAACAAGAAAATTTTCTTTTCTCATTTTCTTTCTTCAACCAAATAATGGAAAATAATGATCGGTCCTGGAATTAGTTCGAGCTTGATTTTGTTTTGGCATAATAGAATAAGTTTTTAACAAGTCCAATGTGTAAAACAAGACAAAACCCCGTTGCTGTGAAGTGTGAACGTAAAATCGTCCAATGTGTGAAACAAGACAAGAGTAGTATTTCTCTTGTACCTCGACCGAGTTTCCCAAAACGTGCTAAACATTTTAAATGGGTTAAAAGTGCTAAAAAAAAAATACTCCTAACAGTAGTTAGCATATGCGAGGAATGACATATCTCGAAATCTGTGTTTAACACTTTTAGCTTTCGGAAACTCCCCATGTGTCATTCTCGATGGGTTCACAAGACGAAGATTTGAATCACATTTACGCCTAGTTTGGCGACGTCGTTAGAACCCGGATTTGGGTCTCACCCGGATTTGTAATCCAGGATCTGCCCCAAACCGCCGTTTGGAATGCCATTTTTGCACCTGGAGTTGATTCACTATTGGGATTTAAAATCCCCCCTTACCTTCGTTGGCCAACGACGGCCTCTACCCTATCATCAGCAAATCCGGCCTGATTTGCTACATTTTCTCCCTATTACCCCTCCAGATCCGGGTGATTTGGGGGGTTTTTGTTATACGTGTATCGATCGTATTTTTTCGATCAGAGGAAAGAGAAAAGAGAATAGAGAAGGGTTTATAGCAGATCTGGTCGCCATTTTTGCTCCTTTTCAACTCGTCTTCAAGCATTCACTGTGAGAGGTATTCGATTATTCATCTTCTACTTTGATCTGTTGGTTTCTTTTTTATGTGACCCATGAATTTGTGGTTTTGGAATTGATTTTTTTACCCAAATTTGTGGATCTGGTGTCGAACGTTTACCCTAATTTCTCACTTTCACTTAATTTTTTACACGTTTTTGCCCTAATTTCTGAGTATAGTTTGCCCTAACTTCTGTTACGAATTTGCCGTAATTTCAAGAGTTTGGCCTAATTTCAATTCAGACAGACATGAATTTGCCCTAATTGCCGAGTTGAGTTTGCCCTAATTTCTGACACGAATTTCTCACGTGTTATCCCTAATTTCTGACCAGAGCTTGCCCTAATTTCTGACCACATTTTGCCCTAATTTCTGATTGGAGTTTGGTCAAAATTGTGACAAGATATTGTGCTAATTTTTTAGATTTGTTTATGCCCTAATTTCGGCTTTACATCAAAATGGTTTTTGCCCTAATTACGACACTTGAATTGACTTATTTGAAAACAGATGGGAAGACTAAGGAAATGTGAACAATGGAAGAAGGCCTTGTAAGGCCCACAAACTGAAGTCTTGAGAGTACGGCAGAGCGGAAGTCTTGAGGGGAGTTGGTCCCTACTCATTTGTTTCAGAAGGTATGACAAAACTCTAAGAAACTATGCAGATTGTAAATTACCATTTAAAAAAAAAAAGGCCAAAAACTTATTTTGACCTCAAATGAGTCAAATGAACATGTACAGATAAATCCCATGTCTCATAAATGAACTCACATCAAGGCCATGAATCCAAGCTCTCCTTTGAGATGACCATCTTGTACTGAAACCAAAACTCATCTCCCCTAAAAAAATCACTTGCTAATACGCTTAGCCGAATACAAGCGGAGTACTAGTAGCCGGAATTCTTGGCCCCCTCCGCCGCCTATTTACCTTCCCCCAACCTTTCAGGCTTCTTTCCCCCAAAGCAAAACAACCATCAATGTTTTGCTGCTTCAAAGGTGAGCATACCGTGTTTTCGATTCCATTGGAAAGCGAATTACCGGAACGTCTCCTTGCTCTTGAACATGCATTTCTACCACCATTTCTCTTTCCAGGAATTGTTCCCGCTAGAAAACCAGCAGCTTGCATCATCCCTCCGATCATTTGAAGATCCTCAGTTACTTCATGCCTTGATAGAGAGGAAAGGGAAGGTAGTACCTCCGTTTGAAAGTTCCTTCTCTGCTTACCCCTCATTCGCCCTTTCCTTGGCTTACTTGCTGATAAACTCCCACTTGTTTCTTCCTCTTTTTGAATACTACTCTGACACCAATACTCTTCCGCCCTTGTTTCCGTAAGCTCTAATGTCATGGCTTCAAAGTAATCACTCCCATCAGATGAAAACTCCTGTCCTAAAACCATATCAATCTCATTTTCAAGATCGCCTGCGAAAGAAGTAACAACCTCGGCAAACCAATGAAGGGAGTCATTAGGAGAACCGTCCAATCTCCCACAAACAATGTTTCCTGGTAACAGCTTTGGAAACCCAGGTGTGGAAATCAAGACTATAGCCTCTGCTGCCAACCTCACAAGTTCATCATTTTGGTTGTCCCCGTCTTCTTCCTGCTTTGACAACTTGATGGGTGTCTCAAGGGGGTTCTCCTCCGATTCTCCTCTAGGGGGAGAGCACTCCTTGTTTTCCGGACTAACAGGCGCTTCCAATTCTATTTCTGCCACTGTTTTGGTGACCACAGGAACAGAGAGGTTTGGTGAAGATTCCTCTTCATTTACGCAGCAGTTCAAGTCTATTTGATTTGAAACCTCCGAAATCATGTTGTCAGCTATAGTCTCTATGTATACATTGTCCTCAGCATCGGAAGCATCACTAGCCTTAAACCTCTTCGGCTCAGGATCACAGACAGCTGTTGAAAAAGCCTGTGAAAAGACCGATTCTTTGTGGGATGAATTTTCTGCCTGCTTGTTTGGTTTGGTGCTGAAGTCTTGCATTTTACCTCTGGGATCAGGCAACACTCCTAAATCTTCAAGCTTCTTTACTCCATCTTCAGTCCTAACATTTGGTTGAGCGATTTCAGAGTCGAGTAAACCGCCAGGAGGCATATTCAAGTCCATTGAACTTGTTGCTACTTCATCCTCAAGCTCAAGGGGTTCATTCAAGTCAGCCAAATCATAAGTCCTTCTAGACGAGGGATCACCACGAGGAAACAGTTCTAAATCACTTTTCTGAGAAACCTCTTGAATTCTCTTTGTTGGATAAGGAGGCACCTCAGACACTTCAGAAACTTTTTTGTCTCCAAATTGATCCTCCTCTTCGCTATCAATGTACTCCTCAGCTGGAAGTTCAAGGTCGAACATTTTTTTCTTAGGCTTTTCGCATTTGGAACCCGACAACTCAGAAAAGCTTGAAGTTGACTGGAAGTTTTCAGCACTTGAAACAGACAATCTGCTAGCAGTAGGGTTTACCCAGGGTAAGCTGGGGATTTGGCGCGTTCCATGGGCAGCCTCGGATGAAATTTTGGGCAAAAAAGAGGTGGACTGACACTGTATGTTTTGCGGAGATAGTATTCTCCTCTTGACGTCATCCATCAACTCCCTTTGTCTTCTGTAAAGCCGGTGGAGTGCCCGGACCTGAAATGGAAAAATAAATATTTCAATGCATCCAGGTATTTGAGAACCACACCAAGTACCAAAAAATATCAAATTGTATTGGAGGGAATGTGTTTTATTGAGGAAATTTGCATTCTTAAGAGAATGATGCACATTTTCATTATCTTTTCCAGAAAGTTAAGATCAGAGAAGTGAATGGAGAATCATTCATCGGAAAATTTTCCCATTTTAACTTCTGGATTAAGTACAATTCTTCTTTAAAGCAGCATTCCTCTTTCTTTTCCTTTTTTTTTTGGGAACTGTTTCCACCCCTAAACTATAAGCCTTATGCAGGATCCTTCTAAAATGGGTGTGCTCCCAAGACAAGAGGTCGAATTGGCGCTCCCAAGATGAGAGCTTGACGCGAGCTCGCTCCCATCGAGATGGGAGCTCGCTCCTAACTAGGATGGGAGCTTATCAGGCCATTAAAGCAATTATTCTCATACTTTTACGGGTGTGGAAATAAGAATATGAAAATCATATGAGTGAAGAAGTTTTGCAAATTGAAAATATCTAACTTCCCAAAAAATTTACCCTCTAAGATAGGGAAAATTCTCTATAAGTATCACTTTTTCTTAAATGGTTATGTAATATTTTATATCATATTTAAATATGATCTATATACGCTCCTTAAGCGCTTCCAACCTTGGGAACTTCTAGGTGCTTCCACTCCCCCACACATGCTCATGCTCCTGCTCCCGCTACGTGCAACGAAGCTATAAGCACAAGGACGATTACTCCTCACAAGATTCAAAAGGTAATGGAATATTTAGTCTTGATAGTTATCAGTGATGAGCTACCAAATGCACCTCGCATTAGCAAAGCCAAAATACAAAATACACAAAAAAACTCATCCACCCAAACAAGTATTTTATCTAAATCAACAGAAGGACATAAATGCGTTAGACCTTTTTGTTCGCCATTGCATTTGACAAAAACCTCCACTATTTCCTCCTTAGTTCCATTTCAATGATTCCAGTGTATCCAACCATTTGAAAAGATGGAAAGAACATACCTGATCTCTAAAAATGGACTCTTGCTGGAGTATTGTCTGCCGCAGTACTTCCTTTTCATAAACTGAAAATTGGTCTTTAGTTGGCAGTGGCGAGAACACATTGAGGGAAGGTGTATTATTCAAGGTTTTCTCAGTACTATACAGGGTCCATGCACCACCATTATCACCTACAGTCAGATCTCTACTGGAGTAGAATCCAGGGAGAAAGCTTGCGCACTGCATACTTGCTTCAAAACCTGAAAATCACAAAAAATGAAAAAATGGGCAGAAGGTTGAGCAACAATGTGGAAGTAAGCAGTCTTAGTTTTGTATAGAGAAGGATGCACTAGAAAATATGAATCTGATTACATAATTTGAGCAAACAATACATCCGAATGGACTGAACAGTTTTCTTCATTAGGAAACTCACATTTGATAAAATTAGCCAACAACCATGCCTCAGTTCTTGCCTTTAACAACTCAACAACAGACAACCGATAGAAGTCTTGAGTATTATGCCATAAATGGAATTGAAAAGAAAATAACACCTAAAAGAGTGCTGAAACTCCGTGATGTCTTGAGTATTCAAGCACATTTCTTCAGGGCGCTCACGAGTCATGACAACAAGCACGGGCGAATTGCGCAATTAACACAAATAAGAATCCATGTTTGTGTTCTACATCAGAACTTAATTAAGTAAACCCCACCATAATTCCTTAACAAAAATAGCAGAATTTGGAACCAAAAAGAACAAACATGCCAGAGAACTAAAAGACTCGATTAGGAAGGGGAATTATGGATTTTTTTTTTTTTTTGGTAACTTGAGAATTAATTGCAACATTTTGGAATATATTTTCCAACATATTTAAAAAATAAAAAATTGACCCAAAAATGCAGGAATTACCAGAGATTTGGAAATAAAGGTTGAATTTGGGAAATTTGCACAGCTGAAAATGTTATCTAGCCCCAGAACATTCTTGATACAGTAGAGCTAAGACGCAAAAAAATGACGATAGAATCAGATGCAACAAAAGATGGGATTTCACAGCAATCAAATCCACACTAAAATAGACCAGGACCAGTCATATTGCTAGAGAGAGAGAGAGAGCAGAAAAATCAGAAAACCATCAAAGAGATGAGAGAGAGAGAGAGAGTAGAAAAATCAGAAAACCATCAAAGAGATTATCAGGGGAAGAAAAAAGGAATCTCAAAGAGAAAAATCCAAAAAATTAAAATAAAAGAGGAAAACAAAATAAACTGAAGCTCTAAACACAATGTCCAGATCCAATCATTACACTCGTCAAACACAAAACGTTAAAAATTCCAAGAAACACAAAACCCAGATAATCCGAACAAATAGACAAAACAAACATTGAAAGAAAAAGGAAAATTTACAATCGATTGTTGGAAGGAATTCGAAAAGGTACCTGAAACACAGTCCTTTAACCTCCTCTTCAAAAACCCAACAGGAATTTACTTCATACAACTCTTCTCACAACCAAACAAGAGCAATTACCAAAAATCCTTTGATCCATTACACACAATCCTCTGATCCATTACACAGAGAAAAAAGAGCCTTGAGAAGCTCAAAGAACAAAATCTGTGTGTTTTTGAAAAGCCATGAAAAAGCTGGGATCTTCACATAAGAAAATGAGATTTTTTGGATCTTGTTTCCTTGCTGGGACCAGTTTTGAGAGAGAGAGAAAGAGAGAGGGAGGAGAAAATCTAAAGAAGGAACAAACTTACATGAGAAGGGACAGTGGGTTTGTCCACATCTGGGGTCTATCTTCTCATTTACATCTTTTTTTGGGATTTTGTTGAAGAAGTGGGTATGTTGAGATTCTCTCCACCACCCTCTTTTGTCGTACCAAATATTTAGTACTGTAATTGATTATTCCATGTATTTTACTGTATATTTTTAAGCAATCCGAATAAAAAGAAAAGAATAATAAAAGTCATACGACCATTTCTTTTCGAACCCTTCTATGTGCACCGACCACGTACCAACGGCATCGGAGATGCCGTTGTGGGTCTCAACCGATCGATCTAAGCTGTTCATCCTTCTCAAAATCGATCGGTGGAAGGAATGGGCGATTGAAAATCACCCAAATCACCCCCATTTCATTCAAAAATTTCAATGAAATGGGGTGATTTTGGAACTAAATTTCACAAATCTGACCGTCCAATCGCCTCGATTTTGAGGATGATAAACGGCTGGATGATCGGATCGACCGGTTGGGATCCACAACGGCGTCCCTGACGCCGTAGGTACGTGGTCGGTGCTCATTGTTTTACCGTTTCTTTTCACAGAGGGAAAAAAGGGGAGGTAAATTTGTCAACACTTTGCCTAATTGCTGAGGAATCACAGAATGAAGCAATCCCATGTTTTATTCTTTTTGAAAATTGAAGCAATCCTTCTCAGGTAAAACAAAGAAAAGAATGAAAGCAATATATATGCCTTTAACCAACATTTATTTTAAAATTGTGTGGGGACCAATTTAGGTAGTGGCCCAATGACTCAAATAAGTAAGGTTTTATATTAAAAATAGTCTATAATTTGGAACAGTTAAAGCAAAAATTACTAGGAGTAAAATTCATGGTTTTTGTTGTAATACCAGACTTACTTTTTGTATAGTGGAGGAGGGACAGACGAGTATGGGCAACCGTTTTACCTAAATTTAAAAATTTCTTTAGAATCGTAGTAGTTTTTGATCGGTAGAAATCATAGTAGTTTTTTTCTTTAAAAGGTTAAAAAATTTATCATCAAAGAATTTCTTAAAAATTTAAAACATGTACTATAACACTAGGTTTAACATTTGTCATTTGAACTTTCCCCTTTCCCCTTCGAGACCCTTCTCCTTCACTGTTTCCAGATCTGGGGTGGGCCTCTGTCCCTCCCTTTTCTAACCCTCCGCTGGTGTGTCCTCCACCCCATCGGCACTCTCTTCGCGTTATGGCTTGGTTGATCCCCTTTGACGGTTTTCCGGCTGCATCCGGCAACAATTATTTCTGGTGTATAATGGTGAGGAGGTTTTTGTTTTTGTTCCGGTGGGTTTCCCCTTGTACCCAAAAAAATAAATTTAGATCTTTTTTTTTCTGTTTGGTTGAAAAGAGGGGTAGTACGTATATGTTTATGTTTTCCTTTAATGGTAATTATACAAGTTGATAACTTTTTGGTAATGTTTTTGGGGAAAATCTTTCAAAAATGGTAAGTTTTCCTTTCAAAAAAAAAAAAAAAAACATTTGTCATTTGAAATGGGCATGGTGGTATATGATTATATGCAACAACAATTATTTCTGGTGTATATACCCAAAAAAATATGCATCTACAAATATAGTACGTATATGTTTATGTTTTGTAAGTATACAAGTTGATAACTTTTTGGTAATGTTTTTGGGGAAAACTTCAAAAAGCCAAACTTTCACAATGCTTCATAGGCCTTTTAACGAAATTTCAATTAGACCTCCAAACTTCACACATTTTAATCAATTACACCCACGCCGTTACTTCCTGTCAATTTTCTAACGGAAAATGCTTACCTAGCGTGTTAGCCCTCGTTTTGGACGAAAATGCAATATTTAGTTGGTCATCTCCTGCCATTTTGACTCCCTCCTTCATTTTATCTCTATATATACCCACCCCCACACCAAATAACCCTAAAACCCGACTTCCCTTCTTCATTCTCTCTCTCGCATCTTAAAATCCACTTCCATCTTCTCTCTCTCACATCTGAAAAATGAGAAATACATGTGACATTGGCAACTTCATGGAAGAAAATCTTGCAAAGTTTGTGGCAACCGGAGAGAGATGCACACCTCTGGTTGCAGAAAATGTAGGGCTTCTACCTCTTGGACACCTCTTGGACATTTGTTTCTTTTTTGTTGTGGTGTATGAAGTGAATGACCAATGTAATGACACTATTAGTTTATTTAATGAAGCTTTGTGTTTCCTAATTGTTGTATGTATGAGGAATTATTCTTCCTCCATGCTTCAAAATTGCACTCTAAATAAAGCATGTAAGATTGGCCTTTGTTTGGGAAAATAAAACAGAGTGTAATCCAGGTTCCATTAAACAGAGCATGTAACCATGTAGTGCGCACTCTATTCTAAAAAATTGCACTCTGTTCTAAAAATACCTTAATCGATTCTTCATGCAGTGTAAAGTATACGTACCATAGGTAGGAGGATCACACCCAGATTCTCGCATCATCCAACCCATTTTCGTCTTCCTCACGATCGATAAGGATTAAGAAAGCAGATTAATGTGATTCGTTTGAGGTGTTTATGAAAATATCATGTTTGGAGGAGTGGGAAAGAGGGTTTGTTGGGATCAAAATGAACGAACATGGTATTTTCCTCTATACATACGTCTTCTCTTGCCACGTGTATCCATTTCCCTTCAAAACTAGCGGTAATTCCCTCCAAAGGCGTCAGGTAAGAATTTTCTGTTAGCAAATTGACGGAAAGTAACGGTGTGGGTGTAATTGATTAAAATGTGTTAAGTTTGGAGGTCTTATTGAAATTTCGTTAAGTTTGGAGGCCAATGAAGCATTGCGGTGAAAGTTCGGAGGTTTTTTTGAAGTTTTCCCATGTTTTTGTACCACATACCTTCATACATGATAAAAACAAATCTAATGTTAGCCCATGGCCGTCACCCAATTTTGAAATTCTATCTCTGTCCTCGATAATGGGATGAAGTTTCACAATACTATCCAACTAAATGCGCGACACGAAATTATGATTGGATCGTATTATATTATACGTAAGTATTCCGAAAAGCATTGAACTTGTACGTATCTCATCTTGTTTCGACGCTGGATGCATATCATATCTTTTTCTCTATTCTATGAAAAAGTGAGCTCAGCCATTTACTTTTGAACCGCGGATCAAATAATAGTCCCACCTTGTAATTTGTCTTGGTCATGTTTTGTGGCAAAATAGGACTCGGGGGAGGTGATGTGCACAACCGTGCTGTGTGCTGTGCACCCCTCGGCCGTTGGATCGAGTTTTGGACGGCTCGAATGCGTTCGATATTTTTTTTTAATTTTAATTTTTTTTACCGGTAAAAAATCAAAACACATCCGAGCCGTCCAAAACTCGATCAACGGCCAAGAGGTGCACAACACCGTGCACAGCACCTCCCCCGCTTCCGGCAAAATAGTCATAGAGAAGTTAGATTGATCTGATGGTTGAATTATTCATCTGATTTCAGCTGTTTTACTTTTCAAAACAATTTTATAAATCGCATGGAAAGCATCTTTATCCCTTGGCATCTTTTATATATCCCTTGTCATTCTATAATCTATATAGAATGATTCTTTGAAGTCCCTGATCTCAATTAAGCATGATTATTTTTTTTTAATGGATTTTCAATCTGGGTTTACAAATATTGGATGCATGCATCGGGGGTGTTTTCTGTTTTCTGCAAGTTTGAGCACTAGACGGGAGTAAGGTTACTATTGTGTTTGTTCAAGCAGTGGATGAGAGTAAGAATAATGCTGTGTTTGTTGGCCGGGATTTTTTTTACCCTGTTGTTGTGTTGCTATGGTCGAGTGGCATGATGTTGTTTTTATTTTCGGATGTGTAACTGTATTCTGCTCTGTAGGCCAAAACTAGGTAGTGGCGGCTTAGTTTCCTTAGGCCTTCGCCTGTCGCCAGCGTCAGCTAATAAAATTTCTATCTCTTCATCGAAAAAAGTCAAATGAAAAATATTTGTGCATAAATTGAATAACTTAATCTGTAACATACAATTGGAGGAAGTACAACTATGTTTTCCACCCATGCACAAATATTTATTGAAGGCCAACGATGTTTCCAACTGCGAACGGATTACAAACAAAGAATAATTACTTGCATTTTTTCCCAAACCCTACCATTGTACCTACTTTTCATGGCTAATCTTTTTTTGTTAGGGTTAAGGTTCTTTAATTATACTCACTTGAATGAAAATTGATGGCAATAATTGCGCAAATATATACTCCCTCCGTCCTAAAAAATTTGGTCTACTTTCCTTTTTTGGTTGTCCCAAAATATAGGACCAATTTAAAATTTTCAACAAAGAAAAGCCGGTAAATTTAATTTCTGCCCTTGAGATGCTTTTAACAATCGAAACAATGAGACCAAAAGAAGAATAATTGAAATTTTAAAGTTTAAATGCGTTTTAAAATTTTGAAAAAGTGCTCTGATTACATTGACAACAAGATTTTCTACTTTCCGGAAAACAATTTAAATTCAAAACTTGATTAAATCCCATTTTATTAGAGTCAACTAATGAAGGGCAAACTTGATAATTTATAAGTTTTGGGTAACATTGTGTATTGTACATAAAATTTGGAAATTTATAAGTAGGCCAAACTTTTTGGGACGGAGGGAGTATGTTTTGTAATTGATAAAGAGTCAAAGAGATGTAACAACTAATTGACGAAGGGTCAGGTAATATTCAGAGAGAGACAAAGAATGTAAAAGTATTTGCAAGTTACATATGGATTTAATACGTGAGCATGCATATGGAGTGAGCATTTGCGGTTTCTCGACAGTTGACAGTCGAATGCCCCCTTAAATTATTTCGGTTGTTTATCTATCTTAACTGTGTGTTGGGAGAATCGTCATCTGTGAATCTAATGTGACACAGTAGCGAATCGACACCATACATTGATCACGGACATGTCGAAGCAATCTCTCGCTGGATGTATCATTCATTTGTTTTGGTTCTGTCTAATTAATGTTCTTCTCGTCTGCAGTATATATGTCTTTTCTTCTTTTGTTGTTTATATACAGTAGGTTGTAATAGCCTTATTATGCAATGCAATTCTCTCTCTTTCACCAAAAAAAAAAAAGAAATATACAATTGGGCACGACAATATAATTGCACAACCCTTGGTTAACTCCGTAAATCTATACATAAATTAAGTAAATTTCAGGGGTGTAAGTGAAATTCGCCCTAAATCTTTGGGCAGATATTATGGAGATGCCGTCTCTGGACTTGTAGGCCAACCTCATTTTATTATTGGTGAAATATATCGCATAAACAGATCCTCTTTTCTGATAATTTATTTTTTGATAGAGACACTAAGATATGTATTATTCTAGCCACCATCACTTTAGCAAGACCCTTTATTTTTTTTATGTTATGTTTTGCAAATTAATCTCTAAGTTCATTAACTTTCCTTTTCATTTGGTATAGGGCTCCTCTGGCAAAAAAGTTCTCAACTGATTTTTTGGTTTTTTCGTTTTGTCTTTATCTCCATCCTACTGAAAAGAAAATTTCCAATTTTGTTGTTGGGATAAACCATGAAAGTGGCTCCATGATAGAGTCGCTCCTCATCACAAATTATCATCCTCCATTCTAATAAGGGCCCGTTTGGGAGACTAATTATTTTTGCATTTTGCGTCTTGGATTGTGAGTTATTGATTTTGGATTGTGACCAGAATAGATTATGAATTTGATAAAGTGTTTGGGAGATATGTGCAGAATAAATTTTGCAACAGAGTAATATTTGGGAGGATAATGCCCAAAATAGGTTACGAATTGATTTTTTACCATGTTGCCTTGACATCCTAATAGGTGTATGAATTTACTCTTTGATAATTATTTTTTAGACATTATTAATTAAAATGTCGTTTCCAATATTATTAACTAAATTATTACTATTAAAATGTCATTTGCAATATTATTAATTAAAATTTTTTTTGAATAGATTTTGTAATTATTAATTAAAATATTATTAATAAAGTATCATTTGCAGCGGCGTCAACTAAATTATTACTAAAATATCATTTGCAATATTATTAATTAAAATATTTTGAATAGATTTTGTAATTATTAATTAAAACATTGAGACATATTGCAAAATGAGAATCCAAAAGTACACCTATTAAAAAAAAAACACAAAAGTACATCTAGAGCGGATTATCAAATTGTGTCTCTATTGTGTGGTTGTCATAATGGTTAATCTACTCCCTCCGTCCCAATTTAATTGCTCTCTACGGTTATGCGTGCTTTTTTAAAACTCTTAGTATAATTTTCATTCTATAATGTATTTTATATGCAATATGGATCTTATTTGATAGATCTCAATTAGTTCTATTGGACAAAATTTTAAAAAACTTTGAAAACATTGCCAATAAAAAGATATAGACGTTTGAAAATGACACGGATATTCGTATGAAGCATTTAAAATTGGACAGATGGAGTATTTGTCTAGGCCTAGCTTACCACCCAAGGAAGCTGGGTCGATTCCTCTAGGCAGTAATTTGTCCTTGCAGGATCACTTCATCTCACGCAAACACGTGAAAAGGGTTGTAAGAGGGTCTCGAGAGATTAGTCTGAATCATCGGGACACTCTTCATTTAAAAAAAAGGTCACATCACTTTACATAAGGGATCAGATATTTGTCATACGGGTGGAAGAATCATTATACTCCACTATATAATAGGCACACCTCACGCCTAGGAAGGAAGTTAGAAAAATAGTTGAATTTGTTGTCGGATAGGCTGTTGCTGTCTAATGGATGGAATCTAAATAATACTAAGGGCATCCTTATCTGACACACAAAAAAAATATCAAATTTAACCTCAAAAACACCTTTTATAATTTAACAAGTCACTTTTCAAAAAATTCACAAAATCAGACTTTCTATTCAAACTTTAACAGGTCACTTTATCAAAAACTCACACTATCAGACTCTCTATTCAAACTTTTACTCTTCCCTCCCTCCTCTTTTGGTCAGTGAATAGTAGGTCACCAAATTTGTTAAGTTACTGTAGCAAAGTCAAGAAATCTTCAAATTGGTGAGTTCGTTTGGTGAGGCTGATTTTTGAGATTTTGGAGAAATTTGCTCTTTACTTTAACTTTAAAGTTAAAGTAGAGAGACTGATATTGATGCTCTAAAAGAGCTTAATTCACTATCCTCTGATTTTGTGAAGGAAAAACAAAAATGCAACAAGCACAAATCAAAGTTTACAGATTTAAATACAGATGTGTCCGAAGTTTTCTGATGCTTTGTGTGGAGTCCACTAGTGGCAGCTTCATAATTTTATAGAAGGGCGTTCAAAAATTGCATTAAGTTTGCTAGTTCAGGTAACCAATAACTTATATGTACAAGATCTCATATATTTCTCAAAAAAAAAAAAAAACTCATATATTAGTATATATGTATAAGATCTCATATATTTCTCAAAAAAAAAAAAAAAACTCATATATTAGTATATGGTGCGATTGAAGACAGAGCATGACTTATTATACCAACAGATTATTTCTTTTATCTCTTCACTTTTTCATCAGTGTGATTGTTTAAAAGCTAATGTATTAATTTTCAACTATGAGCTATATGAATGCCTGGTGTTCACAATGTATTGAGGATTATGTTAAAAAAGAACCTAACATAAACTAATAATATTATTAATTTTTTTAAAAAATTAGGGAGTTCAACTGGGTGCGCAACCGGCACAGAAATCCACGTGCATCTGATTGTTTCAGAGGTATCAATGTCCAAATCTGTGCATTTTTATTTGTGTTCGTAATATTCCCCAAAGAAAAGAGGGCAACTATCTATAGATAGGATTATTGGCAGATTGTATATTTAGACAACTGTGTAGTAAATTGGGGGACAAATGTTCATCATCTCATCGTGATGTGTTTTGGGGTGCTCTGGGCTTGCTGATGGTGTTTATTTGTTGGCGTTTGGCGGCGGCATATGGCTGGTTGGGTGGCATAAGGATGGTTGGCGGCACATGGATGGTTGGCGGCGCTTGGCTGGGCTTGGCGGCTGTTTGATGAATGATTCCTTAGGGTTTTTCTGGGCCTTTAATTCTTTCTATTTTGGGCATTGTGGCCCATTAGGTGTGGGCTTTGCCCAATAGGTGTGGGCTTCGGCCTTATGGTTTTTCCTTGATTGGTTCCTTGCCAATCATAGTTTGGGTCTCGGTCTAGGCATTATTGCTTTCGCCTTGTTCCTATTAGTCATTGTAACTTTCCGATGATTAATGAAATTTTTTTGCCGTGCAAAAAAAATCTCATTAAAAACGAAAAGAGAAATTGGTAAAAGACTAAAAAGCTTAAGTTCTTAAGTGATGCAATTTTGACATGAAAATAATGTGATAATTTTAAGTTCTTCATACATAAATATTGTTTTGGAATTAATTTCATTTTTTTTTCAAACTTTTGTTAGGTTCACGTTAATTTTTTTGGATTGGTCCTTCGTCTCTACTAGAGAAGTCTAAAAAGAAGAAAAAAATTAAGACCAAAAGTAAAATAAATTTACTAAAAACAGAAAAAGTACCAAACATATGTCTTTTTGTCTTTAGTGTGGTCCTATATAAACTTTTTTAAAATTTCGGTTCACGTTTTTATACTTTTGTGGTTCTCTTGTCGCAAAAAATGACTATTCTAAAAATTACAAGGAAAAGAAAAACAAAAAATTGAAGTACCAAAGCAAAAATTTAGGAAAAACAGTCCCTGAAATTGAAACTTTAACAAAAAGACACCCTGAAATTGAAACTTTAACAAAAGATAAAGATAGAAGTCATCTCAATGTGGTAATGAAAGCTTCTGAGAATGATTCAAAGTCAAACTAGCTTTTTTTTATTGGCCAAAGTCAATATTTTTGTAATAATTGTATTACTGTAACACATTGGAAAAGGAGTTGAGCTCCTGACATCTTTCTCCTTGCACTTAAGTTTTCTGGTGATAACTTTAGCCAAAGGCCTCTTTGCATATGGCTGAATTTTTCGTTTGATTTTAGCAATTTAATTGTTAAAATTAACTCTGATTTTAACAAATGAGTTCATCAGGTGATAAAATCATGGTTGGTTTTAGGCTAAAATCAACCATGATTTTAGCATTTGGTGAACTCATTTGCTAAAATCAGGGTTGTGGGTTGCTAAAATCATTTGAAAAATTCAGTCTAACTAATACTCCCTCGGTCCCTTTTTAATGATTGGGTATTCCTTTTTTTTGTTGTTGCTAAGTAAATGTGTGTTTTGAAAAACTTAATGGGTAAAAAAATGAGGATAATTTTGAAAAATTGAAGCAAAGATCGATATGAAATGTGTAAAGTGGAGGTAAAACTTGATGAAAAAGAATAATGATGATGTTTCTTTAATAAGTTGAATTTACGAACCAACACACTTAAAAGTGATAGAGGAGTAGTTTTTTTCTTGTTACAATATGCAAAATTAGTGAGTTAAATTACAAGAAAAAACATTATTTCCACCGCCGGCGGAAACAAATGTTTCCTCCAAATCAATCACAGCGGTCCGTGTGATTGTATAGTCAATGTGAATGTGTAGTACACAATCATACGAACCTCTGTGATTAATTTGGAGGAAACATTTGTTTCCACCGCCGGCGGAAATAACTAACTCTCCAATTACAATAGCAAGGCAACCTCGAGAGTCAGTGAGGCACTTAGCTCCTCTGCATGCATGCCGTTGGTTTTGTCCTTATTCAAATTTTTTTTGCATTTGTTAGTTTTCGGTCGATTTGTTGTGGTTTCTTGGCTCCTCTCTACGAGAGAAATCTAAAAAGTATAAAATTATTAGTCAAACTTAAAGTTTTGTGAATAAAGACGAAAAATAAACCAAAATGGTTTTTTTAGCCAAAGAACCCCTAAGAGCTATATATCAATGCACTTGGATGAAAATCTATACATCTGTCACAGATATCAATGTGGAATGATTCGAATTCCCAATGGTATTTATTGGGGTGGTCCGGTATCCCAATGGCTTGAACAATTCTACGCGCACACCAAATGCACACCAACACATCCCGATTGTCCATTTCAGGAATCGACGTTTCAGATTTGAAATTAACTCTTACCGGTAAGAATTCATTTCAAATCTGAAACGTCGAAAAAAGCTTTTGGACGGTCGGGATGTGCTGGTGTGCATGTGGTGTACGCGAATCATTTTTGCAATGGCTTGGTTTAAATTCCCAAGGTGTTCTTTTTGGAACCTTTTTTCAAGGCATGGATAATTGGTTAGTATAACCAAGCCTTCTAATGCAAATGCAGCAACGCATTTAAATTCCTTCCGGATTAAGGCTAATATGCAAATTTAGTAACACAAAATACTCCTTTGTCCATCCTAATATTCAAGAGGGGAAACATAATTCTTCATTACAGATAGATTCTGAACTATCCAGCTTGCGGACCAATTTTCATGCACGAGACCGCAAGAGAATTGACAAAGCATGTCCAAAGGAAGTATCCTACATTCCTAACTCCCAGTTTTTGTGTATTGCAAAAGGAAATAAGTTCTTATATCCACATTTTCCTGCGACTGCGAGTGTACTGTCGTATACCATCTAAATGAAAATCCCGTTCTATTTAGTTACGTTAAATTTGCTTTTTCCTGGCATGAGAAGCACACTTCATACCATCTATCATCTTCAGATTCATCACTGCAGCCTCTCCACTTTGACCATCTTTCCTTCAATAGCATAGAGGCGAGTAATGTGATTTTTCCCCTTGAGATGTTGCTGAAGCGCATCTTCATTCATACACCAAATTTGGCACAATTCACACCGTGGTGGCAACTCTTTCCCTCTCCCACTTTCCCTGCCATACTCCAACTCTTGCACTTTAGCCTGATGATTTTTACCATTCAAGTGCATTTCAAGTGCATCACCATTCATGCACCAAACTTGGCAAAGTTCACAATGTGGAGTGCCTTCTGTCCCTTCACCTTTTCTCTTGCTCATTTGCAACCACTGCATTTTAGCCTTGTGTTTGTGCCCTTTCAAGTGTTGTTTGAGATTTTCAGGGCCTGAGCAAGGCACTTGGCACGCCTTGCAAAAGAAATTGCCTACCGGGTCTATGGTAACATGACTGTTAGATGGTTGTGGCTGCTTAGGTGGCAGGTATTGGAGGTTGCCAGTAGTTGCTTTCCTCTTAACCCCGGACAAAAATGGCCTAGGGATCAGACTTGGCCTCACCAATGACCTAGAACTCAATGGCCTGGAACTAGGCCTTGCCAATGACCTAGGAATTGGAATCTGACTTGGTGCTGGAAATGGCATTTGGGTTGGTTGTGAATTTGAAGCTGACCTATAAGGAACCACACCCTGGCTTGGACTTGGCATTGAACGGGGTCCTGGGTTCGGACATGGGAACTGGCTTGGTGTTGGCAATGGACCTGGATTGGGACTTGAGGCTTGCACTTTATAAGATGACCCATAAGGAACCCGACCCTGGCTTGGACTTGGCATTGAACGGGGTCCTGGGTTCGGACATTGGAACCAGCTTGGTGTTGGCAATGGACCTGCATTGGGACTTGAGGCTTGCACTTTATAAGATACAGCTGGAATCGGACCCACACTTGAGCCTGATATTGGACTTGGTACAGGCCTCTGTCTTGTCGTCTTACTTGAATTTAGAGAGGGCACCTGGAGTAAGAAAATGTTACTGATGACAGTAGAAGAAGATGGTATTCAAATTCTGTTTACTCGTGAATGCCACCTACTGGATAAGACGATTGACAAAAAACCAAGCAGATACCAAAGAGCATGTGTCAAGTCTCAAGAATGTTACG
This sequence comes from Vaccinium myrtillus, assembly GCA_016920895.1. Taxonomy (NCBI): domain Eukaryota; kingdom Viridiplantae; phylum Streptophyta; class Magnoliopsida; order Ericales; family Ericaceae; genus Vaccinium; species Vaccinium myrtillus. The sequence goes on from CM029277.1 coordinate 24,741,985, forward strand.
TTCACCAAATGGATAATTTTCGTAATTGGAATTCAAAGCGTTTCCGAAACTCTACTGCTTTTCCTATACAGAGTGAGGTTATACATCATGCAAACATGTCAAATCTTTATCCATATCTAACTGCAATTTTCAGGAATTTTTTAACGTTGTTCATGACCCCATTGGGAGTCGCAATTATGACCAAAACACTCACCTATGTACATACCTATGGGATTATAATTTTCTGAAGTCTGAACATGTGACATATTCTAGAAAAGCAAGTACAGGAGGATCAACTACTTTTTGCAGGTGTGGCTAATCTTAAAAGCTCATGAGCTCTAATTGTTCAGCTTTTGCATTTCAAACTCTTTGCACTCTTCTCACCGCCACGCGTTTTCTTGGGCAGGATTTGCAACGCAACACTGACAAACAGATATATGAAGATGCAATTATGGGAGTGAAGCAAACTTAAGAAAAACTCATGAAAATCTTAAACCAAATAACTTTGGTGGCTACATTAATCCTTTCTTCTCGCATCATGATAAACAAATATGGAAGGCGTTAAAAAATTCTCAAGCCTGAAAGTTGATGCAGAAAGCCAAGAATAAATTTCATAACTAATTTTAGGAGAAGCTAATATAATCTCCCCTTGAAGTTTCTATAACAAAGCTGACAAATATTTGAGGTTACTCAAACAACGCGACCTACCTCTAGTTTTACAAGTAACACCAAGTTACCCCCTTTTAACTTCCTAAGTAAAGAAATATGCATCCGATTGTTATTTCTTCCATGACCCAGAACATCATGAGCCTCGTTTTCCATTTCGACTAAGGATTGTGCCATCTTATAAGCATTTGAAAGCAGAAAATCTCTTGACCCTCAACATGGCCCAGTACTGGAAATCACAATATATGGAATTAATTGAAATTTTATAGAAGAAAGGATAAACCCTCACTTGCAAAGGCATTAGGTCTTCCATAGAGTGATTTGAGCGTGGACGGAAGCTTGCTACCTTCCTTCTATATGCCAGCTCTCTTCGGATTGCAAGCTCCACTGACATGACATTCTCATGATTCGCTCCTTCAGCCATTGCTGTTCAAGTTGTTTTCCCTGAAATTTTTAGCATGCAATTTTCCCTGTCGAGTGGTCAAAATAACAAAAACCCAATTTTTATAGTACTCAGAAAAGTCCAACAAGTACATCCAGTAGTCAGTATAGACAACATTGGGAGATGTTGGTGATGAACCAGTGGCGGAGCCAGAAATCAAAGTCGGAGGGGGCCGGATTATGAAAGAAATCTTCGTATGATGATTTTTTCAAGACCAAATCCATTCATTTGAGTTTTAATGAGAAAGTTTTGATAAATTAAAAAATTAATCACTATTATTTTTGTTATCATATCACTCGAAGAATGCAATATCGTTATCGCACGGTATCATTCACCATAATTTAGTGTTCTCGAAATAAAAATTGTTCTTACTTTTTTATTATTTTCGAAATTGTATAATTTTTGTTACGAATATCTACAAAAATATGTAAAATATACTCCAAAAAGGAAATCGGGAGGGGCAGGGGCCACCCCGGCCCCAATGTAGCTCCGCCACTGTGATGAACATCATTGATTATTTGAAACTAACGAGACTCCCTAGTTTGAAACCACAATTAGAAAACTAAGGGTGTTTCCTCTAAATTTGTTATTCTTAAGGACAGTACTTTTAATGTTTAGCAAAATTTCCGTTAACCCTTTTAGGATTAATCATTCGTCTAGACGAAAGAATCAATAAACTACATAAATATAGACCAAAAAGGTTAAGAAAAACTGCAATTTTCAAACCTTTATTGACATTAGTAAACTTTTAATTTTGTAGGTTTTAGATTCCTCTCGTCCAGCCCCATGATAAAAAAATTACATGAATCGAACAAAGATGTAGTGGAAAAGATGACAAAAAATAGCACTCGCTTAATTTAAGGGAAACAGACCCAAAAGCAATAAGTCTAACTTTCTCCCTTCCATTAGTATTATATTTTCCATTGACCATTCATCACTTCCTCCAACAACCCATGATCCAAAAACATCAGAGTCTGATATAAATTTCTTGACCCTACCGTACAACCTAATAAAAGTGAAAAATCGATGCAATACAGGCATAAATCACATATTGCGAAATCATTTGTTGCTCTGTTAAGTACCACATTTCAATTAACCACCAGGACGAAATCAAACAACGACAATAATAACAACGATGCATGTTTCCATTTGAGAAGAAGTTATGGAGTACGGATACATAATGCATGATGAATAATGAGGTAGAGAGAGAGAGATTGGAGATGCTTACAGTATCGAGAATGACGAAGAGACTGGGCTACATCGGAAATGGGAAGTGTTTACTCGAATGATAATGTGCATCCACCAAAGGGTCTCTAGGGTTTGGATGGTCTGCTATGAAACTGAGAGAGAGAGAGAGAGAGAGGGGTGGCAGATGACAGTGGAGAGGACAAGAACCAGTAGGCACAGCGTAAACGTTCTGGCTGGAAAGAGAATATATTCTCTCCAAATCCAGACCATCAAGCAGTTTTGGACGGCCCGGATGCATCAAGGGGCACCACGTCCTTGTTGCGTCCAAAATTTTCTCCAAAAATACTACACAAACAATACACACAAAAATGTTATGTGAGTGTGTTGTGTAGTTGTGTGTGTAGCGTAAGCGTAAACCGGAGATATGTAGATCATTCTTGCAAAAAATTATATTAATTCCATATCAATAAGTATTTTATTTTCTTTGAAAACAATGGGCATCTAAAAAATTCAATCTTCACTGTTTTCAATAGGAATGAAGAACTACCGATATTCGATCATTGGCTAATTTGAAAAAACTAGTTTTTTTATTTTTTTCGTTTTGTTCTTATTCAAATTTTTTTTTTGCGTATGTTAGTTTTCGGTCGATTTTTTGTGGTTGCTTGGCTTGTCTCGACGAGAAGAATCTAAAAAGTATAAAATTATTAGCCAAACTTAAAGTTTTGTGAATAAAGACAAAAAATAATTCAAAAAGATGGTTTATTTTAGTTTTTTTTTCGGCTTTACTCAAAAAACTATTACTTTTGACCATAATTTTATACTCTTTGGATTCGTTTCGACAAGATAAATCCAGAAACTACAAAATTTTGACGCAAAACTAACAAATGAAAAAAAAAATTTGAACAAAGACAAAACGAAAAAAACCAAAAAACCAATTTTTTCAAATTTGCCAAATCACCTTTGACATGTAAGAATGATTTGTACATTATTATTTACTAGTACAAAATAAATGGCTTGGATTATTAAAGTGGGCCGAGATGGACCCCACACGTTTTAAATGTACGTATTGAGAAAAGGGGAGTTGCGAGTAGAATTTCACAAACAAAAAGGGTCCCACTCTCCCAAAATCGCAAAAACCTTTCTTGTTCTCTTCTTTTACGAAAAGCCATTTTCGAACAAAAGCCAAAAGGTTCTCATAAGCAAAGTTTCTTTAATTTATTTTCGTACTGTTATTGCTAAAAGATACTTTAAATTTTGTCCTTTTACAGGTGAAAGTATAAATAACCTTTCTTTTAAATTTTTTTTATTTAGCACGTTAAAGGATAATTCAATAAATTCTTAGCAAATGAAGAATGTTGAAACGGACGGTCCAAATGTGTTCGTGTACGTACATACACGTGAACGTACGTACGCGTAGCAGAGTTGTTCCTAATCAATAGATGATTTTAGCAAAAGAGAAAGCCATTTGCTAAATTTTTTATTTTAACTTCCTCTTTGCTAAAATCAAAAGATTTTAGCATTGCTAAAATATTTGATTTTAGTAAATGGTTTCCTCATTAGCTAAAATCAACTGTTAATTTTAACAAATGTTAATTTTATCAAATAGAAAACCCACCTTATTTAAGATCAGAATGAAAGTTTTGTACAGTAATATTTCATCAAGATGCTTATGTGTAAGTATTTTTCAACCGGGAAATTTTTTCAATACCGAGTGGGTATCACGTGGTGTACGCTAGCGCACATCCGGACGTAAAAATGCAACAGACGGCCCGGATTGTAAGTGTCAGGTAGATTTTTAAAATGAGGAAAAATGTGTTTTAATCTAGACTGTCTATTGTATTTTTGGATGAACGAATATGCTCGAACAAGTACCGCGTCTGCTATAATTGCTTGGCACTGAAAAATTCCTCGTCAACCGGACTAATAAATGCCCCGAACTCCATCCGGATGGTATATTCACGGCCACCGTGATCTGATGATTGTTGGCTGGATAAGAATCCGGAGTAATTAGTCCCGGAATACTCCCTCTCATTCTAGACAAATTAGTGATAGGGTGAGGGGTGACACCGATGGCGGATCCAAGAATTTCACCAAGACAGGTCGCTTTTCAAGCATAATTTTGTGAAAAACAATTCCCAGTCTAATATATTAACGAGAAGAAAAAATTTCTTTTGCACGTTCAAGGATTATAAAAGAAAGGAATACGAAAAAATCACTACATAGAACTGTATCTTTTTATCATGTGATTTTTTTTTCTTCTTAAAGAGAACATGTGAATTTTATAGAATCCTTGCTTCCTTTGATAGTAAAATAGTAAAAGCTAATTTTACAATAAAAGGAGAAGTGATTTCAAGAAAGGAGGGTTTATAAAACCATTTCTCTTTCCTTTATAAAAAATTGTGTGTGTACATATATACAATTGTATGAGTGGAATTATTCTAAACTTTTTAGTGCTTTTACTTTCCATTTTACAAAATAGGTATGATAATCCATACATATCTTGATTTTGTTTTCGTTACAAAATGGTAGAATTATTATTTACAAGTAACAAAAATGCACTAGGCATAGATGTCCACACACAGTTTTATGGATAAAGATACGGGTACAGAAAAAAAGGGACCGAAAATATACCGATCGCATTTGGGGACCCACTTTTGGGTCCCACATGAGTGATCCGAACCGTTCATTGTTCTTAAAACATTTTTCCGAGGGGCCACACAAAATTTCAGCTCAATTGGACGGTTGAAAGTGCTCGAACCAAAGTCTCACCGTTTGAATCAAAATTTTCGAATCACTCGTGTGGGACCCAAAAGTGGGTCCCCGAACGCGATCGGTACATTTTCGGTCCCTTTTTTTCTGTACACCCAGCAGTGTCCTAGTTTTATACATATACGTGTCCGCAATCATCTGTGTAGGATCCTGACCCCTTCGAGTTGATTTTATTTTTTAAAATTTTTACACATTTAACCTCACTAATAACTACATTTTCTGACTCCACCCCTGTGTGGCCCCCTGTTTGCTCTGGGGATAACAGAGGTTTTCCTAGCAAAATGCTCTCTTTGGCTTCGTATCACATTTGTGCGCCAAACCAATGTCAAGCATGCATGATTTGGATTATGTAATGAGAGGAATATTGGTGAAATCGGAACCGGGGAGGTGTTGTGCACTCCCGTGCCGTGCACCGTGTTGTGCGCTCCTCGGCCGTTCGATTGTGTTTTGGACGGCTCAAATGTGTTTTGATTTTTACCGACCAAAATAAATCAAAATTAAATTATAATTGCCGAACACATTCGAACCGTACAAAACACGATCGGACGGCCGAGGAGCGCACAACACGGTGCATGGCACGGGAGTGCACAGCACCTCCCCCGAGTCCGGTGAAATCTCATGTCCCAAAGGATACTGGTACATTTCTATGGAAATTTATTTTTTCAACCTTGGATTTTATGAATTTTGTTTTTTTGGCTTTTGGTGATTTTTCTATCATTCTTTTGCGCTTTTCTCGGTTTTTTATTTGTTTAGTGTGCCTTAGACGGATCTAAAACCTGAATATAAAACCTACCTAATCTCAAATTCTTTGAATACTATCAGTTTACAACTATAAAACACCTCAACATTTCAGTGGTTTTTGCAGCATAACACGGGAGGAGAAAAGCCCCAGTTGGTACTCCCGCTCTCGCATCATTCTACTTTTCATGTTTGCTACTTGCTAGCCACTACCTAAAATTGAGAAAATATCTGATCATCACCAGCTCGACTCAACAATAAATTCAAAACCATTATCTAATAATCTGAGCTCAGTCTCTGACCATGTCAATAAAGTATAACCATTTCATTATATTTGATCTATTACGTTGTCAAGGTGTTGTGGATGGGAAGAGAGGAGAAAGGGCATTACAGGAAAGGGAGGAAAAGTATGCGAGTAGGTCTCAAGTAGAATTTGTCGATGATGACTAATCGAAAAAAAAAAATTAGTTGGATTTGATTCTATATATTTAAGTACATGAATAATATTGTAATGTGTAATTTTGATTCAGCGCATAGCAAATATGGACTTGATTGTGACATCTTTTGGTAACTGAAATTTATAATTTACAAGAAGTTGGAACGGTTAGTTGTATGCCCCGTTAGAGAATTTGAGCGTGGTGAGTTTCCCATACGATTTTATCGAGATAAAATCAAATGAGAAAGAGATTTGATAAAATCTCGCTTTTTTAATCTTGATAAAATCTTTCGGGAAAGTAGGTCTAAAGATACGGAGGGTTGGCATAGTTGTTAAATTAGAAGTCTTGGGAGTCGAATTGACAAAACTACAAGTACGGAGACCAATTTGTCACATGAATGAATCAAGTGGTTGGGTTTTCTATGTAATTGTTCCCAGATATATAATATACGGTGTCTATGCAATCAGATTCAGAACTAGCCAACAACCAGTAACCCCTCTCCAGTTCAGAGAAACAGGTACCCCTCTCTCTCTCTCTCTCTCTCTCTCTCTGTGATTGCCATTTCCTTCAAGGGTAATTAGATGCTTAAACGTAGTTTATGTTTTGGTTCTTGTAAATAACCACGCTAGTTATGCAATGAACGTGTGCAGATTGCAAAAATTTTCATGTATGTTATCTGCTGTTGTTAATAACATTTAGGGTGTGTTTGATTGGATGGAATGAACTTCGGAATGAAATTATTAGTCCGATGGAATATCTATTCCTATGTTTGGTTCATGAATAAAGGAAGGAATTTACATTCCGAAAGGAATAACTATTCACCCAAACAAGAGAATAAGTATTCTATTAAAAAAGAGGAGAATTGTCATTCCATTCCTTACCACATTTTGGTGGTGTTCCACTAAGCTAGTTTTTTTTTTGAATAAATTGGCTTTTCACGATTTTTTTTATGTGATATATTATAAGAGAATGACATGTCTCGGTTTTTTTTTAAAAATAGTAGTTTTTTTTGTTAGTGGAACACCCAAAATTGTCCCGAAAAAAAAAAGCCCAGCCATTCCACACTCAACAGACGATCGTGCTCTCTCTCTCATCTGGTCTCGATTTTCACCGCTGTTGCACCTCTTCCGCCGCCGGCCCACCTCCATCTCCATCATCAGATGGGTATGTATCCTCTCAACCCCTCTTCTCTCTCTTGATTCTCACATCTGTTTTGTAAGTTTATGAATTTCAACCGATTAAACTTTCTCACGATCACCATACGACTGCGACACTTGTGCCAAATCAGAGACAATTGCTTCCACGTTTGCAATGGCTTACATGTAGACCTTCAAATTGATATGTTCTCCATTTTTGTTCACAGTCTGCTCGACGAAAAGCCTCAATGAGATATGGTGTTTGAATAGCTTAAAAAGAAGTTATTCGGTAATTTCTCTTACAAAAAAGAAGACATGGTGTTTGAATTAGTTCCATAAGGCTAAATCAATTTGATCTGTTAGCTCTATGACTTCTGCACTTGGAATGTGATTGGTCAAACGCTATTTTTTTCCCTCTTGAATTTGCTTTATTATCAATTCAATTTCATTGAAATGTCTAGCATACCAAACGAAGGAACTGGGATGAGAATTCCATTGTTATTGATTCCTAGTCACAACCAAACATAGGAATGGGAATGACTATTCAAATCTCAATTCCTCCAATTCCATTCCATTTGTAATTCCATTCCAATTTACATTCCATTCCATCCAACCAAACATAACCTTAGTATCAATATAGAAATAAGTTTCATGTACTTATGATTTAAGGAGCTTAGTTTACTCATGGTTTGTTGATTAGTACTATAAAAGCGGTTTTTCCAGCAAGTATTGTTAATTCTAATTTGTGTTTTGGGATTACTGTTTCGGTATATGCTGTGAGAAGAGAGAGAAAGATATTCACCAACCAATTAAAACCCCTGTTTCTATCTCTACTAGCATCGGTAAAGCACGTGCTCAATACCGGTCAGGCCGTCACCATATCCTATTAAAATCTTTTAATGATACATGCTACTAACACCATATTTTGGCGTAACAAGGCGTACAGTATGCTTTTGTGATATTGTTTTACTCGTGATTAAATGAGATGCTATTTTAAAGCAACCAATGTAGTGCCACACCACTGGGTCTCCATTTTATTGTCCAAAATGTTGTGGTGATAAACTTTCTTAATTTTTATTTCAATGCAAATACTGTGTTCCAATTTCATTGAGAAATTATCACTATTTTTGTTTATTAATTAGGTAAATCCACTCAATTAGCTTCGTCGTATTTGTCACTCCTCTTTACTTACAAACTCGAGTCCTTGACTATCTTTTTAAGTGCTTTACTTTTCTCCATTATTAGTCACCCCTAATAAGAAAATATTCACTTTTTGTTTTTGGGTGACGCGAAGGGTCCCGGGCAGCTTGCACGCACCTCAGACAGTATATTTTAATATTGGATCCTTCAAGACTCCACTCATGTTTTAGTATTTTACCTCCTTAATTATGAGGCTTAGTCACTTTTCGGGTTCACGGTCACCATCAAATTATACGGATTCAATATTTTCATCAAAAACATTATGTATCATATTTAATGTTGTGGGTCCTACAAAGTTGTACGCTGCGGGGCCATCTACTAGCATGCACACTGACTAAAAGGTGTTGGCCTTGTTCGGTTTGAGTTTTGGATTTGGGATTTGGGTTTTGAGTGGAGAGAGAAATGAAAATAATAATTGAAAGTATGGGTGATGATTGGAGAGAGATAAAGAGAGTAAAATAATTATTGAAAATAGGGGTAATGATTAGAGGGAAATAGGGATAATGATTGAGTAATAATTTAAAAACTGGGTCTTGAGACCCAAACCGAACAAGGTGGTTGTGTTTCCCGAGTAAATAGGTAAGTCCGTAGGTAGGTCATACACTCATAGGTTTAGCAAGTTTCATTTGTTTGGGTCATTGGGTATGACTAATTTAGGGAAAGATTGAACGGCAAAGATGCAATTTTTGAAGTGGAGGTGAGGAGAACACTATGAAGCACGGGTACTCCAAAAATGTTGCCCCGTACGCGTACCAGGTACTGGTATTGGTACGGCAAAATACGTACCGGGTACGGCAAAAATGTACCGGGTACTTTTGCACTGTTCGGGTACGGCATGGGTACTTCGTGGTACGCCGATGGGGGTACTTTGACAGGAGGAGGAGGAGGAGGAGGAGGAGGAGGAGGAGGAGGAGGAGGAGGAGAGAGAGAGAGAGAGAGACGAACCGAGGAGTAATCGAAGAGAGCGAGAGATGGAGATGGACCTGGACCAGATGGCAGATTATAGGTCGTCGGTGCTGCAGAGAATGGCAGCTCTGCTGTTGTTTGTTTTGTTAGGGTTAATGCCATCTAATTTTGGGTTGGGTCCATATCCAGTATTTTTAAGGTTGGGCTATCTATTTCTGGGCTGGGCCACTATCTTTTTAATTCATTTGGTCTCTATTCTTTATCTTTATGGTTTAGACTTGGGCCAACTTTGTTATTTAGTTGTTGGATCAAAACTTATGTTATTAAGTGTTTATGTGTCAAAAGCAAAAAAAGGGCTAGTTACTAAAAAAAAGATTCAAATTTTTTTTGTAGTAAATATATAAAAATATATTTATTGTATAAAATATATTAAATATTTTTTTTATTCGACGTACCCCAACCGTACCCGTACCCTACTTTTTTAGGTTTTTGCCGTATCCCGTACCCGTACCACGTACCGGTACCCGTGCTTCCTAGGGAGAACAGGAGCTTGCAACTCCCGCTTTTAATATAGGTATAGACATATGATCAGATTACCCATGCATCTTTTTTTTTTTTTGCCCAGCAAAAGTGTTAGTGAGGTTTGAACCCTGTCAATTGCGCATGAGAGTACATGGTGCCTACCACTTGGCTAATTACCCATGCATCTTCCATCGATCAAGTGTGTATTTGAAGCAGAAAAATGGCAGAAAACATGATCACATTTTTATTTTTTTGCAGTTTTCCTTCCTTTGGCTAAATAGCACTGCAGGAATGGGTGCAATCTCAGCACCAACTCAACGTCTCAAACCAACACCGACCACAGCAATATACAAATCCATGTACAAGGTTTATTATCTACATCTGTTCTCAACATTATCGTATGTATATGGACACATATTATCTTATTGGGCCAGTATCTTTGTGGCATAGATTTTACCTGACTCTGTGATCTATCTTCCTCTGTAGAAACCGGTTGCTGATTGCAGTATTTTGTCATCGAAGAAGAATTCGTTTCTCTTTGGCCAATTCTCTGCCAGACACTTTCGGGGATTCCATTCAATTCGTGGTTCTAGAAAGTACGCCGGTAGGTCATATGAAGATTAGATTCTTTTATTATAGTAAACCCAAATGAAATATGGTGAAGAAATTAAACAAGAACTTTTAGCCATATTGATGGATCATAGATACAATGTCCATTTCTATCTAATGGTTAGATTAATGTAGAAGATTATCTTGATGAAATGACAAACTCTAGTTTAATAATAGGTGTTCTTGTTGATTTGTATGTGTCTCCCATGTGCTCTTTTTGTTTGTTGCTTTGTAGCACCGACACAAACACGCAACACGATAAAAACATGACACTGGCACTTCGACATATAAATCTCCAAAATTTGGTGGACATGACATATTGGGGACACACATAGGAAAGTACGGGTAAATTATTATATGAATAAAGAAACGAAAAGCGAGCCTTAGTTGCAAATCAAAATAGCATATATCACGCTCTTCACTATTATTAGGGCACACTAAAGTAAATGTTTCTCTATCATACATGTCGTTACATTTAATCATGCATCTATCACGAAAAGAAGACCCTGCATGAGTGTTCATGGAGTTTCACGAGAGTGTTATAGCTTGTTCAAGAGTGTCCAAATGAAAAAAGTTGAACACAGGCGCGGAGAGTGTGCCTGTCAAGCATCCAACACCAGTGCGCAACCTCCGGCGAAGTGTCCGTGCTACATAGGCTTGTTGTGTATAGTTCTTATAGCTTATTGCCAGTGAGATAAAGAAATATTATGGGCTGTGTTGTGAAAAAAAATTTGGTGAACAAATTAAGATTTTGTTCATATATTTTGAAGAGTTGAACACAACAAAATATACTTTAATCGGTTTCAAAGACTTGTACGCTGAAATTGTGTACGCACATTAGCCATCACTCGTAAAGGATTAGACTCACAATCTAGAACCCCTCTTGTACTTTGGAGTTTGGGCACCTTAATTGGAGTTTCACACTTACTCTAGAGATTTCTAGTGAGGTGAGGCCTCTTGAGCGTAGTCTAGAGCATTTTGATGGAGTCCGAAAGATTCTAGCTAAGTCTAGTAGTTTCCGGATCCAGAAGATTTTAATGAAATTGAAGTCTACAGGTTTCCGGAAATGCTCAAAAGTTTCCAACGACATTCTGAAGACTCCATAGATTCAAGAGTGGGTCTTCATCTTCAACATATTTCACTAGTTGTCAATAATTTTCTCCCAGGCTTGATAAATAATATCCAATCCAATAGGTCCTGCCAGTGGGACATGTGGTATGCCCTCCCATTAGTAATGTACTGGGGGAACACATGACCCTCTCTTTTACGTCCTATTTTATAGGCAATCTGATCATGTGCAGCCGTAATATTTGGTGTTAATGACCACATGGTGGGTTAGACGTACCCGATAATTGAACAAGTTTGGAACAATTGACAAGTTTTTTTTTTTTTTTGTGTGTGTGTGTGTGTGGTAAATGTCGTTTTATTATACCAAAACACAAGGTACAACAGGGCTGAGCCCTTGAACAAGAAGAATTCTACAGCTCCTGAGAAGAAAAAACACAAAGGAAACCAAAAGAAGCATCAACACTACCTATCTTCAACACTCCCCGAGGAAACCCCCAGTTCAAACAAAGACCATTGTTGGCTGCAGAGCTTGGATAAGAGTGCCATGAGCCAACTCTGGCTCTAACACCAGCTGAAATTGCTTCAGTCACAATTCTCAGTCTTTTGGCTCGTACGGTCGTACCGATACCCTTGCATTCGTTTCCAACCAGATATGGTAAACTGCAGCAGCCAATGAGAGCTTGAACACTGCAGATTGGAGAGAATTGCGCCTGCAGAAGAATATAGCCCAACTAAGCTCATAGCTCCAACTATTGATCCTTCTATGAATCAAACATTTCAGAAGCAAAGAGTCCGACACTTCTTTAGCAGAAACACAGTAAAAAAATAGATGTTGGTGCGATTCAGAGACCTGAGAACACAGAACGCTGCCTGCATCAACATTCACACCCCAAGACCTCAATGTGTCCTTAGTAGCAAGCTTCTCCAAACAGCATAACCAGCAGACAAAAGCCCACTTAGGCATCCTACCAGAAAACCAAACCACTGATGCCCATGGCACTATAGCACCAGGAGGTCTCATGGCCTTCCAAGTATAAGACATAGAAAACTGCCAATTGGGCGAAGTGGTACAAATAATCTCATCATCCTTCTCAGAAATAGGCAAGAAAGTACTAGGAGTGTTAGCCATAATTGGCTGGCCTTGGCCATCTCCAACAATTATTCACTATAATTGAGCAAACCTTAGCAGTTAGAGACTGCCCCAAATGATACACAACCTCCTCACCAAGGGTCTTATAAAGAGACCTCATAGGATGCCAGTTATCAAGCCAAATCCAAGTGCTCTTACCATTACCAACTGCATATCTCACCATTCCTTGCCACAAAACCCTCAGCTTTGACAGTTTCTCCATGGTCCAAGATGATTTGGTATGAGTCTTCATATGCCAAAAATTCTTATCTTTTATTATGTCGCTGTGAATCCATTTTACCCACATGGTATCAGCTCTTTTGCAGATTGCCCATAGATGCCTAAGAATATAGAGGCCTTGTTCCACATCTTTAAGGGCTTAAACCCCAAACCCACCTCACACTTAGGAGTGCAAACCTGACCCCAGCCAACCTTAGAACCAGACCTTCACAATTCAACACCAGTCCATAAGAAGTCCCTTGACATGGCCTCAGTCTCCTTCAAAAATTGTGGGGCATAATGAACAAAGAACACCGGTAACTCTGCATATGAAACAATACTGATTGAATCAACAAAGCTCTCCAAGGTATTTAACTGGATGGGAGTCCTCAGAAATAGGTAAAATCTTTAGAATATCCTCCTTTATTCCTTGAGAAACCCCCGTGAAAAAGAAACTACTCTTCTGCAGATTAGGCTTCAACCCAAAAAAGTGGTAAAATTCATCCAAGGCATCTTTAACCACAGCAATAGAAAGACAGTCAGCATTAGTCATGAGGAATAGATCATCAGCAAAAGTCACATGAGAAAGAGAGAGATTGCTGCATCTAGGATGGTAAGTAAATTGACCTCTGCAATCTTCCTCGTGAGAAAAGAGTAAAACCCTTCCATAACCAATAGAAATAGATAGGGAGAGATAGGATCACCCCATCTCAACCCTCTCTCCCCCGCTAAAAAAAACCCTCCAGCTGCCCATTTACCACCACTGAAAACATAGCTGAAGTAACACATTGCCTAACCCAAAAAATATATTGAGAAGGAAACTCCATGCCATACATTGCATCAAACAGAAACTCCCAGTCCACTGAGTCATACGCCTTCATAAGATGAATCTTAATAGCACATCTAGGAGGGGAAGCATTTCTATGATAATTCCTGACCAATTCCTGCATAAGAACAATTGAACAAGTTTGGAACTTTATAGCCCATGAATTTTCTCATTTTCTTTTAGCAGCCAAAAACTGGGCTTTAAAATTTGCTATTTATTAACTTGTGGTTTTTAGTATGCATAATTCTTATGTGAAGGTGGTCGTGTGGTTTCACCAAGATGTGTCCTCCCACTGACTGAGGAGAATGTTGAGAAGGTGTTGGATGAAGTGCGACCGGGCCTAATGGTGGATGGAGGGAATGTGGCTCTGCACGAAATTGATGGTCTTGTCGTGGTACTAAAGCTGCAAGGAGCATGTGGTTCTTGTCCAAGTTCAACTATGACTCTCAAAATGGGAATCGAAACACGGCTCCGAGATAAGATCCCAGAAATACAAGAAGTGGAGCAAATTTTGGACACCGAGACTGGCCTTGAGCTGAATGAAGAGAATGTTGAAAAGGTTGGACACATAAACCTCTCTTATCTATCCATGGCTTACGAAATTACTTATTCCTATTAATGGAGAGTTGAATTTTGTGCTTCGATTGTAGGTTTTATGGGTCTTTTAAGCTTGAATGATGGAAAAGATATAAGGAACTGCATGGAAATGGTTATTCATCTAAATGTAGTGCTTCCATTTTTTTAATTTTGCAACAATTCGGTTTGCTGTACCCAGAAAATGTTTTCCAAAACATGTCAAAACAGAAATTGGCCAGTTGATGATGCGTCACCTGAAGTACATGAAAGTCTGTATAGTCCAACTAAACTTTCACAATCTACTGATGCACCAGTTGCTTCTGATTGTTTAAAGTAGTTTTGCAAAGTCTCTTATGGATGTTGAATGTAATTATTATGGCTGTACAAGCAGTAGTTTTCAATCCTAGATACCCATAGTTGCGCCTTCACCTAGTTTCGACCTAGAGGTATGTGTTCAGTACCTGTAATTAAGATTTTTTCCTTGCAAATGGCAAAAAAATAGGCCATGCCAAGTAATATCCTCTGTACTACTAATGAAGAAGAAAAGTGATTTTGTTAGTGAGGTCTCAAGTTTGCTCATCTTTCAGCTTCTCTCAGAGATAAGACCATACCTTGTCGGCACCGGCGGTGGAGTGCTCGAGCTTGTTCAAATCATCGATTACGTTGTGAAAGTCCGGCTAAGTGGCCCTGCAGCTAGTGTGATGACGGTACGAGTCGCTGTAACACAGAAGTTGAGAGAGAAAATATCTTCCATTGCAGCTGTCCAGTTGATAGATTAATGGAACCATTGTTGCATGTTACTTAAAAGGTACATATGATAACAAAAGGAGAACTTACATTTTTCTTGAGAGCAACATGTATTGAATGTAAATCTACTATCTTCATTTGAGAAACGCTAAATTTACTCTTTCATTTGAGCTTCGTGTATCTATGTGAATGGCAACTTTTTGTTTTTTGGTAATGAAGAGTGTTCCGATGAACCGGACTAATCTCTCCAGTCCCTCTCACAGCTCTTTCCACGCATTGGCGTGAGGTGAGGTGACCCAAAGACAAAACATTACCAAGGGAATCGACCTTGCGACCTTGGATAAGCCGTGCCATGAAAAGTCAATTAACCAAAGCGACAACTCGTTGGGCCACCGTACAAACTTTAAAGACACCTTTCAATGACTTTGTGCGGCTCTAATCTCCTGAATTATTAAAGACACCCAAAATTGTAGTAGCAGCTAATTCATTTTTGAACCCAAACCTTATTGGGTGTAATTCTTTTTCCCTAGGGAACTGGCAATGGCCTTTCCAAACATAGAAAATTTTCAAGATTTAAGTTTTTTTTCCATCAATATTATCTGGATCGTATGACCTTTAACGGTTATTCATTTAATAATCTCGATTATGTTATTACCAAGCTATGGTAACTATCGAAAACATTAAAATAAAGTGAGTTCAAATTGTAAAAATTACTCTCATCTCCACGACATGTTAGTATTGGAAATATGTGAATGAAATCGGGGCATTTGGAGGGTCTCCTGAGACAATCGAATAGCCTCTTTGGGTTCATTGCACCTAGATCGGCTGGTTAGTACCCCTCATAAAGTGAGGTTTATGACTCACATTCATTCTAGCGGTTACACATATTGATTTCTGCATGGTTTGCAGCTCAAGGGTCTATCTATCCCTTTATATAGCAATTCCCGTTTTTTGTACAAGGGACACAAGAAATTCAAACTTTATACTACATTCCAAAAATCCTATACTACATTCTAGATTTTTGTTCTTTATGTGAGAGAGACAGACGTATTTAATTCGCCAAGGCAATCAATGGAGGTGTTCCGGAGGCTTATAGTCTAGCCGTTTCATCTTGGGAAACAGATGCCGATGCTTCTATAACACCCTTGGTAGACAATAAATCTGTTTAAAGGAGATTGGATTGTGTTTAACACATGACTTGGCTCATTTTTTCGTAATTCTATTTGTATTTCGATTAGGTAATCTACAATTCAATTCTATTATTGTATTTGTAATTTTGTTTGTGTTATAAATGAAGTTATTCTTTGGAATTCTGTATTTGCCATGTTTTTCCCAACAAGTAGATAGCACTGGCAATGGGCAACCGTCCCATAAGACCTTTCCAAAAGAAAGTCTTAATCTTTTGTGTGCATAGGGCTTGCCAAAGCCATTAAAGCGAGTCCTGGTTATCAGAGTTTTTTTTTTTGACAAACAAGCAAATCCCATAAATACAAAAACATTACAAATTATCCATAGCTACCTTGTCAAGATTATGGGTAGCGGTTACAATAGATCTAGCTACTTTTAAAACTTTAACATAATCAAAACTAGTGCACAAATGACATAAATCCAAGAGAGCAGGTTGGGTTAGAACTGACGCATTCATTGGGCTGTTGAGTCCTTTTACAAACTCCATGCTATCGGTAGAAATGCACACCTCCTTTAAATCCTTACCCGTGGCCCATTGCAAAGCCAAAATACTTGCTCTGATCTCTACTAAAGTTGCAGAACTCGCTTTGCATTCCATCACCTGCTGGGCTGCCTCTGCATCTTGACCACTATTCTTCACCCAAGTAGCTCTTCCTTTTAACGTACTCGAGTCCCAAGCCCCATCTGTCACAAAGTGCATCACATTGGCAGTGGATGTGACTCCATTGGATGCGCTGAAAATGTGGCTAACTTCTGCTTCTCTCCTGGTATGTGGTTCAATACCCACCATGTCCCCAAAGTCCATCAAGCATCTCAGTTTGCTCTTCTTTTCTGGATCAAAACTAAATCTCAAGGCCGCAAATCTAACTAGTATTGCATCAGGTTATGTTGTCTCTCCGCGGAATACCTTATCATTATGGTTACAACAGATAGTCCAGAGCATACATACTGAATCCCATATCGCCCTCTTATCTACAGCTGATTTAAGCCAACCTTCCAGCCAATCAGTAACTGACAAAGGGTTACCATTATCAAAATCAAAACCCAAATGGGAAGCTCTCCATAATATTTTGGAGAGAGGGCACTTGAAAAATAGACGTTCTAGAGTTTCATGCTCTGCTTCACACAATGGGCACGCCAACTCAATATCCATTGTCCTTCGCCTCAAAACATCTTTAACAGTTAGGATGCCATGAACTACTTTCCAGATGAAGATCACTTGTGGGAATTCAAAGCCCATACTTTACCCCATGCCTCAAATGACACCTGTCCTCCCTGAAGATCCCCAGAATATTGCCTGTAAAACCTGAGAAAGTATGTTGTTTTGACTGTATACTTACCATCCATAGCTGGCTCCCAATATGTCTCATCTGGAGCATCCCTAGCTGGGACATATAGAGACAAAATTTTGTTTACAATGCCTTCGGGAAATAGATTTGAGATTAGAGGCACCCTCCACTGCTTAGAGGATGGATCAAACAAATCTCTCACTTTAAAATCAAAGAACACTTGTTGAAAATCCCGCCCAATATAGGGGTTATTAGCATTAGGGATCCACTGATCTTTAAAAACTTGAATGCTTAGACCATTACCAATTCTCCATTTTAGCCCCTGACTCAATAGGTCTTTACCCCATAGTAAACTTGATCTGATACAATACTTACCCAATAACACCGAGGCAAGAAGTGAGTGGGGATCTTTCAAGATGCGCTACGATGTTTTTGCCAATAATGCTTGATTAAAACATGCCAAATCTCGAAGGCCAAGGGCTCCTCTACTTTTGGGTTGGCAGCACACACTCCATCATTTCCATACTATGCCAGAGTTAGTCCCCCCTTTCCACAAGAAGCCAGTCACGCCCTCATTTGTTTATAAAAACAAAAATAAAGGAATTCCTTACACTTAATAAGTCAAATGATAAAATATTTCCATAAATCCTCCCAAAGAGGTTTCCATTCAAAATGTACATCATTAATCCATTGGCAAATCAAGTATTTGGGCACCCTTGCCCCAAAGGTGAAATCAAATATTATCCCATAAGTTATTATATAAGTCCAAATTGTTAGAAGATTGAGTAACCAAAAGTTACATTGTCATTTATCAAAATACAAAACTTGAGATAAAAAAAATATCTTCATGCATGCATAAGCTTCACATAATGCATCACTCCACAAGCATCCGATCTCATACTCCATGCTGTGTACTTGGGAAAGATAGGGTGAGCTCACTAGCTCGTAGGAAAAACCATACTACAACCGCTAGACATATAATATGATGAATGCACATGATGTGGTTTGCCAAGATAAGAGAAGCTCAAAGGAACACAACGGAAGCTAAAACAAGGGATACGTGTCCAAGAAGTACCCACGTGTCCAAAGTGATATCGAGTGTCCAAAAAGATTTCAAGGTGTCCCAGAGTACCCATTAGTTCATTAAGTTTGTCAAAATCATCCCCAAGTATCACAAGTGTCCAAAAACGTGTCCAAGTATCCATTGTTACCAAAATACCATATGTACCTCAAAACATTTTCATTTCCAAGTACTCAACACCACCTAAGTCTCCATCTTTGTTTCACGTAAAACTACCCAAGTTACTCACGCAAGTTTAAAACCAAGTCCACAAGTCGAGTTTCGACAAAACACCATAGATAGTCCAAAATCTCATTTCCCGTTTCTTTCATTGAAGAAAACCATCATTTCTTATTAAAACTAGGGATTTAATCCCTCTGCCGGGTTCCGTAGGCCCCGCGTGCCTTTGCTGGGTACTTGCAGGCCCCGTCTGCCTCTGCCGGGTTCCATAGGCCCCGCGTGCCTCTGCCGGGTTCCTTAGGCCCCGCGTGCCTTTATAAATTTTTTTACCAAATGATGACATTGGTTTAAAACACCTCATTATCACAAACATTTCATTAAAACTTTCATAACAAATTCATTTATCCATTTCATTTCACCAAAGCATCCATTTTTTGATAAAATGGGTTACACGCACACTCACACACGCAATTAAAATCTAATAACCTTTCACGCATCATTAAGTGACATATTTAGTTATGATTTTGTAATTCTCGAGTCAAAACATGAATCAAATAATACCAAAGGTCAAATACGAGAAGTAATGGGCAATCGGGGGTCAAACGGACGTCAAAGGGTGGCCGAGAACCACCCAGAAAATAGGGGCAGCAACATCGATACAGGGGCAGCAGCTGCCTTTTCCAGAAAATGACAGATTTTCACCTCTAAGGTGTGGAATTTCAACCCAAAACATAAATGTGATAGTTTAGGCTCAAATTGGAAATGTTAGACAACAATTAAACATGGATGGAGATCAATTTCACCCCCAAATTTATCAATCAACAACCAATTTCATAGATCACAAAATTAAAGTGAGGAAAACCCATATAAAGAGGGAAAACATGATTCACAAGGGATTTGAAACAAAGAACAAGATATATGCTACAAATCACAAGTATATAACTAGAGGAGGTAGTAATTGTTTCCCTACCTCAAGGTTTTGCTTGAAAATGGAAGATAAATGGAACCCTAGGTGTAGAAACCTTCAAATCCCGAAACTTGAGCTCCCGGTGCGAATCCAAAGCAACCCGAACTCCACACGGTGCGTAGAACACGAAAATGGTCTTGGTTCTTGAAGTGATTGAGTGAGGAGGGAGGGTTTTGAGCTTGAAGGTGGCAAAAATGGAGGAGAAGAGAGAGAGAGAGAGAGGGTCGGCAGTCGGCTGGAGAGGGAGGGAGTTGACTGATTGTTTTTGTGTAATGAATACACACACACATGTTTATACACTCACACATAGCACTTACCCCCTTGGTGTTTCAAAAACATTTTAAGTACACCCATGTGCAATCCATTGTTCTCATATTGACTCAAATGTTATTTCTGGAAAATTATGAAAATTTCGGGTCCATACACACTGTGCCAGCAAGGCACGTTCCAGCATGATACTTATTTTCAAAAACCAAACTTAAGTAAAGACTATAATTAAAGTAAAGACTATAATTTTGAGTTTTCTTTACTTTAATTTATTTATGAAAATAAGGAAGTACCCCCCATTTGGAAACAATGACATTTACAGAATTTTAAAATTCTAATCACATCAAAATCTCATCCCCCCACTTTTAGTACAAAATCGAAAACGGGCACATTTTTCTCCGGAGAAAATGGGCGAAAGATGACTTTGCCTTACTCAAAAATAACTTCCCATTATACCATTTTGATTAGAAAAATCCAAGGAACAATTACCGGGACTTTTTATCGGCCAAAACGAAACTTCTCCAAAAGGTGATTTTTCATACAAGTCCTCTTACATCACACCCAAATGTCCTTTGTTAAAAAAAAATATAAATGTGACCCCATCTCACAAATTTTCAATCCAACACTAGTCAACAAACATTTTACAACATTTCTCACAAAACCCCAACTTTTATTTTCAAAAAGTAATTAAATTTTCCGGGTCTTTACAACAATGCTCTTAACTTTATTCAGAAAATAAAGAGGAGCTCTGAAAACTGAAAGAAGATAAGTCGGAATAGTGAGCAGTACACGTTTGACTAGAATAACCCGAGATGCAAAAGGCAAGAGGGGTATCTTCCAAGAGGCTAACTTATTATGAATGGCGTCCAAAATTTTGGAGAAAAGACTACCCTTGTTTCTTGTAAAATCTAGGTTACTGCTCAAATACACTCCTGGCTTCTCCACACATTTGACACAAAAAATACGAGAAAGACTTCCCACATCAGCTCTTGTCATATTTGGGCTAACAAACATTTCGGATTAGGTAAAGTTGACACGTTGTCCCGCTTGATTGCAGTATAAATCCAGTAACCATTTCAAACACCACGCATGCTCTAAATTGAACTCCATGAAAAGAAAGCAATCATCAACAAACATAAGATGAGAAATTGGCGGTGAGTGGGCCTTTGCAAATACCATTGATTGCTAACTCCCCAAGACCATCTGATAACGCTTGGGCTACAAGAATGAACAAATATGGAGACAACAGATCTCTTTGACGGAGACCACAAGCTGGCTGGAAAGATTCTGAGTGGTTTCCATTGACGGAAATAGAGATTGTCACTATGGTGATGCATTGACAAATCCAATCAACCCAAGACTGACTGAAGCCCATCACTTGCACCATTTTGAGAAGAAAAACCCAACTTACTCTATCATATGCTTTATTCATGTCGAGCTTTAGAGCCATGAAAGCCTTCCTTCCCCTTTTTCTTTTGCGAATTTGCTCAATGACTTCATGAGCAATTAAAATGTTATCCGAAATGATTCTTGAGGGGACAAAACCATTGTTGGCCCAGATAGCAACACGGGGGATTTATAGGTTGATGCAACACCCAATAAAATTAAATAGGTTCAAGCACACAAACAATAATTGTATGACAACAAATAAAGAGTAGAAAGGAGAGAGAAATCAAACACAGAGATTTATCGTGGTTCGGTCCGCAACTTCACGGCCTAGTCCACTCCCCAAGTGTCCAACTCGGGATTTGCTGCACTATCTCCAATAGTAACACTTTCTAGCTTCGCGGCCGCGGGTGCTAGAGAAACCTTTACAACGAGCAATATCCCCAATCGCTCTAACTATTTTTGACTCCGGTGTTAGTCACACCTAACCAACTAGTTTTGACTCCGGTGCTAGTCACACCTATCCGAGTAATTTTTTCTCACACAAAAATCACTCACAAAAGATAACTTCTCACAAGGGTGTACAACCCCTTTTACATTGATAGCTCAAATAGAACACTCAAATTAGTGTAAAATTTGCAAGATAAAGCTCGGAGTTGAATGACAAGGGTGGCACACGTATATTTTTCCCTTTGGAGTTTTCTGTCTAGTTCACCTTCAATTTGCCTTCACCTTATATGCAGCAAGATATGTCTGTTAGGAGCCTCAAAACAAGTTTGGAAGTTTGCTAACCCATTTGACTTGATTGAATCAATTCCTTAAGCATCAGTAAATAGACGTTAATTTGGAGTCCCATTAGGATTATGGCCAATCCAATATTGCTTGAAATCAATGACTGATATCCATCCGGAATTAAGGCAATGGATTATTTTCTCAACCTCTATTGCTCTACTAGCCATTGGAGTAATTGCCTTACAATTAAGGCAGTGAATAATTTTTCAATATGCCAATCTTTCCCATTTTTCTCCACTACCCGTTGGATAATTTACCTTGCAATAGGCACTGATTGGTTTTCAAATTACCAAGCTTTAGCCATCTGAATTGCTTTCCAAAGTAAGAGCTTGTCCTTTATTTCCATGATCTTTGATTGTCCAAAAATAGGAAAAGATTTGTCCTTAATCTTTTTCCTTCTTCATGTATAACTTGGCTATTGGAGATAGGAAGTTGGTGTAGGATATTTTCTTATGCTCCTCAACCCAAATCCTACAAAATAATAACATTTATTCAAGGGAGTATCAAATATCACAATTATATTTTTTCTTTAATAAAATATGTTTGTAATCATCAAAATCAATAAGGTATTTTAAGAAAACCTTTGGGCTAACAATTTTGAAACTTGGACACCAGATCATTAAGCACAATCCTCAATCTATTAACAAGCATTGTGGCTATCACTTTATACAACGAATGTTGGGGGGTGCTGCGCAGTGTGCTGTGCAGCCGCACGGCGCCGCCGCGCCGGCCACTTTCCGGCTATCCGAGATGTTCACCGGATAGCCCTCGTCGAGTACTATAAGTTTGCCAAAAATCAACTTGATCGGATATCGTTAAGTACCTAATAGGAACACAAATAGCTTTAAAAAAATGGGTTTAGTGATTTGGATCCAGTGTTTATGTACATTTGTGTTCCATTTCATGTCAATCTATTTGTGTTCCGATTAGGCACTTAACGATATCCGATCAGGTTGACTTTTGGTACAGTTATAGTACTCGACGAGAGGTATCCGGTGAACGTCTCCGATCGCCGGAACATGACCGGCACGGCCGCTCCATGCGTGCACAACATGTTGCGCAACACCCCCCAGAGTCCTTATAGAACACGTTGCACAAACTGATTGACCTGAAATCTCCCACTTTTTGATGGTTTGAAATTTTTGGAATAAGAGTAATGACTGTATGATTAAATTCCTTCAGTAAATAGCATGATTGGAAGAAAGGCAGAATAGCGTCAGACACCTCTGAGCCAATCCAATCCCAATTCTTTTGATAAAACGCTGCTATACAAATCCATCGGCTCCCGGAGCTTTGTGGTCATCTATCTGGAACATTGCCTCTTCGACATCCGCACGAGTGAAAGGTCTATCCAACAACCATCTCTGCTCCTCTGTAATTCTGGATTTAACTTTGGAGAGTAAGTCTAAATCCAGATTGATTCGTGTGTTCTCTAAAAATTCAGCATGTCTAGAATTCGGATCCGCCTCAACAAATTCTAACCGTCTACACTAAAAAAGAGGACCAAAGTGTTGTAAAAAGATTCGTTCTATACCATCTGGGTCTGTAATTAACTCCCCGTTATCGGAGAATTGTTGGAGATATCTGTAGGCCTCCTTGACTGAACAACGACCCAACGCTGTAGCCCATATAAGATTAGAACTAGGAGGAGAGCCGAATCATCAAGGAGGAATGCCTTCAATGTTATTGAGAAAATGGAGAAAAGATATATCACAAATCACTCCTTCAAGGGTAGTTAGTGTTATTTTATTTTTATTCTTATACCGTAATGGTATATTGTGTGTGCTATTTGACAATATAATATACACAAATATTTTTTTTTAACTCGAAAAATAAAGAAGTCTTCATACTCTCTACATATATAATCAATAAAAAACACCAACTTAAGGCAACACGGTAACGGGTATATTTACTTTGCCTTTTTTTTTCATCCAAAATTAGCATCGCCACGCCTAATTGAGGTTTTGTTTGAGTGCCTCATTTTTCCATTATGCATTTTGCATTTTGGGAGATGATCCTATATTGCATTTTTGAAAAATGAATTGCAGAGAGCAGAATTCAAAGCTCTGGTAATATTTGGATTCTCATTGTAGTTTCATTCACAAAATACTTCACTATAATTTATTTTGGGCATATCATCTAATCCTAGTAATTCTCAATATAATCTGAGAATTTAAAAATTCACTATCTAAAAAGTAACTCACTACCAAACACTCCTTTAATAGATAAGAATAGGCTGTAATCGAGCTGAGCCAAACCGAGCCGAGCTTTGAGATGCTCGGGCTTAGCTCAATGGAAAAATAACTAGCTCGAGCTCGAGACGAGCTATTAAAATGGGCTCGAGCTCGGCTCATGTGCAGATGGGAGAAATGGTATTGCTATAGATATATAAGTTTCCCTCTCAAGAAGTTTTCTAAAACTTTCGGTATGTGACTGATGACCTTAGTGGGAACTCTCCTTTACTTGTGAAACTCACAAGTTCTACATCAGACAATTAGGTGTTCAGCTACCATTCCCTTTCCTAATAAAAATGATAAATCTCCAACAAAAGTCTCCAACACACTCACATGGTGTGTGGAGCTCACACACACTTCACACTCAAATGTTTGTGGGCTCCACATACCATGTGAGTGTGTTGGAGATGTGTTGGAGACTTTCGTTGAACATATATCATTGTTGATAATATACCACCACCAGTTATGCCTTCTTCCCTTAGGCGCGCATGCCTCCTATGGTGCCACATGGCAGTTGGGTAAATGCATGCATGTGCCATATACATACATATGTTTATACATATATGTATGTGCTATGTATATGGCTTGCGAGCTCATCTGAGCCAAGCAAATAGTAGCTCGAGCTCGGGTCGTTTATTTGACGAGCCAAAAAATTTGGATTGAGCTCATTCATTTACCATGCGAGTCGAGCTTAAATGAGCCCAACTTGCACCGAGCCTTGTGTCGCATGCGAGCGGCTTGGCTCATTTACAGTCCTAGATAGGAAAAATATGGATAACAATTACGGGTATAAGAAATGTCAGACTATATTTTGAATGTACTTGTCCCGAGAGATTATTACATGTCTTATGGGAATCGCCATGTGGTGTGTAGATACCCCGCTCGAGTTTGATCTTAGAAGGGCGTCGCTACACGTGATGGCCAATTGAATGTGTTGGCTTTGTTACTTTGAATCTGTTGGCATGTTTAAGACTCTATTTCATCCAACTTCGATAATCCATGGTGCCTGTTGCGCGGCATCTACAACTGTTTAAAGTCACCATTTGGTTTAGGCTAAACCAAGAAAAAGCCTAACCAGATATTCTAGTCGTGGATTCGTGACCAAGAGTACAGTGAGGAAAAGTGTTAGGCACCCCTCTCCGCCTAGTCACAAAGACTAGCCTACTCACTCAACATAAAGCTGTTAAAACTATTTTAAAAGACTTTGCAAATAAATTGATTAATTAGCCATTAAACAAATATGGGTGACAGGAAATAAAACACATACAGGATAGGGACAAGGGATCATGCAGTGCAGAATAAAAATAAAAATAAAAATAACTATGTTGTATGCACATTGTTCTGCCGGCCACCAAAGAGATATGTCGGTTGGCAAAACCAACAACTGAAAAAGTTGATTAATCGGCCGACATAGCAACGTGCCGACCGATTTTCCCATTGTCGGCACCAAAAACAAAAAACACACGAACAAATATGAGCAGAAGGGTTAACAAATACCAACATAAATAAATAAGTAGGATATGGTCAGTCGGGAGACTGTGCAAAATTTCCACCACGATACCTCAGTTGGATGAACCTAGAGGTAACCTAACAATTCTCAACCATCTTTTCAATTGGATTTGGGAAAATTCACCCTTGCTTTCTGACCGTGTCGTTCCGTATCAAAATTAAATTTATAAAAACAAGGAATTAATCCTTACTCAAAAGAATAGTGGCTAAGTCCGAGTGTCGATCCGCGGAGACAATTTGGCTAAATTACGTTAATTTTGATAAATTTCTAATTTAATTCAGAAAAAAAGATTTGTTGAGTGATTTTGTGATAAACTAAATTAAAGCAAGAAATAATAAAATTGGGTGAAGTTAATGGAGAGTGGATCTAGGTTTTCGAATCCACCCCGGCCACGTAACTAGGCTATGTATAGGCTAGGGCTATTATTCGAATCGCAATTATCAAGAAGATAGTTGAGTTGTCAACAGGCATGGACTATCCCATAGCACGGACCGTCTCGCTGGCACAAACCGTCTCTTTCACGGTCTGTCCAGTGGCACGATCCGTCTTACGAGCATAACCCATCTCAGTTACCCAAGCTCAAGCGAAGAAAACTGGTGAATAACCTGGTATTTGAGATCGAGCACACAAATACACAATTAATTGAAAGTATTAAATTCAATCCATCTGATCATAATGAAAAGGGTTCTTAGTTAAACAACTGATTCGAATGAATAAACCTAAATCCTATACATAAACAAAGTTACTTGAACCGGGGCTTCATCTTCCCCCTAGAAGTTGTTTAGCCGGCCATGGAGATGGAGACAAATGCTTGATTTGATGAAGAACTTGAAGAACCCATGGAACGGCTCGCGTTTCTCTCTCTAAACTTGCCTCAAAATATTCTAGAACCCCCAAAACGTACAAAACAATGACCTATATATAATAAAACCCAAAAAAATGTGGTCAACGCCCTAATCCGCCTTTGACTTGGGTAAAACCGCCTGGGCGGCTTTGATTCCCGCCCTGGCGGAAAATCCAGATTGTCGCCCAAATTTCGCGGGCTCGCCCCGGCTTCATCCGAACTCGAAATGATGCGATTCTTGGACCGTTGCGAAGCTCTTTAAGTCTACTTTGCGTTCCATGCCCTAAATAAACTCCCATTAGCACTTTTAATCGTTTGACACTCTCCAAAACCTACAAACACAATTCAACCATTATAATTCATCAAGTTACTCTATGATTGGACTATTAAAGTGTTAATTAGAGGGTTAAATTGGTGCTTTTCGGCACCTATCACTTTCCGCCCACAAAAGCTCTATTAACCATTACTTGCCTCTCGTAAATTGCATGGCGACATTTCACAACCCTTGTTTTTAACTCAGGTGTCGGGCAACTTATGCGCATCTCAACTAATCTTGGGGCCCAATCCCACCGCACACTTGCGGGGATTCCAAACCCTCGTTACACCTCTCCGAGATCCCACAAACCCCTCCACGTCGCTTTGATAATGTTTCTATTCATTTTGGCTCAAGATCGAAAGCTTAACAATCGCTTAGACCTAAACTGTTTGTTGCTTCTATCCGTAATGAGTGCTCTTCTGCTGCCGCTATTCCATCTTCACTATAAAGGTTGCTAGCCCCAACTGGACAGTCTCGTGGTGGGTCTGATCAATTGTTGCAATCTTCCTACCACTTTGTTGCTTCACGGCTCACGCAGGGCGTGTGCAATGCTAGTCGGGTCAGAGCGTACACTAGTGATGCTTTCGGCCGCTAGACTTTTGCCATATGGGTTGCAAGTTGCAACACTACTTGTATTGCTCTAGCCCTGTTTTTGTGGTTTAGGATGCTCCCTTTTACTCACCGGGACTGCGGGTATCACAACTATGCTTTCAAGGAGAGTTTAAATGTATCGTTAACTTCTGATCCAGCATAAGTTCTTAAGCATATTGGGATGTGCTCCATCCTCGCAAAGATCTTGTCAATGAATTTTGTGCATAGACTCAGCTTAGGAATTAAATGAATATATATATATATATATACACAATAAACTTCCAATAAGGGACCCTTTTTTTAAAATACCATGCGGACCTGCCATTTTTCGACTTTCCGGACCAAATTTTGACGATCCGATCCGCTCAATGTTTTTAAAATGTGTTTTCAAGGGCCCACGCGGAGAATCTCCGAAAAAAAATACCCGGAAGGGCTTGATCCGAGCAGTTTCCGATAAAAACTATACATATACAGTTTTTATCGGAAACTGCTCGGATCAAGCCCTTCCGGGTATTTTTTTTCGGAGATTCTCCGCGTGGGCCCTTGAAAACACATTTTAAAAACATTGAGCGGATCGGATCGTCAAAATTTGGTCCGAAAAGTCGAAAATGCCCCTAGGTCCGCATGGAAAGTTAAATAAGGGTCCCTTATTAGAAGGGGGTCCTATATATATATATATATATATATATATATTTTTGGCAGGTGGTTTTGTTGAATTACATTTATGGTGACAATAAAATTACGCCTCATTGGATTACTGATGAGTATAGGGGATCATAGTTGTGTGCTTCTTTTATCTAACTCTCTATTCCAGTGTGCAGTTTCCTATTCTAGTCAATAGAGGATGGTTCCCACGCAGTTGGAGAGACAAGTCTTAGAAGTTTCACAGGATGATAAACGCATCTCCAGTACAGCATCCTTCGTTGCACAGGACAATGGGAAATATTCTAGGTGGAGGTTTTGGTCCAAGAATCCAAAAATTGCAGAGGTTGTCTGTGTCATTTTATGTTCTTTGTTTTTGTTGTTTGTATGTGCATGATATGATAACTTGCAATATACAGGAGCAAATTGCTTCTGTTACTCCTGTGGAAGTTGTTAGTGTAATTCGTGGAAGTGAGAAGCCCAGTATATTTGTTCCTGCCAACGATCCCAGCTCGGCTCAATGGTTCTATGTTGATGTCCCTGCAATTGAGCGTGCATGTGGACTTCCAGAGAATACTATCTACATTGAAGACATCAACGAAAATGTGAATCCCAGCAGACCTTACCCAAATGAAGGGGTTATATAGGCTAATCCTAATTATCTTACCTAAGGATGCGAAGAATGCTTGCAAGAATAATGAAGGGGTTATATAGGCTAACCCTAATTAACTTAGCAAAGCCCTAATAACACATAAAACGCAGAAAGCGTCATTACCGCGCTACCAAATTTAAATAGCTAAATGAGTTCTAGTATAAGTGAGGCACACTTGTTTAAACTTTTTGGAGAATCGATCAAACAATACAAAGGAAGGTAGATAGAGGTTTGACATTAACTGGGCCAAAGTACTATTAGACTTGACTGCTCAACTTTGTTTTTGAGAGATACACGAATTAAATAAGTATCACAGCCGTATCCGTATTGTAGCCGTACCATACCCTTAACGCTGTACTCATATTAGTGCTTCATATTTTTTTTTTTGAAAAGCAAAATTTTTATTAATCTTTGGAAACAAATTACAAAGATTAAAAGGATCCTAGACACGAGGCATCACGACAGAGAAAGAGCCGGCCACAAAAGACAACTCTCACTTTGAAAGACACCTAACGCTAGGAACCAAAGGGAAAAAAACAACCTAAGGCTGGCAAGAAACCAACCAAAACCCCTAAAACAAACCCCAAGCTGAAACAACCAAACGCCTGAAACAAAGACAACCAAAACCTAAAGAGATATCAAATTTAGTAGCAGTTTTTATAGCTACTCAGGTATCAAATTTAACTCCTTTGCAGGTATTCTCTATCAGCTGCAGTGACGTTTATGGCGTTCAAGAGACTAATGCCGAAAAAGAATAGATAGCAAACTTTCATGGAACCTTGGATTTTTGGAGCAATTTGTTGCGGGGTAAGAAACAATTAAACAGGAACATAGGGATATTTTCTTTTTCCATGATGGTGTGATATATTACTTGTCCTCTTTGAAATGCAAGAGCCAAACGCAGGCTTAGAGTGATATGGTAGATTTTGATTCATTGATAAGGAGATGATCGATAGATCCTTATTTACGCGCAATTACCATTCAAAATGACAAAACTCCATCTGTTCTTTCGAAGGCAATTTTAATCACTTGGACATGGCTTTGCTGAAGCACTGGAATGTTTTCCAGGCTATTTATATTATGGTTTACCGTTGGAGCTGATTTCAAGTTAGGATTGCAGTGGCTAAAAATAGTAGCACAAGATTGTCATTATTATCTGAGGTTTTTTTTTCTCCGACCACACTGGAGTATTTTCCGTAGAAGAATCTTTGGTGGATTGTTATATCTCCTGTTCCCTTTCTGACGGTGTTAGTAGTTCATGTTATGTACTGTATTCTTAGGTCATTGTTGTCAAGTTACCGCTGGTGGACGGTGGGACTAGTCCTCAGGTATTAGTTAGAGTTGTGCATAATTTAATCCAAACATCCTCAATCGTAATTCAATCGAGAAACTCAAAGATCCTAATTAGTTCTTTCAGAAGATTGTGGGTGTAAGGGATGGGAAGAGTACCTGAGGTATATGGTAGGTGCTACAATGACGCCCGAGACCACCGGAGGTGGAGGAGGAGAGAGCTTAGGGCAGCCTTAGAGAGAGAGAGAGGTGGCAGTATAGAGTGGTAGTGGTAGGTGAGTCTTGAATGTTGTTTTTTTAATGCTCAGTAAACTCTTGTTTATATATGAGCCTTGAGGCCTTGGGGGGCAAGGAAACATATCTCCCTCATTAATGCATAGTTTCTCTTTGAATACTATGATCAGAACTGTGGTTCTTCTGATCAGGGTCTCAGAGGTGCAGTTAGGTGATATATGGATGCCTGTATCATGGCCAGTTGGTAGGTATGATACATGCTCTTTACACCGGCGTGTCAGTCGGGATGTTGCAGAGATCTCCTGACATTGGTGACGTAGGCGAATCCCTCTCTCTCTATGACCGGTCATGGATCTCACCTCGTGGAGGTGTGTCTTGACGATCCCCTCGCTCTAGCCTCCAAGCCAATACCTCCTTAGGTCCCGAGCAGGTACCCAGGCCCTGCTCCCGACCTAGGGTCTTGTGCAGAGTCGCCAGGCTCGCGAGAGCCTAATTATGTTAAGTCTGTAGATGAGGTACACAGGAGAGATGCCTCGGAGGAAGCATATATGGAAGGGGTACTCCGGAGGAGGTACCTCAGAGGAGGTGTCTCAGACGGAGGAGGTGCCTCAGATGGAGGAGATATCTCAGAGGAGGTGCTTCAGACGGAGGATGTGCCTCAGAGGAGGTGCCTCAGATGGAGGAGGTGCCTCAGAGGAGGTGCCTCAGATGGAGGAGGGGTATTTTGGATACCCACATTAATGTCCCCCTGCGCGCATGTACTCATGTCTTAAGTGAGTGCTTGCGTGCATATTATCGTAGTTCTTTTCTGTACCTTTCTGCAAATTTCTTTTCTTTTCTGTAGGTATATGAGTTACTTTCTCGAGTCTTGTCACTTCAACGCGTTTGCCGAGGATGTTCACCCACTATAAATATCAAGAGCTTTTTCGTTTGTGTGCTTTGGAAGTTTGCCTGAGAGGCCATTTTTTTTATTTGGAGCTTGAGGGGTGGCTCTGAATTTTTTCATTGGCGCGGTGGATAAGTCACACAGAGTTGGGTCTATCTGAGGAGGCTGGTTCGGAGTGGGAGTCCATCCGTCTTGTGTGGAGGTCACTCGGGATCCCGTTTTTTTATTGGGAGTAGTAGCTTTGGGTGAAATTGATCCGCCATTAAGGAAGTAGTCGAGATGGGTAAGTATTCAGACTTGCTCCGATCTTGTGCTTGCTACCCATTTTTTTTTTATTTAAAATGCGTGATATCTTGATGGTGTTAAATAAGTGTTGTGCATTCATATTCCATTCTTACTCCACCCCCGTTTTTGAAAATAAGATAACAAAAGAGAATGGGGTGAGGGTGAGACTCGGAGAAAAGAAAATAAGCACTCAGGGTGGGTGAAGTAGTAAAAAGAAAAGACTTGTAAACTAGGAACATCAGGCAAGGCCTTTATCCATTTATTTGTTTTCTTATTATTATATATATATATATATTTTTAAATTAACAAAATAAGAAGGCAAGAGGAGGCATTCACGACATCGGCTTTTATTTTGAAATTAACGAAATAAGGAGACAGGAGGGGATGTTCATTCTCTTACTCCCCTTTTTAAAAAAAAAAAAAATCGAAACAGTGGAAGATATGGGTTTGAAAGTGTAATTTTTAAAGAGAGGGAATAACCTAGGGTTTGTTTTGCTGGGTATCTTTACAAACATGTGTAAGAAATCACAAACCCAGAAAGCTCTCCTCTTCTCTGCTCCTGAGGGTGGAACCGAGCCCCCTCTTGTGGGTGTTGCCATCGATTTCGCGTTGCCTTTAGTTGATCCCTAGATTGGAGGCCACGGCCGTTCCTTGGTGAGTATCATCAGTCTTTCCTTGTTTCCCCCTTTTTTTTTATGCAAATGACTTGATTTGTATCAGCCCATGTCGGATCGAATGGGTTCTCTCTGTGTTTGTTGATGGGTGTTTGCGGCCGACTGTGGTTGGAGGGGAATGAGATCGAATGGCCGACCGGGGGTGGGGGTCTCGGAGAAGCTAAGGTGTGTCGGCGAAGGGGGGTCTCGGTGGGGGTGTCGACGAAAGGGGGTGTCGGAGAGGGGTGTTGGCGTGCGGGGGAGGGCTCGGTGAGGGTGGGGGGCTCGGGGAAGGGGGTCTCGGCGTGGGGCGGCTCGGAGAAGGGGGTCTTGGAAGGGGGGGGCTCGGGGAAGGGGGTCTTGGAGTGGATCCGAAAGGTGGTCTCGGTGAGGGGGATCTCGGGGGGTTGCAGAGATAGAACGAAACACTTAGAAATTGACATTCCCAATGGCAAGCCAAGTGTTTAGAAAATATATCATCCCAATCGCGTAGAAAATTTTGTTCAATCTCGGAGAGAGAGTGGATGCTACCAATCGGGATGGGGAGATTTGGAGAGGGAGAGTTGGGGGGAGCCGAACGATTTTTTTTTTTTTTTTGAATGGGAGAAGTGACAAAATATTTAGAAAATTTTGGCGAATCTCGGAGGGGAAGTGGAGAACCATTTCGAAATTTTATCACGTAAAAAGTAGCAGATGGGGTGCAATACCAGATGGGGTATAGTAGCGGATGGGGTGCAATAGCGGATGGGGTACCATAGCGGATGGGATGGGGTGCAATAGCGGATGGGGTACCACAGCGGATGGGGTAGGTAGCAGATGGGGTACCATAGCGGATGGGTATAGTAGCGGATGGGGTGCAATAGCGGATGGGGTACCATAGCGGATGGGGTAGGTAGCAGATGGGGTACCATAGCGGATGGGTATAGTAGCGGATGGGGTGCAATAGCGGATGGGGTGCGATAGCGGATGGGGTAGGTAGCAGATGGGGTACCATAGCGGATGGGTATAGTAGCGGATGGGGTGCAATAGCGGATGGGGTACCATAGCGGAGGAGGTACCACATCAGTTTTTTTTTTTTTTTTTGAAAAGAAAAATCATACGAGCTTCCCGTGTACTTGAACGAAATTTGGAGTGATGCCAATCCGCGGGGATGAACTCGGAGTAATCACTTGGCATTTGTATTTGGAGTAGGTGTTTCTTACCATGAGGAGAAAAAGTTTGTGGAATTTTTGTACTAGTATCTATCACTATTGTTTGGTTTTGTGATTGTTCTCTAAAAAGAAAAGTTGTTGTGTTCTCTTTGGTGCAGGTGAGGCGAGTGAGATGATGATGGGTCAATCAAAAGGGAGTTCGCATAAAAAGACCGGGAAAATGGTTAAAGCTAAGGGCGTGCCCAAGACTAAGGAGAAAAGTGGGTTGGGTAAAAAAGGGGAGATACGGGAGGTGCTTGGAAAAGAATTTTGGTTTCAAGCTCCTTTCTTTGGTGGAATGGATCGTTTTTGGCAGATGGCTAGGGAATTTAGGGGTGTGGGGAAAGGTCCGCCGAATCCGTTGCTGGGGGTGCCAGAGGCCGTAATGGGTGATGAGTTAGATCCCATCGATGTCTATAGATTCGGGATTGAAAGAGGAGATTATCCGTTCTCCAATATTGCCTGGAAGTCTCATGTTCAGTCTCCTCGTGCATATGAGTTGTGGGTGGAGGAGATTCTTAATGATTCTACATTGGCTGGTATTTTGGAGAGTGCTCAAGTTTCTTTAGCGGTGCATACCTCTATGCGGGCCAATATTACCAGAGATAGGAATTGGCTCGAAGTGATATTGTCTCGGTGGTGCCCTACGACTCATACTTTTGTCGCCACTTGGGGGGAAAGTACTCCGACCCTGGAGGACGTTTGTTACTTGTGGAATTTGAATCTGATGGGGGAAGTTAATCCTGCTCTCCCTTTGACGTCAGAACAGGAGAAAATTGTGGAGACTTTGCGGAAGGCGAAGAGCGTAGCTATGACCTTGAGGACGGGATACAAGAATGGAGAGGAGGAATATTTCGGCCCTGTTCATTGCAAGAAAAATGGTGGCAAAAATTGTTTTAGTGGGTGGATGTTGTATTGGTATCGTGGATATGAATTCATGTTGTAGTTTGATATAGTATATGAATGCATGATGCACTGTTTTCCTTGCATCACATACAGTCCTTATCTCTTTGTTTTTGGGATATTTGGAGTGTTAATTTTCTTTTTTGAAGTCTTTTACTTGCTTATTTTTGCCATCCTCGACTAAAACATGAATGCATGATGCACTGTTTTGGAACTTGTAATGGAACCTCTTTTTTTTTCCCCCTTTTAAACAGACGTGAATTCTGCATTGGAGTTGGCTAAAGAAGGCTTGAAGCTGCCAAATTTGGAATGGAGGAGTGAATGACTGAAGGGTGTGAAGGCACCTTATGTTTTTTTTCCCCCCTTATGTTGCTTGTTGGCACTGGTTGTTAGTTGTTACTATGTTAGTTTTTAATTTGAACCAAGTACTGATGTGGTGTTTTGAAACTTCGAAGACTTTAGACTTGTATTTGGTTGTTGGGTTTCATGCTTTGTGTTTTGAAACTTGGAAGGCTGAGACTTTAGACATGTATTTGTAACTTGAACTAAGTCACTCCTTGCTTGCTGCTGCCGTGGACTGTGGTTTGTTACAACAAGCCTTCATATGCTGCTGCTGTGGTTGAAATAATTAGTATCTTGTTTGAAAATTTATATCTCAAGTTGAAAACCATTACTCTTGTTGAAAATTTTAAAATTTAGTTCGGGTACCCAAACGGTTCGGGGATTACCCGAACCCCGTTCGGTTCGGTTACGGTTTCAAAATCCCCTACCTGAACGGTTTTCGGTTCGGTTATGGGTACCCGTCTGGGTTCGGGTAATGGGTTCGGTTATACCAATAACCGAACCGAACCGCCCCATTGCCATCACGATTCGTGACTTGAGTAACGCTAGGGGGGATGAGCCGTTGCATGGGACCAAGGGGGATGGGTTTCAAAAACCTGGATATCTTGCAGCGTTTTTAACACTTTGGCTTTCGTTGCACGTTTTTCCTGGCCCGCCCGAAGGGGGGGTGGATCCTAATTTATTTGGTATTGCGGCGATTCTTTCCACTGGCAAGTCTGTTCCATTGGCACCATTATTCCTCGGTACTTTGTACAAGAGGCTGGATCTTATTGCACCAGCTGCGCGACTCTCCAAAGGACGTTACGATATATGCACTTATGCTCACACAGGTTTTTTGGGGATGTTCTTTTATGAACGATTTGCTTCGTGTGCGCCTCTTCCGAACGAGTTTGATAAGGGACAGAATGAGTGCCGTGCATCGAGGTGGGTGAATGGCACGACTGATGATGGTGGGACGCATATCCTTAGAGTTCGTGGTGGGTTGACGTCTGTAATAGATGATGAGAGTGGATTCCTTCCTCGGCCGTATGTGGAGGATGTTGAGGGGATTGAGCCATTTGGGATATATTCTAAGGAGACGACGACGGTGTCCATGGGTGGTGTGAAAGCAGATAGGAAATCACATGTTGTGCTAAATATGCTGGTTCCGGGTGGGTTGCCTTGTTATGTTGGTGGAATTTTTGGTGAAGTGATTTATAATCCCATGCGGGTAGCACGTCAATTCGGATTGGATCAAGGTGTTCCACGGATGCTCCCTTCTACGGAGGGGACAGATGTCTGTGGGCGGTATCTTACGGGGGAGTGGAGTAAGGATCCGGAGGTTGCCCGAGCTGTTATGGTATTTCCGGGGAAGCAAAGGGTTGGTCATTCGACAGTTGCTTGGCGTGAGTTTTGGAAGAAAAATTTGGGGACTTTTTCTGATTTTGTGTCAACTGCGCCGGATTATCTAAGTCTGGATAAGATAGATGCGAACAACAAGGGTCAGAATTTGTGCGCCCCGTCTGCCTCCTCGGTTACTTATCGGGATAAATGGGGTTATTCGACTTTTAAGAATGACGATGTACTAGCTATGGTGGATGAACTTTCAAGTGGTGCTCGTGCAAAGGATGGAAAAGTGTTGAGGAAGTTACGTTTTGCCGACTCCCCATTGGCGAAAAGAAAGCGGGTAAATTCTTTTGATGCAGGCATAATTGTACGCATATATTTATACACACACATTTTTTTTTTATTTACAATTCTTCCTCACAAAAAAATTTTTGTTTTGGTTTTGTGGCATGCAGGTGTCAAATAATAGTGGTACTAGTATGCAAGGTTTCCGTAAATGGGGGCAAATGGGGAGAATTTTTGGTGATGTGGGCGAGGGGCTAGACATACCACTTGATGATTTGGGTGATGTGGGGCTACTTTCGGAGGGTCCAAATGGAAGTGGGCTTGCTTCTAACCTGTCGCGTCGGCATGGGATGGGGAAACAGTTAAGGAACATCCCTGTGCCTTCTTCAACGGAATTACTAATGGATAATGAGAATGAGGAGAGTTTGGAAGATGATGACAGTGCAAATAATTGTAGCATTGAATCTGATGGGAGTGAAATGGAGAGTGAAGTGGGGGAGAGGATGGAAGGCATGGTGGAGAAAGAGAAGAGTGGGAATAATGGGTTAGAGAAGGGATCGACTGTTGATGTGGTACTTGCTTCCAAGGAAGTGGTTCGCCCGGAAGATATTGATTCGTCGTCTTCTCAAGTGGATGGGGGAGAATTTGCTCCGCTTATGGGGACTTCCTACGCACAATCGAGCAAGAATCTTGATAGCGCGGCGTCGATGACCTCGAAGGTTCCTTTTGGTTTTGCCGCTTTTGGGACGCCATCTTCTATTGGAGTAAGAGCGGCGGGTGATTCGGTGTCGACTGCCCTTGGAGGGGGGCGGGGTAGCCTGGCAACTCCGTGCGGATCCACTAGTGAGGTTGTGACTGATAGCGCAGTGGAGGAAAAAGATGGTGAATATGTCGTGGTCCGTCACGAGGATGGCTCGGTAGAGTTGAAGAAGGGGAGCGAATCTGTGATGATGAAGTTGGAATACTTTGATGGTGTTGAGGATTCATATAGGCAACGGGTGCTCCATATTCTTCGAATCCATCCGAGCACATTTGTGGGTCTTGGAGATCTTTCTTCGTTGGCCAGGAAGCTTGTTTTGCTTGACTTCGGCGTGTACTTGGAATGTTTGGATTGTATAAATTTATCTGCACCCCACTTAGATGATTTTAAGCTTCTTGACAAGAGATTGACGTCCGTGGAAAATAACGGTTTAGAGGTACAGTGGCTCTTCGACCGGAATGACCGTTTATTAGCTCAACTAGAGGCAGCTAATTGGCATGGTAAGGTGGAGCAATTGAGAGCTTCTTTGGGAACCGCCCTGGGCACCGTGGCTCATTTGGAGGAGAATCTTAAAAAGGCCAAGGCTGTTGTAGCTGGTATGAAGGAGGAAGAAGCTCGTTGTGTGGAGAGACATAAGGAGGCATCCGAATTGGCGACTTTGAATTTCGATCTCAGTGGGACGGCGGGCCAAGGCTTGAGTGGCTAAAATTGAAGACATGGGGCTATGCCTTTACCTTAGTTTTCTTATTCCTTTCTTGTACGGTAGTTGAAGTAGTTAAACGATGTACCACGTGTAGTACACGTGTATGCTTTTCCGACTTTGTGCATTTGTTGTTATTTTAGCACTTCCGAAGCCCTCCCTCTTTTCGTTTTTGTTTTTTTTTTTTTTTTTTTTTTAACTAAAATTTTATGAGAAAGAAACAAGAAAAGAGAGAGGAAAAAGACTGTGTGCACAATTGCTAAGCTGATGATTTGGACAAGCATGGATGAGTGGAAAATTTTATTATATTTATTTATTTTTTTTGATAAAAAAAAGAAGTAGTCCATGCTTGTGCAAAAAGAAAGAAAATGATAAGGCGAAACATATAAATCCCCTGATTAGGCGAAACATATAAATCCAAGCGTGTGAGAGTATTGTGAGACAATGACTCTTTTCGGCGAATAGAGGTGAGCTCAGATTGGTAGTCTACAACGCCTCCGATTAGGCTAAGTGTAAGACTCCAAACGGACAAGAGCATTGTGGGACAATTGCTCTCTTCGGAGTGGGAGTGATTGGAGCTCAAGTTGGGTAACGTATATCGCCTCCGATTAGGCTAAGCGTATAGCTTCCAAGATGGAGAGCATTGTGAGACAATTGCTCCCCTTGGCGAATAATGCTAATGTCTTTCAATTTCACGTAGGAGATATTGGAATCCGAAAATGCATTTTTGTTTTATTTTGTTACATTACATCGGACGTACCAATACTTGCATGTCGTATTGATAGGCGCCCAGTAGAATACAATTAAGTTGGTCATGATTCCAGAGGAACCATATTCCTCCTAGTGAGTCTGGAGCGGGGGGGTCTATGATGGCCGAGCTATCAAACCCCAAGTCTGAAATCATTTGCTTGGCAGGGTCTCCTCCGACCCAAGTGTTGGAGATGATCACTAGGTCCGGTCGATGCAGCGTGACTGTGTCTAGGAATAGTCGATAGAAGTTCCTGCTCCGGGCTCCGTTACAATTCCATAGTAGAATTGTCATAGAAGGTGTCATGGGGGGTCGAGGCTTGTTTTCCTGGAGGTTTGTTAACTCTTGATTTTCCTCCATTGTGACGAATCCTGGGTCCAAGCCTCCGCTTGGGTTGACGGCATGAAAGGTTTTGATGGAAAAGTGGTAAGATGGGTGGTTGAATACCATTGTTTGACTCGCGGTTATGCGTAGATGGTCAATACCAACAGTCGAGATAACCTCAGCTGATGGATATGATAGGGCAATATGAGTTCTTTGTCTTGGAGGAGTCTACGATTGCGTAAGGGGAGGTCATCCGACGTTGACGGAATCTGGAGATACAGGGGTGGGAGAAAGTCCCACGCCCTTCGGACACCTTTGGTGATGTCGCTTGGTTCCAGTTCGATGCTTTCGAAGTGTTGCTCCACCAAGTGTTGGGGGACTCCTCCCCTTGGAAACCATCCTGGCGGTGATGGTATTCCTTCTCGTAGGAGAAGGAATGGCATATCGCCAGTTCCTGGAAGGCGCTTGAATCTGTGGGTATATCGCCAGATTGACGAGTTGGGCCCCGCTAGGGTTGGTCGGGGTGAATGGAGGATCCGGGTAATTGGGGATCGGTTGCTCATTATTCCTTTGTTGGAGGGAGAGAAGTTGGAGGGAAAGGTTGAACAGATGAAGTGTGTTTGTGGTCCTCCCTTTTTATGTGGGGTGGTGGGGCAAGGTTTTTAAAGGGGGGTTGCGAAGGGCTTTGGACATGGGCAAGTCGAGGTTGATAGAACTAGGGTGATAGCCCATGGCAGGAGTGATAGGGCTTATTATGACTTAGCGACGAAGGATTGTGATTGGACAAAATAGCAGACCTAGTCTTGTCTGTATCTAAGATTCGGATTCGTGAATCTGACTGAGTCTTCGGAGATTTTAAGGCTCGGTGGAAATGACAACTCACATTCATGATTCTGACTCAGGAATCTGATTAATGAGTTCTTCGGGGACTTTAAGGCTGGGTGGAAATGACAACTCACATTCCTGATTCTGACTCAGGAATCTGATTAATGAGTTCTTCGGAGACTTTAAGGCTGAGTGGAAATGACAACTCACATTCATGATTCTGACTCAGGAATCTTATTAATGAGTTCTTCGGAGATTCTCAGGAGGGAAAATGACATCTCAGAATTTCTAGCATACGAATCCCATTCAGGATTTTCGGGGATGTGACAATTCATGTTGTTAAATGCCAATTTTTACTTGTACTTGGGAAAGTAAATGGAGACTATGACGAGAATCTGAAAATTTCATTCACTTGCTTGCCAATTACATTGCATTGTTCGAATTGAACTTCTTGGTTACTTAAAAGAAAACTCTTTTTTTTTGTTACATCGGCCACTACTAAGGGTGGTATGCTTTCAACCACCTTGAGTTGATTGGTGCCATGGTGGTTTCAGAGTCGGGCCTAGAGATGCGATAGTAGCCATTGGCATTTGCTTCTTTGACTAGGAAGGGACCCTCCCATTTTGCTGCAAACTTTGAAGCAGAAACTACTCTCATGACATGAGGAGCGGCTTTGAGGACTAGGTCACCTTCCGCGAATTGCCTTGGCTTGACTAAGGCATCGTAAGCTCGAGCTATCCGCCGCTGATAAACTCGTAGATTGGTGTGGGCACAATCTCTTCTTTCATCCAAGGCTTCCAACTCACTTGGCCTTGCATCATTGAGCACTTCACTTCGGAGGGCCATCCTTGCTGATGGTATCGCTATCTCTAGAGGTAAGACTGCCTCGGCTCCGTACACCAGGGAAAATGGGGTCATCTGGGTGGGTCTTCTTTTGGAGGTGCAATATGCCCATAAGGCCATAGGTAAGGCATGGGACCAACCCTTCTGATGGTCTTCGAGTGTGCGGCTGAGTATCTTTAAGAGAGTTTTGTTGGTCGCCTCGGCTTGCCCATTGCCTTGCGGATAGTATGCCGTGGATTTGTGGTGAGTGATATCATAAGAGGCAAGGAGCTGTCCTACTTGGCGATTGACGAATGGTGTGCCATTGTCCGAGAGGATGGTCTTTGGGATTCCAAATCGGCATATAATGTATTCTCGGATGAAGTTCGAGATTGCCCCTCCAGTCGCCCTTCGGAGGGGGATGGCTTCCACCCATTTAGTATAGAGCTCTGTTGCGGTGAGTATCCAGATGTGCCCCCTCGAAGCTGGGTTGATGGGGCCAACCAGATCCATGCCCCATGTGTGAAATGGCCATGGGGTACCAATAGCTCGAAGATCGACGGCGGGGGAGTGGATCATATTGCCATGGACTTGGCCTGCTTGGCATCTTCTTACATGGCTCTTTGCATCTGCTTCCATTGTGGGCCAATAATATCCCATGTGAAGTAAGTGTTGGTATAACTTGGCGCCTCCTTGGTGTTCGCCTTTGTGGCCATTTTCTAAGGCTTTTGAAATGTCTGAACCAGCCAGGCATCTGAGTGGTTTGCCTTCGAAACTCCGTCGATAAAGCTCTTGGTTGTGGAGGAAAAAAATTAGGAGCCCTCTTTTTTATTATTGCTTGGTCTGTCCGGTCCGGAGGTAGAGTGCCTTCGGAGAGGAAGTCGATGTAGGGTTTCCTCCAGTCGGTGTAAACCCCGATGAAGTTGCATTCTGCTTTGGAGGGGTTTTCTCGGCATTTGAGACATCGGCTCTGTAGTTCAGTGGCTTCTTTAGACATATCGGGCCAATAGTAGCCTTGTCGTTGGAGTCGCCGGTAAAGGCTCACGTCTCCCGTTGCACATGATCGTTCATGTACCTCTTTGATTTTAACTTTTGCCTCCTCTGTCCCCACGCACCGAGCTAGGAGTCCTCCGGACCCTCTGAAGTATAGAACCCCTTGATAGATGGTGAAATGCTTCAACTTGTTCAGGGTGGTGGCCCTAAAGGGATTCTTAAGCTCGTCAGCGATGGGGGTTCTCCAATCTTGGGTTTCTGGCTCTGGGAGAATTTCAGCCACTGAGCAAGGCATGCTTCTCTTAATGATCTCGATCTGTGTTGGTTGTTCATCAACTTCCACTTTGGAGGCTAGGGTGGCCAAGGCGTCTGGGTGCCGATTCTCCGAGCGAGGGGCATGCTCCAATCTGAGGGTGTCGAACTTATCGCTCAACCTCTGCACAATAGTCCTATAGGAGGCCAAAGGAGGTTCCCTAATGGCATATTCACCATTTGTTTGTCTCACGACCAACTTGGAATCTCCTTTGATGCAAAGGAGGGTTACGCCACAATTCAGGGCGGCGAGAAGGCCGAGGATGAGTGCTTCATACTCTGCTTCATTATTGGAGCAACTGAAGTCTAATTTGTAGGAGAGATTGATCTTTCCTCCGCTTGGAGCTGTTAGGACTATTCCTGCGCCTCCACCTCTGCTTGTAGATGAACCGTCAAAACTTAGGCTCCACTCTCCCACTTCCGCTTGTGCTGCTTGGAATTCGTCCCCCGGGA
The DNA here is from genome assembly GCA_016920895.1 of Vaccinium myrtillus. Classification (NCBI taxonomy): domain Eukaryota; kingdom Viridiplantae; phylum Streptophyta; class Magnoliopsida; order Ericales; family Ericaceae; genus Vaccinium; species Vaccinium myrtillus. The sequence goes on from CM029277.1 coordinate 24,784,391, forward strand.
GCTCTTCTGAAGGGGGCTCGTAGTCGCCACTAGGGAAGTGAGCCGGGAGAGATCCGCTAGGGCTTGGCTCTCACAGGCTCTAGGAGCTTTGCAGACAATTTCGTATTCGGCCAATGATAGCAGCCACCGAGCTGGTCTTCCTGCCAGAGCTGGTCGAGTCAGGAGATATCTGATTGGGTCACACTTCGTGATAAGGTGGAGGGTAAAGGAAAGGAGATAATGACGAAGCTTTTGAGCCGCGAATATAAGGGCGAGGCAATGACGCTCAATTGGGGAGTAGCGTGCTTCTGGCCCTTGTATCACTCTACTGATGTAGTAGATTGGCCTTTCAGATCCGTCTACTTCCTGTGCCAACAAGGCTCCGATGGACCGAGGGGTGGAGGTGATGTATAGCAGGAGGGTTTTCCTTGTTGAGGAGGGGTCATGGTCAGAGGCGAAGTTAAGGCCGATTTCACAGCCTCAAAGGCCTTCTAGTGCTCTTCCTTCCAGGTAAATTTGGCATCTTTCTTGATCAAGGAGCTAAAGGGTTGCGTGATCTCTGCCATGGCCGGAATGAACCTTCTTAAATAAGATGTTCGCCCGAGGAATGTCCGAACTTCGTCTACGTTGATTGGGCGCGGCATTTCTTTGATGGACGTGATTTTGGCGGGGTCCGGATCAACCCCATGGCGGTGGACCACGTAGCCGAGGAACTTGCCTGCCGTGACTCCGAATGCACATTTTAGCGGGTTCATCCGAAGTCGATATCTTCTGCATCTTTCGAACACTCTCTGCAGATCCTTTAGGTGACTTCCCTCCTCCTTTGATTTGACCACTAAGTCATCGATGTAAAATTCGAGAATTTGGTGGAGCATATCATGAAAGATGGCGGTCATGGCTCTTTGATAGGTGGCTCCCGCATTTTTTAGACCGAATGGCATGACAGTGTAGAAGAAATTGCCGTTTGGAGTGCGGAAAGAAGTCTTGGAGGCGTCTTCTGGGGCCATGGTAATTTGGTTATATCCACTGAAGCCATCCATAAATGAGAACATATGGTGGCCTGCGGCAATGAATCAACCAAAGTATCAATGCTAGGGAGAGGGAATTCATCTTTTGGGCAAGATCTGTTCAAATCTCTGAAATCCACGCAGACGCGGATTTGCCCATTCTTCTTTACGACTGGGATGATGCTGGAGAGCCACAAGGGGTGTTGCACAGGTTTAATGAATCCCGCTTTAAGGAGCTTTACCACTTCGTCCTTGATTTTCAGCTCCACATCTGGCTTGTAAAACCGAATGCCTTGTTTCACTGGTCGGGCGGAAGGGACAATGTTAAGTCGGTGTGTAGTAACAACGGGATCCAGCCCCGGCATCTCCTCATAGTTCCAGGCGAAGACATCTTCGTACTCCCGAATGAGTTTAAGGAGGGAGTTCATTTCTTCTACTTGGAGGTCTTTGCAAATGAAAATTGGCCTCGGCGGTTTGCCCGCCGGGGCTAGGTTGACTTCAAGTAGTTCTTGCTTTTGAGGGCGAGGTCCATCTTGAAGGCATTCCGGTGCCGGCTTAACTTCTTGAAGGACTATGGGGGTTTGGATTTGTGAATAGTGGGGGCTTGGTGCAGGTTCCTCCAGACTAGCTGTTTTTCTCTGTTTTGTCTTCTTTTTCAATTTTTTGTTTGGTGGTTGTCGATTGGTAAAATGGGAGAGGCAGCAACATTGTGCCAGGAATTCTGCAAGGTCTTCTATTGCATCCTCCTTTATTTCGTAGATCTCATGAGCTGGTGGGGAGCCAACTCCGCGCGACGAGGGGACTGGCTCCGCGTGCCTTCATAAACGGTAGACTTCTTTACCGTCCGGCCTCACGTACTTAGTTACTTTCAGTGGGTTGGTATCCACGGACGCGACCCCTGTGTCGTCTCTCATCCGCTTCTTGTTGGAGCCGCCACTAGTGGAAGGAGAGGCTTCCCTCGAGATGTCACTCCATTTGGGGATGGGAATTCCCCGAGGGGGAACAGGAGATTCTTCTTCGTTCACGTCGTCGTAAAAAATAGCGTCGGCCATGTGAGATTCGTCGGGCTTGAAAGGTTTCTGTGAGCCGATGATGGTGACGAGCCTATTTTGATAAATAGCTTTCATGCATTGGTGGTATGTGGATGGGACGGCGGCATACCGGTGCATCCATGTTCTTCCGAGGAGTGCCTGGTAAGAGGTTTCAGAGTCGATCACGTGAAACTTTGCCGCGGAGCGTATTTGCCCCACGACCAAGTCCACTTGGACGAAACCCATAGTTTGCTGGCTATGATTACCAAATCCCGAAATGGTGATGGGTTTCAAGTGGTTGGCGGGGATCCCTGCTGCTTTGAAAGTAGAGTAGGGGAGGATGTTGAGGGAAGCTCCACCATCCATGAAACCCCTTTGGAACTCGACCCCGTTGATGAACACAGGAACATACAAAGGTCGATTATGAGGGAATTGGAGTTGGCGATCGGCTTCTGTGAATGTGATGGGGAGAGAAGTGTCTCGTACAAGTTTTCGTACAGACCCAGACAGTCCCATGCATTGTTCTCCGTGTTCCTCCGCCACGCGGAGTATAGCCTTTGTTGCCTCGAATCTAGTCTCTTCTCCAAGCCCAAACTGGTCAAAGAGCCATTTGAACTTGGTGGAGTGTTGGAGAGTTCTAGCCCATCGGTCTTCAAAACTTGTTTTGTCCGGTTCTTCAATGCCAAGGGTGGCTACGTCACACGCGGCGACCTCTTCGAGCTCATCATGATGGGAGATCATCATGGCTGAGCCCCCGCGGGATGGTGGCCACCTTCCATGCGTGACCATCATGACTGCTTTGCCGTTGTCCTTATGAGTAGGGAGGGGGTTTCGGAGGACGTCTTTACACACGGGGAGCTCGACCGAATTGTCCGTCACAAATTTTTGAAAGAGTGATCGGAGGCCCCAACAATCCTTTGTGCTATGGCGAACCATCCGGTGGAAAATACAATAGTCTGGATGGCTCATGTCTCTTTGGGAAGGCTCCCGGATTACGTTGGGGAGGACCACCTTCCCATCTTGTACCCAAGCATTCAAAAACGCTTGAGCCTCTACGGGAGTTACTGGTAAGGGTGGAGGTTCATTGAACTTCGGGCGTTTGGATTGTTCCTGTCGGCCTCGGTGGGAAGGACCAGAGGCAGCATACACCGCTCGCTTGGATTCCCGCTCGGCTCGACGAGGGATGGGCTTCCATGAAGAAGATTGATAACGTGGTGGTTGCGGTGGGCGCTCGCGAACCGGAGGGTCCACCGTTTCGCTAAGGCTTCGAGCGGCCTCGTACAATGCCGAGAAATCCGAGAAGTTGTGGGTAACCAAGTGGGGTTTGAAAGCTGGTTGCATTCCCTCCACGCACATTTTTGTCAAGTTATCCTCCGAGACCGGGTCTTGGAGGTCAACTGACAGTTCACGAAATCGGCGAACGTAGACGTTAAGATCTTCATAGGGTTTTTGAGTAACCCTCATGAGCTGGAGAGTGGTGAGCCGTTCTTCCACATAGAAAATTTTTGAGTAGAACTTCCTTACCATGTCCTCCCAGGAGAGGACTGAGCCAGCTTGGAGGTTGGTGTACCACGAGTAAGCCTTATCTGTCAAAGACTTTGAAAACTCGCGAAGCCTTAGGTTACGATCTCCGCTGTGGATACCCAAGCTATCCACAAACCGAGTCACGTGTTCTTTAGCATTCCCCTTCCGTCCGTCGAAACGAACAAACTTGGGTACGGCGTAGCCTTCTGGGTAGGGTAGGTTTGTGATGGTAGATGGGTACGGAGGGCGCAAATCTACATCGGGAATAGACATGGAAGGGTTCTTTTCGGATTGGATAAGAGCTCTGATTTGCTCTATAGTGATGGGGGATGGGTTTGCCACTAGTTGAGTAATAGCGGCCGAGCCCATTCCTACAGAAGCATCTTTCTGAGCAGGGACTTCCATGTTAGCACGAACTTCCCCTAGTGGTGGATCTTGGTCATTTCCAGGGGTTTGGTTTGTGGGGATGCCACTTTCAGAGCCATTGGGTGGAGGTGTGTTTGTTTCAGCTTGAGATGGTGTTTTTTGTAGCGCAAGCATAGCCTCCATAAGGAGGTTTTGGGCTTGCTGCATGTTAGTTTGGACTTGTTGCATGTTGGTAAGGGTATCCGTCACCGCCTTTAGTTGCGCGATGATGGCAGATTGTGGGATTTGTTGTATTTCCTCTAGGACGTGATCTGAGGAGGCTTCTGTCAGCTCTACACTATTCTGCCCCAATGCTGTTGGTTTCTTTGGAGGCATTGTGGCGTGTACCACTCTTCCCCAGCAGAGTATAATGTGGGTGTAAGGGATGGGAAGAGTACCTGAGGTATATGGTAGGTGCTACAATGACGCCCGAGACCACCGGAGGTGGAGGAGGAGAGAGCTTAGGGCAGCCTTAGAGAGAGAGAGGTGGCAGTATAGAGTGGTAGTGGTAGGTGAGTCTTGAATGTTGTTTTTTTAATGCTCAGTAAACTCTTGTTTATATATGAGCCTTGAGGCCTTGGAGGGCAAGGAAACATCTCCCTCATTAATGCATAGTTTCTCTTTGAATACTATGATCAGAACTGTGGTTCTTCTGATCAGGGTCTCAGAGGTGCAGTTAGGTGATATATGGATGCCTGTATCATGGCCAGTTGGTAGGTATGATACAGGCTCTTTACACCGGCGTGTCAGTCGGGATGTTGCAGAGATCTCCTGACATTGGTGACGTAGGCGAATCCCTCTCTCTCTATGACCGGTCATGGATCTCACCTCGTGGAGGTGTGTCTTGACGATCCCCTCGCTCTAGCCTCCAAGCCAATACCTCCTTAGGTCCCGAGCAGGTACCCAGGCCCTGCTCCCGACCTAGGGTCTTGTGCAGAGTCGCCAGGCTCGCGAGAGCCTAATTATGTTAAGTCTGTAGATGAGGTACACAGGAGAGATGCCTCGGAGGAAGCATATATGGAAGGGGTACTCCGGAGGAGGTACCTCAGAGGAGGTGTCTCAGACGGAGGAGGTGCCTCAGAGGAGGTGCCTCAGATGGAGGAGATATCTCAGAGGAGGTGCTTCAGACGGAGGATGTGCCTCAAAGGAGGTGCCTCAGATGGAGGAGGTGCCTCAGAGGAGGTGCCTCAGATGGAGGAGGGGTATTTCGGATACCCACAAAGATTATTCATATGATTGAGAAAAGAATATAGCCACAATAATGAAGGCTTTTATATTTTCAATACAGACCTCCCTTAGCACCTCAAACTCAAGTTAAAATTAGTAAAACTACACAACTTGTTTAGAGTATGTTTCTTGCCATGCATTCATGCAATTGATGCAACTCCTACTCACGGTTCTAAAAGACGCTAGTCGATCCCAGGTCGGTCGGCTGCCGACTAGCGACTTTTGGCCAACTAATCGCCGACTTGGCCGACTAATCGCCGATTTTTGCCCAACTAGTCGGATTTCGATCAAGTTAGGGGACCTCCGACTAGCGACTTGGAGCCGACTAGTCGGCCGGCTTCACCGACTTTTAGAACACTGCTCCTACTTGTTTTGACTTCGGTTGGAAGAAGAAGAGAGATGTGGCCATTGTAAGATGAAAGTTTCTACGTACTAGCTGACAGTAAAATAATATAGATTGATAATATATATTAATAATTGAAATAATAACACTCAAAATCCTTTGTAGAAAGTATGAACACTAAGAGCAAAGTGAAAATCTAATGGGATAACGTACTAGGAATTAGGCCTGGCTAGCTAGGATGCTACCACAGCATCGGAGTAATCCATACCGCTGGAGGCTTCACTGATTCAGACTCTGTTAAACACAGAGTTTCAAATTTGGAATCCTCTAAATTAAAGACGCCCATGTCATGACCTGAGTACACATGCAGTTTATGACTGCAGATATCATCATCTGTATAATAAATTCGATCTCCTCTGTGACCCATTAGGTTTGATTTTGACAATGCGAAAGACTGATTTAAACCAAGAAATATTGCCTCACCATCTAAATCCTTAACACCAATCCACTTTGGCTCCGAACCACTGGTCTCTAACTTGAATACTCGAAATGTAGTAGTCTTTTGGATATGGTTACGGATACTAGTGTGATAGTTGTTGTCGTAATCGAATTCGTCAAATTCGCTAGTTTCACTACCTGCATCTGGGTTTTGATCATCGTTCTCTCTACCGCTTCCGTCCTCTTCTTCATTGTGTTGGCTTCCATGAAGTGAAAATCTAATGGGATAACGTACTAGGAATTAGGCCTGGCTAGCTAGGATGCTACCACAGCATCGGAGTAATCCATACCGCTGGAGGCTTCACTGATTCAGACTCTGTTAAACACAGAGTTTCAAATTTGGAATCCTCTAAATTAAAGACGCCCATGTCATGACCTGAGTACACATGCAGTTTATGACTGCAGATATCATCATCTGTATAATAAATTCGATCTCCTCTGTGACCCATTAGGTTTGATTTTGACAATGCGAAAGACTGATTTAAACCAAGAAATATTGCCTCACCATCTAAATCCTTAACACCAATCCACTTTGGCTCCGAACCACTGGTCTCTAACTTGAATACTCGAAATGTAGTAGTCTTTTGGATATGGTTACGGATACTAGTGTGATAGTTGTTGTCGTAATCGAATTCGTCAAATTCACTAGTTTCACTACCTGCATCTGGGTTTTGATCATCGTTCTCGCTACCGCTTCCATCCTCTTCTTCATTGTGTTGGCCTCCATGATCATTTTGGTCATCCACATCAGATTCATCATCATTCTCACTACTGCCTCCATCCTCTTCTTCATTAACATCGTCATCGTGTTGGCCTCCATCAATATGATCATCTACAATAGATTCAGCATAATCGCCAAAGAGATCGATTTCCCTCAAGATATGATGTAATTCACCACCAGACTCCACCAAGTACCACTGTTTCACGTAAGGGATCCAATGTGGAGGTGGCGGAGCAAGTTCTTTCACTTTTGGGTGAAGAGAATCCAGTTGGTCGGAAATATAAATCTTACCGTAGTTATCTACCACGTAAAACTCATCTCTGAAGAACATACCATCTATATATCCCCACGGTTTCGGTCCCTCAATTAATTTCCAATCTGTATCCCCAACTTTACATAAACCTAATTCACCGCGACCATAGAAAACCAAAACAAGACAATCCGAGGGTGAAGACGAAGGGGATGTCGATAGTAACGCTTTGTCTACGTACCACTTGGACATGGGAGTGTCCCCTGGCCGGGGCCTTGGGAGGGAAGTCACCGGAGGGAGGTTGATCCGGCCACCAGAGACTGGGTTGTGTAAACAAATACTCATGCTTTTATCCACCATAAACAGCCAACCGTGGTGTGAGCCACGGCAAAGACTCTCATGCGGAGCTGATAGAACCGGCAAGTCTTGCCCTAGGTTATTGATAATCTTGCCGACTGGAAAGGCAAGAAGGCGGCGGGTTTGGGTAGTTGTGGTGGTGCCTCCGGGGATGATTAGAGCCGGAACATTGGTCGGGAATTCGGTGGTCCGGTAATCAAGTCCTATTGATCTCCATAATTTGCAGACGCCACTGAAGGGTATGTGATCAGATATTAAGGTAATTACCTTTTGGAAAATTAGCCTCCATATATCAGCAGGGAGATCATCCCAGTTCGCCATGCATGCGCTGGATGCTGCAACTAGGACTGCAGGAGAAAGATGAGAGAGAGACCAGCAGCTGCTTCTTTTTTGATATGCTCTGCTGCGGCCGTTTTTGTGGTTTGTTATAGGAATATAGGGTATACAATGGAGTAGTGCTCTGTATTACTGGCTGAACCATGGGGCCATCAAAAAGTTGGGTCATGTAGTGCTAATCTTTTGGGCTTTAGTTAGTCTCCTTTTGGTGAGGCTCTAGTAACTCACTATTATGAAAAATTGATGTAAAAAAAATATATTGTGTATAAAAATATGTCATAAAAAAATATTTTGTATAAAATATGCTACAAAATATATATTTGTAATTATATATAATGATAATAGCGCTAAATCCGAAACGGTACCCGGTATTAGCCGGTACCGGTAACGGTACCGTACCAGTAGAAAAACCGGTAACCTAACCAGTACAGGATTCAAAACCTGGGATATCGTTCTAGTAGGCGAATTGGTTAGATCTCATTCTAACAGACGAGTTATTGAATCCACAAGAAAAATATAATCAACTTTGCACGAAACGAACCCTAATTATAATAAGCAAACCATAATTCGACCAAGACTCAAATTAATTAAAAAAATACTACCAAAAAGAAAAAATTGAGTTTGACTCAAAAACAGAAACTAGAATCCTAGAAAAGAACGCTACAAGAAACCTAGTATAACTCAAACTTGTCTTGACCAAGTAATTAACAAATTAAATGTCACGCTTTCGATTTTTCAACATAAATAAATAGTCATTTCCTCCGCAGAGTATTACAGAAATCCACTTTACGTTCATTCAAAAGCAACTCACTACGTTAATATTTATAAGGAATGACAATCTAAATTCGGTACCCTTGTCCCATAAATACATGACAGTTTTACAATGCTTTAAATAACCCTTCCTACCATGTTCTCACTGTATCTTGCACATCAAGCACTCCATCTAATGTTCCAAGCAATACCTGAAACAGCAAGGGTGAACATTCACTTCGTACAATAGAGGTTTGTTTTAACAAGTTTATATATGCATAAACAAGACATAATAGAGAGATAATAAACAATGCGTTTTCCATAGTTACACTTGAGCTACTAGACATAACAACTTATCATTTATACTAGAATAGTGATTTTTCTCGCATCACCTACTCGCATCAGCACGACAATAAATTTACATTATCAACTATTCAACTATCGTCTCTCCTCGTGACTCATCTCATTACTTCCATTTAACAATCTCCGCACATTTCCTCGAAATTCAACTAACCGCGGGATCCAACGACCCTTTGATAAGCATGAAATATTGACTCATAGAAACTCCAATATCATATGTTACTAGTTCCTAAATGTGCTTTACTAAATATTATCATTCTTCCGTTCAAGGACTTGGTTCCATGATCCAACTACTTTGCTGTGCTTGATTGCTGTGTTATATATAAGAGATGGTTTTACAAAAGGATATGAATCTAATGTGTCTGTCTTCTCAAGGCAGCAATCACAAAAATGGAGGATAATGGGGCCCCTCCAGGAAAGCTCACTCAACGGGGTAACAAAAATATCTGTAACTAGAAGGTAAAATATCAAAGTGTAAAAAAATCAAACTGATGACTTGAGGGAAACTGGGGGATGATTACATTCAACGATGCCTGATTGTGGCCACACTTGCAAAAGATGTTAAAGAATCCCATGAAATGGAAATGTAAAGTTCAAACTAAGCGTACACGCTCGCGCGCGCACAAAAAGTAAATAAGTAAAGCTTGTGCAATGAAAAATATTCAGATGAAGTATATTATACAGGAATCTAAGTTTTTAGCTAAAATGATTTCGATAGCATGGCACACCACTTGCAGGAGCAATATGGTGCCTCTGCCTAAAGCAGAAATTGGGAAATCAGAATCAGAAAGGTGTCTCATTCCTTTTCTTACTTTTTTTCCTAACAATAGGTACAAAATACAGAAGGAAAAACAATTGTATACTTTTTTCCTAACAATAGAAACCAAGCTATTTTTATTCTGATGTCACACGGAAAGGAAAGAACAACAAAATGACACTTTTAATTGCATCCACATAGCAAATGTACTCTCATGATGTTTCTCCTCAACAATTGTATACTGCGTTTTTGTTCCTTAGCTTTTGTTTTGTTTTTGTTTTTTTTGTTTTTTTTTCTACTTAGATTATCTAATTTTTGGACAATATTAAGCTCTTGCCTTCCAGAGACTTTAGGCAAGATTCGGGATTCATTTCCCGTTTGTTTGTCCTACAAGTGCACTTTGTTTCATTGTGATCCTTCTTTTCTTGATCCAATGCTAACCGCTCCACATGCAAGTCAGAAGTTGCACGTTGCAGGAAGCATATATATTTTCTTATTAGTCAATTATCACCTCCAACAACTATTCGAGTTTGAGTGGCATCTTCACTCATAGGTAGTTGGTTTTGAGTTGAATGTTTTAAAATATACACGTCACATGTGTCTGCCTGTGAGTGGGCATTATTCTCATCTGCTCAATAGGGATTTTTAGGTCTTGAATATCTTTTCGATCAACTTTATTCAATTGGATTTCACTTTTTTTAGTTATAGTTCCAATGCCCTCAATGGTTAACTTTTGCAGCATCTCTATCTTTCCTACTGGATATTATTCAAAGTGGATCTCTTAGTAACAAAATGAACACTTTAAAGCAATATTCAACTAACACTAACAACAAAGAGTAAAGGCAATGTTCTCAACCAACCTGCCACCAGACATCCCTTTCCTCATGCCACTTAGTAGCTTCCTTCTTCATGGCTGATTGATTTTCAAATTTTTATTTTTTACATTTAAATATTAATTTTGCAAGAAAAGATGATATAATACATTTTCCAGCTGTTGAAATTACAAATGCAGTGTCGACCAAAGAGTTTGAGTTGGTAAAATTTGTCATCATAAAAAAAGTGCCACCACATGCTACAAAGGAGTTGAGGGGTCCGAAAACAATAAAGAATCAACACAGGAATTTACGAAAACAGTAAAGAATCAACACAGGAATTTACGTGGTTCCCCAAGATCAGGTACCTCCACGGGAGCGAGAGCGAGTCTGTATTATTATGATCAAAATCGGCTAGGGTTTTTACAATAGAGAGTATATATAGCCCTACTCTATTCCAACCCTAATAATTCCGTACCGTCTTGCTCCCCTCGCTCCGCTCCGTTCCGCTCGGGCATCTGACCTTTCATTAGAACTCCTTGGTACCTCTCCATATGAGCCACAAGTTCCAATAGTACACTATCAACATTGGGGCTTCAAGTGATGGGCAAATTACTTCGAAAAAATGGGTCCAACGTACCTGTTGCTGCTGATGCACTAATGGGCTTTACAAGAATTGCTACTTAACAAGGATTGGAGGCCAAGACAAATTAGAAACTGATTAGGCAATCCAAATCATTGCCCTAGAAAGTATTAGGAAATCAAGTGCCCTCATGCTTTCCACTAGGCAATCGGAGCAATTCATCTGTAGAACAAGAAGCTTTACAAGGAGGATAACACTCCCGCTATTTCCTCACTACATTCTCTCTCTGTCTATATATATTCCTAAGCCTATTTTTCCCTTTTCCCCCAGCGGCGGAGCTAAGATTGCCTAGTGGAAAGCATGAGGGATTCAAGTGAAGCAAATGTGTAACAAATTCTTCATCATGCAACGTGGCAACCCCTCTCACCTTCCTCTCTGCTCCTCTCCCTGTTCCAAAATAATACCAGAACCATTTTTATGTAATGAAAATAGAATAATTTTATAAGTCAAATGAAATATGAGCATTTACTGAAATACAGAGCATTTCACATGTCTTGCAGCTGCATGTAGTCTTGTTGTTTTTGTTCGTTTTATTGGTTTTTGTGTTTGGACACTTGCTAACTTCTATTTAATTTTCCGACTCTTCATTACAGGTGCTATGGCTCACCGAAATAGGGGATTACCGCGAAAGTTGTCTGCAACAAGTAGGTATCTAAAAGCTACGACAAGAAAAAAGTGTCGGGATACGGCCATCGTTGCTATAAATCTTGTAGTGAAGGAGGTGACAAAAGTATTAGTGTTACCCTTAGAGGAGAGGACATTATCCACCATAGGAAGGGAATGGCCCCTAATCTTCTGAATTAAGTTCAGCATAATAATCAGGGAATGGCCTCTAATTTTCTGAATTAAGATCAAATTCAGCATAAAGATCAGTGAATGGCCCCTAATCTTCTGAATCAAGTTCAGCATAATGATCAGTGAATGGCCCCTAATCTTCTGAATCAAGTTCATCATAATAATCTTTCACCTGGGAATCATCATCTCAGAATTCTCCTCTTTTGCATCATTCTCCTCAAAATTCGACACCTCCAAGTTCTCCTATTCTGAATCAACAGGGCAATGCATGTGCGCCATTACGTACGCATATAGTATGTACAGAATATTCCTATTGTGGTTAAAAGGAATAAGAGGAGAGCAAGGAAGTTATAATTATACGATGAACCATTAAGCGATATTGCATTTAATAGTCACGGTGCATTGAGGATAGCTGCAAGGAAAAGGGTGTGTGAAAGAGAGGTAATATAAATATGATCTCTTAGGAATAGTATGAAGGGGTAGCCCACAGCGGCTATACAGGCTGGTGTTGCCCTTCCTCCCCTCATACCTTCCAACACAGCTACAACTAACCAAGTTGTGCTGCCAAGTGAAGGGAATTCTTCATCGTGCAACGTGGCAGCCCCTCTCACTTTCCCTTATTCTCTTCTCCCCGTTCAACCTCGTCCTCTGGTCCATGAAATGTGTCTCCTGTTGAGAGTGTGGAAGAACAGATCAAGAGAATACAAACCAAAATTGCTGAAGCAAAGGATCGTGTTCAAGGTGTGGAACTATCCTTGTTGGAAGAAGGGTTTGTGTAGATACTTTTTTTGTCTACAATCTTGTTAGATCTCTTGCTTGACAAGTTTCCCGCTGAAAGATTCCCGGTTTTAAGACAACAATTGGAGAAGGAATTTTTGAAGAGAGTTAGATCTAGGTTGGGTTATGGGGTGGTTGAGGTTAAGCTATTTGAAGGCATTTTGTCTAGTATGTCGACTAAATCATTTTTGGAAAGAGTTTTAGTGGGGCAGCCGGATTCGTACCAAGGAAAGTGGATGTTTCTTGGTCTACCAGGTAACATTTATACGTGAGTCTTGAGTTTTAAATTCCTTTTAATTTGATTTTTTTGCTGTTAAAAAAAATCCTTTTACTTTGATATTCATCTCTGATACTAGGAGGATGAGCATGATTTTGGACGATACAAAGTGTTGGTCTCACCATTGTCCAAAATCATCCTGGAATTTCACTTGGTGGACCCAAACATCAAATGATAGTCCAGGATGATTTTGTATCGTCTAAAATCATGCTCTTCCTCCTGGTACAACATGATTTGGACCTTCTTCTCTTCCAACTTGCCTAAGCAAGTAACTTTCGTCGCGCTCAAGCATTCTCTGTATGTTTTGATTGCGATCTAAATCAGTAACCTTGGCTTGCCTACACCCAAGAAAGAAAAGAAAAAAGGGAACGTATCAGAGATGAATATCAAATTAAAAGGAATTATTTTAACAGTAAAAAAATCAAATTCAAAGTAATTTAAAACTCAAGACTCACATATAAATGTCACCCGGTAGACCAAGAAACATCCACTTTCCTTGATCTGAATCCTGCTACCCCAGTGAAACTCCTTCCAAAAATGATTTAGTCGACAAACTAGACAGAGTGTCTTCAAATAGCTGAACCTTGGCCGCCCCACAATTTAGCCTAGATCTAACTCTCTTCAAAAATTCATCCTCCAATTGTTGTCTTAAAATTGGGAAATTTTCAGTGGGAAACTTGTCAAGCGGGAGATCTAACAAGACTCTAGACGAAAAAAGTATCTGCACAAACCCTTCTTCCAATGTGGATAGTTCCACCCCTCGAACATGATCATTTGCTTCAACAATTTTGGTTTGTATTCTCTTGATCTGTTCTTCCACACTCTCAACAGGAGACACATTTCATGGACCAGAGGACGAGGTTGAACGGGGAGAAGAGAAGAAGGGAAAGTGAGAGGGGCTGCCACGTTGCACGATGAAGAATTCCCTTCACTTGGCAGCACAACTTGGTTAGTTGTAGCTGTGTTGGAAGGTATGAGGGGAGGAAGGGCAACACCAGCCTGTATAGCCGCTGTGGGCTACCCCTTCATACTATTCCTAAGAGATCATATTTATATTACCTCTCTTTCACACACCCTTTTCCTTGCAGCTATCCTCAATGCACCGTGACTATTAAATGCAATATCGCTTAATGGTTCATCGTATAATTATAACTTCCTTGCTCTCCTCTTATTCCTTTTAACCACAATAGGAATATTCTGTACATACTATATGCGTACGTAATGGCGCACATGCATTGCCCTGTTGATTCAGAATAGGAGAACTTGGAGGTGTCGAATTTTGAGGAGAATGATGCAAAAGAGGAGAATTCTGAGATGATGATTCCCAGGTGAAAGATTATTATGATGAACTTGATTCAGAAGATTAGGGGCCATTCACTGATCATTATGCTGAACTTGATTCAGAAGATTAGGGGCCATTCACTGATCTTTATGCTGAATTTGATCTTAATTCAGAAAATTAGAGGCCATTCCCTGATTATTATGCTGAACTTAATTCAGAAGATTAGGGGCCATTCCCTTCCTATGGTGGATAATGTCCTCTCCTCTAAGGGTAACACTAATACTTTTGTCACCTCCTTCACTACAAGATTTATAGCAACGATGGCCGTATCCCGACACTTTTTTCTTGTCGTAGCTTTTAGATACCTACTTGTTGCAGACAACTTTCGCGGTAATCCCCTATTTCGGTGAGCCATAGCACCTGTAATGAAGAGTCGGAAAATTAAATAGAAGTTAGCAAGTGTCCAAACACAAAAACCAATAAAACGAACAAAAACAACAAGACTACATGCAGCTGCAAGACATGTGAAATGCTCTGTATTTCAGTAAATGCTCATATTTCATTTGACTTATAAAATTATTCTATTTTCATTACATAAAAATGGTTCTGGTATTATTTTGGAAAATATAATATATATTTAAGTATTTTTCATAAGCTAGATCGGTATTGGAATCAGTATCGCGGAGCAGAGCGGGACACGTGTCAACGTTAGGTAGGATCCTTAGTGTCCAAGTAAGGACTAATCCATAAATAGGCGAGGTGGCGTCCTATTATTGGATGCTTGGGGCCCAAGTAAAGCGACGCAGCGGAATTCACGATAAACTAGTTAGCGTACTAGTTTAAATGATGATAGGTCTCGAATTCACGAGATGCTCTTGAATCCACAAGAAAAATAGAGAAACTCTATAAATTTTATTGATAATTGAATAAAAGCTAAATATGCCCATAGGCTACATCCTTATTTATACTAGTAGAAGTCCTAATTAAAAGGAAATTACTTAGAGTAGCAACCAAGCAAAGCATTACTTGGAAACCTAGACTATTAGCTAAAAGGAAATAAAATAAAATCTAACCAAAACTAAACTAAAAACGTGCAAAACAGGCAACACAAATAAAATCTCCTAATACTAATCGTAAATAAAAATTATTACTAAAATAATGTTTCCATAAATAATAGGGGTCTATATTTTGTCCTACATCATTCTCCTTTTCTTCAAAAGAACTCGCCCACGAGTTCTCGTTGGAAATCTGCCATCTTCCATTCCAAAAGAAAAGATACTTGGAATACTTCAACTTCTTGATTCCCTTCCAAAAATGTTACACACCAAAAATTACTTGCAATGATATCGTCTCGGCATGCTGCAATTGATTGATAAGATCCACCATATGAATATTAAGAATCCAATCATATTGTTGCACTCCAAGAAAATCAACAAAGCCATCTGGACTTTGTGGATACTCTTGATCTTGTTTCATCTTGGTATTGGTTGACACATCAACAATTGGCTCATTGAGACAGACTAGCTTGACCATAGAGTCATCAGATGAATTAGCAACATCAATTTCTTCCATTGAAAAATCAATTGGGTCCTCAACAACTTGATCACCAACATCCATATCAATTTTTTTGTTTCTCACCCACCTCCATATCGATTTGCTTATCATTAACTTCAATCACAATGTTTCTTTTGCTGTTATTGCTCACATCAACTTTCTCTTTACCATTAACTTGAATTACCTCTTGCTTAACAGCTTCTTCAACAACATCTTTGGCAACGGTGTTAATTGTTTTTTCTTGCTTTCGCATATATTTTTCTTCCAAAAGTTTCTCATAATTCCATGGAAAAAATATTTCCACCATAAGTCTTTTAATTCTTGGCCATGTACGGATACGACATTTACCCAATTTATCTCTTGAAGATTGCAAATTTAACCACCAACTAAGTGCGGAATCTGTAAATTTTAACCACAAATATATCCACCTTTCTTCGGACGAAATTTCCGCATTCTCAAAGAAATCTTCAATATCGAGAATCCAATCTAAAATATTTTCAAAATACTCATTACCACTGATTTTAGGTAAGTTGTCATAATACCTGAAAGGATGTGTATATTTCATGCTCATGTACTCATCATACTTGAAATTAGCACGATTAGCTGGGTGTCTCCCAACTACAATTTGATTACCAAGCTGGCGTTGGGAAAATCCCACCGCGCTTTCCCAATTCTGGCTAAGAGGACGGCGTTGGGAAAATCCCCACGCGCGATTCTCTTCAACCCTTTCTGGTCCTTGGTTTAGGCGAAGAGTGAGCAGCCACAACGCTTGTTGTTCTTCCACCATCTTCCTTGGATCAACAAACCTTTGAGCAACGTCAAAGGGTGTGTCTTCTACTTTGTTTGGTGCCACCGAGCCAGGAAAAACCCGCTCTGATACCACTTGACGCAACGGAATTCACAAGAAACTAGTTAGCGTACTAGTTTAAACGATGATAGGTCTCGAATCCACAAGAAGAATAGAGAAACTCTATAAATTTTATTGATAATTGAATAAAAGCTAAATATGCCCATAGGCTACATCCTTATTTATACTAGTAGATGTCCTAATTAAAAGGAAATTACTTAGAGTAGCAACCAAGCAAAGCATTACTTGGAAACCTAGACTATTAGCTAAAAGGAAATAAAATAAAATCTAACTAAAACTAAACTAAAAACGTGCAAAACAGGCAGCACAAATAAAATCTCCTAATACTAATCATAAATAAAAATTATTACTAAAATAATGTTTCCATAAATAATAGGGGTCTATATCTTGTCCTACATCATAAAGGTTTCTAGAAACTGGGCGAGTTGGCGCTTTACTATAGGATAGACCACATGGAGTCAATACACCAAAGATTTTATTGAATTATATTTAGATTATATTAGATATTAAACTTGACTTTGCTTAAATGTCTGGATACTCATTAATTAGATGAAATCACATGGGGATTCATTAGCATTAAACTAATATCGTTCTTGAGGCATTTAGAAGGGTGTAGCCACAATTATAAATAGGTAGTACTGAACTTACCCTTATTGACACCACACACACCACACGTAGCAAAGAAATAGAAAGGAACAAGTAAGGAAGAAAAGAGAGGGAAAAAAAAAGAGAAGGAAAGAAAGAAAAAGAAAGGGGAGAGAAAATTTGGTCAGTGGATCAAGGGTCTCCATTTAAGATAAACCGGGCGGTATGCAATATGCTCCTCAAATCTTTGAAGTATTTCTTGTTCTTCTCATTTTGTACTTCATTTGTTGACGTTACATTTTAATTGGATTTTATGTTATGATCAAGTTAAAATTGATATTGTTCTATGTGATGTTATGATCACGTTAAAATGCTATGGGACTATTTGGTACATTGTTCGAGTGGACCTACCAAGATCTTGACCCGGTAGCCGGGAATAAGCCAAAAGGAGGCTTGGCTCAGAGGTAGTCGGGAATAAGGCAAAAAGAGACTTGGCTCAGAAGGGGTGAGGTTGTTCACGGTCATGTACCAAAAAGAGCCTAGTATGTGGTCCAGTTATTTGGATAGTTCCTATTGAATTCGATGATTATGTTTATCATTCCCTCTTTTGTTGAGCATTTGTATTCCATCATATTGTATACTTCCCAACTTAATCTATTTTTCAGGATGACTTGGAAATTAAAGCAAGAAGTACGATGGGTCTGCTATTGGGAGTAACATGACCGAATTCCTATTAAGAGAAATTGTAAAAGAAATTAATTTGTACTTTTATTTTACGAAAAAGTCAATATTTTTATGTATAAAAGAAAGGGTTTTATTACGATTATGTAGTTCATTTATTTTTTATAGCTCCAAAAATCAAGGTCGTCACAACAAGTTTGATCAGATGCAATTTTTTTTTTTCACAATTTCCTCAAAAACAAATGAAAAATTACTCCTTGCCAGAAACTTGTTAGAGCAAATTCAATGGGGGATGTAAAAGGGGTTGCATTTCTATAATAAAACCAAAATTTGCAACTGAGCACTCCAATGCATAGCTATAATCGGATGCAAAATGGAACAAATGTAAAGTTGGTTCCAAATATAGAACCAAGGATGGCTATAGCCATCCTTGCCACATTACCAAATCCCAACTTCCATCTTCAACAATACAAACCGAAGACTACCTGAATCATGTCGGAAAGTCGCCAGAAATTGTAGCTCTCTTCAGAAAGCCGCTCGAGTTGATGATGGGACATGCTCTCACCATGATAAACTCCGAAACCATGCTCTCACCATGGTGGACTGTTTTGGACGATCAGTTTGTTGATACATGGGTATGGTTGATGGGTTTGAAGAGGGGGTGTTTCATCGGAGAGAGGGAAGTCAGAGGTGGGAGACAAATTGGTGGGAGATTGGCCGATCGGTTTGTTGATCTGATGATCGGTGGGACTTGGGCATATGAACAGAGTAAAATCTTTCACTTCCGAGCAAAACGAAGCAATTTGTAGAGCTTATTTGTGCATTACTCAAGACCGGATTATCGGTAACTCCCGGCCACAGAGTCAATTCTAGCACCGGGTGCTACAATAGTATTGCAAAAAGACGAATGATTTTCAACGAAATGAAGCAAGCATCAAATGTCGTTGCGACTTCATCTTCATCAGAGGAATCTCCATCAAAATCTCCTTGCAGTACCCTTTTGGTTAAGTTGCTCATGATATTAGTTTGGAAAAGACAATACATACATACATACATACATACATATATATATATATATATGGTAGATGAGAATGGTGTGGTGAATGAATGAGGTTGGAGTATGTGCATTTATACACAAAAGGAAGGAACGGGGGTCCAAAAAATTAGATGAGAAAAATTGGGTAGAATGGTGGTTGAGAAAGTTAGATAAAAAAAAATATCTGAAAAGTTGGGTTGAATGGTGGTTGAGAAACGTAGATGCAAAAAAATATCTGAAGAGCAAGGTAGATGCAAAAAATATCTGAAAAGTTGGGTAAAATGGTGGTTGAGAAAGGTAGATGTAAAAAATATTTGAAAAGTTGGGTTAAACGGGGGTTGAAAACAGTGGATGGCAAAATATCTAGAAAATTAGGTAGAACGAGGGTTGAGAATGGTGGATTGCAAAATATCTAAAAATTTAGGTAGAACGGGGGTTGAGAATAGTGGATTGAAAATATCCAAAAAATTAGGTAGAACAGGGGTTGAAAAATTAGTTGGGAACGGGGGTTAAAAAATTAGATCACAACGGGGTTGAAAATAACGTAGATAGTTGAATTGGGGTTGAAAAAGTAGTACAAAATGAGGTGGAGAGAAAGTTAGTTAAATTTAAAACTGTTTGGTTCTAAAATAGAACCAACCACTGGAGGCTTGGAACCAAAAAGCACCAAAAACCATTTTTTGATGCCAAAATATGACAATTGCTATAGCCATTTTGCAACTAGCATTGGATATATCTGAGACAACAAATAAATTTGACAAATAATATATATACACCCAATACCACATGTAACACGCCAAAAAATTACCTACTAAGGCCTCGTTTGGATAGGGGATATGGCTCCCGGATAATTTTTCACCCCCTCAAAACCATGGGTCCCACAGCTAAGCCACCGTTTGGCAACTCCACAAAACAGCCGGATAAAATTTCACCCCCTCTTCCGTTATACCCTTGCAAGGGTCTTCTCCCGGATAATTTTTGGGCACCCCTGGACCTCCCCAAAAATTATCCGGCTCTAGAGGGGAAGGATTTTGTCCATTTCACCCCTCCTTATCCCCCTCCCCCAACCCCCACACACAAAAATTTCTTGCTACTAAAATTTCTAAAAACAAAAGAAAATTTTCAGTAACTGTAAAAAATAAAAAAATAAAAAATTACAGACCGCAGATCTTGGTCAGTGTGTCTTCGTGATCATCTTCATTGAAGCTCCCATGGTAGTTTTGTTGGAGGACAAAAATCACAGGCCACTTTCATGAAAGGACGAAAATCCAAGATGCTCCGATGGTGGTATTTTTCGGATGGATTTGAAGCTCTCGCAGAGTAGAACAATCTTCCCTCCTGGCTCTTGGATCGAATCCGAGGTTATTGCCTTCGATTTTGGGTTTGAAGTATGAGATTGGGTTTGGGTTGGGAAAGAGAGAGAGAGAGAGAGAGAGAGAGAGAGAGAGAGTTGATCGAAAAATGAAAAGAAAACAATATTTGTGTTCTCTGAATCTCTGGAAAAAGAAACATGTGGAAATTGCACTAGACCCCTCTAACTATTTGCCAATTCTTTCACCAATTAACCTATTTATTGTACTTAATTGTAAAAAAAATCATTTTTTAAGAAAAAAAGAAAAGGGCAGAAGAGTAATTTGACAGTTTTTACCTCATCCACCCCCTCTTATTTATAAAACATCCAAACCAAGTCAAAAGTTATCCCCATGTTTAATCCATCATCCAAACCATCTACTTTTTTTTATCCCCCTTCCATAAACATCACATCAATGTGGGTCAACCCTCAAAAAATAATACCCCCTCTTATCGTATCCCCCCTCTAAAACTTATCCCCCTAAAAATAATACCCCATCCAATCGGGGCCCAAGGATTATACTAATTACTATCCCTCTCTTCCAACTCTCATTTATCATTCCTAGTTTCCTTATGCCATCACCTTAAGCTTTCAAAAGACATGAAGGTGATGAAACCTAATTCTTGTAAAGCTTCTTGTTGTACAGATGAATTGCTCCGATTGCCCAGTGGAGTAGGTCAAATCAGCCGAACCACGAAAAAATAAAATTCCATTTGTGTTTGGATGCTCTGTGTTTAATTTATGATACGTGAATGAACTGTGTTTTGGAATTGGGTTTGGCACAAAACCAAATACCTGGAGGCATTGGTGGAAATGTCTATCAACTGTATAGATGCCATTTATTGAATTGTCATTCAAGCATTAAGGACCAACATTGTAGTGAAAATTGAACCCTTTAGCATTCCATTTTCAAATTTCCTTCCTTTCCAAAAAGCTACTGTACATTGGTTTCCAACTCTCTCTCTCTCTCTCAATTCGGGTGAATATTTTTCTCTCTCTCTTGTTTTTCTCAAGCCCATTGTCTTTATTTTGGGATGTGCCAAAAGTGATTATCTACTTTGAACTCAAGGTGGTGCCGTCTATGTTACTATTTTCTTACCCCGATATTATTCTCTTGCTAGATGAGTGTTTTTTTTTTGTTCGGCAAAGAAATTTATTAATTTTTGAAAACAAATTACAAAGATTAATGCGTTTGACTACGTGTCTACGTGAATGGGAAAATATTTCTTATTCCATCTCTGATTCCTGTTTTATATTTGAGTTTGAATGTAGTAAACCATGCCTCTTTAAATGGTTTAGGTTTTCAAATGCGGGCCAAAAATTTGCGACTGAGCTAACACATTTATACGTTTATTTTTGTGAAAAAGCATGAGCTAAACGTTGCACAACTGACATTGAAACCTATTGGGAATTTTGGTACCACCCACAACGGAAGCACTGAGGCAACACACTTGCTTTGGCAAAAAAAGCGCATGTAACGCCCCCAAAATTTGGGCACATTAATAATATTACAAAATATAAATAAAAGTCATAATAATAAACTTTATACAATAAAGTCTGTCTCCATAAGCTAATACTCACTCCGTCCCTTTTTAAGTGTTGACATTTCCATTTTGGGTTGTCCCTTAATAAGTGTGTGTTTTGAAAAGTTAATGAGTAAAAGTTTGTAGAATTATCATTTTGCCCTTTTGAAAAGTTAGTGGGTAAAAAGTTAATGGGTAAGGGTGAAGGATAATTTTGGAAAGTGGAGGTAAAAGTTGATGTGGAAAGTGAAAAAGTTGATGTGAAATGTGTAATGATGATGTTTTTTTAATAAGTTGGATTTACGAAGTAACACATTTAAAAAGGGACAGAGGGAGTATTTTTATAACTGGGTCAGATCTATGGCTCCATATATCCCTGCGCCTGGTTGTCCCCCATGTTGGAAGCACCTCCAGCTTCGAAAGCCTCCTGCCCGTAGAATTCCTCATGTTCATCTCGGTACACTTACATAGTACGTCAGAGTCGCAAAACAACATTGTGGTATTATGCCAAGGTTACACAAGTGCAACACCGTGAGCGACAAGGCCCAGTAGACAATACTACTCAATCCTTAACTAGCAATTCTAGAACAATATGATCATGACAAGTAAAGCAGGCTTGATAACAGAATATTTCATGAGTGCAAGCATGTCAGTGTCAATGCGGAATTAGAGTAAATCATGCGCAGTAAAACAGTGTCTCATATTATCTTTCTGTATCGGCCTTCCTCTTTTAATTTCATTCATGTCAACATCTCCCATCACTCGAAAGTTATTGATCCATTTTTGTCTCCTTTCAACTGACGACACCAACCTTTTCGCTCGAGGTCCCGGCCGTCTTGCATCACCGAACTTAACAGCCTGTTTGAAAGGTCCGTCCACCCCGCGACTCACACGACACAGTCTCGGTTGTCTTATATCACTGAACTTAACCAGTCTGTTTATAAGGTCCGTTCACCGTGTGTTGTGCATGCTTAGCCCAAACCACCAAGTTCTCCCGTGAAGTTGGGTGGCGCTCTCGCTGCACTACCGTATCCATTTAAATCCATTTCATTTCATTTCATACACATTTTCATTCTTATCTCTATTTCTCGTTAGCACTAACATTTTCTCGTAAATTGTGTCGTGTCATAAACGTATCGTGACGTGATCATGCAATATGCTCTATCATACTCAAATCGTGTCAATGCATCATTTCTCGATAAACGTGTCATATAAAATAACGGTTTTCCTATGCGCTTTCCTTTTAAAACCGGTCTAGCTCTAACAGAAATTCGTTACTAATTGAGTACAAAATCATTCATTAACTTTTAATTTTCTTTGGTGACTTTCTTTAGACAACGAGATAACCAGGAGAGTCTCAGGCCAGATGGTCGGAAGAGTCTAGTTAGAATCACCATTCCTTAATTTCTTAGACAGCGCGAAGCTTGTCCTTTTGGCAGACCCTTAAGGGTGTTAGCCTTGGGTTATCTCATAGTCCAAATACGGTCAAAACTTTTTGATGTTGCTTTAAGAAAAGTTAGTCGATCTCATTTTCCAAACATTAGTCGGGCATTATAACGGCGTAATTTCAAAAAACCGATTTTCACTCGGGCATTATAATTGCGTATTTTTGAAAATTCTATCTCAATTTGGGCATTATAACGACTACGTATGATTAAGAAAAAGTCACTTTAAAAGCTACTAACTTTTTACCGTAAGTTTTCTACTTACAAACCAACTTTCCGGAAAAAGGCACTGAAAACAACTTTAAGGAAAATTTTAAGTAATGCAAGAATTATAACGATATAAAAATTGACTACTTAAAGTTGAGGTAGGAAAGCTACCTTGATTTCCGGGTGTTAACCGGAAGCCGATAAGCTAGGTCGGACTCCGGGTTTGAACTACGAACGGCTAAACTACTAACTTTTCTACTAGTTTTGGATTGGTGGGTGGTTGTTGGTGGAGGAGAGTGGTGGTTTTTAGTGGTGGTGGAGGAAGAACAAGGCTTAGAGATCAAGAACAAAGGAAGAAGTTGGAAGGCTTCTTGGTGTGAGGAAAAATTAGTGGAGTCCATGGGTATTTATAGGCAAGAGTGAACCCCCCTCCCTCTCTATGTTGGCCGGCCCCCCTCCCCTCACCATGTGCTCAAAATCTACTCCATAAATGGAAATATTTTTGGTATAAGATTTTAGGGGATTTTGGAAGAATAATATCCTAGATTTGTACTTAGAAAATTCTAGGTTTTTAATAAGAAATCTTAGGGTTTTAATGAGGGGAAATTTCTAGGCAATTTCCTAGGCTCTAAGTAGTGTATAATTTTGCATGACCACCTTTGTTTTAGGGAGTTTTGGGTACTAGAAAAGAGTTAGGAGACATGTGCCTAATTAGGGCTATTAATCTTAGGCTAGCTAGGTTTTTAATGAAAAAGAATAAGAATATATTCTTTCTAATTAATAGGGAATAAGAACATATTCCTTAATTAATGAGGGAATATATTCTCTCTAAATAATTGGAGAGAAAACCCTACTAATAGAGTTTTGGGTACTAGTTATACACACAAATGTGGACTAAAAAAGAACATAAGTCTAATAAACCTAGGGTACTACCAAATCTAGCAAAAATCATACTATATTTTCTAGGAAATCTTCCCATAAATGGGAAAAACAAAATCTAACCTAATTCCTAGTCCTGGGGTTTTTCTAGGGTTAGTCACATGCACACACACGACTCTCTCTCTCTCTCTCTCTCTCTCTCTAACACAATCCCACATATTGTGGGGAGTAGGAGAATAGTTAGTAAGTTAGGTCATGGCTTGGAGAAGAGGAGAAAAGAGATTGTGTTGGAAAGTTGGTATGGGAAAATATGGGTAGGTTTTGATGTGTAATGGGTGTGATACTTGGCTTGTACACATGCATGCATGGCTTGATGTACCAATTACATAGTTTAAAAGGAAATAAACCAATTATTATAAATTAAAATGTATTATTGAATTATTAAATTGGAATTTTAATTTTTTACAAAAATTAGGGTTGTTACAGTGCATAACTGGTTTTTTTCGTTTTGTCTTTATTATTATTATTTTTGCATTTGTTAGTTTTGCGTCAAATTTTTGTGGTTCATGGATTTATCTCAACGAGACGAATCCAAAAAATATAAAATTATGGTCAAAACTGATATTTTTTTTAATAAAGCCCAAAATAAACCAAAATTAAACCAATTTAATTATTTAATTTTGCAAAATTATGGATTTTGGTTTATTTTGAATAAACCAAAATAAAATAATGGGCAAAATTTTGGCTTTATTAAAAAAAAATAGTTTCAACCATAATTTAATACCTTTTGGATTCGTCTCGTCGAGACGAATCCATAAACCATTAAAACTTGATTCAAAACTAACAATTGCAAAAAAAAAAATTGAATAAAGACAAAATGAAAAAATCGAAAAACCAGTTTGGGGCTTTTTTGCCAAAGCAAGCATGCACACAGAAAATAGAACAAAGGATTACGTGGTTTGGCACCAAGTGTCCATGCCCACGGAGAAAAGAGAATTCCAGTATATTGAGCTGAGCTACAATGAGATGGAAAATATATCCAACCCGAGCTCTCGCTCTCTTGTACTATTATCTCTTTTTCTCCCTCTCCTCGAAATCTCTCAATATTCTCTTTAATTCATCTGAATCAACCCAACTTGCTTTACCCGTTCTGTATCTCTCAAACAGCTCTCGCAATGATTCACAGTACACTAATGCAAGATTCACCTAAAGGAGACCAAATCACCTAAGGCCTCGATTGGATGCGGGATAAGTATTGATGCGATTAAATAGTAAGGGGGTATTAGTTAGTAAGGGCGGACTCACAACAATGTGACAATTATGGAGAGGGGATTAAATAGTACTTGGCTTGGATCGAAGGGGGATAAAATAGTATTTGGTTTGTTTTGATGTTTATATGGGGGTACAAGATTGGGTGGATGATTGAAAAGACCTATTTGCCCTTGTCCACGTTTTTGTTAGATTATACATCAATTAAATCAAATAAATACAAAACTAAATAAATAAATTACAAAAGTCAACAACTAAGATATATAAATAATTTTCGTAATTAAAAAATTATTAACTGATTTTTTTTGTTTTTTACATTTTCCCAAATTAAGCTAATGTTTTTTTTTTTTATTATGGGGAGAAATATGAACTAGAATTATGGATTTCAACTTAGAAGTTGTTGTATTGGTATGTATTTTATACATAATTTCTATTAAATGTTTTTATATCCAAACACCATCTATTACCATTGAACCTTTATTTTTTTAATTTATTTAATTCATGCTACTTTCAATTAAACTTGTCATTGTTATCACAATCCATTCAACTATGGTAAATGAATACTTAGCAAAACGGTAACAATACAATTTAACAACCACGACTTGTCAACAAAACAACTTGTACCATAAACTAGACGTCATTGGTAGCTCCATATTACATACCGAAAACAAAATGTAGGCCTAATTAATTTCAATGACATGTCTACACATACTAATATGCTACAATTAATAATTTTTTCAAATAAAAATGAAGTAGTATCATCACCACACACTGGATAAGAATTGCAGTGGTTGCACCGAGGAAGGACCATGTCACTTTTTCTTTTACTGTTGAAATCGGATTCCGAACTCTTGTTCGATCCTCATGAGCGACTGCTTGTGTACGGGTAAGCAAAGGTGGGCAATGACTCTTAGTTTCTTGTGGCGCATTATCCTCATGCAAGCGGTGTTGGCCTTCACAATATGCGTTGAAAGCAAACTTGACTTGCTCCAATGTCTCATGCTTCTCATATAGAGCACCATGGAAACCTATCACTTGTTCGTTACATGCTGGCCAAGACGCATGGATGCAACGCGTCCTCTCAACATATACAACGTAGTAGCTACGTTTACCTGTCATCCCTACTAAAACAAAGCAATTTTGATTAACAATGATTTGGCACGTGCCGGTCCATAAATATTGCATAATACAAGTGGGCTCAGATTTTCGGTTGTTTTACCACATATGTAACACTCAAGTTGTAGGCTGCATCATTAGTTGCCACGAAAACCATCTAATGTTGCCTCGCCTATCAAACTTGCTTGCCACGTGAGTTAGTCAACATAATCCTCACAGCCACAAAATGCACATAGGAATAAAATGGGCCTTCTAAAACAAATTTGATCTGCCCACACACGTTATAAACTGTCCAGAAACACAGTAGATTCAGAGGCTCAGAACCTTCATCATAGCCCACCACGATGTCACGCCCTCATTTTCACAAAACATAAATAAAATAATTTCAACAACAAATAAGTCAAATGATAAGATTTCCATAAAATAAAGTACATCATTAGCCCATTGGCTATCAAATGTTCGGGCGTCCTTGCCCCAAAGGTGAAATCGAATAATATCCTGTAATTCAAATATTCGGGCACCCTTGCCCCAAATGTGAAGTCAAAAAAATAATGTTTGGGCACCCTTGCCCCAAGGTGAAATCAAAGTAATATCCCATAAGTTATTACAAATCCAAAGTCAAAAGATGGTGAAAAATTAGAGTTACATTATCATCTCCCCAAAAGAAAATTTAATGCATAGAAGATGAATAAAATAACTCCATGTCATGTATGCTCATCATCCAAGTCATGCACTCCAAATCATGCACGATCAAAGATGGGTACCTGAAAATGATAGGGTGAGCACACATGCTCGTAGGAGAACTATTCTACTAACGGTAGGTGTATGAATATGATGCATGCACACGGAGGCAAGATATGTCCAATGGATGTTCATGTGCGAGTCCAAGTATCCAAATTATAGAGAAAGGATTTTGAAAGTTTCAAGTACCCAAGTGATTTCCAAGTACCCACCAACAACCCATATGTTCAAAGTCTTTTCAAAGTACCCGAACACTACCCAAGTATCCATTTTATTTCACCCAACCACCCAAGTTCATCACACAAGTCTAAAATCAAGTTTACCTATCGAGTTTCGACAAAACGCAATGGATAGTTCAAAAATCTCAATTCTCACTTCTTTCATTGAGAAAATCATCTTTTCATTTGTGCTAGGGATTTAAATCCCTCTGCCGAATTCTATAGGCTCCGCGTGCCTCTGCCGGATTCCAAGGGCTCTGCGTGCCCCTGTCGGATTTCATAGGCTCCGCGTGCCTTTATAAAAATTTCATCAAGTGATAACATTGGTTTGAAACATCTCATTTCCCAAACATTCCATTCACTTTTTATAACAAGTCCATTCTTTTCCAAGTTCATTCCACCATTTCACATCTTTCGATAAAAAAAGTGTTACGTACACACCCACACACACTTTCTAAAAACCAACAAACGTTCTTGAGACATACGATGACAATTTTATTTATAAACCTTAGTTCTCGAGTCAAACATGGGTGAAAATGATGCCAAAAGTCACATATGTGAAGCAATAAATGATCGGGGACCAAACAGACATCAAAGGGTGACCGAATACCACCTAAAAATAGGGATAGCTGTTGGAAATTAAAGGGGCAACAACTTATGAACAGTAAACAATGCAAATTTTCACCTCTAAGGTGTGGAATTTCAACCCAATCACAAATGAGATAGTTTAGGCACAAACTAGAGATGCTAGACAACAATTAAACATGGAGGGAGGTCAATTTCACTGCCAATTTCATCCAACAACGAGTAATATCATAGATCAAAGAATCTAAGTTGGGAAAACCCACACAATTTGGGAAAAACATGATTTTCAATGGAATTGAGTCCAAGAACAAGATATGTGCAATAAATCACAAGCATACAACTAGAGAGAGTGGACATTGTTCCCCTACCTTAAGGATTTGCTTGGAAATTGAAGGTGAGTGAAACCCTAAGTGTAGAAAGCCCCAAATCCCGAATTTGGAGCTCTTGGTGTGAACACACGGCAACCCAAGCTCCGTAGAGTGCGTAGAACGTGAAAATGGCCTTGGTTCTTGAAGTGGTTGAGTGAGGGCAAGATTTGAGCTTGGAGTGAGCAACAATGGTGGAGAGGTAAGAGAGAGAGAGATAGATTTTGTTTTATTTTTTGCAAAACTTCTCCCATACACTTCATATTTTAACCTCCTAATTACACCTCACATCCAAATGTCACTTGTGCATATAAATTGTGACCCACCTCACAAATTTTACTCCCACACTTAGCCAATTAACATTTTTCAACATTCCTCACAAAATCCCAACTTTTATTTTCAAAAAGTAATTAAATTTTTTGGGTCTTTACACACGAAGATTGATATAAACTGTCCAAACACATGGAATTCAGAGGCATATAAACTGTCCAAACACATCTAAATTACATCGAAGAATATAGGTCTCATACAGTCAAAGTAAATTGTCTCAACATCTAAATAACGTTTGCAGCCACCGAGAAATGAATTAAAAATAGTCTCAACATCTAAATTACTTATTACAATAGCTCAAACTTCGTTCACATTTCCACGATTAGCTAACCAATGGTTGTACATTGCATTAGCAAGCACATCCCTCCCCTCGATCCACTCATTGGAAGTCTCAACTTGACCAATGTAATCATCTACTTCAACATTGTGTAGGTTCTCTTCTTCCCATCGCGTGTACTCTAATTCAACCGGATCATTAAGCATCTCTCTTTTAATGAGGTTGTGGACGAGGCAACATGCAGTAACGATGCGATTTTGCGTCCGTATGGGGTAATAAGATGCAACTTTCAATATCGCAAATCGCATCTTTACTACACCAAAGCTTCTCTCAATCACATTTCTAGCAGCAGAGTGCTTCATGTTGAAATACTTCTCTTTGCTAAGGAGAATGACCTTGCCTCCATCTGTTAAGGTAATACCGTTTGGCCACGATAGGGTGCTAGAAATCCCTCCCCATTTGGATAACCACCATCGACAAGGTAATATTGTCCTGAAACCAAAGGGGAAACATGTGTGTTGTTATCAAATGCAAAGGCGAAACATGAGTTATTCTAATTATGTGACATACCATGGGGGACTTTCAGACCATGTGGTCTTCCAATGGCATCTCGAAGGATTCTAGAATCAGTAGCAGACCCTTCCCAGCCGGACAAGACATACACAAATTGCTGATCTCGATTACATACACCTAGGACATTTGTTGCAATTTCCCCCTTCTTGGTTCTATACTGCGCCCTATCTGCTGCCGAGGGGGTAAACTAGTACATAGGTCCCGTCCAAAGCCCCGAGGCAATTCTATGAAGAAGAGAGTTTAGTATTGGAAAATATTAATTGTGGTGCAGATGTCAATATTACATATAAGTCAATGCAAATGTACATGAAACCAATTCCATCTACTATCGTGGTAGTCGGCAGGTACAGGCTCAGGCCTTACAAGGAGCATCTTATGAAGCCGTAACACAACTACTAGTATAGCATTGAAATGCCTGCTAAGTGTTTCACCTGATCTCCAAAACTCAAACTTCGTACGCCTCAAGAAAATGGCTACTCTCTCCTCAAGACATATGCTTCGTGAGTCCTCTAACCCAACACCTCGAACTAAACAACACAACCTCATAAACGTATGCCTATTTACCCTCAATTGTTCGTGGCAATATAAGCCATTGCCTCTTACAAGCCTATTGATTCTATCCACTTGTCGCTGGTAAAGGTTTGGATTAGGAGCCAATTGTGGACAGGGCTCCACAATCGTACTCGCAAGGAAGAAGTACAAGCGAAACACACTCAAAGCAGCTGTAATAAATGCGTGTAAAGCCAGAAATGCCTCTTCATCTTTTATCCTCCTCAATTGTGTTCGATTTAATCTTGCCATCCTAAAAAGTGGTCGGAAAAATTGAAATATTTATCCATATTAAAATACCACATAAGATCTTTAGTCAATCATAAATGACGGATAGTTAACCACAATTTTGTCATAACAAGAAACAAACACGTGACTCCAAAAGGAATGCCTGTTGTAACAACACATGGGCTCAGAATTTCATCATTGCCCTCTTAAGATTTGTAACCTTTCAAAACCTGTTTAAAAGTATCAATACCAATTATCTCCCCACAAATGGAAGTTCATGTTGCACATTCATATCCCTTGCAAGCTCATACAATGTTATTAACATCTTCACAACAACAATATTTACTACATCTATTCCTAAGAAAATACCAAACATTTTGGGCATCACACACCCAAACACGTGTAATGGGCTCAGGGCTATCATCATTGCCCTCTTCACAACCATTGTGAGACCGAGGCACGGGTTCAGTGACTGCAAACCAAAATACCCAATTTTTTTGGGCATGACACACCCAAAAAGGTGTAATGGGCTCAGGGCTACAGTGGACAAACACAAAACTCAACACAAAGGAAGTGAATATATAGATTCAACAACACAATATCTTTCTCTAAAATAATAAAATCGATGATAACGAGATCAAATAACCACAGAGGAAGTGTTTACTCCTCCCAATTGCACTATTCAACACATACGGGAGAGAGAAAGGACAGATCTGAACGACTGGAGTACAAGGAGTTACCTGAGCACAAGTTTCGCGGTGGAGAGAGAGCATCGCACGTCGCTGGAGTTTCTCTGTCGAGAATATGGGATCACCACAAATCGCCACACCAGAGATCGTGTAAACACAGAGACACCACAATGGGTAGGGTTACCCAGATACGATAGAAAACAGACGAGGGGGTATAAGGGGGGTTATTTGGGTAAATTGGCAGGGGGTATAAGGAGGGATAAAATTATTTGGGTTATTTGGGTAGGGGGATAAAACTATCCAGGTTCTCTTTTGATTCCCAAACCATGGATAAGTGCGTGGGACCGAGATATAAACAGGGTATAACTTATACCCCTCCTTAACCCCCAGCCAATCAGGGCCTAAGGGCTAAGGACACGTCTACGTTTCCTGCATACTCATTCAAAGAGTACTTCGCTCTTTTATACTCCTCAGCTAGAAGACATCTTCATGTTTTCACAAAATTGAAAACATGTTTAAATAGTAATCAAAAAGAAAAATGAAAAACATAGTGGTAACCAATGGTTCAGATATGTTAAAAGTGGTTTTACGAATCTGAACCATTATTTATGAAAACAGACGACTCAGATACCATACTACAGAGTTTCAGACTAATTGTTTGAACTTGGTGTGCAAAATAATTGTCATTCCATCAAACCGACCCAACCCAAACCAACCCACAACGAAAATTGTTAGATCTCACTTGACTGTCCCTTTGGAATGAAGACAAAAACAATTTGCTGACTTGGAATTGAAGGCAGCTCACATGATTGCCCAATTATAAAACCAACTAAATAAATACATGCAATGCCAACATTGCATATGGAAAAAAAAATCAGCAACACTACATACACACAATTTGGTACCCACAATTTACCCAAACACACACACAAGTGTGTGGGCTCCACACACACATACACTTATGTGTGTGTGGGCTTAGCCCACACACTTGTGTGTGTGTTTGAAATAAATAAAAAAATCGTGTGTCTGCGATTGAAAAAAATAGCTTCAAATTATCCCTCTCCATTATGGCTCGGGATCCTCTGTCCTAGTCTCTCTGTCCCCATCTTCTGTCCCACACCCTCTTATGTTGACACTTGCCCAAACTTAATCTCAGCCCTTCAATCTCTCTCTCTCACTCTGCACTTCCATCTCCAGCAAAATACCTCCATGTCCAAGTCCATAACCGCCTTCACCGTCGGCGAACAAAGCCTTACCCAGCGCCACCCGTTTTGACCCACTTTTTTCTCACTCCAACAACACTCCTGTGCGGCTATGCCATAGCTTCCTGAATTTTCCTCCCCTTTACCTAATTACCTTCTCAATTCTCTGTCTACAAAACCAGAGGTTTGAACAGAAAAATTACCCAATCATGGTTTCTAATCAACGAATGCTGGTTTGAAATCAACAACAGACGCACACTAAATGTCGTAATAGTAATCAAAGAATGATGGGTTTGTAACTTTGCATCTCTTTGGAAAAAAACAATTCGCAAAACCCAATCCTTGGGATTTAAAATTCAGATCAAAACTGGGGATAAAATTTAAATGGAACTTTGATCTGTGTGGTGTTAACCTTGGTTGAATGATCGGTGACGAGACTTTCGCCGGCGAAATGGTTCTGGTGTTAGTTTGGTCCACCACCGGAAGTGGAAAGCCTGTGCGAGAGAGAGAGAGAGATTCAAGGGCTGAGATTAAAGTGGGACAAGTTTCAAAAAAAGAGGGTGTGGGACAGAAGATGGGGACAGAGAGACTGGGACAGAGGATCCCGAGCCCTCCATTATGTTGTTATAGAGATTTTCTTCTTCTCTCTCTCCCTTCTCTCTCTCTCTCTCTCTCTCTCTCTCTCTCTCTTTTTGCATTTCTGCTTCTTTTTTTTTTAAATAGCTAAAGGAAGGTAATGGCAGGACCACTTGTGCCATTACCGTGTCAAAAAAAAAAAAAAAAAAACAAAAACTAACCATGTTCTGGTGGACCACTAAAATAGTAGTAGTATGGGCTTTTATGAATCTATCCGCCAAAAAAGTGATTCTTACGAGTGTGACACACCACGGTACTCTACGTATATACCTCAACATTCGATATATAATGTTTCAACTCGGAAAACATGTGATTTTTCCCAATCAAGTAGACTATAGATTCTAATTCAGGTTCATAGAGCCCATCATGATAGAATAATTAAAAAATGATTCAATCCCCAAACACTAAAAAAAATAGTGTGAAGCCAGTAACGATCGGTGATTTGGACTAATTAAAAAATGACACACTCGCACACTAGATTTCCTATTGTAGGCTGATACATATTAAAATGAGTGTGATTCTAGTGGCCTTGTTCGTTTAGTAATTTTAGTTTTGGAAAAAGGTGTAATGAGTGAAGAGAGATAGAGAGATGAGACTGAAATGATTACAAAACAAAACTAAAACTATGAAACGAACAAGACCAGTATGATTGAGAGGTGAGACTTATCATTGCGTACAACGTCATTTAAGAAAGAAATTTAAAATAACTAGATAATACACTGTAGTTGCTAAGATTACATCGAACTCTTGCTTTACAGAACAAGGTAATAAGTATGTATTGTATATGATAATGATTTACCTTAATGTTGAAATGTCTTTGTCATTTCTAATCCCTTGGTTTTTGTTTGTGTTTGAAGATTTTGAGTAAATTTTTTTGCACGTTACCTTTGAGAAAGCAATTTGATCACACAAGGCAACCAAAAAATTAATAATAACCTAAAACTTTGCATCATTGTACTCCAATTCAATTGATCAAGAAAAGGAAGAGAGGATAGGTTTTTGGTTGAAAAATTAAATTTTTTTTTGGTAATTGACCAGTTTACTTGAAGCGGGCTTAACTTTGCGTCTATATTTTTTCCCATAAAAAAAAAAATTTTAAACAGGCTGAGTTTTGTAATTGATTTTACAAAAATAATATGGGTACACCTAACTTGCATCCCACATGCACACCAAGGTGATGTGACAGATAAGGAGAAACCCAATGTGTAAATGATGGGCTTCTCCTTGTCTGCCACATCACCACGGGTGCAAGTTAGGTGTACCCATATATTGTTGTTGATTTTATGAGATAAAATCTAGTTTTGTTTAGAGTTGTGATAAAATCACATTATCTTTCCAAATGATAAAATCTAGTTTTGATAATGGTGTTTTCCAAAATGATTTTATGAGATAATATCTAATTTTTCTAAAATCATTCGAGGATCTTAAATTTTATCAAAACTACATTTTATCTCTTAAAATCAATCCGAAAACTCAGCCTGTATTAATCGAAGTGTTTTTTTCCCGATCACCAACCAAAGTTTATTCTTCTTTCAGCGATATTTTAATTAAAAGTCAACTATAGTGGGAATTAAAGTGTGGAAAAGAGTAAAAACATGGAAAAAAGAGAGTAGGGTCGGCCCTGAAATTCTCGGGGCCTAAGACGATCTTATAAATCTAGGCCTTATGTTTTCTTTTGAAAAATTAAAAATAAAAATAACCTCAAAAAAATAGTTACTTGGTCCCATATTTTTTTTTCCTCACGATTCGTTTCGTTGTTTCGAATGAAACTAGTTTTTTGTCCTAATATTTTTTGCACCAATAAAAAAAATATCCCTTTGGAATTGCGAGTTTGTGAGAGAGGAAAAAATATTGTTATGGAGTAGGAAAAGAGAGCGATAAGAATTGAACCGTTTTCCAATTGGATAGAGCAACGAAACTTTTCTACTAAGCTAGCCAGCTCATTAATTATATATGTGATAGACCCTATTTTTAGGCCAAAATTTGGGGGCTTAAGGCAGTCGCCTTACCCTGAAAGAGAGTATCCCTTTTTCGAATAGGTAGTGACTTTTACAGTATCATTATTTATAATGCACAC
This sequence comes from Vaccinium myrtillus, assembly GCA_016920895.1. NCBI lineage: Eukaryota > Viridiplantae > Streptophyta > Magnoliopsida > Ericales > Ericaceae > Vaccinium > Vaccinium myrtillus. The sequence continues at coordinate 24,819,506 of CM029277.1, forward strand.
TGTTGTGTGAGACTCATTTCGGAATTTCACATAAATGATCGAATCCGTTCAACTTTTTTAAAATATGTTTTTGAAGGCTTCCAATAAAAAAATCAGCTCGGTTGAATATCAAAGAGAGCTTTGATTAACTCTTCAATCAATTTTCTGTCAAAAAAATGAATAAAAAACTGATCAAGCCTGACCAAAAACATATTCTACAAGAGTTCTTAAAAAAAAATATTTTAAACAAATTAAGCCGTTTCAATAATTTTTTTGAAATCCTAAAATAGGCTCCACAAATGGTGTACCATAGTTCTATGGGAGTTGGAAAATCACCGTCTTCTTGAGCTGGCATGCACTGCATAGCTGTTGACATCTACACGAGTGAGAGAGAGAGAGAGAGAGAGAAGTGTGAACTCTTCCTCCTCCATCTTCTTTCTTATCCGTCTCTTGAGAGAGAGAGAGAGAGCGAGAGAGAGAAAGAGGGAGAAATGGAGAAGGCTCTAACAAAAGTAGGGAGCATCAAAGCTAGTACATTCTGGGTCTCCAACAAAGCCAAACAAGAAATCTCCAACATTACCCAAGACCTCTCTGTAATCTCTCTCTCTCTCTCTCTCTCTCTACATAGATAGGTATATCTACTCATGCAGATGCATTTATATCTGTAGGTATCGATGTAATGCTGCTTGATTGAAATTGAAACTGAAACTAACCCAATTGGTGAATGGTGATTGACATTTAATTGGAATATCCAGAGTGTCTATTCCAATGCCAGAACATTATCTCTATGATTGATTTTCCAAACAGCAAAGGGATACAGGAAACAGAAATTTCAAGGGGATTTCGGAAACAATTTAGTTGTCTTTATTTTCTAATTTTCCTTTGTTTGATGAAATTTTCTCGGATGAAAATTGGGTAAAACCCCTTGGATGAATATGTTTCCTACCCATTTGATTACTCAGGAATTTGATAGAGATTTGTACATTTTTGTTATTTTGAGTTTCACAAATTGCGTACTTATACATTGTAATCCGGTTGCAGCATTTCGTTCCAGTGTTCAGATAATCTAACTTAACTACTTCAGCTAGGAAAGTTCACGTAGGACAACACTTAGAGGGAGAAAGATGGTTGTATCGTATTTTTTTCGTCTTTAGTGAATTTTTGTTTGCTTTTGGTCGTAATTTTTACTTCTTAGATGAATGGCCAATCCATGAAGTTCGATGTGAATCTAACAAAAATTCAAAAAAGATGAAATTAGTACCAAAACAAAATTTAGGAAGACCCGGGCCAGCTTGTTTTTCAACCCGAGAGTGGTTCCCTAGATGATTGAATTTCATTCCTTTTATTTGCATTGTGTTTTTTCCCCAGATTATCGAACTTGATGCCATCTGTTTTTGTTGGAATGAGAAAGGAAGTTGTTGATCAGCAGCGCAAAAGTATGAGTGTCAGAACTTTGAATCGAACTTAAAAACTTAAGCTTTTAGGTGGAGAGGTCCTAGCGTATATAAAGTGATCACCCGGCCATTCCATGTCCAAGAAATGTGTGATTGTATAATCCAACAATAAGATCCGGGGCGTGATTTATATTTCCAAGAATTTACCTTTATTTTCTTCAACTTTCTTGGCGGATAAGTGCAGTCTTTAGTGACATACATATGTTTTATTTTCTTCAAGTTCAATGTATGATTCAGCATTTTGACCTTATGGAATTCTTTTGGGGCACCCAATTATTAAGTTAGCTTTAACTTGTTGTCGAAAGATCTTAGTTGTGCATGTCCTTCAAAAAAGTGACTTCTCTCCTTTGGGGCTTTCCCATTGAGGTTTTACTCGTTTTACATATTGGCCGATAGAAACTGCAACGGCCGATATTTAGAATCCATAGATCATATTTTTTTTTTTTCATGGATTGTCCCCTTGCAGCTATATTATTGTAATGTTTTCAATCTTTTTTGTATGTTCACGTTCAGTATTATAATGTGACTACCGATCTTTTGGAGAACCTGCATTGTTTGTAGAAACCTGAAATACATCTCTCTTTTCCCATGGCGTGTATTTGTAGTTTTTCGGGAGGATAACTAGGCAAGCTAAAGAGGAATTGAAATATATCATCAGATTACTGCTAAATGACTCCCAAGATAGCTTCATGTTACGGCATCTACTTGATTGATCTTCTACCAAACTACAAATTGTTGCAAGGAAATCAGAAGTCTGCTATGTTGGAAACCGGATATTATAAGCCAGACGTGTTCTCATTCATGTACTTCAACAACTTTTTTGTCTCTTGACTAGTGAGTTTGTTCATGATTTCAGACCTTCTCAAGCACTGTGGAAGACAAAGCGAAATGGATATTCAACAAGCTGAAAGGTACAGAATTAATTTAAATCTACCAAATCATTAACGTTGCATATGATTGCATGTGGTCATTCATGTGCTGGTTTCATGTTGTATGATATAGAAGTGCTAACCGTTGACTGATAAATTTATAAATACATTTCCCTGTACAAGTGCTTCTTTCCATTGTTAGGTTAGGCGTTTGAGGTTTTTTTATTCAACTTGGTAACACATTATTGGAAGCCCAAACCAAGATTACAACGGCTTAGGGGCCTACCCCAGGTAAAAAAACAACCAACAGACAAACCTAAGTACAATCCAACTTGCATTCTAACAGGTACAAAGAGAGCAACAATCAAGAAACAGGGCAAACAAGACAAGCATATAGTGCCATCTAGAAAGTATAAATATACAAGAACCAGGAAAATATTACGTACCTCCACCGTGGAAGATCCGATCAGAAACCCCCAACGCTCACACAGATCCTTATTCTCCTGAGAGATTTTCCCACCCCTAATAGAGAAGCAGAAATCTCAAACAGCATTGTTAATTCTTTGAACCTCAATGGACCCCCCGCACCTCCATATTTTGCATTATGTTGATCCAAACAGATAGAGAATAGGACCATTCGAAGAACATTTTTTGTTGATTTTTTCCTATGCCATGGCATCGGACATAGTGTTCACCTCCATTCCCCAACCAGAGCCTCAGTGCTCAGTCTTTGCTGACCAGCCAACCAAATACTGAGGTCCAGCTAGGCACTGTTTTACCAACCCCCAAATCATCTTACACCAGTCTGTGTAATAGCATTCCAGGCAGAAGAAGCTGTAAAGGTCCCACTGGAACGAGGTAGCCACCATATTGGATCTTACTTACTTGGTTCAGGCAGTATATTTGGAGTTTGTGCAATAATGTTCTGAGTAGTCTTGCTCCTGGCCATAGGCCATTTCCATTGACCATAGTGGATAATTGAGTAGACCTTTTCTATCAAAGATCTTCACTAGTTATACAACACAGATTCACCGAATCTCTTATAGGTTTCTTGAGTTTTCGATAGGGGTGGGGCCAAAAGGCACTAGTAGAGGGAAGAAAAATTTGTGCTTGGATGATCCAACCCTTGCCTTCAGTGCTTCTGCTATATTCCCTCGCTGAATTTTCTTGGGCTCTGCTTTTTTACTTTGGGTGCCCTTTCATGCGCCAGCTTTTGATTTCGCTGCAATGGAAGTCAAATATCTTCTACAGGATGCTAATAAGATAATCAACTAGCATCATAGAGTATATATTTAGATGGAGACAGAAGAATTTGCTACCACTTGCTGAAGCATGAAAATTGTTGTCGTCCCCAATTTCGAAAGAGAACTGAATCCGGCTAACTGTGAATGGTACCGAGTTTATTTGCATATAAAAGAAGGTTACTCAATCTTGAAGTGATAAATGCTTGGGTGTTTGAGTGGATACTTTGTCTTTCTCCCTTTTGATCTGTCTTACAAAGGAATGTATTACACTTTCTTCCTTCATCCATCTCTGTTACATGACTCTTCCAATCATTACTCTTTAAACTGTAAGAGGTCCCGCATCGGACACACAGACTGTCAGACTTGGGTATGGGTATGTATTAGATGTGTGTCCGACACTTTTAGTTGGATATTATTAAATTGTTATCCACCAACTCATCTGAAAGCTTAAGTCGTTAGAGAGAAGGGTCATTTTACTAAAACATCGTTAACCTTCAACTCATCTAGAAGCTTAAGCTATTAGGATATGGGCCCAACTATATATGTCAAGTTATTCCATAGACATCATCTAAGAAGCAGATGTAATATTCACGTTTAAGGCAAAACAGGAGAAATGAAGTTCTAGGTTAACACAATGATATATTCATCAAAGGATACTTGATATTCAAGTTTAATGCAAAATTATCATTGGATGCCGCTTCCCATACTGGGTAAAAGTACATTCCTATAGCTGCAGAAGTAGAAATAATGGCACCTGAGATAATATTGTTTCCATAAAGTAGAGATCCATCCATAAACCATCAATATCGACTCGAGGAGCAGTAATGAAGACGATAATAAATGCAGAAGTTGTGGTTAATATGGTAGGGATCATCAAATCACCAACCCATCAAATATGAAGATTAGTTTATGGATGGATCCCATAGGCTTTCAGTTTGGCGTCTCTCTGAAATTGCAGTCATGGTAAAATCTTGGTTTATTTAATCATCCGGGACTCCCAAGCACACGAATTCTATTCAGAAGTTCACAACCCTTGGGGGTAATAATGTCAAAGAGGTGCCCCTATTCTTGGAAGCGGCACTCCTGGTGGTTTCCCTTTTCCTTGAGCACTCAATGTTCTCTGAGGGTTGGCTCAAAATCAGTGGTAGCAATTTCTAGAAGCTGCAGCAGCTTCAGATTGCAGGTGCGTAAATCAGAACTAGAAAAGTCATTGGCCTTGAGATGAGAACCTTGTCACAAAGCCGTTGTTAATTGTTATACTCCCTCTCCAAACTCCTCTATACTGGTGCACCTCTTGTATAATTCTGGTGTGGAAAAATCAGAGAGTTAGGGAGGTGTGAGGCTTGAGACTCTGATTGTGATTGTCATTCCGCGGCTTCCGCCATAAAATCCCAGTGAGTCCGCAGCCCCAGTGGATGTGTACTTTATTTTGGGGAACCAAGTAAATCTCATGTTTCTCTATGTGATTGTGGTTTGCGTGTGTATATGTTCGGTCTGTGATCATGAGTAGCATAACATAATATGCATGACATAATCTTTGACACCATGTAAACTGCAGTTTACCTTGGAAAACAGGAGGAATAAGTTGGAAGATGTTAAGATCTTGCGTTTTATCTGCGTCGTCCTTGACATGATAATTTAATTTACCGACAAGTCGTCACATACCCATTTCCTAATCCCCCTAGCATAACATATTACTTCGTCTAGGTTCTCTACCGAGATAGAAGCCCTTGTCTCTTTTTCTTTTGGCGAAGTATGTCGGGGAAAGTATGAGCAACACAGCAATGTGATTTAATGACCCAACAAGTAAAACAAACTCCTATCATTTGGCAAAGTATTTACTGTGATAGTTGCTGCTTTCATAACCAATGCCCACACATACTTGGAAGATGTCATATTGCAATCTCTCATGCAATGAGTAGGTCTTGCATTGTGTGTTAAATACCTATATAAATCTTATTAATAAATTTCTTCTACTGTTTTTGGGTAGGCAAGCCATCCAAAGCATTGCCTGATCTCCTCCGTGAATACAACCTTCCTCCGGGCCTTTTTCCCCAAAACATTACATGTTACGAATTCGACGAGGCAAAGGGAAAGCTCATTGTGTACTTCCCCTCTCCTTGTGAGGCCAGCTTCAAGGACTCTTCCGTTTTAAGGTACGCTCCTCGCGTCAAGGGGACACTGTCAAGGGGAAAGCTCACCGGAATAGAAGGAATGAAGACCAAGGTCCTTGTTTGGGTTAAAGTCACCAGCGTGGCTGTTGAGAGCTACAAGTCTGACAAAGTTTTGTTCATAGCAGGTGTGAAGAAATCGAGGGCCAAAGACGCTTATGAAATTCCTCGCAATGCTGTGAAAGTAGAAGAGTTTTGATTATGGTATATTTTTTGATGTTCATTAGTTGTTTATTGTCTTGTGCTGCTTTGGAACGTTGTATGCATGACCTTATCCGTTCGTACATTCATACATTTTGTAGAACTCGACATGAACATTGTAAAAGTACACACCTCTCAAATACACACCACAGAATATAAGTGAATTCTGCAACATGTTATGACGATCTAAACCATGCATTTTGTACCCGTAGAACTCGACATGAACAGTGGTCATTCTAAGAATTAGGTTGATCTGGTAGAAATCTTTAAATCTTACATTTTCCTTGAGTACAATAGAAATCTTTAAATCTTACATTTTCTTTAAATCTTTATCGATATACAATCAATCTGAATTTTTGCATGATTGAGTACTATGTTTGTTCTATAAAATGAAGGGCTCAGGTTGTTAAAATAGATTGTGAGACTTCACACTAATGAATGATGTGTTCAAAATGGCGTGCATGTGGCATAGCTATTTGCTTATAAGGATCCAACGTTTTGCTCCTTCTAAAACTACGAAGTGTGTAGAATTTGCTCCTTTCCAAGGATGTGTAACAATGTATATTATTGCAGAATGACTTTTCGTAAAACATTAGGCCCTCCAAATGACAGGTTTGAATGTTTATTTTTGTATGATGTGTGAAATGGAACAAAGTTTAATTGATTATTGACAATCTGGTTACATTATACTAACAGTGAATCCGTGCGATAACTACTCCGACTTGGTGTCCAGTAAGGTGGCTTTTTTGAATAAACTGGTTTTTTCACGGTTTTTTATGTGATGTATTGTGAGAGAATGACATGTCTCAGTTTTTAAGAAAAACAGTTTTTTGTTAGTGGAACACCTCAATGTAGAAAATAGAATCACCATTCTCATGAAGTAACAGATATTGCTTTAATAGTCATTTTCGTTCCCAGGAAGCGAAAGGCAATTTAAGGGCATATGGCTTCCCAAGAAGGAAAAAGCCCAACATAAGCAAATTGATAAATAACATGCAAATGAAGCTAAAATGGAAAGTCTTGGGGTGTCTAATGACGTCTCTCTATGTGATCTCTATTTTTCAAAAAGGTTGGCCGGAGGAACATCACATAGACATCTTCAAAAAAAACCTCTACAGTGGTAGTTTCTAAAATTTCTCTGCAACTTGAATTGCATCGAGTCGCGGTAGCAAAAAAACAAAAACATCAACATAGAAAAATGCTGGGCGCGAACAAACCAATGATTCCTGGGTAATAACTATCGATCCATCGGAGTAAAAACAAAATGCTCGGCGCCAAGCGATTGTAAACCAATTTCATCTGAAGGTCAGGGCCGGCTCTGAGTTTCTTGAGGCTTAAAGCGAATTTTTTGAAGGAAAAAAAAATAGGCCTTCAATCTTTTTTGCATAATGAATGATACTTTGAGAAAGAAAAAACATTCATAAGGAAGGCAATGCAATAATTTGAGACCATAAGTACCCATAATCAATAGCCATTACAATACATTAAAAATTGTCATTTAAAGATAACTCTTCTCGCATTTTTAGCACCAAAAATACTAATTAAACTTGCATAATTAAGTTTCTCCACCATAGCCTTTTCAATAGACAACATAGCCAATCCGTTCGGTCTCTCTTGTGACATCGTCGACCTAAGATAAGTTTTGATCAACTTTAACTTCAAAAAAATCTTTCACCAAAGGCAACTGTAAATCGGAATAGTCAACAGTATTCTGTACGCAATCCACACCTTCAGAAAAAACAAACTATCCATTGTCTTCAAGTAATTGAGCACATCAATGGGCTTTCTTAGCTCTTTTGGTAAAATTTCTCTCAAGACTTTCAATTCCGAACATAATCCTTCCCATCAATATCAGAAAGCTCATCTCTTTTCAAAATATCTTCAAGATTACATTTGGGCCATTTCACTTGGGCTTTATTTTAAATTAGGCCCTCAAATTTTTTAAACTTAATTTTTTTTATTGATACCTAGTAACTATATGGACTTATATTATTCGGGGCCAAAAAAATTAGACAAAATTTGGAGGCTTAAAGCGGTTGCTTTACGGGCTTTACCCCAGAGCCGGCTCTGCTGAAGGCATGCAGCGACGTTTTTTGCTCTTGGAAGCAGAAGACCTGCACACTCAAAAAATGAAAGAGAACTTAAGTAACCCAACAATCACATTTGGGATGGCCTGACCATTTTGATCCACTCAAACTAATTAAAAGAGTGCTCAAATTGAACATGGATATCTATTTTCCAATCATTAAGGGAGGCTCTTTATGCTCCAACACAATCTTATTGATCGATTCGAAACATGATTTCCTTGATCTTACAGGCATTCCAGATCCCTCCCTCCTTTCAGTTAAAAAACAAAAAACCCTCCCTTCTTGGTCCAAGTTTAACTTCATCGTGTCTGTGAAACAAAAGATAAGACCAAAAAAAAGAAAAAAACGTACTTGTAAACTTGGTGTGGTGCCCAGCTGGGTTCTATTGTCTCAAGGAAGTTGTTGCCACCCTATTTACCATAGCAAGCCTTTTCGTCATCTGTCAAAAACAGCTTGCAAGCTGGAAAGAGGTGATTTTGAGAAACTTCATTTTACGCATTTTGCTTCGCTTTTTCGACCTCCAATCCAACTGCAACAAACACCCATAGTGTACAACTTGCATGCATATCCAAAATGCTTGATCACTAAAGTCCTAGACAAGAGTTTGTAAGTCAAAAAATTATCCATCCAACAGAGAGATTGCAATGTTTGCCTTGACTGTTACAGATTATGATGCTTTCTCTAAGCCTGATTATGTCAGTCCAAGGCTTATTATTTTCTATCCCTGGATTGATCACCCTTATGCTCCAATGAATCAGAGAGTAACTTTACTATCATTCTCTCCGACCAGAGCTGGGACGAGATTTCAAAAGTCTGTCTTTCACATTCAGAGACGGTGACCACATTGCAACTCCGTTAGCCCCTTTCTCTTCCAGCTTCCTAGGCTTAACGCCTTCCATTCTGCTTTCGAGAATTGCATCTTTCTTTGTTTTCAAAAACAAATTTTGCTTCAGAGTTCAGATGCTCAAGCAATCTTGATTGCCAAATAGCACCTTGTGGATACAAAGGTGCTATGAAGGCTTTGTTTGGTTAACAAAGCCAAACTACCAAAAGATTTCGGCCTTGTTCGTTTCCCTGTTTAGTTTTAGTTTTAGTTTTGATGACATAATCATTTCCCTCATTTCTCTCTCTATCTCTCTCCACTCATTAGACCTGCTAACCAAACACAGCCTTCATTTCTCGTTCTTGTGTTTTGTGAGAAAAAGAGAGCAAAAATAAATATAGGAGGGAATCATCACTTAATTATGCTTCCCACCTTTACATTGTTATGTTAGCCAATAAGATTTTCCATTACATTAGGGGGATTTGGTCTTAGAACCCTTTACCACTGGATTTTCATTTCTCTCATACAGAAAACAAATGAAATGGCCTCTTTGCGGGCTAATTTTGCTTTGCCTCTTAGTTTCACATGAGAACAAGCAACAAAAAGGGAAATTAGCCCATCACTTCCATTTCCTTTCTCTTACCTTCTGGGGTCCATAGTTAATCACCCGAAGAGGTTCAATAGACCCACCGATTTAGTGTTGTTTATATGGGGAGTTCAATCAAGTAGTGCTGGGAGATATGGGGTGTTTGGGCTTTTGCCACGTTCCTGCTTGTAATTGTTACCTTCAGCTTGCCCAATGTTTACAACCAAACACCGAAAAACACATCATTATCTAGAATTTATTTTCCCTTCCGCCCGAAACAAACAGAGCCTAAATGTTATCTAAAATAGGGAGATGTGATCCCACCAAATTCGAAGCACTTGGTAATATACATTATGATGATTAAAATTTCATGTGAACCCATTAAACTAAGCAATAATAAAGTATGTGAAAATAGGAAATTGAATTCAATACACTTTTCTTCTTGATCATTTGATCTAAAACTTTGTTTCACTAGTTTGGAATTAATCTAGTAACTAAACTAAAATGCTAGTAGAAGTAAAGGATCAATCCTTGTAATTTAAGAACATTAAAATAAATCCGAAACTAAATACTTCACCCTATTTCGTAAGACTTGTTTAATTTTTCCCCTCTAACAGTAAAAAGTTCAATACGATCCTTTTAAACAAGATTCTTGAAGTCGTCACCGAGGCTAGGTTAGCATCCCGCCCCTTACAAGTTTTGTTTTCTCTTTATTTATATCTACCCCTTAAAAATTAGTGAGTCATGAAAATGGCTATGGTAATGAATGCTAAACTACTTCTTTACACCATTTTTGTAGAAACTAAGAAATGGTAGAGTTTAGCCCCTCTTAAGTATGATGAGTGAAGTTGGTGGACAATGATGATTTGCCAAAACAACTAGACCTACCTTTTGACCTACCCCATCTCTCTCTCTCTCTCTCTCTCTCTCTCTCTCTCTCTCTCTCTCTCTCTCTAGATAGTTGATGTCTATATGCTACTGTATATGTTGATGGTTTTAATTAATGTCTTTTCATTTAAATGGTTCTTTATGCCAACTGTAAGTAGCTTAAGCTACATTTCATTACAATGGGTTTTCACTTATTTTAGCATGAACTTCACATGGTCCTCTTCTCCTTTCAAATACAAGTAGTAGGTAAATTGATCTATTGATGAATGCTTTTGTTTTCATGGTTGATTGCAATTTTAGGGGAGCAAATATTTATTGAACTCTTTAAGAAAAAATTCCATCAAAATTAAATATCATGTCCTCTATAGACTGTAATTGATTGAGTAAAACTATCAATATGTTCATAGTTTTTTTTTTTTTTTTTTTTTACCGAATTTGAGCGTCGGGTTGAATTATATCTTCAAGGTGATTCAAGATGGATTTTGGGTACCTGTAGTGACTTCGTTCACTCACTCCGGGCTATAACTCCACTCCGTTCCGTTATGAGCGTCTCTATAATCTGTATTTGGGATCGGTCCGTACAATTTGTCGGGAATGTTGAGTAGATCATTCATGTAAAAAATCAAATTAATTGGATTTTGGTAGCCATATGTTCGGATGCCGTTTATATGGATGGCCAATAACATTTGTAAAAATACATTGTCAGATAAATTTGTCTCAATTGTACGTCTACCAATCTCCTATGATCATAATTTTTAGTACACATAATGTGCTCAACATTTCTGAAAAAATGAACGATTACCATCCCAAATAAAGATTTCAGAGGGTCTACAATTGAGATCATTATGGGGATGAAGTGACTTTGAGTCACTACGGGAACCCCCAAGTCCATGATTAACCATTTCTGCGTTTGATTAAAATGTTTACGACTCGGATTAAACATGTCAGGGCTACAGTTGCGGGGGGTTTGATATTATTCCCTTCTTCCGTGTTTGTTTGTCCACTTTTAGTATTCCATACTTCATAAAATCATGAAACCCATTATAAATTGAAAAATATAAATAATTTAAAACGTGACACAAATGATGAAAATAGACAAATAAACTTGGACGGAAGGATTAATAATTCAGGCCACTATTTATCCGGTGAGATTGTGTCGATAAAATAAACCAAAAAAAGAACTTCTATAATTAGTCCCATCAGCGAAACAAGCTTGATACTGTTACACGCATGGTAATAATTTGTACAGAAAAACATTGGATTCACTGGACTGGGATCAGCTAACCTGATGCAGTAGCCAAAGAGGAAGAATATTTTCGGCATTATAAGCCTCGGGTGGCAAAATCGTAATTATGCTGCTGTGGAATTTTGCGTTGGGCCCACTTGGGTCGGACCCGAAACGGCCCAACGGTCAAGACCCATCGCTTATGCCATGGCGTACGTCGTTTTTCGGGCTTTCGTCGCTGTTTAGGGCTCCGAATGTCCAAATTTGCCGTTTAAGGAAAAATTTGACTTGCCAATTACTTGGGCAAGGAAAATCCGAATTAAGTTGCGTTTTTGGGAAACATTCTGGAATTTTATCTAGTTTTTTATTTTGCTATTATTTTCGAATTTTCCATTTTTGGTAATTTTGCGTTTTTTATTGATTTGGCTTCCTTTTCGGAGCAAATCAATTAGGGTTTCCGGTTTCCTATATAATCAGTTGTAAGCCTTAAGGGCTGGAGGTTTTTTTAGTATTATTGAATGATAAAAGAATCTAGAGAGCGTTTTTCTCTAAACTTTCTTGTTTGTGTTCGATTGTTGCACGTCTTTTCTGTAGTTCATAAGGCGCCCTGCATCATAACCTCCGGACAATATCTGCTAAATCCCTCCAAACTCAACTTTTTTGGGCCCATTATGGACTCACAACGATTATCCGAGCCGTTCATTTCGAATTCCGTACTAAGAACAAAGTATTTGTGAAAAATCAACTTGATCGTTCATCAATAACTACATAAACAATTTTGTATAAAATGGCCAGTTCACATGATTTTAAGCTTGAACTAAACATTTGTTAATGTTTTATTTATCGACTACCAATCAATCTGAACTTTTTTTTTTAAAAATGTTGTTCTTGGCAAGAAGTTCCGAATGAACAGTTCGGCTCATTATTGTGGGCCTATGATGGGGCCCAAAAAATGGAATTCAAAGGGGTTTGCTGGATAAGGAGTTTGATTATGAAGGTCAGCTGATCCCCACTGGACTTGCCATCTTTTTGCTGATAAAGATATTTACAAGCACCCAATAAAAAGAAAGGAAAATTCTACCGTCTGCCCATGCATTGTGTTCTTTGATCAGTAACAGTGCACTTTTGTCGGTAAATGTGTATACACTCTTATCAGTCAAAGAGCTTTTTTACCGGTAAGAAAGTACTTTTATCGTTCGCCCAATGAACGGACAATAGAAGGAGTGCAAAAGAAAAAGATGGTTATACGCATAATCAATGATGTCCTTTAATTACCTCGTAAATTTTGTTGTGTTGTCCTATTTTATGTTTCTTTTTTTTGTTGTTGTTAATGAGTACCAATGAGTGCCGCAGTAGGAAATCTTGATTACTTCATGGGGGGCAGCAATTATGGCTATATTTGAGTGCTGATCAGTAGTGGTTCACATGGTTTTTTTTAAAAGAACGTTGTGTATCATGAAGACAGATGTTTTTTCCCATTTAATGTATCATCATCATTTTTCCCGTCAATAAAAAAAAGGGCGGTAGATCGATGTTGAGGAATAGCTCAGTGGTTATGCTCGCTCTCCTTGGACTTAGATCGATGGTTCAGCTCGCTCGCTCTCCGGATTTGCAACGACATGGTCTGGGTTAGCGTTAGCTAATCCGGGTGAAGGCGGAAATTTAGTCCGAATAGTAAACAAGTCCGGGGGAGGAAAATGCGAACCAAACGCCGGCTTGTGGTGGGACCTGGATTACAAATCCGGGTGTGAGCCAAATTCGGGTATATATCCGGTCGCCAAACAGGGCGTTAAGGTGAGGAGTTCAACTCCCACCAACCCTTCCCCTTCCCGTTAGGATAGAATAAATGTAGATAATTGCTTTGCCAAATAAGAAAAAAAGACTCTGAAAAATGTCCAAAAAAAAAAATGTATTGAAATATCTTCGATCTATTTTATTTAGAAATGAGACGACTTTTAGAAAAGGACAAACAGTATAGAACGGAGGGAGTATATTTTCTTTTTTTTAGAAGAAAATTACTAATACGTAAGAACTCATAAAACACAAAAAGTAACCAAAAAGGAGCCAGAAAAAAAGTGACCTAGTAGTAACTAGTAATGGACATGAGTTTCACAATCTATAAACATCGTACCCTCAAAACGGGTGTCTTATGTGTGCTGTGTTGTGAACGGCTGTGGGACCTATTTTGGGTCTTGTTGTTTGATCTAAATCGTTCATTTTATTTGTCTCGTCGATTATGTATATCACACATAAATTCAGATTGATCGAATATCAGAAACTATTTAATCGGTCACCATTTAACTTTCAGTTTTGTGAAAAAGAAACTATTCGGTCACCAAACCAACTGAAAGGAAGACTCCTAACAAGAGAACATTTAATTTCTCTCGTCGAGACAAACCAATAATCTCCAAAATATTGACGCAAAACAAACAAAATGCCAATATGAAGAAGGACAAAAAGATAATCCTGCTTAATTATTAAGCCAAAATGGGTTGATCACCCTTCGGCAAAACTGTCACGCGGCAGTCGCCTCCTACTAACCATTACTCGAGTAGAAAACAACAAACCCTAACACCAAAGAGCACACACTAGATGCACAAACACTTTCAAGTTAGTTTTTTTTTTAATAAACTGATTTTTCACGGTTTTTTATGTGATGTATTGTGAGAGAATGACATGTCTCTGTTTTTGAAAAAAATAAATTTTTTGTTAGTGGAACACCGTACATACATAGCATTAATACATGCGTAAGTAATTGAGTTTTGGCCTAAACAAAATTGTTTTTTTTAAATCTCTCCTACAACAATAATCCTACAACTATAGACAAACACACACATGTTTGTATTTGGGTGTAGCAAAATTGCTCCTACAAAAGAAATGACTAAGGCTAGAATTAATTTAGATTCGCGTAAGCGAGCCCGAACACCTAATTATTGAAAGATAAAATAAAATCCGACCATCTAAAAACAAGGTTTAAGTAACACAGTCTCAGTGTCGCTCTCCTAATTAGATATGCTAAAGAACTTTTTAGGAATTAATAATGACGAGTTAGCTGTAACAGCGGCACATGATCATTGTCGCTCCAATAAATTGACACGGACAAGTCAGCACGCTAATTCAACTCCTTTATTAGGTCAACTTCATGTTTATATGAGTCTGATTTGATTTGAAGTACGACGAAATTATTCAGATTATTTCAGAACAGAAAAATGATAGGGTCCAGTTTTCCAAAAGATTTTAGCACCCAGTTGCTAAAATCACCATATTTCAAATAAAAAAATGAAGTGGTTTCATGTATCGTTTTTCGATTTTTTTCGCACCAAATTAAAGTACTTGAGGAGTTCTTTAATTTGGTGCGAAAAAAATTGAAAAACGATACACGGAACCACTTCATTTTTTGATTTGAAATATGGTGATTTTAGCAACTGGGTGCTAAAATCTTTTGAAAAACTGGGCCCGCTAAGCTTTCCGTTTGATTTTAGCAATCCAGTTGCTAAAATCAACCATGATTTTAACAAATGAGTTCAGCAGATGCTAAAATCATGGCATTTTGAATAAAAAAATTAAGTATTTCCGTGTATTATTTTTTGAATTTTTCACACAGAATTAAAGTACATGAGGAGTACCTTAATTTGGTGCAAAAAAATTCGAAAAATGATAGTACATGAAATCACTTCATTTTTTTATTTCAAAACCATGATTTTAGCTCCTGCTGAACTCATTTGCTAAAATCATGGTTGATTTTACCAACTAGGTTGCTAAAATCTTTTGAAAAACTATGCGTTAAGTACCCTGAAAAACTATCCCGAAAACTAAAGTGAAATCAATAGTTCAAATAAAAAATTAAGTAAACCTGAACCACTGATTTTAACTTTCGAAGTAATTTTTGTAGTTTCTAGCATTGCTGTTTGGAACACGTTTATATCAAAAAATTACAGAATGGCACGGTTGTTAATTTACATCAAGATAAATGTACTGATATCATGTGATCGATTATTTGATGTCTTATCAAAATAAGATTGCTTGTGACAGTTGATTTATTGACAGAGATATGAACAATGAACAATTTAATTCATGGACAATGCTAAACTTTGCCATTAGAGCAGAAGATAATGTGTAAAAGATGTATTGATTTTCAAAAAAAATGTATTACTAATATTTATGAAAGTGTATTGTTATCCGTAAGTGTATTGATATCCTAACTCACTTGTCTTTTAAGTCATACTAGGGCATCCACAGTGGGCTCTTAAAAAAGCTCCTAGGTGAGACTCCTAATATTTAGCAATTTATTTGCTTAATTTTGGTCTTCAATGGGCTCCCCATAGAAGCTCCTAAGGATGGCTCCTTAGCATGGCTCCCACTACACTAGCTAAATTTAGGGAGGGAGTTGGGAGTGAGGAGAAGAGAGAGAAAGAGAGAAGGAGAAGAGGGAGGGGGAATGAGGGACCCACTTATAATTTTGTGTCCATAAATAATCTTAGGACATAGTCTAGGAGCCAATTTTACAAAGTCCATTGGAGTGCTTTCACACTCCTAAATTAACAAGTCCTTAACAAACAAAATTGGACCCCACATTTGCTTATGTGTCAACTTTAGGAGTCGTTTTAGGAGCCAAATATAAAGAGGCTACTGTGGATGCCCTTACCTTCCGGCTAGTGGGCGGAGATTAACAAAACTCTTAATTTATTACTTCATTTTTTTTTGAGCAAAACCACATCTTCATCTACATTAAATGTTGCATTTTGTCAATGCTACAATCACTTTTTTGCACAGTTCCATATAATAAAAACTCAAAAAGTGGAATTATGCTCCACTAGTGCAAGGACATTGTGATAGAATTGCCCTCCACTACTCTTATGTGATAGGAGTATTTTTTGGGGGCACTTCTTAACTAATTAAATTTGGCGTAAAAAACATAAATTTGGTAGTAATTTTTTTGCAAGAAATGTCCAGTGAATGGGCCTGCACACTTAAATTCTTTTATGTTGGTTAATAGTTTTAACTCAATTGATGCAAAATAAAATCTGAAATGACCTGCTATCTTAAGTGAATGCGTGTCATTTTTCAATTGCCTATATCTTTCAATCTATAATATTTTTTATAATTTCCAAACCTTTGCTTAATAGAAATCATCGAGAACTATTAAACGAGATCCACGTCGAGCATATGTAACATTATACCTTTGAAAATAGAAACAATTTTTGAAGTGTCGTGAATAGTAAAAGTGGACTAGAAATTCGGGATGGAGGGAGTAATATTCTTCCTAGAATTGCCTAATGGACCACCGAGGAACGCCGTTTAAACTGCACCACTTATGCACCAGTGTAGCACCGGCCTTCTTACCCTAGTAGCCTCCCAATCAGGAAAAAGTTTTGGGTGCCGAGTGGGTATTGCCACTTGGTGCCCAAGCGTGATCCGAGCCGTCCAAATGTGTTTTGGATGGCCCGGATTGATTCCCTCTCTCTCTCCTCTCACCCAAATACTCTCTCTCTTCTTTTTCTCTCTCTAAAATCTAGACCGTTGGATCGCGTTATGGACGGCTCGGATTGCCGAGCGGGTACCACGTGGGCAATACCCACTCGGCACCCAAAAATTTCTCGAAAGAGGAGAAAATTGAGCGCCAAAACTTGAACGTTAAACAACACACTCAACTCTGAAAACTCCAGACGTCTTCGACTTGCACGCACGTCGTGTGTACCCCCGACCTCTAGTATTTTCCTTGTGACCGAAAACTCGGGTGGACCCGTGAAGTGCCAAATGTGATCAAACATAAGTACTGCTTGTACCATTTCCTACAACATTCGTAATCCAAGTCTGGACCATACTAGTCCTAAGCTTGAAGATTTTCCCCATGGTCCATGAAGCTGATGCTGGAATTTATATTCATGTCCCATAAACTCTGATCATGTACGAATAGATCCATTTGACCATACTCCTAGCTTATTGATTAGCTAAAATCATTAATCAATCCAGTACTACTCCATGTAATAACTTGTATATTTTTTGAGAGGTTAGGGCATCTCCGGCATTTGCCTAAGAAAAATGTCAATTTTTATTTTGGCTAGTTAATAAATTGATCGAGTACCCAACAGCCTAGGCATTTTGGATATTCAACACAATTAAAGAACTATATGTACGCATATATACACACTTTCAGTTATACCGGTCGCCTGAAACCCAACAACACATTCGAACCCATCGTCTGAAACCGAAAACTCTTTGATATTGACATTCCACTTTTCTTTCTCTATTGACACTCTCTTTTTTGTCTTTATTAGATAAAGTTCCTATTGCATTTTATGAATAGATACAAAAAGAGACTGTCAATAGAGAAAATGGGAGTACCTACATCAATTCCCACCAATAAATTGGTTTTTTAATTTATTCATTTTGTCTTTATTCAAAAAAACAATCTAGTACTATTCGTTTTGTTTTTTGGTAAAAATAATGTGTATGGCTGTTAGGGGTGTCCACGGATCGGATCGGATACGGATCCGATCCGCTCAGAGCGGATTATGGTTTTTAAGATCCGGAACCGAACCGAACATTCACGGATCGGTTACAGATCGGATCAGGCGGATTTGATAGATTAAAGAAGGATTATTGAGCGGATTGAGAGGATCCGATCCGATCCGGAACCGCCATATAAGAAATTCTCGATCCGGAATCGAACCGAATATTCACGGATGGATCAACGGATGGTTTGGATTGGTTCGAATTGACGGATCGGATGATCCGCTGGACGGCCCTAATGGCTGTTATGTTTACCAATAAACTGAAACACTCGACCTTATGGATGTATCGTGGGAAAAATTCAAAGTAAATTGGAGTACTAAAAAATAAAGACCTTCTGGTCCCGGGAAAATTTAAAAAGGGAAATTTTAAAAAGTGGACCCTACTTTTATTAAGAGCAAGCCTACTTGTTTGTTGAGTCATTTATTCAGAAATTTTGAAAAGGAGTTAGGTTGTCACTATGCAAAGACAGAGATGACAGTCTTTTGCTTCCAATTAATTAGCAAAATTTTCAAGATAGTCTATTCTACTTCTACGTAGAAGCCAAGTTAAGGCCTCCTTTGGGTGAATTGAAAAAACTGGTTTTTTGGTTTTTTTGGTTTTGTCCTTATTCAATTTTTTTTTGCATTTGTTAGTTTTCGGTCGATTTGTTGTGGTTTCTTGGCTCCTCTCTACGAGAGAAATCTAAAAAGTATAAAATTATTAGTCAAACTTAAAGTTTTGTAAATAAAGACGAAAAATAAACCACAATGGTTTTTTTACCCAAAGGAGGCCTAAGGCTATGTTTGGAAGTTGAGGAAATAAGTGGAAAAGAAGAGAAAATTTAAAAAAAATTCCTATCATTTGTTTGGTTTCCAAATAGTAGGAGAAAGGAAAATGAAGAGAAAATTAACTACTTTTTTTCTCTTCTTCTCTCTCCCATGAGTGTTAATTTTCTTCAACTCTTTCATAAACCAAAAAAAAAAAAAAAAAAAACAGATTCTTCCCCATTTCTTTCCAATTTCTCCCTTTTTATTTTCTCTTCTGTATCTCTTCTCTTCCACAACTTCCAAACACAGCCTAAGTCTCGAGACTCCAATTCTCCCTGTGATGATTCTTCTAGATATGTTACTCTCATGTGACATACAAAGGAACTTACAATGGACGTTTAAGGGGACTTTTAGGCTTTTTTGACTCTTCACGTTAGTGAAACAAGCTCTTAGTGATCAAATGAGTAAAAAAAAAAAAAACCCAAAAAGCAATGAGTCGTAGTTAGTGAAACAAGCTCTTAGTGATCAAATGACCCAATCCATTCATTTTATAATTGACGCAGCGGAATTCACGAGAGAATAGTTAGCGTACTATTCCAAACGAGATAGATTCTCGAATCTACGAGATGTTCTTGAATCCACAAGAAAAAGAGAAAAACTCTATAAATTTTATTGATAATTGAATAAAAGCTGAATAAGAATAGAGGTTACATGCCCTTTTATAGGAAAAACTAGCAAACCCTATCAAAAACTTACCAAAAAATAAAGTATCCCGAAAATTGGGGAAACTTCCAAAATTGAAAACTAGAAAGAAAAATAAGAAATTCTCAATTGGAAACAACGAAAACGGAATTACACGCTAAGAGTAATTCATAATCTAATTATTACCTAAAATAGCAAAATTACTAAATTGAAGGCCTAAACGAATGAATTTGGCCGAAATCCACCATCAATCACTATTAGGGCCGTGAATATTGATCGCAGCGCGATTCTGCTTCAGCCCACCAAGTTTGGGCCTATTCCGGGCTCGTCGATAAATTGCCGAAATTGGCAATTTTCAATTAGAAGTTGTTCGGGTCTCTTAGGCTTTGACTGGTCCAATTGATCATAGAATTGGGCCGTTACTTGTTCTGCATCAATAATGCTCAATATGTTTATCAACTGTGCGAAAAATTAAAGAGAAGTCAGGTAAATCGTGGGCCTACTACTGCCCTAGAGAGACTCTCTCTCTAGAAAGTTAGAGATCCCCTAGGGTTTCCTACCCTTTTTGCCGGCGGCTCCCCCTTCCGGCCTTCCCTTTCTCCCCCTCCCCCCCCCCTTCTGGCCTTCCTCTCTCTCTCTCTCTCCTTCTTTCCTCCTTCCATCTCTCAAACCTCTCCCTTCTAGATTTTTCTCAAACCTTCCCTTTTTAGCTTTTGTTCGTCATTTTTGAGGGGTGGGGTTGCCGCCTCTCCACCCCACCCCCCCCGCCACCCCTTGCCGAGACACCCACCATCAACCCATGGGAAGGCCGCCGCTAAACCTTCTCCTCGACCTTGATCCGCCGCCATTGCCGCCGCATCACCTCCTCCTCAAATCTACCGCTCCCCCGACCACCACCCCCGCCCCTCCACCTCTACCCCATCCCAGATCTAAAGCCCCCTTCATTTTGAACCCCACCACGCCTCCGTTCTTGTCGGTCTGATGATGGATTGATCTTGGGTGTCTTTGCCCCCTCCGGCTAATAAAGATCTCTGATGCCATGGGCGGCGGCTACGAGAGCTTGGTCTCATCCGGAGAAGTGACTGGTCGGTGAACTCAGTGGATCTCGGTGACCCTCAGTGGGGCGACTCAGTGAGTTCTTGGTTGTACCAGATTTGTTGGGTTTCTAATTAGTTAGTTTTTTGTTTTGCTGTTTTGTATTTCATGTTTTGTTCTCGATTACTTTGCGCTGTATTGTGTTATGGTTTGAGTCGGGAGTCCGTTGGGATTCTCTCTGCTAGTGACTGAAATTGGCTCATCATTCCGTCCCCTAGGTGTCGGGTCTGCTTAGGCAGGTGTGCCTGCGAGTCGGTGGCCTAGTTTGCCTCTTGCCGTCCTCTTTTCACTTGTTAGTGGTTTGATTTCATTCCTGTCTTTCGTTGTAATCGGTGCCGGATGGCTTATGATATGATATCTTGACATTTTCAAAAAAAAAAAAACTGTGCGAAAAATTAAATTGATCAGACATCGATGTCTACTTGAACGGAGCATAATATCATAATAGAAATGAGAGGTTATAGAAGGAGATGATGTTGATTCCCCATTTTCATATAGATATATGCTTCATTTTCGTCCATGTACAATTAATGTCCGTTTTGTTTGATGGCTACAATAAATTACGTACCATCATTTGAAGTTCATACCAACTACTGTTTTTAATGAAATTAATATAATATATAACGTGTGCTACCCTTCATCCTATCACTATTTAGTTCGATAGATTTTCTTTGGCCAGTAGTCTCGTCAAATAAACTGGCTAAACATAGTCTTATAATCTAGAAAAATTATTTGGTAGTCTTGGGGCAGAGCCACGTGGTACCAAGAGCAAGGCCGGCCCTTGGGCAAGGCTCAGGTCTAGGGCCTCAAAAAATAGTCTAAAAAAAAAATGGCAATCCAATCATTATTAGTGTTAGAGCATTCTCATCAGACTCAACAAAAATTGGGCCAAATTTAACCTAAAAAACACATTTTATAAATTAACAAGTCGTTTTTTCAAAAACTCACAAAATCAGACTCTCTATTCAGGAAGTCAAGAGAGAGAATT
This sequence comes from Vaccinium myrtillus, assembly GCA_016920895.1. Lineage (NCBI taxonomy): Eukaryota > Viridiplantae > Streptophyta > Magnoliopsida > Ericales > Ericaceae > Vaccinium > Vaccinium myrtillus. The sequence goes on from CM029277.1 coordinate 24,841,080, forward strand.
GTTTTAACCTGTGAATAGTGCCTCAAAGGATTTACCGAGTTACTGTAACAAAGTTATAACTTTTGCAGATTTACAAAAAAATTGTTGAGTTTGATTTTGGGGGATTTTTTCCCCTTTCACTCAACAACTTAGCCATCAGAGGGATTTGCCTCCCCTGATGAGGATGCTCTTAGGCAGGGTAGAAGTCTTTTGAAGCCAAAACAAGTGGTCCAATTAGGTTTTAGGGCTTTTAAAAACTGTTATTGTTAAAGTCCAACAATACATACAAAGTAAAAGACCATTTGGTGGCCCAATAAAATCGGAGGATAAATACACTCTTTTTTTTTTTTTTAAAGAAATTATGTAGCGAATAAGTTCACAAAGATCCTTTTAAAGATATGTTCTTGTTCGTTTTATATTGGGGCTAAGTGTTCAAAAGAGAAGTAACCTAATATTCTGACATGTATTAATAATAAGAAATTTTTTCCGGGTGGTCATGTGACCATTGAAAGGTACATGCATGTAGCGCGGCTAGTGCCCACATGCCAACAATATTAACGGGTAATTGACCCACCGCCGCCACCAAAGCTACTCATTGCCGCCTCCATTCGTTGAAAAGCTGGTGGTCCAGAAACAAGACGACATCGCCCGCATCAAACTGCTTTTCCTTGATGAACTAGCTCCACTGTTTGTTGTTTAATATGGATTAAAATAATTATATAAACAACGAATTTCGCTTTTGTTATTTAGTTATTAAAAAAAAATAGGGCACCACTTTAGAATTAGGCCTAGGGCACCCAAATATCTTGGGCTGGCTCTGAGTGCAAGAGGCTAAATACCATTGAATAATGGAAATGACTACAATACACACCTCTTATTTGGGTGTACCATATGCACCTATTGTATGGTCCAAATTGTGTCACCACATTGGCAATGGTAACATTTTTTAGTAACTTTTCAACAATATAATTCATAACATTTTCTATGATTCGTAACATTTTGGTGTGTCTCGTAACTTTTATAAAAAAATTCGTAACTTTTACAAAAAATTCGTAACTTTTATAGGAATGTGTATGATACACACCCAAAAAAAACGACGTCCGCTCACGGAGGTTGCACGGGCGCGTGCAACACACGCGCCGCGAGTAGATCTGACTCGCCCACACACGCTTCCGTTGACCGGTGCGTGCGGGCTCCGACAGACAACTCTTTCGACGAATCTTACATCGTTGACATTGCCTCGACGAGTTCTACAATCCTCTGGTATCAAATCGGTTTTAGCACAAATATTCCGGTACCCATTTTTCCGGCGTGGGAGGAGAAAGAAAGCAACGCCAGCACACTGCTCACCAAACCTCGCCGCCTGTGGCGAGGTACTGTAACTTCGACGGAAATGGCGACTCGCTTGATGAGGCTGCTAGGCAATCGTTTTCCAGTTTTGGGTCGCCAAAATGGGGTCATCGGAGCTTTGAAGAGTCTGCTGGAGATGATCTAAATACTCATATTTTGGTGATATTCTCTATATCTTTGACAAATCTCTCAGACCTGCGATAATGAAAATATGGATCCATTTAGATCGACAAAAGAAGTATAGTAAGATTATAAAACCCATCAGGAGATCCCACATCGGTGGGAATTAAATATAATGAGTTGCAACGAGGTATTGCATAACTGGATATTAACCTTTTGAATCACGTGGTTAAGACTATAAGAGTTAGTAGGTCAGCTGTCACAGGTCATTACAGGTAGGGGTGTTAACGGTCCGGTTTGGTGCGGATTGGTATAAATCCGAGGACCGAACCAAAAGTCTACGGTCCAATGTAAGGCAATCCGTGTCCAAACCAAAAGTCTACGGTCCGGTTCTGAATCAATCAAAAAAATCACGGTTCGGTTCACGGATTAATACATTCCACAAAATAAAGAAACATATTTCACATTCACATTCTCATTGTAACTTTTGGAACCCATTCATCACCAGTAGTTTTTATGTTTTAATAAACAACACCAAGTCACAACAACAGTTCTTCAAAATGATTCAAAGAGATTCACATTCAAGAGAGTACCAGTACTAGCAGTAGCAAAAAGATGCAAAAACAGCATAATATAAAGCGAATAAACAAAAGTCTTCACCACAACCAGTCCAGTCCCGATACAATAAGTAGCTAATATACGTGCAAGCAAAAATAAAATTACAATTGTTAATTATAGTTTGCACCTTTACTTTTCAGTTATAGCACATCCACCTATTTAGGGTATAAAATTAAGAATAATATGTTTAATTATAATTATTATCCCAATATTATATATATATATATATATATTTTTTTATTGATTAAATTCTCACGGTCCAGTTCGGTTTATCCACGGTTCTTTTATGAAAATCCATGGACCGAACCGCGAAGCACGGTTTTCTAATTTTTCAATCCGTGTCCAGACCATTAATCCACGGACCCAATCCAAAACCTATGGCTCGGTTCGGTCCGGTTCAGAATCGCGGTTCGCGGGTTTTTTTTGACAACCCTAATTACAGGTGATATCATAACTTGCACCAACAGGAAATGTGAGGTGGGTCCTGCAAGGGGATGTGCTTGAGTGAACCCGATAAGGGAGGGGTTTGACATGCTTAAGCGGCTACTTGTCTCACATCGCTTAGTGCATGGGTGGAAGCAATTGACCATGGGGCACAACGAGGACATTGCGATCTTAAGTGGGGGAGGTTGTAAAACTGATTAGGAGATCCCACATCGGTGGGAATTAAATATAATGAGTCGCAACGAGTTACTGTATAACTTGAGGTTAGCCTTTTGAGCCACGTAATCAAGATTACGAGTTAGCAGGTCAGTTGGCGCGGTTGTCATAAATATGATCCATTCTTTTTATTCACATTATCGAGTTGGTTACAGAGCAAATATCATATCAACCAGACATTGAAATGACATTGATAAAATACATTTGTCTCAAAAAAATTTACTCCCTCCGTCCCATTTTTAGTGTAGACATTTTCATTTCGGGTTGTTCCTTAATAAATGTGTGTTTTGAAAAGTTAATGGGTAAAAGTTTGTATAATTATCATTTTTCCCATTTGAAAAGTTAGTTGTAAAGAGTTAATGGGTAAAAATTTGTACAATTATTATTTTTTCAATTTTTAATCAATGTTTCTTTTTACATGCACAAGAACAAACTGAACGAGCCGGATAAAGTAAACAATAGCAATCACGTTTTTAGCGAAATGAGCCAAAGCACTGCACAACAAGCTCAATTCCATATTTGAAAAGGTATTACAGTGGGATCACTTTATGTCCTGATTTTGACTTAGCTTTCTGTGTTTTCATGAATTTGTGACCGAAACACTGTCTCCAGCTGTTAGTGGCCAAAGGGCTTGCTATCATTTTAATGTTTCTGGTTCGAAACTTTTTAAGTGCTCAATTTTTTTGGGGTTCGTCCAAATAAAATTTTCTTTGGTTTTAAATGTGCAGCGGACGGTGAAATTGGTCTCGTTTTATTAATTGAAGTGCGTGTAAATTGACCAAACACTTGTAGTTTAAAAAAATGTTTTTTTTTGACCGATAACTTAAATAACTTTTAATGAATTTAATTTTACTTTTTCATAATCGGTTTTGACCTTTTTTCACTTTTTGCTTTTCTCCTTAGAATCATTCACTCAACAAGATCCAATGCCATTACCATCCACTCTCTCCCCCTAGTTTGACTAATGCCTCTCTTGATGCTTCAATTTAATGGAAACAGGGGGTGCTGCGCAGCCCCGTGCTGCTACGGTTTTCGACGATCGGAGTCGTCCACCGCGTAGAGCTCTTCGAGTACTATAAGTGTACAAAAAATCAACTCAATCTGATATTGTTAAGTGCCTCATCGGAACACAAATATGTTGAAAAAAATGGTTTCAATGGTTTTCATTTAATGTTTCAAGACATGAGTGTTCCAATTTTTTACAACTTATTTGTGTTCCGATGAGGCACTTAACGATATCCGATCGACTTGATTTTTGATACATTTGTAGTACTCGACGAGCTCTACACGGTAGATGTCTCCGATCGTCGAAACAGTGCCGGAATGGCGCCGAAATGGGCCGCACAGCACGCTGCGCAGCACGGGGCTGCACAGCACTCCCCCGGTTCCCCAATTTAATAATCAGTATTATAAATTCGCAATCAACAAAAAAATAATTAAATTATCTGAAACACTACCTCATTAAGTCAACACCAGCTCACCCAACATCTTTTTAACAAACCCACGTCCTTTGGCAAAAAAAAATTATTCGGTTTTTTCGTTTTTTCGTTTTGTCATTGTTCATTTTTTTTTTTTGCATTTGTTAGTTTTGCGTCAAGATATTGTGGTTTCTGGATTTATTTCGACGAGACAAATCTAACAAGTATAAATTTATGGTCAAACAAAACCTTTTTTTTAATAAAGCAGAAAATACTTGGATTATTGGATTAATTTTGGCTTTATTAAAAAAAAATTGAGTTTTGACCATAGTTTTATACTTGTTAGATTCATCTCGTCGAGATATATTCAGAAACCACAAAATCTTGACGCAAAACTAACAAATAAATTTGAATAAGGACAAAACGAAAAAACCAAAAAACCGATTTTTGGTTTTTTTGCCAAATCACCCCTCGACACACCCAAAACAAAAACAAAGATAAGAGAATATGTGTATAGATATACATAGGGTTATATTAGTATTGTTCTGTCTGATCTAGGTCCCACTTTATTTAAAGATTGCCAGCCTTATTCCGTGTTTGTTATCCAAAGTGCAGAACTGCAGATAAACGAACCACACCCCCGAGTTTTGGAGAGCCGAGATGCGCATTGAATATCGCCACGAGATATTTAGTCGGCACTTAAGTTTTTCTATTCTTGGATTCGACTATACATATGCGAATCTCTTAATTTCAGCGAGAATAATTTGTCTTTGATTTTTTTGGAAATGAGATTAGATGTGCGCGTAGTTTAGCACGAACGCCGTGACCATCGGGACAAAATTTAACGGACCACATGTAGATGCAATTGCAATGGACCCGAGTCGTTTGAACTCTCAAGTCTGAAAGCAATACTTCAAAACATACAAACAACTCCACAGAATTAAAATTTCAGACTCTCTCTCTCTCCCCAAATCTGGAGGAGGTCAGACACGATTTAACTTAAGTTTTTTCCAAACAAAAACAAAAAACAAAGACAACGACGCAACACGCCCTCTCTCCCACAGGGGGGCCTAGTATATTTTACCTTTCCGTTCATTCCGCTTAATTCTGTTTTCAAACCCACCCAATTAAAATCCTCTTTCCTCCTCCACCTTCCGCAATTCTCGCATAATTGAGCCCAAAAAAAGGGCTGAGAAAGTAGAGAGAGAGAGAGAGAGAAATCTACAAGATTTTTTCCCTTGTATATAAAAGCTATTTTCTTCCATTTCACAGTCTGTGTTTGAGGAAAAAGCTCGAAACCCATCTCCCATTACCGGTTTCTTGATCTGGGTCGACCCGCATTTCTCTAGAAACCCAGCCAATGTTTCTGGGTCCTTGACCCTGACCCGTTCTGCTTCATGGGTTGTGTCACGTCGAAGCAGGCGGTGTCGGTGACGCCGGCTATCGACCACTCCGGGGCGTTCAGGGAAAACGGGTCGGGTCGGAGCCGAGTAAGTGGGGTGGTGGAGAAGAAGAAGAAGAGGACTGAGTCGTCGGGGATGAGTGGGAGCGAGTTGGGTGAGTCAGGGAGGGCGAGTTCTAATGGGCATAGTTGTGGTGGTGGTGGTGAGTCGTTGAGCTTTAGGTTGGGAAATTTGCAGAAGTACGTGGAGGGAGAGCAGGTGGCCGCCGGTTGGCCGGCGTGGCTGAGTGCCGTCGCCGGTGAAGCCATTCACGGTTGGGTTCCACTCAGTGCTGACTCTTTTGAAAAGCTGGAAAAGGTCGATACTTTTCTTTTTTCATAGATGCACTTTGATAGTATATATGTACATAGAGATGTGTGTGTTCGGTTTTATATTTGTCACTTTCCAGTAAATTATGCACTCAAGATAGTTAATTGTCAAACACTTTGTTAAGTTGCATGATACTACCACAAAAAATTGTTCTAGGTGCCTGATTCGTGAAAGGTTGCATTTTCAAAAGACTGGGAATTGAGTTTTTTTTTGCAAGTACTGGGTTTTGTGTTTTAATTTTGAAAACTTGGTGAAAAAATGTACTCTTAACATTTTCCCTTGTCACTTATTACACACCCGCCCGTTCAATTCATTTGCTTTGTTCTGTATTAGGAATGGGCTGTCCAAAATTTTAAGTTTGTTTTGGCTTTACCTTTTCAAGCTTGGAAGCTAGAGAAGTTAATGAGCAGACTTCTTGTCATTAACCCTCGAAATTGTATGCAATTGGCCAGAACCTATACTTCCCCTTCGTATCTCGTGTGAATATGAGGCTTATCTTTTAGGGTGATAGTGATACATGTTTGTCCATATTCACAAACAACTAATGATTGCATAATTGAGAGATTCTGGAATGCTAAGAAATGCAAATTCTCCTACTACTGCGAGAAACATAGATGATTTAGTATTCAGCTTCCTTTTTATTTACTTTCTTGTTTCGTCCATATAAATCCTCTTGAAGAAAAGTAGTTTCCGAAGTGTTAGTTTAGTGCTTTTCATCCTGAACATGTCCATTAACTGTTGTTTACACCACTCTAGGGAGTTGTTATTTAGTAATCTGGTACCCAAATGTCATCATTCTAAGTACCACATTTGCAAAGATATTGTCGTAGAGCAACTGAAGACTTGTTGAATTGATGGTGAAATTCTTTTCTGTTGGTGGCCATAAATTCGATTTTTTCTTCTTCTTCTTCATGTATTGTACCCACTGCGGGAATAACTAAGAAAGTATTGTTCTCTAGATTTATCTTTTACCTGTGTTTCAAAGTTTACTCCATAGTTGTATGTCAACTGCTTTGGCAGATTGGACAGGGTACTTATAGTAGCGTCTTCCGAGCACGTGATTCAGAAACTGGGAAGATAGTTGCTCTGAAGAAGGTGCGATTCGACAATTTTGAGCCTGAAAGTGTTCGATTTATGGCACGGGAGATAATGATTCTACGCAGGCTTGATCATCCGAATGTCATAAAACTAGAGGGTTTAATTGCCTCCCGATTATCGTGTAGCATCTACCTGGTATTTGAGTACATGGAACATGATATTGCTGGCCTCTTATCTTGTCCTGACATTGAGTTCAGTGAAGCACAGGTTTGTTCTCACCCAATTTGTTTATATAATGTTTTTTTTGGTCCATATCATATTGAATGGAAATGACACGTTCAGAGAATTGGGGAGGTATTAGTTTGTAAATTACATCATAGAAGCCATTTGGAATGTAAGGAAGCCCAACTTTTGAGTTTGGTAATCCTGAAACGATTGTGAATGCTAAAAAGAACAATAAAATCAATCAGTGGTATAATACACAAAGAAACTTGAGTATTTCACTCAACTTCCAAGAAACGTGAGTATTTTATTTTGTAAATGATTGTGAGTTATTGTGTGCATCTTCCATAGATAAATATATTCAAAATAAAATGGAGTTTTTAAGTTTTGGCTTCTTTGTACTACATATGCCTCCTGTAGTGAGGAAGATAGTGAAAACTCGCGAAACAGTAAACCCAATTGGATTTTTGGCGTAGAAATACACAAAAGATGCACGTATCTATTCAAAGGAGAAACAGACCTTTCTTCGACTGGATAAGTTGATTTTTGTTACTTCCACGCTATAAGATTCAATTTCTTGTGTTCTGTAGGTTAAATGCTACATGAAACAGTTGTTATCTGGACTTGAGCACTGCCACTCGCGAGGTGTAATGCATCGCGACATTAAAGGTGCAAATCTTCTGGTAAATAACGAAGGAGTTTTGAAGATAGCTGATTTTGGGTTGGCAAACTTCTGTAATTCCGGCCCTTCTGCGCACAGGCAACCTCTAACCAGTCGAGTTGTCACTTTATGGTACCGACCTCCAGAACTTCTATTGGGCTCCACAGATTATGGAGCTTCTGTTGATCTATGGAGTGTTGGCTGTGTATTTGCTGAACTTCTTGTTGAGAAACCTGTCCTTCAGGGAAGAACAGAGGTAATTGCCTATGACCTTAACTGCATCTGCGTTTGATGTGTATGTTTGGTTGTATGTAGTATTGTACAATCAAACAAGTTAGGTAGTCTGTAACCACAACCAACCAGTAACTGGTAAAATGTGTAAGGTTGTCTGGCCTTGTTGATTTATCTTACTTGTAAAGCTTTTCATAGAAATGTTAGAGAATTACCCCAATTTAGGAAAACCTCTGCTACATTTGATTTATAAATTGGGCCGCAGAAACCATTTCTACTACTGGAAATCTAACAACTTCTACCACGCTAGTTGTGTCGAGGATTGGAATTAGTGATCGGTCCTTGAGTAGGTAACTAGATTTCACCCTCATAGTGCAGTCATTAAGCTGTACTGCAGCATAGATTTCCAATGGTCATATGAGGGAGCTAGAATAAACCAATTTCATAACTATTGGCTTAGGCAACACAACTTGATGAAAATTTCTTTTGCTGACTTTACTATCTGTTGTTTTCAACCATAAATGCAATCAAAATGGTGAAGTTTTCTAACATGCGATAATGATGGTAGGGAAGGGTGGAGGACTTTTTCAAGAAATGACTTGAAATAGCAGTTTTATTCTTTTTTACTGTGAACTGTACACAGTTATATAGATAGTGTGATGTTCAAATTTAGTATTTTCGCCAGGTAAAGTTCTAGAAATAAACTTGTTTGTTTACAGGTTGAACAATTACACAAAATCTTCAAGCTTTGTGGATCACCTCCTGACGACTACTGGAAAAAGTCGAAACTTCCTCACGCAACTCTATTCAAGCCCCAGCATCCTTATGAAAGCTCACTCTGGGAGACCTTCAAGGATCTACCAAAAACTTCTGTGCATCTGATCGAAACTTTACTAGCTGTGGAACCACAAAAGCGTGGGACTGCCTCTTCAGCCCTTGCATCTGAGGTATATTCACGTAAAGTATATATATCTTTCAAAATTTCTCAAGTGCTGGTTATAAAATACACACACAATCAATTAACGGTGAGTTTCCACTAAGGTATTTTCGGTATTCTTGGACTTCAAGTTGTCAAGTCAGTTGATGTATATGAGGAGAATGACTTGTTGATTTGTCAGATTTGACAACTTGTAGTCCAAGAATACTGAAAATACCGTAGTAGAAACTCACCCTGACTGATAGATTATTGCTTGGCAATGCTACAATACCCAATTGTCTCCAAGCTTAAAATGCTCAATGTATACTTGCTGTGCACAGTATTTCACAACCAAGCCTTTTGCATCCGATCCATCAAGCTTGCCAAAATATCCACCATGTAAAGAGATTGATGCAAAACATCGTGAGGAGGCACAGAGGTAAAGATTCTCGTCTGTAATAGTCCATCAAGACTCAAGTTCCAGTATCGGTCTAGATATTTTGATTTTGATGCAGCAGATATCTAGAGCCAATCAAAAGTTTGCATCTGACCTGAATTTTTTGGTATTCTTATTTACGTCCAAATAACATAGCTGGCTTTTAACATAAGGTGAAGAAACTAAAGCAGTTTTGCTATTCTTTGAGAGTATCGTACAAAATTTGGCAGTCAGATGAGTCAAAACCAGTGTATGCCATCTGGGAGGGAGGGTTATGTATCAGATCTTAGTTCTTGTCATGAAGTGTTGTAGCCTGATCACCACTTACAATTATGAAGTTCAAGTAATTTGGTTAAATCCTAGGATGACGGGTCTGTTTGTTGCCGAAACTAAGCTTGCTCTGAAATCTTATGTTGGCGGTGGGCTTAGTTTGGACATCCAAATGTTCTGAAAATGGATTTCCTACCCAGAGAAGTTCATAGTGTTTGGCTGACTAAATCAAATAATTCTCAGCCTTTTGTGCTTGTCACTCCCTTCGACTTTTTGTGCTGCCTTCAGTGAGTCACTAAAGCTTTCAAGCATTAATAAACTTGCACTGTGTTTTCAGGAAGCGGCCTGGTGGGAGAGTCCGAGGACCTGAAACAAGAAACAAGCATTCTAGAAAGCCAAATGGAATCAAGAAATTGGCACCAGCAGAGGTCTCTCTCTCTCTCTCTCTCTCTCTCACACACACACACACACATATCAACATTGTAAAACTAGATGCTTGGGTTCTAGTTCTCTCTCCATATGCACTTTAATAATTTTATTTTTTAAGCTAAGCTTACTCCATTGTTTACGTCTGTGCAGCCTTTGCCACCCAAAACTCAAGCTACCTATAAAGTCGATGGTTGTAAAGTATATAATTGTAAGGAAGGAGATATCATCTTCGGGATAGAGCCGCCTAAGCCACCAACCAAGTTAAAGGAAGAGGCTTCCCACATTAAAAATGCATCCCAAGGGGATGTTCCTTATTCAGGCCCATTACAAGTTTCAGGGTCAAGTGGATTTGCGTGGGCAAAAAGGAGAGTGGATGATTCATCAGTGAGATCACGGAGCAGGTCTAGTTCAAGAAGCCTTATTTTTGAACCTTCCGGTGCATTGCAAATGAAAAACAGCTTCGAGTCAAAACGGCTCGAAAATTGTGAAGTTATACGTCGGAGTCGTACCAATTCTCGAGATGAAGAATCATATGACGTAGTCAAGAATGCAATGCTGAAACACTGGAGCCAGATAGAGCGACCAGATTCTTTTGATGCTTCGGATGGGTACCACTCACAAGAACTATCGCTGGCACTTTATCAAAGAGAGGAGATGGCTGCTAAGAGAATCAGCTTGGTAAGCTCATAATTTTGAGAACGTGGTGATATCAATTTGGTTTTCAGTATTTTCTGGTATATTGTTGGGAACAAAAATTTCTAAAATTTGAGATTCTTAGCATAATTCAGACTGGTAAAATTAGGTAAATTTACATCTCGTTGCCAAAGACTTATAATATTCACAGACTAATTTTGGATTTCAGATACGATTCTTTCTTTTCCTCTCCGTAAATCATAATTGTTTTATGGTGGAATTATTTTGGAGTTCTAACTAGATTTGTTCAAAAAGCAAGATGGGGGATGTTTTCTTGGCTAATGGATAATCTATTTTTAAGATATAAGAGAAGTTAAAGATTACATTTCATGCATTTTCTTCTGATACAATCTCGTTAACCTCCGGCATTGGACTTGAAACAGGTTTGTCAGGACCAAGGAGACATGGTAGAATTTTCCGGACCCTTGTTATCTCAATCACATAGAATAGATGAGCTCTTAGAGCGGCACGAGCGGCAGATCCGCCAGGCAGTTCGGAGATCATGGTTCCAAAGAGGTAATTTTGACTTCCAGTCTTGAATTCCACCATCTTACTAACAAAGAAATATGTTTAGGCTTCCAGCTACTAAATCAAGATGACTTGCCATTACAAAACTTATATTCTAAACGTAGAAGTAGGCATTTCTGTTTGTTGCGACCGCAAAAAAATGTTGATAAAAGTCGAATTTAGCTGCCCCTGAAAAGAAACCAAAATGTAGTCCGTATTGTCATGTGTACAGTTAGCACTAGAAGTGTATGCATTTCATGATCTCTATGCACCTTATTTACTTATAATCGTCTTCACTGTTTTCAGGTCAGAAAAATGGGAAGTAAACGGTTACACAGTCGGGCTCAGTTAAGTCCATAAGAGGATCATGATTATCTAGAGCAGTCTCTAACAGAGTTGTCGAATGCTATACTTCCACGAACAAATCATCAGTTGAGTGAAATCTTCAGCATATGGCGTTTGACCAAAGCTGAGAAATGACAATTGGATGAACGAAAATAACACAAACCACCTTAGAGATTCCGCGAAGAGGAAAACCAAGAAAGGGCCCTGGTTTTGGTAGCTCGTTCTATCGCTCTTTGTTTTTGTCCCTTTCTTTCCAGCTATGCCGATTCGCTCCCGTCAGTGTACAGGTCTATAGGGGTGTTTGCAATCGCTTTCAAGCGGATTAGATTATAGATGGAGATTCTAATTTAAGATCATAGATCTTGAATGTCAGTTTGAACTGGAAACTTGTTTGCTAGCTGCAGCAAAAACTAGTGTTTTTTTGTTGCAGAAGGTTGAAAATCAGATTCCAAATAATCGAAGTGTTTTTTGATGGTTCAAGAGGCAGCTATCCTCCTCCTCCTCCTCCTCCTTCTTCTTCTCCTTCTTCTTCTTCTTCTTCGCCTTCTTAACGTCGGTCTTCCATCACACTGACGAATGGAGCTTCGAAACTAAAAATGAATTTTTCTGCAGTTCTAGAATTTGCAAAAATGTTGAAGACGCAAATATGCGTTGGTTCTTGTAGCTCACTTCTGCTATGTTATGAACTTGGAAAGATGGCAACAAACGACCTGTTGCCATCCACAGGGAGCATTTTTTCATTCTTCTTGTTGGAACGGGAAAAATCCATAGATACATCATACATGGTGTGTCGTTTTGGAGCATTAAAGATAAATATGGCTGTGGCTCGTGAGCTTTAATCTGTTATAGCACTCAGGGTATACGTGATGCATGTGCAAATGGATAATGAAAACATAATGTGTAAGTTAAATACTTTGGGTAGTCCGGAGTGGTCTATAGAGTATAATAGAAGATGGCGTTGGTTTAACAAAAATTACTGTGGGTACACTACTCGTGCACACCAAGCTGACGTGGCGGATGAGGAGTTCAGCTTGGTGTGTGGAGGAGTGGTGTACCCATAGCATTTCTCATGGTTTAAAGGCACAGCTATTCATGAACTTTGTAGCTTTTTGGCCATTTTAGTGGATATATGTGAGGATAATGACCTACCTCGAAAAACGTAAAAAGTCGAAAAAACCAAAAAAGCCGCTTAGTGGATCTTCACCCAAGTATAATGCTCCCTCCGTCGCAAAATGTTAGGACCTCTTTGGGATTCCAACTTTTTTCAAGACATAATCATTACACTTTTTAAATTTTTTCTTTCCAATTTAGCCATATTCATTGAAATAGTTTTTGTCACATGAAAAAGTAGGGGTAGATTTGGAAAGTTATTAAATAAAGTACGTTAATTTATATAAAGGGACTTAACATTTTGAGACTGTTCAAAATGAAATACTAGACTAACATTTAGAGAGTGTTACCGTATATGGATCACCCTCATCTACAGTGGCAAAGAAAAATGACCTAGAAGTTGATAGTTCTAATTGGCAAACCAACCAAATAGCGGAATATTGATGGTTGGAACCGTGTCTTTAGGCACTGACATACGCTAATCTTTATTGTCCTGTGGGTTATTGAAAAAAAAAGAGTTAAATAACCAAACAAAAGTGAGTGAGAAAAAAAAAAGTGAATACAGTAATGGGCTCTATGATGTCTTTAAATAACCAAAAAAAGAGGTTATATTGTCAAAGCCATGCTTGTAACTCCTAATTGTAATCTTTTTGAAATGCATATAAATGTATAAGAGGTCAGGCACACGCGTTGCGCGTGCAAGTTGAGTTTATAAAACGTCCAAAAAAACCACACTTTGATGAGGTCAAAATGGATTTCAAAGAGCGGACGTGCTCGGTGATTCCTCTTCTTTTCCTAAATTGGAAGATGGAAACTGGAATGCGTGCGTTTGAAAAGATTTGGAAACTCGTATGTCACTACCAGAGAATTTGAAAACTACCAAGTATTTGGAAGATGGAATGTGATGTGGAGATTGATAGTTTTTGGAAGATGAAAAAAGGGGGGTGTGAATAATAATTGAGGGGGTGTGGAAATTATTCCCCAGGAACAAACTGTAAAAACATGTTCTATCTACCTAAAATTTCACGAAGATCATAACAGGAACAAACTGTAAAAACATGTTCTTCTTACGAGTCACTAAATAGAATTCTAGTTGCCATTCAGCATAGTAAGTGTGACCATAACAAACTAAACTGTAAAAATGCATCTTTGACAATAAACCATCTCAGTAGTAAGTGTAGCCATACAATGTAGTAAGTAGCAAGTTGATGCAAACATCCGGTTATCAAAAAAATTGTAGCAAGTACAGACATATAACATAGTAAGTGTTATATGTAAACCCAGTTTTTTGTGGTAACACTACGATAAATAGTAAAATCATTTTGTTTTTAGCAAATTCACCTTACTTTTTATGGATAGTTTTGATTTAAAGGCTATGATTTACATATTTTTCAATCTAAGAGTCCATATATTCAGTAGGAGCATTATGCCCTCGTACCACTTGGAAGCATGGCAGAAAATTAGGGTGATATGGGCCTCTTGCACCGTGCGCTCTAGTGGCGTATACACCACTTTTTTTTTATATTAAAAAAATTGTATGTTGCCCCCCTAAATTGGCTGTGTTTGGTACTCCGATGATATTGTAATTTGTGTTCATACGCATATACAGTGGTTATTTGCTCATTTGGTTGATGGTTTGATTGTATTAGTCCGCAGGTTTGGGCTGGACTTATATGTATTGTTGGATTACCTCTTTAGCTTCTTTTCTTCTCTCTTTGGGTTCAATCCGGTTTAGGGGCTGACCAAAACGGGTCAATATAAGGCCTCAGTAAATTGATGATATCGTCATGATTTTTTCTTTATTTCCACTGCCTTCTCCTTTTGAGGTAGAGGTGACAATTTTCAATGCGACTCATCAACCCGTCCATATTTTCCCACTTATATCCCATGAAAGGACGTGCTCATCTGCGTCTAGGGATGGTAATTCAATCCGTCCCGCCCCGAACCCGCCCTACCCTGCCCAGATAAGGTAGGGTTTTTTCATTTTTTTGTGTGTGTAATAGGTAGGGAAAGGGAGTGATTTTGGAAAACCCGCTAGGGTTAGGTAGGGACAGGGGTATGATCACTTTGCCCTGACATACATATATATGTATAATTATATTTATATACTCTTATATGTATATATGAATTGTATTTTCGCCCTTATATGCATCCAATTTTATTTGCATTCTTACAATGTTATTTTTACAACTAAAATACAATATTAGATAGTACTCCCTCCGTCTCTTTTTAAGTGTTTAACTTTCCATTTTGGGCTGTCCCTAAATAAGTGTGTGGTTTGAAAAGTTAATGGGTAAAAGTTTGTACAATTATCATTTTACCCTTTTGAAAAATTAGTGGGTAAAGAGTTAATGGGTAAAAGTGGAGGATAATTTTGGAAAGTAGAGGTAAAAGTTGATGTGAATAGTGTAAAGTGGAGGAAAAAGTTGATGTGAAAGGTGTAATGATGACATTTATTTAATAAGTTGGATTTACGAAGCAACACATTTAAAAAGGGACGGAGGGAGTAGTAGATTTTGGTTAAATTGTAATAGTTATTTTGTGAAGTTTTATTATTTGTGCTCAATAATATTAGAGTTCAAAATATAATTTTGTAATATGTGAAAAAAAAAAATAGGGGCGGGCAGGGTAAACCCGATACCCGGTAGGGGCGGGTTAGGGCTCGTTTGGGAATTTTAGGGTCCAGACCGGGATCATCAGAACCAGAGGTTGGAAGGGTGTGCGAATGTTGATCTTCTCTGAACTTTGTTAAGGGTTTGAAAGTAAAATCGCAGAGAGATGAAATGAAAGGAAGAGAAGACAATTTCAATTTGAGAGGTGCTTTTCCCCACGCCCTGACACCCACCTTCTTGCCGTTAATGCCACTCCCTTTTTATTTCTTAATTATTTATCTTATTTATTTAATACATTTCTTTATTTGTTAAATTAGCACTTATTTAATTTTAATTGGGCTAACTCGAGTTATACTTCATTTATTTAATTACTATTTTATTTTAATTTGGTTAGCTCAAATTATACTTTATTTTAATTACTTATTTAATTTTAATTTGGTTAACTTCAATTATATTTTCAACTAAATTATGTTTTTTACATTTAAATTTGACCTTATATTTAAAAACTTTATATTATTTTAAAAACTTCTAATCAGAAAGTTGGGAACCCCATGGGGGCTAAATGGAAGTCCACAAACCGAACCAACCATCAGAGAGGGTTTTTGTAGCACAAAAATATGCAACCCTATTACAATCACGTTTAACAGTGAACAATAAATAATGGACAGTTGTTGGACAAGAGGTAATTGCTGCAGTCTCTTATTTCTTTCAAACAAAGGATTACCTAGAAAAATTTCTTTAAGTTCAGCTAAGCAAACCTAAAACTTGCTTAACTAACATTTAACATGTTCTATTCAAACTGCAAATGGACAGCTCAAGTCCATCTGCTCTACATTATATGTAACTTTGGTACTGAAGAAACAATTAATTTACACATCTTTTTTATTGGCAACAAAGAGAGAGAGCAGCGAATGGACACAAAACAAATAGATGTCAGGATACCTCTACGAGACAGGAACACAGGTCGTCAAATCTTTAATCATTGATATCCGTGTGGTCCATGCCTAATGAGTTTAGAATAGTCCTGAAGGTTCGAGAGTATTCTAGAGAATTCTAGAATAATGGAGAACTCTCTAGAATGTCGAACAATAATCTAGATAAATCTAGAATGGTCTAGAATGTTCTAGATATTTCTGGAAGATTCTAAAAGTGGAGGAACCTATAGAGTTCCGGAATATTCAAGAAGGTTATGGAAGACTCCACTACATGCTAGACTTGTGTGGAGAGTTCTAGAATGTTGTGGAGGTGTGAGGAGGAGAAGATATTTTCTAGGAGGATTCTAGAGGAAGAATATGGATCGTTGGATGAGAATGATCTTGATCGTCCATTGAGGAGGTGGATGGCTATATAAAGGGTGGAGGGCCTCATTTGTGATGTGTGGTGAGGAAGTACCACCTTGGTGGTGATGAAAGCACCCCTTGGGTGGGAGAGTACCCAAGTGGGGGAGATTCCACCTAATGAGTGAGCACAAAGAGTGTGCCTAGATATTGTAAGTATCAAGTGAGAGTCATATGTATCTTCGCGTGAGTGTTATTAAGTGAAGTGAGTGCGGAGTGTATGTGTAAGAGCTAGCATATACAATAAAAGATTTTGTTTGTTCCGATGCGTCGTACTCTACAGCATGGCCGGATTCGACAGTACCGTAATCTTAGTGCCGACGACCCTATGCAGCCACCACTCCGGGGTGTTCTGTATGGCAGACCAAACAAGAAGATGCCAAGACTTCAGTCACGCTTCTTATCAGCTTCTGGTTTTCCTATATACATGAGGGTTGTTTTAGTACATGGGAGGGATATCCACAATTGGATATTGGCAGGATCGGTGCTCCGGGAGCTGAGGGAGACGTTCCACGATGGGCTTCCTAAAACGCACTTGGCATTGTGCAAGGCATTAGATGGCGATGCGAATTGCGTCGCATATTATGGTGAAGATATCTGTAAACTCATTAGGCATGGACCACACGGATATCGAGGATTAAAGATTTGACGACCTGTGTTCCTGTCAAATCTTTAATCCTCGATATCCGTGTGGTCCATCCTATTTGTTTTGTGTCCATTCGCAACGCTCTCTTCTAATGCCTGCACAATGCCAAAAAGCCCATCGAACGTAAATTAACCGGTTGTTATCCAATTGTGGATATCCCTCCCATGTATTAAAACTACCCTCATGTATATAGGAAAACCAAAGCGATAAGAAGCGTGACTGAGTCTTGGCATTTTCTTGTTATCTGTTACACAGCAACACCCCGAGTTAGTTAAGCAAGTTTTAGGTCGCTTAAACTAAGATTACGGTTCAGAAATTTTTCTAGGTAAACGCATTGGAAAACAAAAAATCTTTTAGGGCGGGTTAGGCTCTTGGGAATTTTAGGGTCCAACCATGGATCATAATTTAGGTTGGAAGGGTGTGCGAATGTTGATCTTCTCTCGAACTTTGTTAAGGGTTTGAAAGTAAAATCTCTCAGAGAGATGAAATGAAAGGAAGAGAAGACAATTTCAATTTGAGAGGTGCTTTTCCCCGCTCCCTGACACCCACCTTCTTCCCCTTAATGCCCCTCCCTTTTTATTTTTCTTAATTATTTATCTTATTTATTTAATATATTTCTATATTTGTTTAATTAGCACTTATTTAATTTTAATTGGGCTAACTTAAATACTTCATTTATTTAATTACTATTTAATTTTAATTTGGTTAGCTCAAATTATACTTTATTTTAATTACTTAATTAATTTTAATTTGGTTAACTTCAATTATATTTTCAACTAAATTATGTTTTTTACATTTAAATTTGACCTTATATTTAAAAACTTTATATTATTTTAAAAACTTCTAATCGTAATAATTAAGGAACCCCATGGGGGCTAAATGGAAGTCCACAAACCGGACCAACCATCGAGAGGGGTTTTTTTAGCACAAAAATATGCAAACCTATTACAATCACGTTTAAATTGTCAATAAATAATAATGGACCTTTGGACAAGAGGTAATTGTTGCTCTCGCGATTTCTTTCAAACTGGGGATTACCTAGAAAAATTTCTTTAAGTTCAGCTAAGCCAACCTAAAACTTCCTTAACTAACATTTAACATGTTCTATTCAAACTGCAAATGGACAGCTCAAGTCCATCTGCTCTACATTATATGTAACTTTGGTACTGAAGAAACAATTAATTTACATATCTTTTTTATTGGCAACAAAGAGAGAGCAACGAATGGACACAAAACAAATAGATGTCAGGATACCTCTGTGAGACAGGAACACAGGTCGTCAAATCTTTAATCCTCGATATCCGTGTGGTCCATGCCTAATGAGTTTATAGATATCTTTACCATAATATGCGACGCAGTTCGCGTCGCCATCTAATGCCTTTCACAATGCCAAGTGTGTTTTAGGAAGCCCATCAGGGAACGTCTCCCTCAGCTCCCGGAGCACAGGTCCTGCCAATATCCAATTGTGGATATCCCTCCCATGTATTAAAACTACCCTCATGTATGTAGGAAAACCAGAAGTTGATAAGAAGTGTGACTGGAGTCTTGGCATTTTCTTGTTTGGTCTGTCATACAGAACACCCCGGAGTGGTGGCTGCATAGGGTCGTCGGCACTAAGATTACGGTACTGTCGAATCCGGCCGTGCTGTAGAGTACAACGCAGCGGAACAAACAAAATCTTTTATTGTATATGCTAACTCTTGCACATACACTCCGCACTCACTTCACTTAACAACACTCACACGAAGATACATATGACTCTCACTTGATACTTACAATATCTAGGCACACTCTTTGTGCTCACTCATTAGGTGGAATCTCCCCCACTTCGGTACTCTCCCACCCAAGGGGTGCTTTCATCACCACCAAGGTGGTACTTCCTCACCACACATCACAAATGAGGCCTTCCACCCTTTATATAGCCATCCACCTCCTCAATGGACGATCAAGATATTTCTCATCCAACGATCCATATTCTTCCTCTAGAATTCTCCTAGAAAATATCTTCTCCTCCTCACACCTCCACAACATTCTAGAACTCTCCACACAAGTCTAGCATGTAGTGGAGTCTTCCATAACCTTCTTGAATATTCCGGAACTCTCTAGGTTCCTCCACTTCTAGAATCTTCCAGAAATATCTAGAATATTCTAGACCATTCTAGATTTATCTAGATTATTCTTCGACATTCTAGAGAGTTCTCCATTATTCTAGAATTCTCTAGAATACTCTCGAACCTTCCGGACTATTCTAAAATTCTTTGTTCTATTATGGAGGATTCTAGATCCGTGATGTATGGAGAGTCAAGTGTTGGCTCTCAACACATGCCACCCGGACATGTCAGATAGTCCTTTGAATTTCACATCCTTTCTGAACTGAACTCTATTTCTTTCCCTGATCTCGTACACCTTATGTATGAGATTATAAGAACCACGTTTATCTAAAAACAGAGGATGTGAGAAATTATATAGGGCTAATTTCTTAACATCTTTCAAGGTAATAGCACTCTGCGCCTGTGGCCAGGAATATATAGGGCCGGCGTCAAAGAGACTCCAGAGAGAGGGCCTATCCGGGAACAAAGTGACGCAAGATTTCACCATTGAACGCACATCCCTTATGTCCTTCAATATGCCATTGCGGGTGCCTTTGGTGCGACTCCCATCAGCTGTTGCTGCCACGGTGAGACGAACGACCGGAATTACTTTGTTCCGCCTCGTCATCGATTCTGTATGTCACCATCGAAATCGTCATCCTCGTGTAGGCCTTTCAGATGGTCTATTATGCCATTAAAAATCTGTAAAAAAAACCAATTATTATTCCATTTGATTCGTACCAAACGTCGGCACGGTTTCTAGCCGGATTATTTAACCAATCATCAAAAGTTTCCGTCATTGAACTTCAAGAACCGGAGGTTGGAAGGGTGTGCGAATGTTGATCTTCTTTGAACTTTGTTTAGGGTTTGAAAGAAAATCGCAGAGAGATGAAATGAAAGGAAGAGAAGACAATTTCAATTTGAGAGGTGCTTTTCCCTGCTCCCTGACACCCACCTTCTTCCCCTTAATGCCCCTCCCTTTTTATTTCTTAATTATTTATCTTATTTATTTAATACATTTCTTTTTTTTTTTAATTAGCACTTATTTAATTTTAATTGGGCTAACTCGAGTTATACTTCATTTATTTAATTACTATTTAATTTTAATTTGGTTAGCTCAAATTATACTTTATTTTAATTACTTATTTAATTTTAATTTGGTTAACTCCAATTATATTTTCAACTAAATTATGTTTTTTACATTTAAATTTGACCTTATATTTAAAAACTTTATCACTTTGCTCGTTTGCTGTTTTAAAATTTGGTTTTGTGTTTCTAAACTAAATAATTTAGAAAGAGTGATCGGATAGAAAGACATGGGAAAGACAAGAGTTGTACGAAAATTTGCTGTGGGTCCCTCCCATTTGCAGCCTATTAGCTCCTTTTACGTTAGGACCAGTGGTCCCACTCACAGCTGACCCCAAATCGAGTAAATAGCCACTAAAAGACAACCCCTTCAACTTTTTTCTGTGGACAGTTGTGGTCCACGTGGTTTCCAAAACCGGTTCCCAAGAACCCAAAGTGGAGCCCACTGTTGACAAATCACATGTGGGAAAAGTTGACTAATAAAATGTGGGCCAAGGCGTGCAACTCCATCTGGAAGTCTGATTTGGGAAAAGTGAATTTTAAAAAAATTTGGCTGCAAAACAGGAAACGAACACACTGTATATTATTTTAAAAACTTCTAATCAGAAAGTTGGGAACCCCATGGGGGCTAAATGGAAGTCCACAAACCGGAACAACCATCAGAGAGTGTTTTTTGAGCACAAAAATATGCAACCCTATTACAATCACGTTTAACAGTGAACAATAAATAAATAAAAAACAACTTGCCCGAAGTGATGCCAACATAATGGGATGGGTAGTACAGGGCAATAAGGGTGTAAGACAATTTGCATGAAGTAATTGCCCACACAGGCAATAGCTATTTGCCGGCGTAATTTGATTTGTGGTGTAATTTTGGAATGCACGATACTATGGTGATTACAAGGGAGTGTACCTATGACATTTTTTATTTTCAATCCGCCAGTTTTATTATTATTTTTGTTTAGCTTATAGGATTTGCTTGTTGGGATTTGCAATTTCTCACAGCATTTTTATTTGTTTTAAAAATCTGATGCATGTTTATTCACGTATGACTTTATGTTTTGATATGTACGCGAGGCATGTAAAAATATATAAAAGTTCAAAAAATTAAATAAAATTTGTAAAACAAAATATAGTAAAAGCTAATAAAAAGTGAATTCTACGTGAGAAAATTGTAGTAAGAAATTATATCTGCTTCAACGATTGCTAAAAGAATTGGGAAAATAAATAAATATGTTCAGTGCCGGACGGGAAATTTTTTTAATAAGGTACTGTATTGGATAATGTACATCCATAAAGAAGATACTCCACAAAAATGGAGGGAGAGTATTAAAAAAATAAAAGAAAAAATATATAAAGAAAAAGAGATAAATAAATAATTAGATAAATGAATTAAATTAATAACATAAAAGAATTAAGAAATTAAATAAAAAAGAATTTAGTTTAATAAACAATATTAAATAAATAAAAGAGAAAAAAGATATAGAGAATATTAAAAATATAAAAGAGAAAAAAGATATAAGGAAAAAGAGATAATTAAATAATTAAATAAAAGAAATAAATTAAATAAATTAAATAAATAAATGAATTAATATAAAAAAAATTAATTAATATAAATAATATAAATAAATTAAGTAATTAAAAAAGGGAGAAGGGTAATTCAGTCAAAATGGAGTGTGTCAGGTGGTGGGGTCGGGGGGTGTTTGTGTCAGGGGGGTGGGAAAAGAAATTTCCTTTTTTCTTGAATGAACAGGTTGTGGAACTCCTCAGACACTATGACTAACTGTAGTTAACTATAACAGAAAATGAAACCTAACTAAAGTTAAGCACAAAGCCAATACAACTAAAACAGGACAATACATGTGAATAGCTAAAATAGCTAGCACTAAACTAAGCCTAGTGAGCCTTGCTAATAGGGGGTGGCGACATCACCCTGGGGTGGGAACGAATGACATCTTGCAGCCTTGAAAATGAGGTTAGAAGGGGTTTTTGGCGGGTGTTGCGGGTTTGAGTTAGGGACTTTAGGGTGTGGGTGGGGGTTAAAGGCGATGTTGAAGATGCAGATGTCACGCCCTCAAAATTGGAATGATAAAACATTTTATAAATTCCACGTGAAGGGTCAACAAGTCCACGGTCCAAGTCAAAGTCCACATAAGATTTAGAAAGTCATAGTCAACGAGCCACAATTATCTAAGGGTACCCGTAAACCCAAATACAAGTACATAAGTTTTAAATGTTATTACAACTCAATGGCAAAATATGAAACTCAATTTAGTTACAAAATCATTTTATCAAAAATATAAATTTCATGATGATGAGGTAACTCCTCCAATGCTCTTTCGAACATGCGAGCACACTTCAAGCAACCAACTTCATGCTCCGTGTTGGGTACTTGAAATTATTAGGGTGAGCTCATTAGCCCAGTAGAGAAAAGTCTACAAATCCTAAATGCAATGAAATACAAGTGAGTGATAGACAAAGAAAACACAAGTCACGCAACAAGGACCAAGATATTTTATTAGTTGAAGGATTGAAAACCAACTCGTAAGCCACTTGATTCCCTTGACTAACACTCTGACCCGATACGTACCCGACATCTCGCGTGTGTCCAATTCGTTCATAACGTAATGTGTCTAATACACTATAGTTATCCAATTGAGAAATTTCTCGCGACACGTCAATAGGACGGCCTGAGAATCAATTCTGGACTACCTTTCGGCCCCGTATCAATGGTTTCATTCCGGGCTAACTTTCGGCCCCGTATCAGCTACCTTCCGGACCCGTATCAGCTACCTTCCGGACCCGTATCAATAGTTCCATTCTGGGCTACCTTTCGGCCCCGTATCAATAGTTTCATTCCGGGCTACCTTTCGGCCCCGCATCAATGGTTTCATTCTGGGCTACCTTTCGGCTCCAGATCAATGGTTTCATTCCGGGCTATCTTTTGGCCCCGTATCACATGTTTCAAGTTCTCACTTTCATTTAACTAAATACCAATTTTTATTCTCAAGTCATAACATAACCCACGTTTCACATCATCTTTCCAATGGTGTCTCGTAATCGCTATTCGACATAAAAGCATAATAAAGTGTCATTATGCGTACAGTGTTCTCACTAGATCACTTAATCATCAACCACAAGCATAGCAACACCCAACAACCTTGTAAAATTTCAAGGTGATTCAAGAGGACTTCAAATTAACTAAGTTCAAGACCAAAATTCAACTCATCAAGCCTAAGTACTTTAATTTGGTGCAAAAAAAATCGAAAAACGATACACGGAACTACTTCATTTTTTGATTTGAAATATCATGATTTTAGCAACTGGGTACTAAAATCTTTTGAAAAACTGGGCATAGCAACTAATTGATGGAGAAACTCATTAGAAGCATAGATCAAGCACAAACCCCACCCCAATGTGACTAGGAAATGAGTTTTCAAGGGAGATTTTCAAAATCAAAGAATACACATTCATATACTTTTAGGAGAAGTAGAAATTTCCCTACCAAGATGGGTTTCGAGCAAAACCCTAGAGTACCCAACTGGTTTTTAACCCCAAACTCCAAGAATGAACTGCACCCGAGCTCCACTATGTGATCAAGGAACTAGATCAAGTCAAAAAATAAGGTACAAGAGTGAGGTTTCACTCGCAACTCAAGGGAGATAGAGGAAAAACGTGGGGAGAAAGAACCAATCCAAAAATGCAAGTTCTTACCTCTAGAATGCCAAAACTCAAAATCCAAGAGAGATTGATGTTTCCAATGTGTAGATCTTGAAGATTTGTGGTGGATTGAGGTTAAAATCATTAGATTTGAGGTAGGGATGAAGAAAGAAGGTAGAGAGTTGATTTTAGGGTTTGGTTCGTGGTTTTGGGATGAAGAAATGAGCCAAGGACCCCTTTTATAGAAGTCTGTGACGAGCTGAAAATTCGCAGAAAATGTAGCTGGATACCGGTATCAAGAAAAAGCCATACCGGTATCTAGAATTTTTGTTGGGTCAAAATCTGCTGAAAATGTAACTGGATACCGGTATCAAGAAATAGCCATACCGGTATCTAGAATGAAAAATTCTAAATTTCTACCACCTTCACCAATTCGAACCCCGATCATTTCTAACATATTTTCAACATCTCCAAACACCCACATAACATCGTAACACGTGTCCCTACCATTTACTTAACCTCCGGTACACCGAGATATACACACCTATATAATACTTAGAAAGAAACACATTTTAAAACATTAATCAACTCATTCACATTACTTAAAATGAATAAAAGATAAAAAGAATTTCATGGAAATTCCGGATCTTTACAGCGGAGAATTGTGAAATTTGAGTCGTGAGAGGGAATGCTTTTAAGAAATAATAAATAAAGAAATTGGGAAGGCTGAGATTATTGTATTTTTCAGAGAATTTTCGATATGTACTGCTCATGAATCATGAGTCCATGGAAGGCCAAAAAAGAATGGTCCGACATCAAACACTTTTGATATGGTCCATATGAAGGGAGCCGAACGAATTGTGGAGGGAAAAATGAAGTAATTAATTTTACTACTTATATGCCAAAGTTTTTTGGAGGGAAAGGTGTATGTTTGATTGGGGGTATTTCTATCCAAACGGGAAAAGTTGATCTTTTCAAAAACAATTAACGAAGAGTTTATTGCCTGTGTTTCAAACTTCAATTTTCCATACAAACAAACATAAAACATAAAACATAAATGTAGAAGAATACATAGTTTCTATCATATCTATGGGACATACATAACAAAACCCTAAGAAAATTAAGTGAAGGCCATTAAGGAATTTATTCCATCCGTACAAAAATACGTGTAATTTTTCGATCAAAAAATAAAGTCCTTCTTTCGAGTTTCTTCATACAAAATTAAAGATCTTGAATTAGTACGTGTAATTTTTTATTTGAAAATTGTCCGTGCTTTCGTAAGGGACGAAAGGAATAACCCCATGGGGTTGGCAAAATTGGTCTTGCCTTAGGACTTACGGAGTACCACCTAAGGTCTAAGATTTGGATCCCCTTGCCATCAAACTCTTGGGGTCACTAGGGGTTATGTCTCATGTTACCTCCAAGGTCCAGGAATTAGTCGAGCTGCGCGAGAGCTGACCCTGACATCCAATTATTTAAAAAAAATTAATAATATTTGCACGGAGGTTACGAAAACAAGGGATCTAGCATTAAAAAAAAAAAAAAAAGTGTTTATGTATTCCACCACCAAATTAACGTTCAGCAAATATTTAAGCAAATAAAGTTTATGAAGATGACGTTTAAAACGGGTATGGGGAAATGGTCCTTGACGCCGGTGAATATAGGGAAAACATAAGGTACAATTTTGTTATAAGGCCATATTCTCAGAAGTCGTAATCGATATCTGACACGTTTTGTGAAACAGATCGCTTGACAAGCTGTTCTTGTTCATCGTACAGGTCAAGGTTCTCGCAGGGTACAGGGAAAACAGTCCCTATTACGCGGCCCTCAACATAGGCACACTGGAATATATGCTTCTTATATGTTATCCCCACTGACATGTCTCTAAAAGTAACATTCCTGACCGGAACTTCTTCGCTCCCATGGATGCGAACGGGCACGCGAACTCCTTCACCGTGAATTCACCGGGACTGCCTTGGGATTTTGCCTTGGGATCAAAATCGTCATCGGGGTGTTCATTGTAGTCTGTTTTAATGACAATTCCAACACGAACATTGTCAGAGGTTATGTTCCTATATGTTATCTGCCGAACACAACCTCCTCTACCTGGACTGGTCTTGATCCGAACAGCAAGCCTTGAACTCCACACATAAAGGTTTTCAATGGTGACATTTGAGACCCCACCAGACATCTCACTGCCTACTGGTACGCCAGCACTGTCACAATTTAGGCAAAAGGTAGATCAGAGTGACTCCGGAAGACTTGCAATTCAAGCCCTTTGTTAAAGCCTACATGTGCGAAGTGTTTTTTTCTAAAAAAAGATTGAAGGTTTGAAGCGTTTCACATGGCGTATTAGTCGAAACACAAAGATATCACAAGACTAAGGAGTGAAAAAAAATTATGACATGCTTCAATCAGGCAACCAATTGAGAATATTACCAAGTACTAGTCATCTCTTTTTTCTTCATACTTCCTCATTTCTAGTAAGATAAATTCTAGTATATTTTATGTGACTAGAAGAAGCTCCGTTGCCAATCATCTTAAACAATCTATCGTAACCAATGTAAGCATAGGAGTCACAGATATCAAGCTAAGGGAGAGCTAAATTTTGGATGCATCGTCACTTGAAATCTCTATCCATGATGGCACATCAGAAGGCCAGAGCAATTAGAAATGGGAAAATTGCTCCAAAATTGTAGTAGGGGCAATTAATTGCAAAGATATGGAAAACTTTTTGAAAATTGCTCCCAACATGAAACGCACTTTTTTAATTGCACATACATGGTACCCATAATTATGTTGACCGAAATACCCCCTCGATCTGTGATTTCGAGTGCATTGAATTTGTTGAGGAGTGCAACCGTTGTCAATATAGAGTGCAATAAAAGTGGATGAAGGGTGCAATGGTCAGAAAATCTTCCCAGTGTGACTTGAACACACACCCTTCTTGAATTTGGATAAAGGAGATGCGATTTTCACTTGAGTAAAAAACGTGCAACATGGGTGCAAAGCAGTTGTTGAGGAGTGCAACAGTCCTCCATTAAGGGTTCAACAGAAATGGAAGAAGAGTGCAACAGTCAGTAAAAATATTTCCAGAAAGTTTGAATTGAGTAAAAAAAAACGTGCAACATGGGTGCAAAGCAATTGTTGAGGAGTGCAACAGTCCTCCATTAAGAGTTCAACAAAAGTGGAAGAAGAGTGCAATAGTCAGTAAAAATATTTCCAAAAAGTTTGACTTGAGTAAAAAAAACGTGCAACATGAGTGCAAAGCAGTTGATGAGGAGTGCAACAATTCTCCATTAAGAGTTCGACAAAAGTGAAGAAGAGTTCAACAAATTCATTGTACCCACGTTGGTCCAAATTCAAGAAGGGTGTGTGTTCAAGTTACACTGGGAAGATTTTCTGACCATTGCAGCCTTCATCCACTTTTGTTGCACTCTACATTGACAACGGTTGCACTCCTCAATAAATTCATTACACTCGAAATCACAGATTCAAGAAGGGGGTATTTCGGTCAACATTATTATGGGTTTCATGTATATGCAATTAAAATTGTGCGTTTCATGTTGCCATTAATTGCCCCTATTACCATTTTAGAGCAATCTTCCCATTAGAAATCCCCACAGTTTGTACCATTAAATGCAAACAAATTACAACAAACAAATAGAATACTAGTAGTGAATTTGTTTCAGAGGCGGGGGTACACTATGGTACCAGCAAATTTTCATACTCTAGCCTTTTTACATATTCGAAAGTCCTGCAATAGACCTTCATGCAAAACAGTTCAGTGATCCCATAGTTTTTTTTTTTCCTATTTCTTTCATTCAGATTTCAGTAATAAATCAGAAAACTGTAAAATGGAGCTTTGGCGAGACAATATAACAAAATTGGTCGTAATGAACTTTGAAATATGCTTTTTAATGGAGATTTGAAAAATAGTTCTATACTCTACAGATTTAATTTATTCAAGCCTATCCCTTCCGACCGAGCACCTGTTCTCGGTTCCAATCCTTATACTCAGACAATGAGAATTCCAAGTAACAACAGGCACATATACTAAACTAGCTCGATGGAACAGTTAGTTATTGTTTTCCCTGATGCCTCAAAGCCAACAAAATCCAGAGATGCAAGACTCATGCTCTGTTTGTTTGGACGTAAAACATTTTCCTGTAAAATATTTACACATTTTCCGGTGTTTGGTTGCAAAAAAATGCAGTAAAATATTTTTAAAAGTAAAACATTTTACCCCAATGGCATGAAAATGTTTTACTTTGATTTGGCCCGTAAGTCATTTTTGGAATTTGGCCCGACATTTCCCAAGCCCAAACCCCGTAATCTCATTCCCTTCTTCACTTCTTCAGCCTAAGTTATTTCTCAGATCCAGAACGAGAGAGAGAGAGAGAGAGAGAGAGAGAGAGAGAGAGAGAGACTCGATCGATCTGTGCGATTCTCTACGCTACCATTCGCCGTCGTCGTCGATCCCTTCCATTCCAGGTTCGAATAATTTCTCCATTGTTTTCTAGATTTTGGATCGATTATATGTTTTCTAGAGTTTACCTTCGTAATACTTGGAACAAGATTAATAGCCTATTAACCAGTTTGGCATTAACCAATTTGGCAAAAGAG
This sequence comes from Vaccinium myrtillus, assembly GCA_016920895.1. Lineage (NCBI taxonomy): Eukaryota > Viridiplantae > Streptophyta > Magnoliopsida > Ericales > Ericaceae > Vaccinium > Vaccinium myrtillus. The sequence continues at coordinate 24,869,912 of CM029277.1, forward strand.
GAATCAAAGGTGTTGTAGGACTCTACGTGTTTAAGGAACAAGATTGGCATGAAGAGTTCAAGGTATGTTAGGCAAAAATAGGAATTCCAAATCTGGCATATTCCGCTATGACCAAGCTGTACCTTTGGTTTTGAACAAGATTTGGCATATTCCAAATCTGGACTCTACGTGTTTACGGTGAATTTGATGCATATTTTAGATTACGGTGAATTTGATGCATATTTTCTAATCTGTACCTTTGGTTTTGAGCATTCGAGCATTCTGTCAGAGTTGGTGATAACTGATAAGTTTCATTTGTAATAGGATATTTTTATGACCAATCTGTCTCTTTCTTTTCTCCAGTAATTGTAGCCTAATTATAATCTGTATGTAGATGGATAATGATCGAAATGATGCGAATATGACTGAAGTTGCAGTAATCGGAGCCGCCACTTCAATAATAGCCGCTGGTGTTGCAGTCCTCGACATTTTAAGATATAGGAACAGGACTCGTATCCCTAATATACCTAGGGCACCTCATGTCAATAGAGACCAAGCGAGGGAGAGCTAACAACACTTTTAGAACAAGCTTATTCAATCGAGTGTCAACTGCCATAGCTGAGAAATTCCAAGTTGAATGTTCATCAGATCACGTTGAACATCATCTTAGAACTGTGAAAACTGCATGGGGTGTCATAGATCAACTTCGAGATAAATCTGGGTTTGGATGGGATGACAACATGAAGATGATAACTGCTAGTCCATCTGTCTACATCGAACATGTTCAGGTATTTATCTCTCTCTGAAATCTGGATTTGTTTTATTTTTGTATTGGTTTGTGACTGCTCTGCTGCCCCATTCTAAAACTTGAATGAGTTGAGTATTCACTGCATTGTAGAATAACTATAAGTTGAATGAGTTGACTGCTCTGTCTGCACTCCTTGCTGCATTTGTAGCATCTGGAAAGATAGGTGTTTTAGCTGAAAGCTAGTTGTTTAGTCTATTCCTTTCAGTTGGTGCTTCATAAGGTTTCATGTACCCTTTGCATAGTCTCTCTTTAGAGGCACCTGGTGGTCTCCATAAACTATTTAAGGCTATTTTTTGTTAAGCCAAAATGGTGGACATGACCATAGGGATACAAGACCAGTGGTGGCCCTCCTGAAAAAGAGATCCAAACCCATAGATGTGTACCTGGCAGTAGAATTGAGTACTTTTTTAAAAATCTTCTTAGTATCTAATTTTATTGAGTACTTTTTTGCAATAGGCACATCCAACTCATGACAAGTATCTTAACAAGAAGATTGAAATGTATGATGAGATAGCTTTAGTGGTGAGCAAAGATCGTGCCAAAGGAAATTTTGCTAAATCATTCGGTGACGTTGACTTGGAAGCAAGGCCAGAGATTGAACCAATACATTTGGATGATGAAAATACCTTTGAAGACATCTCTAATGACAAGAATGCTGGAAAACAATCAGCTTGCTCGAGTGGAACTTCATCCCAACCAAGAGCTCATCGCAAGCGTGGTCGTGATACTTATGACGAGGAGTCCGATATCAAAACAATTTCAGACAAGCTTGGGCAAGTTGCTGATGCAATTACAAAGTTGACATGTGATAGGCTCGATGTGCAAGCTCTTCATGATGAAGTGATGAAGATGGAAGGTTTTGATGAGGCTTTTCTAGGCTCGGCATTTGATTACTTAGTTGAGAATGAAAGGCTTGGGAAGGCATTTATGGCAAAGAGCATTAACCTTCGAAGGATTTGGCTTGAAAAATTTAGCATGTGACTTGCCGGTTCTTGTTGGTAGTAGCATATCTATCTATTTAAGAAATCTTTATGTTCTTCTTTACCTTTGTTCTCTTGTTATGTTTCGGATTTAGAGATCAAAATGTTAATTTGTTCTTATGTGATTGGATAATCCTTTGATGAGTTTTTATAGAATGGTAAAATGCTTGGGAGGTTCTTAGAGATACAAATGTTAGTTTGTTCTTACGTTGTAGTTTTTTGTATGTTTGAGGTTCTAAAATGCTTGAGAGGTTCTATTTCTATTTAAACTTGTAGGCTAGTACATCAACTTTGTCTTGAAAATTATTTTCACAGCCAAACAACAGAAAATAATTTTTTTGGAAAATGTTTTTGTGAGGTGTCAACCAAACACCTGAAAACAAAAGTAAAAAAGTTCATTTTCAGCAAAAACATTTTACATGGAAAACATTTTACATTGTAAAATATTTTACGTCGAAACAAACGGAGCCTCAATGTACCAATGACAAGTACGCCAACAAAATCCAAAATAAAAGACTACAAACAACGATAGTTTTAATTCTTACCTGACCATAGCGCGGACAACAAGGTTTCGAATGGAGAATATTCTTTGAAGGGCGCCCGTAAGCAATGTCGTACTGATGCCAAACACTCTTTATTGCAATGCCATTGTCACCCACACTTATGTAACAGTCCTCAATTACCATATCCTCACAAGAATCTGTTCAGACCATAGTAAGCGTTAACAATTTACCTAACCGGAACTTTGGGGATTATTTAATTTGCTGTCTGTCTCTGTCCCATAAAAGAGTCAACTAAAAAACCAGTGGTTTAGATTAATATGCTGGCGTCACTGACAACTAACGAAACATGATCCGAGGACATGATCCAGGTAGAGTTTGACTTATGGTCTTAACTTTCGGTCCAAGAAAAGAAATGCCATATCTTTGGATTTTCCTTTTGGTGACACCGCGACCAGAATCATCCGTCTCTCGCCTTTGTCGATGGTCTTGTAGGTGATTCTAAAACTATGATTGAACACTCTCTCAACGGATTACTACTATTTAAGCATTTTGATGAAACTACTACTTCGTATATAGTTTGCAATCCTACTGCACAGATACACAGAAATACATGATGCTATCACCTGGTTGGTCTTCAAAACCACCTCTATCTTAAAGGTGTAATGAGTAGGAGGGACATCTCTTAACGATCGTGTACTTCCTGCGTCAAAATTCAATGAAGTTCAACGCAAGCGAAAATATGTAATAAGAAACATAACTAAAAATAAGGGAAACGAAACCATGCATCGAGAGGCATCATATGTAATAAGAAAAAACCATTCTTGGAGTAACCTGTTTTAATATTCAAATTCATGCAAAGCATGAAGATTTGCGTATACTATCTTTTGGAAAAAAAAATTCTACAAATACCAAAGTATTTTGAGGTTGAAAACACAGAAAGAAAACCAACTGAAATCCAGCCAAAAATTCCGTCTCAAAACTCTGATTGGCACTGCTATCATCACCTATGTATCAACGTCAAATCTCAAGAGAACATTCTCATCAGTTACCAATGGATCGCCCCATTCCAAAAGACACCGTGGGCATTACAACATTTTTTTTGGGTAAATTCCATTACAACATTTACCTTCAACAATTTTACCTTGTTCCAACACGCATTATGTGAGGAGTAGACATCAGTTTTATAAGGTTGAGAAGTGGATGGACTAACCACTACAACCTTGTAGTGATGCGATTTAGTAGGATCAAAAGCCAAGTAAGTAATTTCCGAATTACCAAAAAACACAAAAGCCAAGTAACCAACATGAGGTGGTTTTGAAGACTAACCAGCTGATAGCATCATGTATTTCTGTGTATCTGTGCAGTAGGATTGCAAACTATATACGAAGTAGTAGTTTCATCAAAATGCTTAAATAGTAGTAATCTGTTGAGAGTGTTCAATCAAAGTTTTAGAATCACCTACAAGGCCATCGACAAAAGTCAAGACCATAAGTCAAATCATGGTCAAAAGTGTCGTACAGTGGTCAACCATACCGTACGGCAGTCCAACACTACGGTGGAACACTTCCAACTTTTCCAATATCCTGGCAAATCTTATTTGATACGCACTAGGTGGGTTCGTATTATCCGTCGCCCGTTTTAACATTCCACGAGTAAGTAAGGATTCATCCTAATGTACGTTAGTAACTTTGAACTACGAATGGTCTGAATTCCTCAAAGGAATAACCCTCCTACATTTAGGATACAGAGTTTCCATAAAGAGCAAATTTTGTTACTTTTCCAAGACCTATTGATGCAAGAAAATCTATAAATCTATGAGCGATTTTGATCCCCAACCGATGAACTCTCTTTTATTCGGCAATACCTTCCTTTTCATCACAAAGTGCTGCCCTTTGGATTTCTTTTTTATTTTCATTCTTTTTTTATCATTCCAGTTGAATGATGACAACGACTGACATTATGCCAGAATTGTGGCGCCCGACCCCCACCTAGCTCCTAGGCCCTAGCGGTCGCCTTTTAGAACACTGCCCAAATCCTAAACCCTAATCATAGTCCTTGGGTTGCTTCATCTCTAATCATATTGATTATGAAATTCTATGTGACAGGAGTCTATCGACTTCAGCGTGGCAGCTCTCTCTACCTTTGCTTCCATCTGTGAAAAATGGTATGTGCATACATCACAACTGGGTATTTGACTATTTGTTAGTGCTGAAATTGGAGTCAAATAATAGCTTAAGCTTTCTTGCACGTGTAAATCCAATTTATCAGTCCTCTACTCTAAATTGTGTTCCATGGTCCTTATGTAATTTATAAGAAATGCGTATTTCGAGGAAAATTCTTTTTATTTTTGCTCATCAGATAAAGTAAGTGCAGGGAAAGATACATGTGGTGTTTGTTGGTCGGAACCCTGGGCTCTATGACACATGGGAAGAGGCCAGTGATCAAGTCAACGGATTTAGGAATGCAAAATACAGATCTTTCAATACTAGAGAGGAGGCACATGAAGCTTTTTCAAAATATCAGAGAGATCAAGTGGGTTCATCCAGCAGGGTAAGGTCCAACATTTTAAATGCTTTCTGGCACATGTAAATCCAATTTATCAGTCCTCTACTCTTCATTGTGTTCCATGGTCCTTGTGTAATTTATAAGAAATGCGTATTTCGAGGAAAATTCTTTTTATTTTTGCTGATCAGATAAAGTAAGTGCAGGGAAAGATACATGTGGTGTTTGTTGGTCGGAACCCTGGACTCTATAACACATGGGAAGAGGCCAGTGATCAGGTCAACGGATTTAGGAATGCAAAATACAGATCTTTCAAGACTAGAGAGGAGGCACATGAAGCTTTTTCAAAGTATCAGAGGGATCAAGTGGGTTCATCCAGCAGGGTAAGGTCCAACATTTTAAATTCTTTGAACTCGAGCTTAAGTTGTGAATAGATGATTCAGGTATTGAGGGTCCTACCCGTTTCTTGGCGGGGCAGCCCGGAGGGTTTGCAAGGGCAAGGGTTTATGATGGTTTTTTCAGAGTCTGATCATACACGCATCTATTACTAGCATTAGATTTTTCCCTAAGCTGATTTGTATGCAATATCTTCCAGTGGTTAATTCTAAAAAAATGGGAATACGGACACGGCGGGGGACACACTACGTGAATATTTATTAATTTATTTAATATATTTTTTGGAAATTACGATGTCCATTAAAGCACAAACGAAAGCAAACCATAAGGAACTAGTCCTTACTCAATTTACAAGCCCAGGAAGCAACTCGGAGAAACAAACAAATGAGACAAGAAGCCAACCCCAAAACAATCAGGGGGAAAAATGTCTCCTAGAAATACGCCAACTAGCAGCAATGGAAAGATTCTATGGGGAGGTTTTGATACCTCTCCAAGAACTCATACAAGCACGAATGTACCGAATAATGATACCCTTCAAAGAGGTGCAATCCATGCTTTGCTGCTGAAAAATCCTGCAATTGCGTTCCCTCCGCAGCCAGTAAATAGTTGCTGCCACCGAAAGCTTAAAAACAATATGAGATAAGGAAGAGCCACCCCTATGCTGACTTGCCCATGACAAAATCTCAAACAAATCAGTCAAACCACTGCTAATCCCATCACAGTCCAGAATAAAAGACCAAACCTGCAAGGCATAGCTACAAGAAAAGAAAAGATGGGAATGAGACTCAACTTTTTTAAGACAGAGCACACAATTGGGATCCACCTGCATTCCCCAAGAAGAGAGCTTATCTTTGGTAGCTAGTCTCCCCAGAATTGTTTAACCACTGAATAAAAGCCCATCGTGGAGTGTGGTGATGAAACCAAATCAGGTTATACCAAGGAAAAAGGAGGATTTGGAGTCCTAATAGCCTGCCAAGCAGATATAGCAGAATACTCGCCATTTACTGTAAGGACCCAAACAACTGAATCAAGAGAATTAGAATCAAGTAGGAAATTAACGGGAGTATCATTTTATAATCTCCATGAGAACTGAATTTTTGTCTAGGCCAACACCATCTTCCCAAGTAAATAATGGAACTAACCTTAGCATTCAAAGATCTACCCAGATCATGCACCGCATGCTCCCCAAATTTCTGATACAACGCCCCTAAAGGATGCCAATTATCAAGCCATAAGGTGTGTTCGCCATTGCCAACCTTATAGCGGATCCAAGGCTGCACTTTATCTCTCATATTCAGAATTTTCCTAATTGTCCAAGAGACATTAGGGGGGATCTTCAAACCCCACACACTCTTATCCTTAATAACATCAAAAATGATACATACACTCCCTGGGAGCCACTCCCAGCCACACCCTCTCCAAGGTTCTAAAACTCGCTAGGCGCTCCCAGGGCGGCCGGGCACCTTGTAGCTTCGAGGACCGAGTACTCGGCGCCTAGTAGGGCAATTAGTCGGGATAGTCGGGATAATCAGTCTAGTCGGGCTAGTCGGCGAGGGTCCTTCTAGCGCCTAGGCGGGGAGTACTCGGCCTTCTAGACCTTCTTTTAGAACACTGACCCTCTCTCACATAGGGTGTGGGGCCCAAATCTGGGGACCACACCCCATGTGAGAGAGGGTGTGGCTGGGAGTGGCTCCCAGGGAGTGTATGTATCGCCGTTCTAATAACATAGGTATGAACCCATTTTACCCAGAGGGTATCACTCCTCTTGCACACTGCCCACAGATGTCTAGCCATTGATGCGCTATTCCAATCCTTCATCAATTGAAACCCAAGACCCCCCTCCTCTTTAGGGGAACAGACATCCTTCGAAGAGACTTTAACCCCTGCACTCCTCAAAGTGGAACTTGACCAAAGAAAAGTCATTAGCAGCTGTTCAATCTCTTTAATCACCCTTGGAGGAGGGATGAATATAGAAGCCCAATAGACCTGAATACTGAAAAGAACTAATGAAATCAACTGGGCTCTCCCACCATAAGAAAGAGACTTATTAGATCATGACTAAATCCGACATAGAACCTTCTCTTTCAATTGAGCACAATCAGATGCCTTCAACCTGGTGGAAATTAAAGGCACTCCAAGGTATTTGACCGGCAGAAATCCCTCAGGAATAGGGAGAATATGGTGCAGCCTGTCAAGCCCCATCCCGGCTGCCCCCAGATTAAGACCTGACTTACAGTAATTAGTCTCCACCAAGGTCTTTATTACGCTTAAAAGATACTTAATTATTAAACGACACAAACCATGCGATCTTTTCTTACTCATAAATACTCTCCAAAAGAGACAAACTTTACACATATTTACAAGTGCCATATATTACAGAGATCCACAACCCTTACTTTTTTTTCTTACATTCAAAAGGTGTTACAAACTTGTGCTATCTACAAAGCCTAGACAACCCCACGGCAAGCTATGTACACAGTGGACCACTTCTATCAACCTCCCATCTCAAAAGTCCTGCCAAAATTAACAAACTGTGGGGATTAGCTATTGTTACTTGGCCACACACACTAGTATTATGTCAACACAAGCAATTAGATTGGCAAAAGAAATGTAGCTACAACCACGGACCAATTTAGCATAACCAGTTTAAGAAAACACGACCAGTTCAGACACCATTCAGCAATGACAACACTTCCATGTCATGCTTTGAAGTAGCTTCCATGACAACACTTCCATGTCATGTGAACTCAAGAACTTCCATGACAACACTTCCATGTCATGTGATTTTTAAGAACTTCCATGACAACACTTCCATGTCATGTGGTTTCGAGAAACTATAGCAACACTTCCATGCTATACTTTCAAGACTTTCTGTAGCAACACTTCCATGCCACGTGCTTAACAAAAATCACTAAGCTTAATAACCAAGATACTAGACCGAAACGCGTGTCGTTGCCACCACTATTAGATAATCCAAAACTCTTATAGAGTTACTCTCTTAGACATGCTACTAGTGCTAGCACGAAAATATCAATTCTATAGTAAATAAGAACATGTCTTTTCAGAAAGGCATAAGCTATGTCAAAGGGTACCCACCTCTTCGTACGATCCCGTGAGCCAAGTCTCTCGCTCACCTTTTAAGCACACTAGATGAATCTCCGGCTTCGTTAACACCTAAAACACAATTTCCATTTGAAAAGCCATTAATCCCCTTTATTCATATATAACACGCGAAAAGATATATAAATGCTTCCGTCAAATTTCCATATAAACACCACTCATATATGGCAAATTCTCTAACCCTTTCAACAAGTGAAAATATGTAGAGGAGCATCATAACTGGGCAAAGCATTTAAAGTCTCCTGTGAAGTACTTATGTTCTAAAGCATATTAGGAAATTCCGACTTTACGATGAAGTCAAGTTTATCCAGAATCAATCACCAGGATTTCTAGAGTAAAACTTTTCACATTGAAACTAGACATAACAAGCGGCATTCTCACCAAAATTCGTATATTTTAGACATAGTTACGACCTCCAAATGATTTTTCCCAAACCACCCAATCTGCTGTAAGTTAGAAGTTAAACAGTGTCACACAAATCCAAAAACTTTACCGAGAACTCAATTGAAGTCCAAATGATCTCCAATTTGTGTCAAGACACGAAGACACTTCATACTTCTCTCTCTAATTTTTCCAGATTCAAATCAAGACAAAAACCCATCAAAACAACAAGCAAAATAAGTTGAAATTCTCAGGAGTTAAAATCTCAGCAGGTACTCATTGTTTTTTTACAAATTCACCACGAGCAAGATTCTAATGCAAGCACCCTGAAATTTAATACACATGAACTTCACACCTTGAAATACAAACCCTAAAAATATCAGGTCATTCGAAGAATGAAAACCAAGTCAAATAAATCCCCAAAGTCAGACTGCAGACACTTTGGTTCAGTTTTCAGCAAACATAGGCTGTCTTAGAAAATTCGCCAAAAATCGAATTCTCAATATTTTTGAGTGATTCCAAATCCCAAATAATCCTAACTTCTTGTACTTTGAAACCCATATAACCCAAAATCATTTAATCAATTGAAGAAGACAGAAATAGACTAAAAACGCCAGCTTTTCATGCTGCCCAGAAATTCAAACTTCAAAATTTTATTTTGTTTCTGACTCTGGGATTACCCTCAGAAATTCATGAACAAAACTAATCACCGAACATTATATCATCACCAATTTGAGAGAATTAGGGCAATATATATAACTTTCTCAACTTAAAACCATATCCAAGAAAGAAACCCTAACTCTAAATGATAAAAACCTAGGAGATAAGAGAGTTCTAGGGAGATTCTTACTCTTAGAGCCAGCCGTTACCCTTCTTCTTCCTCTTTTCCTCCTCCTCCTCTCCCTCTCTCTCTCCCTCCCCTCTCTCTTCTTTCTTTATAACGTAGAACACTTCAAGCTTATCCCTTTTTTTTTCTTTTATCAGATGGGAAAAATTTCAAAAAAACACCTGACCTTTCACTCCAATCACAAATAGACACTTGACCTTTCACTATTGTCAATTAAGCACCTGTACTATTTAAAAAGTCATCAATTCCACCCCTACCGTCAACTTCCGTCAATTACACTAACAGATCTGCTGAGTTGGCTTTCTGTTGACAAATGGGAGGGAAAAAAGACACTTGGAGGGAAGTTACCCGCCAAAACCCACCCCACTTCTCAGTCATTTCCCTCCCATTATATAATATCACCCCTACCTAGAAAAAAACCTCTCTCTGTGTCTCTCTCTCTTCTCCTGAAGTACAGAGCATATACCTCTGCTCAAGAAAAATGGCCTCATGTTTAGCCACCACGAACGCCAGGTGCAGCAACTTAAGACGCACAGAGGATAGCCTCTGCCGCTCCTGCGGTGGCAGACGTATCATCCAGACCTCCTGGACAGCAGCAAACCCTGGGCGAAGGTTCATCTCCTGCCCCAAAAATGAGTGCGATGATTTTGGGTGGGTTGATCCACCCATGTGCAACAGGTCTACCCAAATAATCCCTGGGCTACTGAGAAAGATCAACCTCCTGGAGGGCAACCTAATGGCATGCAAGGCAAGGGAGAGGAAGCTTTGGACTGCAGTGGTGGTGTCTTGGGTCGTGATTGCCATTGTTTGGTGCCTCTAGTAATGGCATGATAATCTGGGAAGGGTGCTAGTAGTAATGTTATTTTGGTAGGGAGTAATGGTGTTTTGGTAGTACTAATGTTGTATTGGTTGGTAGTAGTAAATTAATGGTCTTTTGGTATGTATGTAATGCCAAGGCATGGCTTCCTATATCAATATATGTACTGCTTTCTTCCTAGACAGATAGCACAACAAACAGATAGCACAAGACAAAAAGAGACAAAATTGAAAAGTACAAGACAATATTGAAAAGCAGAAGACAATATTGAAAAGCAGATCCCATTATCATAACCATAACCAAAACAAGCCATAACCATAAGACCATTGTTTGCACAATCAAAGTACATTCATCCATAGGTTGTCATAACTACCAACTATTCTTTCAGTTTGGCAAAACCTGGCCATCCATAAGCTATTACATTCATCCATAGCTTGTCAAAGTACCAACTTAGTTATCTAGTACAATGATCCAAAAGACAGTCAAATACAAAAGAGGTTAATAGAATGGACATTTGCAGCTTCACAAAAAAGGGGTTATAGAATATACTGATGCAGCTTCACTAAGGCAGCACTACAGATCCAGTTTCACTCACACTTGCATTGGGTTGGACAGTCCTTTTGATCTACAGATTTACAAATCAACTATGGTTACTGAATGCAGTAAATTTTGTAAGAGAAACCTATTGTTCATTGGTACTTACAGTTAGTTTAGCAGGCCTTGTTGGGTTCTTCTTACCAAAACTCTCATTAGTGACCTGCAATAAGAAAGATAAAAAGAGGAATCAATTTCGTAGATACATAATAAAGAACTTTATGGAATGACATAAGAAATGACATTGAATTACTTACATTTAATACAGACATCACAACTTGGGTTGGAGCATTTGGTATAGCAGGAGCAGTTGCTTGGTCTTCTCCCCCACTGGTTGCTGCTGCCCCACTGGTTGCTGCATTCTTACTTTTGCAAGTCCTTTTGTTATGGCCCACCTTACCACATAGCTTACAAGTCATCTTGATCCCTTTTCTCCCAAGTTTTGTAGGGTCTAAAGGCTCCTCTGGTTCCCTCCTTCTTGCCTTCTTTGGCCTTCCAAGCTTCTTCTCCACATCAGGTGGGAGAAGTGATGGGTTGTTAGTTTCTGGCCATAGATCCCTTCCATTGATGGGGTTCAATAGATGACTATAGGTCTTTAGATAAGTTGGTATCTTATAACAGTCATGCACATATTCATAGATATCATGATCCAAATAATTAAGAGCTGCAATGGCATGTGTGCATGGGATACCAGACAACTCCCACTTTCTGCAGCCACAACTTCTGTGGGTTATGTCAACCTTGTACTGCCCATTATCAGAAGAAGATTCATCTACCCCATCTATGTCAGCCAACTCATTAACCACTGCCTGATAATCTTCATCATTGATTGGTCCCTTGTTTGCACTATTGTTCTCTGCCCCATCAGACTCCATATATGTGTCAACATTTTTAGCAAACAACACATCATCATCACTTAGGGCATAATCACTATCATAAAAAACTTCATCATCATCAGATGTGTCACCATCCACCTCATAATCATCACTATCCTCGTCATCTACTACCACATCAACCAGTTGTTCACTTGCAGCAGCCTTGCCCTTACCCTTACCCATGGTACTGGACCTAGTTGGGTTCCTTTTAGGCTGTATGACCTTAGCATTAGCTTGGGAATGGGCCAAATCTATTGCAGGTGTCCCCATGGAATGATTGGTCCCTTGTTTGGGCCTAGGTGGTTTCCATTTGGACTGTGACTTGTTAAGAGTCAATGCATTCAAGTTGGTCTGTGACTTATGTGACTTCTTAGGGCTAGATGGATTCAATTTGGGCTGTTTAGGGCTAGATGCATTCAATTTGGACTGTGACTTCTTAGGGTTAGCTGCATTCAATGTTTTCCCAACTATGCTTTCTTGGGTCCCAACATAGTTATCCACATCCTTATCCTTCACAATATAAACACTGACCTCCCTAAATGCATTCAACAATGAACCCAAACCCATAGCATCCCTGTCTGATTTCAATCTTGTAAACCCCCCACCAACCATAGTGTAGAAATCAATGGCAACAAATGTCCCTACCAACTGACGAGTCATAGTGCAAAGTTCAATTAGGGATATTTCATCAATGTGACAATAGTCTAAACAACCAACAGTACCACCTAAATATGGTTTTGAAGCTTCAGATCCCAACACACCCCCATAAAACATTTTTATGGTAAAGTGCCCAGATGATCCATCTGTTGAAAACAAAAACACAATGAAAATCACAATATTGTACTGGTAAAATGATTAAATATGATATCACAACCATTAATATGCAAACAAAGCACATTCCAGGTGAATAAACAAAGGAAAAAAGGAAAAAAGCAGACATAAAAAGTGAAGACAAGAATGGTAGGTGTGGTGTGAAGACAAATGCATGTGGTCCTGTGTCAGCGTGTGGTCCTCTACAGCATCTTGACATTCTCGTGTAAAGGGAAGGAAAAAGGCAGAGCTTTTACCGTAGGTTGGAGGTCCTCCATCAGCATCCCTCAAACGCCACGCCATACTGAGATTTCTTCCAAGACCGCCTTGTATTTCGTTCGATTGAGCAAATGATTGAGATTTCCAGAGAGAATCGAAGATGAAAACCACAATCACTCCCCAAACCCTAATCGTTTTTTTAGAGAATTTGGGAAATGGGATTAGGGTTGTTAAGGGTATAACCAGAGAAAGTGTATTTTGGCGCTAAAAATCGAGAAACCTCTTACACGTGGGCTCGGGTGGGGCATCAAGTGGGACCCTCAAACAGATCTGTTAGTGTAATTGACGGAAGTTGACGGTAGGGGTGGAATTGATGACTTTTTAAATAGTACAGGTGCTTAATTGACAATAGTGAAATGTCAGGTGTCTATTTGTGATTGGAGTGAAAGGTCAGGTGTTTTTTTGAAATTTTCCCTATCAGATGTGTGAAGAGAGAAAAATGAAAGACACCAGGTTATGTATCCTATTGACAAGTGTTTTCAATTAAGTTAATTTATACTTCTTCCCCTTCACTTTAGTAATTTAAAGTCTAACCCCACTACAAATCATTTATCTACAATTAACCACATAACATGTATGAAATAACATTTCGGATCTCACACAGCCTCTGTTTAGTAGCAACATCAACCCCAGCATAGAAAATGGAACTCTTCAACATGTTCGGTTGTAACCCAGAAAACAGGTGAAAATCCTCGAAGACTTCTGCAATAGCTACAAACGAATCGTCCTCAGCCCCACACAAAACAAACAAGTCATCAGCAAATATAAGTGCAGCTCCTGACATGTAGGATGAAACTTGAAAGCTTGGTGATTGACTTTATACTGGATTAAAGCTATGAAAGCTTCCATATCTAATAGGAAAAGGTATGGGGATAAGGGATCCCCTTGCCGAAGGCCCCTTCGGCCACGAAAGTAAACTTCTAATTCACCATTCAACATGATAGCAAACATAGGGGTAGTTATGCAGCTCTTCACCCACTAAATGTATTTAATGGGAAATTGCATACCTGTCATGATAAAAATGCAAACAAAACAAGACATCCATATCATGCACATGTTCTAACACTGGAAAAAAAACTATAAAATTTGAAACATTTAGGCACCAATGATCCACATCATAACATTTCCAGAGCTACTTATAGAAAAACGTATGTACATAAACTCACACAGACACACAAATGTGTGTGTGTGAGAGAGAGACATACCTGATCGACTTTGTCGACTGATGAGGGTACGAGAGATGTGTATATATGGATAAATTACACTTTTTACCCAAAGTTTTGATTAATTATAAGAGAGAGCGAGAGAGAGATAAATGATCGACTTTGTCGACTGATGGGGGTAGGAGAGATGTGTATATATGGATAAAGTTTTGACATATTGTTGAATCAAATATGTCAATCTAGCTTTTTTTTTAAAAATTTTGCTAGATTGGTGATGTGCCAGTGAATATAGCTATTCAGTATCGTTGGGGGATGTGCCAATGAATATATCAATATTAGATGAATAACGTAAAAATATCTGATGGGCCTGATTTTTTCCGAGATCACCTGAATAATTATTTTAAAAATTATTTAACGGCTCGGATCGTTTGTGTGGCACCGGAAAGTGGGTCCCACAATTTCGCATTATGCAAAGCAAAGGATATTTGATGCAAGATAGATATTTTTTATGCAACAAGGATATATTGATATATTTTGATATATTGCTAAATCAAATATATCAATATTGGATCAAATGTCTTGAATATATCAATATTGGATCAAATGTATCAATATGATGCAACAATGATATATTGATATATTTCGATATATTCCCGAGCCAAATATATCAATATTGGATCAAATGTATCAATATGATGCAACAATGATATATTGATATATTTTGATATATTGCTGAATCAAATATATCAATCTAGCTATGATGCACCAATGATATATTGATATATTTTGATATATTGCTGAAACAAATATACCAATCTAGCTATTTTTTTTATTTTGCTAGATTGGTGATGTGCCAGTGAATAGATCAATATTAGATGAATAACGTAAAAATATCTGATGGGCCTGATTTTTTCCGAGATCACCTGAATAATTATTTTAAAATTATTTAACGGCTTGGATCGTTTGTGTGGCACCGGAAAGTGGGTCCCACAATTTCACATTTTGCAAAGCAAAGAATATTTGATGCAAGATAGATATATTTGATGCAACAAGGATATATTGATATATTTTGATATATTGCTAAATCAAATATATCAATATTGTATCAAATGACAAATGTCTTGAATATATCAATATTGGATCAAATGTATCAATATGATGCCACAATGATATATTGATATATTTTGATATATTGTCGAGCCAAATATATCAATATTGGATCAAATGTATCAATATGATGCAATAATGATATATTGTTATATTTTGATATATCGTTGAATCAAATATATCAATCTAGCTATGATGCAACAATGATATATTGATATATTTTGATATATTGTTGAATCAAATATATCAATCTAGCTTCTTCTTTTTTTTAATTTTGCTAGATCGGTGATGTGCCAGTGAATATAGCTAATCAGTATCGTCGGGGGATGTGCCAGTGAATATATCAATATTAGATGAATAACGTAAAAATATCTTATGGGCCTAATTTTTTCCGAGATCACCTGAATAATTATTTTAAAATTATGTAACGGCTTGGATCGTTTGTGTGGCACCGGAAAGTGAGTCCCACAATTTCACATTTTGCAAAGCAAAGGGGTGCTTTGCATTTGTTAGTTTGAAAGAACCTTCAAGAAAAGTTATAAAATTGTAGGCACGGTAACCCATTGATTTGAACCATAAGGGTCGTAGGGCTTGGTGAGAAGAGCATCCAGTAAAAAAATTATGTTGTTCGGACATCGATAGGTATAAAAAAACACATTTTTTAAATTTTTTTTATACCTATCGATGTCTGAACAATATAATTTTTTTACTGGATGCTCTTATCAACAAGCCATACGACCCTTATGGTTCAAATCAATGGATTAGCGAGATCACAATTTTATAACTTTTCTTGAAGGTTCTTTCAAGCTGATAGGGTCTTAACTTTTGAATGAAAATCAAACAAATTAGATAACGTAAAAATATCCACAAGATTAAGTTGATTTTTATAAGGGTTTGTTTATTTAATATTTTAAACGTCCATGTAAAAAATCAGCGCAATCGAATATCAGTAGGGGTGTTTTCAGAGGGATACGGAGAGGTACAATCGACAAAAACCCTCCCTGATTAGCCGGATAAGTTTTGGATAGGGTTAGACCCACCCAAAAGTTATCAGGGAAGTGGAGGCTGAAGAGGGATAATAGTTGATGGGGAGAAAAGAAATCCTGACAGGATTTGTGTTGCCAAAGCGAGCCAAACCAAGCATTACGTTGGGTCCCACCCCTTATGTGGGGGGATAACTTTTTGAGGGGAAACCCCCATCCAAACATGGCCAAATGTTTTGTACCAAACAGGGGAAAAAAAAAAGGGTCTGTTTTTTGGGAGGATATAGTAAAGGGATCTTTAATGTAATAAGGACATAAACATTTTTGGTACTGCCAACAGGACAAAATGTACCCGGCTTCCAAAAATACCCCCAAACTGTCATATAAAAACGTGGACGAAGTTGAACTGTCATTTTTCATTGCGCCAGTTTTCGATTTTCGAACCAAAAGAGAGAAAGAGAGAGAGAACCAGGCGAATCGTTTCCTCCATCGTTTTGCTGTGTTCTTCGCGCTCGTCGTCGTCGTAGTCGCCGTCGTCGTCTCATCCTTGCTTGTTACTCGCTTTCATCGTCGTCTTTTCCGTCGTCGTCACCATTTCCGGTAAGTTAGGATTTTTCCTGTACTCTATTGGTACCAATTTGGGGATAATTAGTACGATCTACATGATTTTCCGTTCTGTTTCCGTTTTTCGACTGATTTTCCGACTACTCGTACTGATTAGGGTTTTCCTTTCATCTCTAACCACTAGATTACTGTTCATTACTTGTTCTTTGTTTTTTTCTACTCTATTTCTACTGATTAGGGTTGCTCTATGGTTTTTCTTTGGTTTCTTTTGTTCATTACTTGTTCTTTGGTTTTTTCTACTCTATTTCTACTGATTAGGGTTGTTCTAGTAATTTTTTCCTGGTTCAGAAATTGTGTTCAGAAATATTGTGAAAGACTACAATATCTTTTGCTGTTTGTGTTCAGAAATATTGAAAGACTATCATATCTTTTGCTGTTTTTGTTCAGTAATATTGAAAGACTACCATAGCTTTTGCTGTTTGTGTTCAAATATTGTGAAAGACTACCATATCTTTTGCTGTTTGTGTTCAGAATTATAGAAAGACTACCATATCTTTTGTTGTTTGTGTCTAGTAAATGTGAAAGACTACCATATCTTTGTTGTTTGTCTTTGGTTGTTTGTGTTCAGTAATATTGAAAGACTACCTACCATATCTTTGTTGTTTGTCTTTGGCTGTTTGTGTTCAGTAATATTGAAAAACTACCATATCTTTTGTTGTTTGTGTTCATAAATTTTGAGAAAGACTACCATATCTTTGGTTGTTTGTGTTCAGTAATATTGAAAGACCACCATATCTTTTGCTGTTTTTGTTCAATAATAGTGAAAGACTACCATATCCTTTGCTGTTTGTGTTCAGAAATTGTGAAAGACTAGCATATCTTTGGTATTTTTTGTGTTTAGAAATTTTGAAAGATTACTAAATTTGGCTGTTATAAGTTGTTTCATTTTATGGTAGATATTATAATCTGTGGATTCAGGAAATTAATATCATATTTTGTAATTTCAGCAAATGTCAGAAGAATCAAGTGAATCAACCAAAGGTCTGGAATTGGTAGCTATAGACTATGATCCAACCGAGCCGTTAGCAGTAGTTCCTCCTAGTCCATCAACAAAGAGAAGAGTAAGGAAAAAAACCACAGAATTGCTTGCTAGAAAGGTTAAGACCAAGACAAAGAAAGCAGACAAAAAAACTGAAAAAAAGAGTCCAAAGAAGAGAGGAAGAACGGAGAAAATGGAAAAGCAGACCGAAGACATCCAGAGTCCAAGGAAGAGGGCTGCAAAAGACATAGAAGAACAGTTGAGTCCGTCCAAAAGAACAAGATCTGCCACCAAAAAGGAAGCCTTGCAAAGTCCAAAAAAGAAGGCAGACAAGAAGGCATCACCATCTGCAAAAAAAGCCTGCAAAACAATTGTCGAGGCGCAGAGAAAAGGCAAAAGAAAAGGAAATAGAGGATCAAGAAGATGGGGAGGAGGAGGACAAGGATGAGAAGAAGGAGGAGATGGATGAGGTGGAGCAGGAGGAAGAAGAAGAAGAGCAGCAAGAAGAACATTATGGTTACCGTTACAAGATGACAGCTAAGACAAAAAAGTCCGCCCGTTCAAAACAAAGGTTTGTTAACTCAAATTGTATCATTGCCAAAATAACTACAAATTAGATTATCTGTCTCCTTTCGAAATCTGAAAACTGCAAATCCATGCAGGTCTAGTGCAAAAGGCCCTACTCCTATACAAAAGAAGAAGCCATATGAGGAACGAAAATCAGACGCGATGGAGGGTGTGAGCAAAACAAAGGGAGAAAAGAGGAAGCGTCCAAGTCCTATTCAAACAGCAAAGGGGAAGAACCCAAAAAAATCTGGAAAACAAAGTGAAGAAGATGTGAAGGAGAAAGAGGTGAAGAAGCAAAGGAAAGCGAAATCTGTTGTCAAAGAAGAGGAGGTTCAAGAAGTGAACGTCAAAGAAGGTGGTGTTCAGTACAGGTTAGCATTGTTTCCGTACCTTGTATAATTCAACTTAATCAACTGTATGATGTAGTTTTTCTGCAATCTGCGTCATTTTCGTGCCAATGAAATCAATAGATTGCCATATATCTTAACAAAATTTTGAAACATATTTGGTAATCTTTTGGAAGCTGGGTTCTGTTTCATGCTTTTCAAAACAAACAGATTACCAAATATGACTACATTACTACTCTGAATAATGAACATATATGGTAGTCTGTTGCAGTCCTAACGTACTTAGTCTGAGATAACTAGCGTTTTGCTTACTGTTTTTCGGTGCAAATTTCTTGCAGGTCCAACCTCGTTAGTTTGGTAAAACTTGTAAGGGGAATAGAATTTTCAAAATTGCAAAAGGAGGAGATTAGAAAATCACCTTTTGGTAATCTTCTGCTTTGTGTTATTGAAAAGATGATGGATGAGAGCTATGTGAAGAAGAGTGATTTCGAGACTCTGAAATTGGTGAGTCGGTATCAAGGCCATGGTGGAAGGTTCAAATTGGGGAGCAAAACTGTTAAGATAACAGAGAAGGAGATGACCCTTATATTTGGACTACAATCCGGCCCCAACAGGATCAGATTGGCTCCAAAACCAAAGAAACCAAATACAAAGTTTGCTAACCGAATTTGCGCCAAGACTGATAGGATTGTAACCATTGGTAGTCTGAGGGAATGCTTTGAGAAAGTTGTGAAGAAGAATAGCCACAAGATGCGAAGGATGTGGCACGTGTGCTCACTCTATACCTCCTAGCTACGGTTTTTTTGCCCACACACCACATCAAGGCTAAATTGGAATTACTTAGAATTTGTTGAAGACTTGGAGGCCAGCACATCGTACGCGTGGTTGACGTACATTACAAAATATTTGATTAAAGAACTCGACATCAAGGAACCAAAAAATGTTGGCGGATGTGTTGTGGGACTTCTGGTAATAATCTCTATCCTTTCTCATATCATACCTACAAATTAGATAATTTTTGGCTATCTGTTTGTCGGTATTACTAATCTGGAACCTGCAACATTACCATATCTGGATATTATTAGTTGTGATGTTTGATGATTAAATTAGACAATTTGTTGCTATCTGTGATCTGCAAATCTGAAAGACTGCCATATATTTTGTTGTTTGTGTTCAGAAATATTGAAAAGACTACCATATCTTTTGCTGTTTGTGTCCAGTAATTGTGAAAGACTACCATATCGTTGGTGTTTGTGATCAGAAATTGTGGAAGACTATCATATCTTTTGCTGTTTGTGTTCAGTAATTGTGAAAGACTACCATATCTTTTGCTGTTTTTCTTCAGTAATTGTGAAAGACTACCATATCTTTGGTGTTTGTAATCAGTAATTCTGTATCACTGGTTTTATTGGCAATTTTGAATGTCAAATTAATTTATATTTTCAATAAAAACAGTATTGGTTGTGTGAGCATACAACTCTGGTGAAGAAAGGAGCTCCGGCAAACTTCCCAAGATTTAACAAATGGAGGCTAAGTGGTGTAACTGAGTTGCTGGCAAAGACTCCATTGCAGTCTCTTGAACCGGAAAATGTAAGCCTATTCCTGCATTAAGTAATTTCTATTCAAATATCAAGGTGTTTGACGTATTTTCATTACAGGTGATAGACTCTGAGTTGGTGCCAACTAATGAAGAGCAAAAATTGTTGCAATTTGTCGAGGTTGTGAAACCCGAGCCGGATGATGACAATGAACTTTTTCAAGTTTTAAACAGATATGATGAGAACTGCGTTGAATATATCAATTGATATGATTAATTCCACACCATCAACTAATTCAAGAACCTAATCCTAAGCAGGCATGAGAAAGCGATAAGTGTTTGTCCTCTATAAGCTTGCATGTGGAAATTTATGGAGGTCAAACATTTCAAACGTTGAGGCCACTCGACGGTTCGCCGGATCGTTAACTCATGGCTCAAAATTAATTGAGATGCATACAAACTAACCCGGACATCTGATTATCCAAGAAAACTGCAAATAAAAGTTCAACTAGACAGGGCCGGCCTAGGCCTAGGACCTTCAAAAAAGTCTCAAAAATAGGGGCACTCCAAGAATTTTTAATAGTAAGTTTAAAAAGGGCTGAACAATTGTAATCAACATTGGGCCTAAAAGCCCAAACTAAAAGAAAATCTTGATTAAAAAAAATGAAAAACAATATACAGAAGTAATACCACTGGGCCTTTCAGATTTGATTAAGTTATATTCCAACATCAACACAAAACCATCAAAGCAAAAAAACTCCCACCATGAAAAATGTAGAAGTTTCTAATATGGGCAATCCATTCGAATACAGATATATAGTATATCTATTGGAATGTAAAAGATCTGAAAGTGCAAGAAAAACTTTCAAAGTTCATCAATTATATCATTTTTGTTTGTTTGTTTGTTTGTTTGTTGTTGTTGTGTGCATGTGTGGAAAAATAGTTCTTTGGGTATTAGTATATTTATTTCGAGCAAATTATCCCTTTCAATAGAAACATGCAGCAGAAGAAAAGGTATGCAATTAGTCCACGAAACAGCTGCTTCAAGAGGAACATCTGATATGAGCTCAAAAACAGCAGTTACTTTTTCAAGGCAACAAAATCCTTTGGAAATTCTTAATTGCATCCTAAACTAGCTATAATCCCTGCCCAAAAGACCTGATTTGACAGTTCCGTCTGCTGTAAGCGGCAAAGGATTGCAACTATGGTTTAAAACCTAAGTAAAATATTGTTGATGCTCTTATCAAATGGAGCTTTTACTCAAAGTTGAGTACAAAATTGAGTAAGGGCTAGAGATGCTCTTGGAGATTTCAATATGATCTGCTCGTCTATGTTGAAACTTCTCTGTATTTTCACAAACCACCGGACCACCTGATAGAAATTTCACCTGCAGAGTTCTGTTTGTTCAATCCTTCAATTCATTCTGTTTTATGGGAAAAACCATGTCAAAATAATGTTATAAAAGAATGTGACAGGTGGCAATCCTCCACTTGAATGCAAGGATGACGAAAAATAAAAGAGAATACAATGTCAATCCTCAAACAAAAACAATACTATAATTCTCTCTTTGAGAGCACACAAAATTCACAAAAAAATTACTAACAATACAAGTCCAGAGGAAATTTGAACAGAATACAAAGCAGCTTTGGGGATGCTTCACTAAATTCATAACAAAAGTGTGTCAACGCAATCTAAGCAAATTGAAGCTTGACAAGCTTAGTTTAGTCCAATTACACACGGGGACATCACCAAGACGAGGACGCCAGATTCCGACGGGGTCAATCCACTAGGCACGAGTTCTACTGCTTTCAGCATTTCTTACTGGGTAAAAGTAGGGATGAGCCTGCATGTATCAAGAACCATCACAACATTATCAGTTATCCTTAAAACTGCTATCCCATAACTGTTTATAAAGAAAATAGCATGCTTCAGCATTGGCAGATCTTCAATTTTGCAATCCCAAAATACCGTCCTAAGTACGGCAAATGAATAAATTTGATCTAAAGTCTTAGCAAAGGACGTTATGTCACTACTGTTAACACAGGTTTAAAGCAAGAAAAGCAGAATAATCTTTCAAAAAGCTTCATATATTTTAATGTCGGTGCATAACAAGGGATTCTTACCATCGCTTCTTTTGCAGTTGGCCTTTCTTGATGATCATATCGCAGCAACTTGTCAAGGAAGTCAATTGCCTACAGAAGAGTATCAACACTTATTGTCAAAAATGAACAGCCAAGAGAACTCGAGTTCTGCTTTAAAATGGAAGAGAACTCACCTCTGGAACAGCCAAATGGTGATTATCAGCATTGATGAATTTTGTCAAGGGTTTCCTGCTGTGTCTAATACCCACACATGAAATGGAATCATGTAAGTTGAAACATAGTTTCTGATAACAAATGAACATATAACTACCGTGTATGAGATTGTAAAACTAACCTCCCGACAAGGGCAGCAAGATGTGGGTCTAACTCCAACCTATACTTCATGAGATAAGCATTTAGCTCATCCGTCCCAAGTACCTGAATGTGACATATGAATAGGGTCAAGTAAGTTACATTTTCCACTTCCTCGTTCAAATTCTCATAAGACTAATGATAAAGCGATTAAATACTTGCAGTTCGCACGCCATAGACTTAAAAAAACAAAGAAACAAGAACACCCTAGAGCTGGACATACGGCTGGTCTAGTAGAGTGAGTCTTTTAAATAAGGCTGTGTTTGTTACAATGTAAAAAATTTCACTCAAAACATGTAGTCATAAAAAATAGTAGTACATGCAAAGAGATAATGAAGTTCGGTGTTTTGGTGTATGGTTCTTTCAAATCAAAACATAGAAGTTTTGCGGCTGTGAAAAGAAATATCACAATCTACTCCTGGGAAGAATGTTTACAGATCTGCAAGAACATAATGGATAACATAATAGAATCAGTCTTGCAGAGCCATTGTCTTCTCCTTGTCTGTCCTCTAATCTACCTTTAGAGAGAGAAACAGGGAGATTTACATATATATTGGGGCGAGTGAGATAGAGAGTGAGATGGTTGGGCTCATCGATGCAATCAGTTAGTAGAGAGAAAGCTACCAAAGTAGCACAATATGCTAACTGAGCAAAGCAAAGGTGAAGGTGTAGAAGAAAGATACTGATCAGTGATTGTAAAATGACCACCAGAGTTAAACCTGCATGTTTTTGTGATTTGTAGGAAAAATATCTTAACACATAAAACCTTTTACCAACATAATGTGCAACCAAAAATAAGAAAATTGAGGAAATACTTGCACAAAATTGTTTTCAGCCCAAACAAACAGCCTAAATATCTAATGAGCCGGGTGAGATCACTAACACAAGTATCTGCCACCTTACAATCACTCACTTCACAAAAGAGATCGAGGAAAGTCCACAGCTATGTAATGTTCGATACTTGAGGATAATGCCTAGAAACTATTAATAAAAATTGTTACAGAAATACACGCATCTGAGAAAATCCAGTGTTAATGAAATAACTTGAAACATATAGATACTCTACCATACAGAGGACTCCGCATAAGTACAATTCTACATACCTTGGCAATTTTAACCAGTTGATCATGATTATCATGACCATAGAAGAAAGGTTCCTTGCGGAATATCTGTACACCACAAGCAATTATAATAAGCATCATACTGGAATCAATGATATGCAAGCATATCAATTTCTACTCATATACAGCATGTCATGAAGAAGATTTTTTTCCTCTTCGTTTGGTAAAGTATCACAAAAAAGACAAACCCAAAAGGTCTAAAGATACTAAATATTTCATATAAATAATCTCTTAAAAAAAATGCCCTGTTGGTACCCATTAAAGGGAAATGTTGAGGGCAAGCCTAAGCTTTGGTGATAATACACGAAGTGGCTATGCTCAGACTTGAACCCAAGACCTTAAGGTAATCGGGCTGAGTCTTTACCACTGCACCACCAGTGGTCCCCTTACATAAATAATCTCTGCAACGGATAAATCAATTAGACAAAAGAGTTCCATTATCCAATTGCTGGTGAACGTGTGATAAGAGTATTATGCACGGATTGACAAGGAGACGGCCCATCAAATGATACGCCTCGGCCATTTGAACAAACACAAAGAGTGAAAAGTCAGAACCTCTGAATGAACAAAGATGCCACCTACCAACCATGGTAGATGGCAAAGTGGGAGGTGCTCACCATTCCAGCAAACATACAACCAAGGCTCCACAAGTCTAAAGAATAATCATAATCCTGCAAATCAACTAAAAGCTCAGGACCTTTGAAGTATCTGCAAAAAAGAACAAGGGATAAAATTTATAGCATAAAGAGATGGGGGGTGTATCAGTGGATGCAGAGCAGTGGAGATACCACTATGCACAACAAGTGGACGTTAGTATTTCTGCATCTTCAATTGAAGTGATATGTAACAAAAAAATCCAAAACGAAAAATATGCAAATGGAACCACATTTAAAGGATTTTGAAAGTTCAGGTACGAAGTAGAGAAATGGCTGATAGTTTAAGGGATATATTGAAAAAAAAAACTCACATTTATATAATTTACAGGCACGACTAACTAAATAAAGTAGGGTCACAACAATTAATTGACATTCAAATGCCCTCAACAATGTCATGCTGGTTATGTCTCTCGAGCTCTCTGCTTGTTGAAGTGAAATTTACTTTTTACCCACATTAACAGTTCGTATCATTTGGTTGCAACGACAGAATGAATAGAAACCTGACGAAATAGCTTTTCTGAAAGCTTCAATTCAATTGCAGAGGTAGGTGGAAATTGTTCCAGTGGCACACACTGTCAAGTCTTCAGCACTAAAGGATTTCTAATACTTGAAACTAATGGATTTCAAATCGTTTTAGACAGGGAAACGTCAACCCGGGTAGTAAATTCGACAATGGCCTACCACATACACTGCTGCTGGCTTACTTCCACTTTTATAGTCAATCTCGAAACTAGTCTTCACATATAATTTCAATCACGTATTGAGGTCTAAATTGAAGGGCAGTAAATTTAATCATGTAACTTCAGCTTGATATTGACCTACAAGACCATATAAATTAACGCAAACCTAAATTTTTCTCGTATTCCCTCAAAGACCTTATAGGGAATGTGGAGCAGAAGAGTAACTCCAATCTTCTTTCTTCATAAACCAACAGAGGTACTGGTTACAGAAACCTGCACTGTTTCACAGATTCACCTAATTCAGTAATTATTGCTAGTTCACAAGCAGCATGGTCACGGACGTCAGGCTTAAACTAACTGAGCAGAGATATATATGCCTACATGTAAACTATAATTCTATAAGATAAGTTTATAGAGACCTCAGAGTAAGCATTAGAAGTATTGGTTGTATTCATGAGATTTCCCAGAGATTAAAAGAAAGACTACATATGCAACTAAGCAAACAATTCTACAAGATTTATTTCGCACAGAATGTATAACAATCACAGCATAGTCTCGTCTAAATAGTTATTACAAGGTAAGACAAATAAAGAAGTGCCTAGAAGACCTCTGCGGCGGTAATTTCTTTCTGCAGGATACCCCCAAGCCGCGTCTCAAACTGAAGGGAGTTTTTATCACATAGTTTGTTAACCAGGGAACGGCAAGTACGTCGATGGAGTACATAACCAACATGAAACATATAATCCAAAACGTGTAACACTTCATCCAGCTTATCTGCTTGTGAGAGACATTTAATTAGCCTCTCCAAAGTTTGATGTTGTGGTCTTAGCTCACTTTTCAGCATTGTCCCAAACCATTCCATCATTTCGGCAACATACCCTTTCTTGCTCAACCCAGTTATGATGAAATCGTAGGTCCAGACTGATGGTTCTACACCCCTTTTTTGCATATCTCTCAACAACTCTTTTGCTTTGTCCAAGTCTCCAATTTTACAAAGGCTTTTTATGTGGTAAGTATATGTGACAGCTGAGGGCTGTAAACCGTTCTTCGGAAGTTTGTCCAACAGGTTCATACTTTCAGTTATCTTCCTTCTTTTGCATAAACCTTGAATCAAAGAATTGTACGTGATAATGTCACAAGCAATTCCTTTTTCAGCCATTTCTTGAAACAATTCACAAGCTTGCGTTGTTCTTCTGTTCAAGCAAAGCCCACTGATCATAGTGTTGTAACTCACTGTGGTCTCTTTGTAACCTCTACAACACATTTCCTTGTACAACCCCTTCGCCTTTTTTATATGACCAACTTTAAACAACCCCCAAATGAGTGCATTGTATGTGTACTCATTTGGAATTATTCCTTTGCGAACCATCTCAAACCACAACTTCCGTGCATCCCCGAACCGTTTCTTCTCACAAAGACCGTGTATCATTGTCGTATACATGACCCTGTCCGGAGCATACCCTCTATCTTTTAAAACATTGAAAATCCGAAACCCTTCACGTGGAATTCCCCTCTTGAAAAGGCTGCTGATTATTTCCTGATATGTAAAAATACCCGGGCGACAGTTCTTTGCAATCATAGTATGAAGGAGAGCAGAAACTCTCCAATATTTCCCATCCTTACAAAACCCAGATATCAACTTATTAAAAGCAACAATACTAGGCACAAAACCATCTTCCAAAACTTGTCTAAGCAGCTCATAACCCTTTGAAACATTACCATCAATGCAAAAAGCTTGAATCAAATACCCAACCGTATCCACATCCCCCACAACACCATTATCCATCATATCCCCATACAACTTCCAAACAACATCCGTCTTCCCAGTTCGAACGGAACCCAACAAAGCCAAATTCCACGTTTCTAATGCCGGCAAAAAACCAATATTTTTCAACTGATCAAACACATCCAATGCTTCCTCAATTGACCCAGAATCACAACTTTCACAAAGACATCTAATGTATCTCTCTAAAAAAGCTGGTTGGGGCGTAAAATCTACATAACTCAAAAAAGACTTAGCAGCATTGGCGGCTTTGGCCTCCACAAGACTATCAAAAATCACATCACACAACGGCTTATCCGGCACGAATCCGCAGTTACTAGAACTAAGCCAGTAAAAGAAACGAAGAGAGAGAAAGGCATTGTTTTGCTGCTTAAAAATCTCGTGAAAAACCTGTGGGTCAGAGAAATTGACGCTAGGGTAGTCAGAGATTAGGGTCTGTTCCCACCTGGGTCGAGTTCGAATTAGCTTACAAACCTCTTTTGCGATCTGGTTCAAGCCCTCGAGCTTGTTCTGGTGATGGGTCTGAACGAATTCTTCACCATAGCCGCTTAGGGTTCGGGGATTAGGGTTTTGGATTGTGCGAGGTGGGTTTTGGCGGAGGACGAGGGTTTTGAACGAGGGTGGAGTTCTGGCCATTCACTGTAACTGGTGATTTTATGGGGGTGGGGTTTTTTGGTTTTCTTATAAGTTAGATTTCAGACGAGGTAGAAATCGATTGGGAGATCGATTGCATCATCATGCCCGGGAGTCTGAACCGGTGATTTTCTTGCGGCTCCAAAACAAATCTTTACTTGGGATGCCCAGTCAAGTCCTTTTCCAGCTTCCCATCTCCCTGTAGTCATTAGAACATGAAAATGTGACAAGAAGAAAATTTGTTTTATGGATGTGAATGCTAAACCAGCATTTGTTGGTGCAAATTTTCAGTTCAACTTTGAAACTTCAAGCTTGACGTACAAATGAATTCTAAGAAATCACGTAAATTGTATATGTCAACATGAACACACAACGCTTGTTCAAAGTTGCGAATCCAAGCCATGGAATTGCAACGCATTCCACTCACAGTATACATCCCATGAACAATGACCTAGCAAGTGTACTCTTTCTTCTGTCAAGCAACTACTTCTCATCAGTTTTATTTGTGCTTAGAAGGGTATTTTTTGGCCTTACCATCCTCATAGTCATTTTATGCATAAATTGCACTCAATAACTTGTCAGATGAAACTTGATTTTACAAGGGCGTTGGTGTAATGGTCGATACAAATGGAAATCAAACCCTAGTCTTCGAAATCGAAATTGTTAATCGAAACCCTATATCTTTGAAATCGATACACTAGTTCTTCAAAATCGAAACCCTGGTAATTAGAAATCTTTCCTGTTACGAAAACCTAGAAATCGAAACCGAATAGGAGGGAGAGAGAGAATCATACACACTATCGTACACACTACAAGTACTTAATAGATCGAAAACCGAAGTCGATTTTTCCAAATCAAAACCGAAGTTGAAACCCAAATTCATACATAGATCGAAAACGAGAGAGAGAGAGAGGCTACGTTGGTTGTTCGATCTTGTTCTTCTCTGTTCGTTCCTCTTCTTCTTTCGTTTTTCTTATCCTCTCTCTTTCTCTCTCTTCGAACGTCTGTAGCGAGGTTGAAGAAGATTGGGGATTTAACCCGTATGTTGTGTTTGACCCGCGAACTGTCTTGGATCAACCCGGATTGCCCCTTTTAACCCGCGTGTGGTCTTTTTAAATCTCAACCGTCCGATTCGATCCAAGGGCTGTCGCACGTCACTTATTGCCCATTGTGGATGATTTCTTGGTACTTATGGATAGTGAGGATTTAAGTTGGCTAATGATAATTGTCAATCTATTTTTGTTATTGTCAAAGTTCGTTGAATTTTATCCAATCACATAGGTAATAATAAAGGATTACTAATGCATGTTATATTAAGTACTACAACATTCAAATTAAGGTTTCCATCATTTAAGTAGGAGACGTCAAGAATTGACATGAGATATCACCAAAATTGGAATAATCCATAGACCATAGCTAGTTTTATACCAACGCATGATTTGATTCCACCACGAAGTGGGGAAGAAAGCAGGTTGGTTTGGCTATTTCACAATATATAACCACAACGTAACGATGAAATCATGTAGCTCGTCCAACTTTAGTACACAATTATAAAACTAAAAGGCCAACATAAAAGAGAGAGGTTGAACAAATAGAACAAGGAATAGGACGGACCATTTTTCCAAACGGCAATAACATAAACTTCAAACTAAGGAATTAGAGGTTGAAACTTTTAACGTTATACCAAATACGACAAACTTCTTCAAATTCGTTGATTTTAAAATTCTCTAAACCAGTAGTTGGAAAATATGAAAAGGCAGCTTCTAATAAGGCAGGAGTTTTTACTGGCCGCCTACTTGAATGATGGTATTGGTATAAATTATTTGTCATCAACTATATCGATAGGTAGTGATAAAAAAAACTATATCGATAGGTGTAAAAACATGGGGCATGGTTTAAAATTTTGGCCATGCTTGTTATTAGAAAACAAGATATACCAAATGGCGCCTGTAATCTGTTGTGAATTTAGGCTTGGGGTTCTAGACATATCTTCCGCACACCAAGTGAAAGTTTTTGCCACTTATTATTTGCACAACCATCTAAAAGTCGGTTTGTGTGCTTGCATTTCAACAGTACCGATGATTTTATAAAGGCTTTGATACTGCAAATTGGCTATGCAGTATGAAAGAGAAATCAAAATATATACTAATATTGGCCATGCTTTATAAAAGGCTTAGGGTTCTAGACATGCTGATATTGGCTAGTCACATACATGCTGCATCCGTAGATCAATATATCACATACAAGCCACAATATTAGCAATATATCTATTGATATTAATAGAATTTCCCCAATTGCATGGCTTATTCGAGTGATAAACATTTTGTTCCCTCGATAATCAAAACCTGAAGTCAGTCTATAGTTGTTCCTTTAGTGTGATTGTGAGTCTATGACACCATACTCATATCTGTGAAGGTGTGAGTACTGAGACCTGAGGGCCACTGGATGCATGCTTTGTGGTTTTGGCGTGGTTGTTGGGATGTGATCCCAGGTGTTGCATACTTTGTTTAGACCTTCCAGGTAGTGCAAGATGCATGCACGTGTTGGCCTAGCCTCGCGGGATGTGAAAGGTTTTAGGCTATGGTATTTCTTGTTGTGGATGGCTACTTTTTCGTGTTGGAGTTTAACTATCCAATGAAGGAATGAAAGAAGTTAATGGGGCCAGTTCCGAAGACACAAGTTTTGACACTCCATCTCAACCCTTGAAACCAAGGGCTGACATTAGAACTCTCTCTCTCTCTCTCTCTCTCTCTCTCTCTCTCTCTCTCTCTCTCTCTCCATCTCCACAAGTTATTCGTTCTTTTTATAACCTAACGTCGACTCCACTCCCTCCGTTGGCCCCTCGATAGCAGGCAACTCCATCTCTGGCGAAACTCCTCTATGGCGAGCCCGATATACTCTCTCTCTCTCTCTCTCTCTCTCTCTCTCTCTCTCTCTCTCCAAAGCTGATTGCACCTTGATTCTGCCGTAGTTTACATGAGTGAGCCATCTGCATCTCGAAATGATGATTCGAAAAGCCGCCCGCTTTGAATCTGAGAAAAGTAGAAACCATCTGGCTAGGAGGGGAAGCAAAAGAGATGCCACAGCTGTCCATTCATAACAGAAAAGAGTATGTTCAATCGATTTGGGACTCCTTGCCCAATAACACAATTAGATTGAATGATTTGGGAGGTTTCAAATTCTTCATGAACACATTCCCACAATTTTCAACTACAAGTAGAGTTTCAAAAAAAAAAAACCAAACAAAAACAAAAAAACCCCAAATCAAAGTAAAGATGGACGTCGGGTCTCGGGTGTGAGTAGGGGAGACAGATTTGACGATGTCGTGGGCTTTCAATGCTTCATTGTTTCACGTTTAGTCCAGAAAAGTAAAGATGGATGTCTTCTAAGTCTGGTTTTGAGCTCGTGGCCGGCGGCAGGGAGAACGGACGAAACATAGTTGTTCTCTTCCGTGAAACTGATGTTTGGTTTTGGCTTAAAGGCTGGAAGCCTAGAAGTGAAGGGAGAGAAATATGATACAGTGTGAGTTAGTGGGTTGGACCTATTAGTGTAAGTTCTAATCTCAGCCCTTGGTTTCAAGGGTTGAGATGGAGTGTCAAAAGTTATGTCAAAAATTGTGTCCCTGATGGTTCCGAAGTTAATATGATGTAAATTTGGCTGGTAAAGATAACTTACCAAATCACTGGCAGCCATTTCAGCATCTGAGCTTATAAAATGCCGGACAACTGAGAGGTGCCATGGAGGTTTACCATTTGTCATTTGCTTCAAATTATCCGAATTCTCAGAAATTTCATCTTTCTATTCCGGGCCACTGTCCAAGCTATAACTACCTTCTAATACAGTAAAATAAGGCGGAAATTCAGTACCCGCAGGCCGCAACCATATTGCTTCACTAAACATAAACTTGAAGCTTCTGAAAGAATCCCCAAACTCAAAACAACTTTTATTCTAATAATCCTGTAACTCCAAATCAATGTTCAAACTCTCGCCCTTCTTTGATATCCAACAGACCCAAATTGAGGTACCCATAGAGGATCCCAAATATGATAAATGGGTGACCCACTGAAGCAAACAAAAAAATCGCAAACTATGTCAATAAAACAATACCCCACGGTCAAGAAACTTTTCTCTTCATTGCAAGCTTAAAACAGGACAACACACAAAATTAATCCAAAAGCCAAATGTAGTTGTATTTAAGCTTGGAGTGCAGTTGCTATGGGTGTAGCTGGATTGAAGGATGGAGGAACTTGTTGCACTGAGACCAAGACCTATGTATTCATAAGTGAGAATAAAATCAAATTGGTGAGACCAGAGCGTCAAACTGCACAAGTATGTTATACCACCATATTACATTTCGTTCAAAAGAAAACAAGACTTTGCATATTGGTTATTGAGAGCAACAAGTAGGTATCGAACAAGACATTTGTAAACCAATACCATAAGGCTTATTCCTAGCTCGAACAAACAAAAGGCAATACCAAGAGAATTGCACCTCTGCCTTGTGTTTCTTCTGCAAAGGAAACAACTCTCATCATCCACAATGCAGTCTCCCCAAACAGCAGTGCAACACCCAAGTAGTAAATTAGACGTAGCCATGCTTCAAAGTATAACAACAGAAAGACGGAACTTGTAATGGAAGGGAAGGCAATGGCATCAAATCTTGCCAAAACCTTTGCCCATTTTGCATTTAAGAACACAAAAAATCACTCGTCAGCTTGACCCAAGCAGCTTGCACCCTTGTATTTGACAGCAATCCAAACACCATCGACAACCATGCTCACCTGCATATTCCCTCCAGAGGCATCATTTCAATTAGAAAGGAACATATATAGCTGTATTCTCTTGGCCAGGAATACAACCTTGGGCAGCCATTTGATCACACATTCGATCAAGTATCATTACAGATCACATTCTCGTTATTGTAAAAAAAAGAGTAACTTGGATAATAGGACAGTGAAAAAAAGAAAAACATAACAAAGCATAACTGCTGAGGTAAATCACATACCTAAGTGCAACTATAAGATCAACAACCCAAAAACAGAGCAAGATTACACAACTAAGCAGGGAAAAGACACCGTATACCTGGGTGATACTATCTACATCATGAATTTCTCGCCATCCCATGGTCCTCTTAGACACGCCTCGCAAATTAGAAGTGATCGAAATTTCATTTCACACCCACCATTATACCAAAGCATCTTGATTCTTTTATGCATCTTCATAGTATGCAACCCAGAGGTCCGTCTAAAGAATCTGAGCACTTCCTAGCACAAGTTTCACGGTAGCTACGATAGACCATAATTACTCTCTTTCCAACAGGAGATTTATTAATCAAGAAGACATAAATTTAAGTTGCTTTAAAGCCAAACCCAACCTGGTAAGAAAGCATATAAAAGTGACTTGGTTTTGTGAGATGGATGAATTGATATGCAGTCTACTTGCATTTCACAAAAGGGAAAATAAAGTACATTGATTTTTTTGTAAAGCGACTAACATTTGGGACAACCCAAAATGGAATACTGGACTAACTTTTTGGGACGGATGGAGTAATATTAGATGAAGAAGAAGTCATTCTATGGATACCGAGAAATCTTAACACATCCTTGCCTGGCCCAAAGGACTAAGAACCCTCAAAACAAATTGCTAGTAAATTTGTAGAATGCTACCATGTAATAAGTAACAACCAGATATCTAGACAAATGAAAAGCAACGAGGCGAAGTGTACTAATACGACAGACAATAACACAAACGGTAGATAAAAGAAACCAGGACTTGTGAATAAATAAACAAACATTGAGAAAAGCCAAAGTACAAAGTTCATTTTACCTCTCGATTAGGGAAGCATGGCAAGAAATGATAAGACTCCAATAGTTCAAGTTGATTAAAGGCATGTTCGCATCACCTTGGTCCTTGGCTTCCCCAAGTCTCCTAAAAGACAAGAAGACTTGATCTTGCTTGTGGGGGCATGACTTAAAGTTCCTCATTAATTTGGGCTAAAAGTACTTCTGCATTACCAACATGTATAAAGAATGGAACAACTTTTGGTTTAGAAACCTTAAAAGATTCTCAGCAAACAATACCAAAAACAATTAAACTATTTTGATCAATAGAAAATTGAATGTAAACCAGTATATTTTCTATTTATTTATATTGAGAGGGAGAGCTTACATGGAGGAAAGAGATTCAGATGAAAATTTTGAAAGCTTCCCTCTGTCAACTTGAGGACAAGACTATGGATTGAGAGCATTGAGTAGTGCTTCTTTACAAGACGGTCCACAATAGCCTGACAGTTTTCATTCGAAGACTCGAACATAAAAGACTTGACAGTGGAAACCAGCTCCATTTAGTTGGGAAACACTTCCCTCATATTAAAATCACTTCTCTTAGATCCTTTCTACAAGTAAAATTTGTGATTAGATCATTTAAAATTGTTTACCTATGACCAACTATTGATTATGTCCTAATTTAGACATCCTCTTTCATTTTATTTTGCAATGAGATGGATTAGGACTTCCATACTGGGACACCAAGTATCTAAAATGAAGTTTGGATGTGTATATCAATCAGAAATTAATACTTCAGGTATGACACTATATGTATTGCCAGTACATAATCTTAGTTGTTGCCTAAAAATATTGTTTCCAAATTCACTACCCAAAACACAAATCAATTCCCACACAATTCTCCTTCTTTGTACCATAAACCTCAAATCAATTAAGTTCCACCCAAATAAATTAAATCCAATTTGGATCTTCCAAAGGACCAAAATTCAACCCAATCCAACCCTTGGAAATCCTAGAATAAACATCTCAAGCACAACTCAACCCTTGGAAATCACCACTCACCAGGCTAAAAAATGATTGAATTCCATGCTTATTTGCGGAAAAGAAACAAAAGAAGATGAACCATTAATCCATAGATCAGTCAGCATCCACCAAATAGCTATATATCTCTATCTAAATCATCACAAAACAAAGAGCACAAACTAAGACTCAACAAATCAAAAATCAAAGACAAACTTAGCCTACAATTTCAATAAATATTTCAGCAAAATAAAAATTAGCTTTGACATTAGAAACAAAATTAGGTCTCCCATATAAATTGGGAATTATCACACCGATAAAGTAGCAAGTTTAGAGAAGTATAAATTTGATAGACGCCTCACCTTGTTTTTAAATCTCTTGATTCTTCTTCCTCTTCTTCCATGATAGATGCGTCAAAGGAAACCCTAATTTTATTGAGAAATTAAATTACGTTTACACGGAAAAAACAATTCTTGTTCAGAAGAACGAATCAGAGCCAGAGATTAGAAATAGAAGATGAGCTAAAATTGGAAATCAAAACATGGGCAAAAACAAAAGTCACCCTAATCAACACACCCAAACCAAGCAAGAGAGATGAAAGAAGTGATTCTCTCTACTCCCTGGGAACGCCTTTTATACAGCGCCACATCACCAGTCAATCACCGTTCAATAGTACTCCAACAATAGTCCTTTGCCGTAGCCATAATTGTACATCTTTTGTTAATTTAAAATTTCAATATCAGATGTATTATCAGATGTATTAGGTTGGTGGTAGATGCTTTATTATGGCCTTTGGATTCTTCTTATAGCATTTATTGTATCTTTTTCATTTTTTTGTCTTGAGGAGAGGAGCACCATCTCATTCTCAATAAGTCATTTTGGACAGTCTGCCATTTCACATTCAGTACTTTTACAAAAAAACTTCTAAAGTGTACTTTAAATAGGAAGAAAGTTAGGGGGAGTGCAGGGGCCAAACACCCCCTTTGCACCCCCTCAGTCCTCCCTTGGCAATAGCAATTCTCTTTTCAATGCCATGGCAGTAACCAATTCTTTGTTCAATGGATGGACACTTCTACATGGACCTTAAATAGGTCTGCAAACTAAAAAGGAAAAATACTCTTCTTCTATAGAGAACGGAAAAAACACTCACAGATATATACATTGTTTCCACTCTCTGTATTTATTTTTATACATACTTTGAAGCTATATATTTGAGTATACAGGTGATTCTTGGTTCGAGAAAAGTTTTAGCTGCACACAAACATTTCCACGATCATTTTATCTTGGTAGTGAAACGTCACACAACTCGGTGCAAGCGGGAACGTATCTTCTCTTAGGAGTTAGGAGAGCGCTTTATGCGTGACTCGATCCACAAGTTTTCTCTTAAACTTCTACTTTTGTGCTGACATAATTATCTCAATTTTTATTGTTGTGTTGTTGTCTCCGGTTACTAAAGTTTAGAGAACTTATAACGAATAATTTCCAACAATAATAACCAATGTTTATGCGTATTCTATTAATAGAAATGAAGAAGAAAAGGTACAGGAAAATTAAAGAGACATTGCAGCACATAAATAATGTTTCAAACGAAGGCATGGATATCATTAGACAATGAAGACATAGAAATATTGAAGATGCCCATCTTACTTATTTTACATATTTTCTCATTGATACATGATGATAAGTGATTGACCACCAGATTTCTTTCACTTCATCTGGGGACCAGCTCGAGAATTGCAAATGAATTCAGTTATAGGGAATCAAAATAGGATCAATATCAATATGTAACTGTAGTTCAGTGCTACAGTTACACCAAGATCAATAGGATCAATATCAATATGTAACTGTATGATATGTTGACACCAAGATTTTGTAGTTCAGTGCTACCTCTAGGATATGTCATCACCAAGATCTTGTGGTTCAGCAATCCCAATTCCCAACAATCTTCTCAAGAACTTCTTTACAAAACTGTGTTTTTGTTTTCACTTGCCCAAAAAGATGCGTTTGTGTGTGGATTTTGAAAGGACGTATCTTACAAAAAAAAATTAGCCTAAAAGGCCACAATCAAAGAGTATAAATTGTAGTTGGATTTGGCGTTCAGGATTTTCCAGGAAAAATGAAAAGCAGAGAGAAATGAGAGAAAAAATTAGCCTCACAAATCCTTTTCCATTTCTTTTCTC
Organism: Vaccinium myrtillus; assembly: GCA_016920895.1. Lineage (NCBI taxonomy): Eukaryota > Viridiplantae > Streptophyta > Magnoliopsida > Ericales > Ericaceae > Vaccinium > Vaccinium myrtillus. Next base: position 24,906,419 of record CM029277.1, read on the forward strand.
CATTGCCCAAACCCAACAACAATATTCATAAATGGCCAAAACCACATAGCCAGCACAAGAATTCTGTAGTAAACCAACCTATGCTGATAATAAAGCTAGTTTTACTCCAATATGGAACTTAGGTTCAATATATAACATCACACCTCTTATGTCAAAGGATGCAACTTTTCCAAAAAATGAGCATAGCTATACGCCTATACCAGACTTCCCATTAAGTTTTAGAAGAGTATGGTCATTTTCTCCACCATGCAACCCTGTACAGGCCCCTATTTCATATCATCAACAGAAAGTTTTTGTATGTTTTATTTACATCGTAATGCTTACACGATCAGTTCCTCTTCAGATCGACGACTATGACGTTGACGTTGTTAAATCTTCTCCGACCCAAAGCGAGGAGCATGAGCAGCGCGGCTGCTGATCTGTTAGCCATACGAAGAGCAATGGAGGTTAGCAATAACGTGGGAGAACGCATAACCAGACTTGATAATAAATAATATCCCAAGCAAAACAAAAATAAACAACTTCCAGAATGTAGTTGCAGTATGATTTTTTTTATGTTGATCCATCTTTAAAATCCCATCAGGCCAAACACTCTTCATTTCTCAAGGACGATAGAATGAATAACAATGAATGAAAAAAGAGCAGTAAACTCATCCTTTCAATTCTTTTCAAGTACCATACAGTATACAAAATAAAGCAATATTCATCGTGTCGCTGCAGCTCATATAATAAATGAGTAAAAAACAGAAAGAGTGCAGGCATAAATCCATATTGATTTTCTCCCCTTTGCCAAACAAACTAATAAAAGGGATACATGCAGGAACAATTTACAAATATTATCATCCTTCTGAACTAATTTTAAGCTGCAATACATTGATTGCAAGGGGAACAGACTGTTACAATCAATTTATGGCAACCACAAGGCCAAATATAACAGCAGCACAAATTTTGAGTACAAGACAAAGTATGCTATCCTGAACGTAGATTCATAATGCCACATCAGATCGTCAAGGCTCAGACAGCATCATAAGTCACAAGTCGATCAAGTATCAATAGCAGCCTTTATTTTGCTTGAGCGGATCACAATTACTTGGGTATCTAATACCATATTAGATCATTAAGGCTCCAAGGCCATGTAAATTTTGACCATGTTACATGGAAGCAGACATGCATAGGCCTGCGTATAGATGGTGGATGTGGTTGCGTTTATAGGGGGTTGAACACCTACTCTACACCCAATCTAGGTGCCAAGTGTCTTGACTTTTATATCTAAAAGCAAGATAAAATGAGCACAAGGAAAAGAACTCCAGATGGCCATACTATTGGCAGGCCAACACATTAAGCAAGGCTAAAACCTAAAAACTCTTACCATAATATCACACATTGCACACACTGCAGTGGATCAAACACGCAAAAATCAAGCCTAAGAAACCCAACACCGGCCAACCCCGAAAAATACCATTGTCCTAAATTGTGGGCCCTGGCAATGCTATAGTATTGTCCTGTCAGTTTCCAACCTTTACTTTTAACATATTACTCTCGAGCACCAATATCAGCCACTGGTGCCACCTATGGAGGTGCGTTTAGATAAGAATGCAAACCAAAAGCTATTATCTATACACAAAGAAGAACCTAAATCAATCAATAACTGTGATACGTTAGCGTTCTTCATTTTAAAAGACACGAATGAAATCTTACCACTATCATCTCTGCATGAAGCAAAAACAATTACAGCAATTCTCTAACCCTCCTCTGAGCATGTGAACTCGGAAGAAAATGATGATTACTAATTCGATCAATAGCATTCAAATTCAGTAGTTGGTGGATGATGACCATAAGTTTATTCAAATTCACACTCTTCCACATACTACTACAACCTCATTCCCAACGTTTTTATCGATCCCCATTTATTCAGTTTCTTTGAATTCAGCAAAGACTCGATTGTGTTTTCTTGTTCTTTGAATTCAGTTTCTTTTAATTATGTTCCTCGTATTTGTAATAGGGTGGTTGATAGGATAGCCAAGTATGCCCTATCTTTGGATTCCCCGTGAAACTGGCTTGGGGATATCCCAAGTTGGATTCAAAAGGAAACCTCTTTAGATTTTTTTCGGGTTGAAAAAAAAAAAAGACGAACTACAAATAGTTCACCAAAGATGAAACACAAAACATACAAAAATAAGAGTTACCTTCCGTTACTTCTTGTAGGAAACAACATAGTTATCAGAAATTGGCACACCTACAAAACTATCTTCATCAATACCATGAAAACGTGTGCTCTCATCCATTCTTACAAAACCCTAACTTCTAAGCCAAATCAACACCAAACAATGAACATGAAGAATCGGAGAAGCAACGATTAAACCCTAATAATCTAAAAAATATTAACTAACGATTCAGAAATCAGGGGGGAGAGAGAGAGAGAGAGAGAGATCAACTGCCGAGAGGAACTACATCTATGATATATAATTATTTATTTTTGCCGTGTTTGTGATACGCGTCCATTTTTGTACAATTCCCGTGTTTGTGCCCGTATCTGTGTCTGTGTCAGTATCCGTGCTACATAGACTATTGCTACAACCACAAACGGTCAAAGTTCACATAATATAGATTTCCATTGGCTTGGGTTTCAAACAGTGGTTAGCTTTAGAACCTAAAACTCCAAGATTCATGTTAGACGATGGACATTTAACTTCTGGAAGCCTAATGCAAAGGTAGATCTATGTTGCTAGACGTAACCAACATTAGACCAGGGAATTTGTGTTAGTATGGACATTTGGGCTCTCATCTTTTCTTTGATTGTTCATTCTCAACTATTGTTTGGAAGAGGGTTCTGGCCAAGAATGGCATCTCCAGAGCTGTTATTTCTCTAGAGCAAGAATTGGATTGGGCAGTCCTTCATAGGAGGGGTAAATGGTTGAGGAATTGTGTGTATAAATTGTCTTTGGCAGCTTCCATCTACTTCATATGGCGCGAACAGAATCTGCACATTTTCCAGGGGAAAGCCAGGCTTGAGGTTGATGTGTCCTCTGCTATTCTGGAGGCCATCAGGGCCAAGCTGAGTACTTGGTCGGCTGTTAGGTTTACTACGCTTAACAGTAGAATCTGTGATGACTGGCTCCTTGATTCTAAAATTTTTGAAGTTAACTCCTAGTTTTGATTTGTTTTGTTGAGGTTTTCTATTTCTCTCGTTGTATAGTGTTGTTCAGGGGTAGCTTCTCTGCTCTTTCTGGTGAAATGAAATTTACTTACAGGAAAAGAAAAAATTAGTCGTTTACTTGCCAATCCCAACCATGGAGGCCAGGGGGATCGGTCCCATTTTCTGAGTTGAATCATTTTTCTCACTCTGAATAGTTAAAATATGAGCCTGCAGCAGCAAAAACTTTGTTAAGATTGGCAGCACCACGTAAAAATCCCTCAATAATCTCGTACAGCTTCATGCGAAATACAAAAAAAAAAAATGTTATTTGACTGTAAATACTAAATTCCAAATTTGTGTGGGCTAATGCAATGAACTTGCAGTAGAAATCATACCTCATGCAGAGGATAAGCAGGTAATGGCATCATGAAATTGTCTACTGTTTGGTAATTCACTATAGCTGAGTAAACAAAATCTCGCCTTACCATAACCAGTTTCAAACTGAGTACACTGGCTGAAGTTCCTGAAATTTGAAGAATTCGGCGGCATAAATTGAAGGAATGATAAATAAGGAACCTAAAACACCTAATTGAGAGCACTACTATTTGGACCAAAGTGCCAACTTCTCATGGGGCTACAGTGAGGCTCACTTCAGCAAATCCCACAGGCATTGCAACTCAACAATTATTTTCAGTTCAAAAAATCAAGCCAGGGAGTCATTTTCCTTTCCTCAAGCATGTGATCTAAATAAAATCTATGAATCTTTAATGTTCTTTGCGTTGGAGAACATGCTTACAAACTGAATCACAATAGGATAAACACAAGAACTTTATTTGGTAGAGAAAGTTGTGAGAAAGCTTTTCCGAAAGATGGCCTTGTGCTTCTTCGCTTTTCTTCTTCAGTTTTCCTTTCTCTATTTGTATCACGGAACTTACTTGCTAGTATGAAGTTTCTACTGAGTTCAGCCAACACTTCTTTTATAGCTAGAAGACCTTCCGGTTCTTGCCAGCTCTCCTTTATCACCTCATAGTTTGAAATGAACTTATATTTCTCTATTTACATATGAATTTAAGGGAACTTTCACAAAAGTCTTATGCCTTGGGTAATTCACAAAACTTTTATAGCAATTTCAACCTGCCAAATTTTCACCCCGTTTTTCAACACCACCTAAACTCTGCCATTAAAACCTTGAAAAATACCTTCATGACCAACAGGCAATAACTATATTCCAAAAAAAAAAGAGAGTACAAAATCACCCCCAAAAAACAAAAACTCCACAAAGGAACTAACTGCATAAACATCAGGATTTTCGTCTATAATCCTCTATTCATAGGTAATTGTATGTTTTCATCATTCTCCTAGGAAAGAAAATGAAAAATCATCAGAATTGGGAGATTACTTATGAAGTAAGCAAACATAAAGTGTCTCTAATTTTTTAAATGCACCAAAGCCAAAGAAAGTAGATACCAGAAAGTAGATAAAATGTCTATATGCGTATAGAGACTGGCAAAGGCATGTTTCAGTTTCAAACTTCAAATTCAATTCACAATTCACAATTCACTTTTTCCAATCATCATCTAGCAAAAGAGAGAAGTAATGGAAGTGGATTTGCAGCACAGGAAAAACACTACAAAGAAGAAAAGTACCCAATTGCAGATCAACTGCACATGTGTGGACAATATCCAGGCTCCCAAAACCATATTTAAAAGGGAGTTACTTCTTTCTCCAGGATAGAGTTCAAGGTAATGTGTCCGGACTGAATCTTCGTTCCATGGAAGGAAACCCTAAAGCTCCTAAACTTGGAATACCATATTAAGAGAAAAGAAAAATGTCAGATGTGAATTCCCATTCAAAAAACAAATATTGTAAAGAGTTTTAACTTATTCATGAGGAGAGACTATCAATTGCATGTTTGCTTAAAGTTTCATTCTCCAGCATAGCTCGTTGTTCCTCAAATGATACCAAAGAAATAGCTTGTATCCTGCCTCAACCGTGAGAGAGAAAAAAAATTTGAATTCAAAGTTGCTATCAACTATTTAGGTTATCAATCTGAGTATGTTAAGAAGGAAAAAAAACTGGTGCTATTGTTTGACTAGGAACAATGCAAAAAAAGAAAGAATCGTAATCAAAATTAACGAACATGTTTCGATGATATGTACATAAAAAAAAATTTGCTTAGCTAATAAAATCGTGATTATGGCAAACAAAAATTGAAGTAGTTAAAATATTTACCACAGTAGCAGTTTGGTTAAATTATGGAAAAAAAAAAAAAAAAAACCCCACCAAGTAGGTGAAGTTGTAATTCGTCTATTACAAAAAAAAAAAAAAAAACCTCCTATTGAAACTTAATTGTTGACAAGTATAACAAAACAATTATTTTTTTATTTATATAATTATTTAAATGCATGGGCATTGACAAGGGTAAAATAGTCTTTTAATAGGTTTTTACATCATCCACCCTTCTTATCCCTCCTTTTTCATTCATCATCTAAACCATGGACTATTTAATCCTCCATTCTTCACTGTAGGCCCACCCTTCTTATTTAATCACCCCGACTATTTTATCACCATTTACTATTTAATCCATCTCAAACTAATAATTCATCGAAACGGGCTCTTAAGAGCATCTTCAACCCAATAAAAGAAGTGAGGATAACCTAGTCCTTCACATAATTGGAAGGAAAGAAGCCAATATCGCCCATTAACGTCGTCGTTTGGTAGCTGGGTTCGGCGACACATCACAGCACTATTGACAAAAACCCTAAACCCTAATTTCAGCCGTATAAATTCCCTCGCGACCCTTCTCTCGCCTCTCTACCCTCCTTCGTCTCTCTCTCTCTCTCTCTCTCTTTCTCTCTCTTACTCCGGTTGTCTCTAATCCCTACAACCGAATCACTACCAGTGTAATCTTACACGATTCGCAGATATGAGACCTCCATTTGGTATTGTTTCTTTAATCTCAAATCACTTCTTCTCATAGATTTTATCTTCGATGTTTTTCACGTACTATGTTGTTTTTTTGCGATATTTATTTTGTGTTTCAACTATTATTTGTTAGTTTTTCTTTTCTTTTGTTGTAAGAAGAAATCGAGAGGAGTTTCTGTTGTACTTTTCTTGGCTCATGTAAAAATGTTAGTTTGTTGGGAAATATACTTTAGCTTGGGTAAATTTCGTTGATTATTTCAGGCCGTGGTGGTGGAGGAAGGGGCCGAGGTGATGGAGGTGGAAGAGGGAGAGGTGGAGGCGGAGGCGGCTTTAGAGGAGGAAGAGGTGGCGATAGCGGAGGTGGAAGGGGAATGAGAGGCCGAGGCCGTGGTGGAAGAGATGGTGGCGGTGGAAGGGGAAGGGGCCGTGGCGGAGGAATGAAGGGAGGTAGTAAAGTAGAGGTTAACGCACATAGGCATAAGGGAGTGTTTATTGCTAAGGGGAAAGAGGATGCGCTTTGTACTAGGAACATGGTTCCTGGTGAAGCCGTGTATAACGAGAAGAGGATCTCTGTTCAGGTAATTTGTAGTGGCATTTTTTTGGCTGTCCATGTGTTATTGATTGGGTTGGGTGATAAAGTGGGTTATTTGTGTTAATTGATAAAGATTTGATGTTTTTTATTTCAAAAATTAGTATTTTGGGTGAAGCTGTGTTGTTGACCCTAGTGTTTGTGGGGTTTTGAAATGAATAGAATCAACAACATGCTTAACAGGGAGTGAGGCTCTACTGTAAATGTGTTATGTGATGTTATTGAGTGCCCCAGAAACGATGTTGCTGTGGGCTATTTGTATCATGTGATCAAGATTTGATCTTTTTGATTTGGAAAATGTGTGTTTTGGATGAAGCTGTGTGTTGTTGACCTTGCTGTTTGTTGGCTTTCTGAAGCTGTTTTTTTTTTGGCCATTCGTTAATCCTAATCTACTCTATCCTAGGGGACTTGGGAAATAGAATCAACGACATGCTAAACAGAAAACAGGAGTGAAGTACTGTAGAAGTGTTGTAGGTATCATTTGTAAAGTAATAGGGAATTTTTTTGCGAGGCAGAAGATACAAATCTTATGGTTCGTCTCACAAAATGCCTTAGTTGTTAATGGATGCTGCACTTTTTTCTCTTTTGCTTGCAATTAACATCAAGCCATCATTTCTTTCTTGGAGAGAGATTTGAGTTTTAAATTTTTCGAGTCATGTGAGCTCTTTTGAGTTTCTTTTCAGTACTATAGTCAGTTTAAATTATGTAAGTTGGCTTTGATTTTTTCTTTTGCCTGTTATTTTTGTCGGGTATTGGTGTAGAAGTTTTTGCCATTAGTTTTTCATGGATTTTTTTTTCTGATTGCTCCATGATCTTCAGATCTTTAATAGTTCAGTTGCTTTTTAGAAATATATTTCAGTTAAAACTTACATGGTTTTCGTTAAGCTGATCAGCTCTTTTGGCGACCTGTTGTCTTGCAACTTGTGTTGTTCTCTGTGAAGTGATAAATTTCTATGGCATACTGAACTGAAGTTGGTGTTCTGCAATGTCATAGCTGTTGATCTGCAATGTCATGGCTATTGATTCATAATTTGATGTTGCGATTTGTTACTTGTATAAGTATTACTATTTGTTTAAAAAAAATGGTTTTTGAATTTACTACGATGGTACCTTTCTAATATTGTGTAGATTCATTGTCTTTGTAAGTGTCTCCTGATGCTTATTGCAATTTTTCCACAGAATGAAGATGGAACCAAGCTTGAGTACAGGGTCTGGAACCCTTTCCGCTCTAAGTTGGCAGCTGCAATTCTTGGTGGAGTTGATGATATCTGGATTGTAAGTGCCTGTCCTGTTCTTTTTGTAGTTAATCTCAAGATTTAAGTCTTCAAATGCGGATATATATTTTTTAAACTGCCTATTCATGGGAGCTTGTTTCTACTGTCTTTGTGTATATTCAATTAAGGTGCCTGGTGCCCGGGTCCTATACCTTGGAGCTGCTTCAGGAACAACTGTATCTCATGTGTCCGACATTGTTGGCCCTGTAAGCTGTCATGAGAATTATTGTCTTCTTATAAATTCCATACTGGGAGTTGCAGTTGTTTTTACTCTTTCTCCTATTTTTACCTGTCTTGCTCTCTCTGTTGGTAGGATGGAGTGGTATATGCAGTGGAATTTTCTCATAGAAGTGGTAGGGATTTGGTAAACATGGCGAAGAAGCGGACAAATGTTATACCTATCATTGAAGATGCTAGACATCCAGCCAAATATAGGATGCTGGTGGGCATGGTGGATGTGATATTTTCTGATGTTGCTCAACCTGATCAGGTTTGCTATTATATTTCTAGCATCATAGCATGAAATTTTCTCGTCTAAAGGATTTTGTAAGTCAATATGTGATGGGTCAGTGATGGTTATCGGGGGTTTCACAAACCAAGTCATTGGATCACCATTTGAATTTGCTCCTTTATAATTAGATATAACATGATTATATCTTTTATGATTGGCTTTATTGTTTTGCTCTGCCTGGCAAACCTTTTCCCCTAACAGTTTGTAATGTTGTGCACTTTTTTTTATTATCTTGTATTCCTAGATTTATTTGCTCTTATTATAGTTTTCTATTTGCCCCTTCCTTTCTCTAGGGTTCCTTCGTGAAGGTATCCCACATTCCCACTTGTTTCTGCTGCTTTCACAGCAGAAGGTTGTAGGTTTTTGATGTTCTTAGTTATAGTTTACTGTGTAAGTGTGTAGTATTTACACTATAAATTTGAGTGGTGGTGTGAGCTTTTCAAAATTCACAGCTGTCAAATTTCTGTTAGTATTTTGGTTCGCTTCTTCTTGATGATACTTTTTCCTGTTTTGTTTGCTTTTCTTTTTGAGTTTCTTGTGGATATTTCTTGAAACATGACTGTGTCAGTTTATTGAAGTTTGGAAATCCCATTCTTTTTAACTTTCTTTCCTTGGATTATTGAGCTCAAAAGATTGTTTGTTATCAGTTATCACCTTGCATATGATGAGTTACTCGGATTCCCCTTCAAGACATCATGGGTGATGAAAAACCGAGTTTCTGATGCGCTTATAAATGATTTGATTATTTTGTTTTGGTCCACCCCCACCCCCAAATAACCCCACGACCATCGCTTCTGTAGCTATTCAAAGTCCATTAGTGCAGGAATCCTATTGTAAACGAAGAATTTGGGTTTGATGCCAAGTAGATTGTTTGCTTATCCATGTTTTGCTTATTCTTGAATGGTCATGTATCAACTTTGTTGTGGTCATATAAATGGCAAGAGTTAATCTTTCTAGACATTTATGGGTGGTGTTGTTGCAGTGGCGGAACAAGGATTTTCCGATAGGTAGTGCCGAAATTTAAAAATTCAAGCAGAAAAATAAGGCATCAAAATTACTAAAATTGCACACAAAATATAACCCAAATCTATAATAGTTTTGTATTTGAGTTAAAGTTTTCTATACATAGAAGTATTATGTAATTTTTTTCAACTCCACTTTAGTGGGAAAAAACTAGAAGGTTTTTGGTCTGCTCAATAAAATATTAACTACAAAACAATCAAACCCAGGAGGAGTTTCACCAATCAGTACACAGAAAATGACAATGAACAGATGTAAAATTTTGGAGATTAAGGAACTCTTGTATATGAACTCTAAAGAAACAGAAGTCTTAATCTGTTGATAATGATTTAGAAGAAATAAACGAAATCCTAATCACTTCTATTGTAGTTTTAATTTGTGAATAAAGCCCACTGGTTTTGTAACATTTTAAAAGGCCAACAAAGGCCAACTTATTGGATTAGAACATAAAAGAGCAGCCCAATAGAAGTTTGTTCTATACTGAAAATTTAGGATGGGTTGGGCCTTCCTAGGGGTGCCAATAACGTAAATACATTCACTACTGTGTGTATGTGATAAATATATATGCAGGTGTTCTTAGACCAACAGGGGGTGCCCTGGCACCGCCACCCCAAAACATAGTTCTGCGGCTTCCGCCACTGTTTAGTTGGTTGCTTTCTGCTAAATTGCAGTTCAAATCATAAGGTAAACTTCGTGGTTTTTGATATATTTTGTTTTTGAAAGAAAATATATGGTTGAAGCTGAAGCCATATACCAGAGTCACCAGACCTTGTACTTGCAACATGCTTGTGGGGCTTTTCAAGCTTCAGTGTTTGTCAGACAGCCTTTTTTTTTTTTTTTTTTTTACTACACCGTCGGCAAATTTTTGCATATCTTCGCATGGAATTTATAGAAATACCCAAGGATGTAGACATGCTATCTTGTTCTTCGTATGAGTTTCACTGCACTGAATTCTTTTTTTGTGTCCCATATTTGGCTTAATTGCTCTAATAGACTCAATTTTCAATTTCCCATAGAGCTCTCTGCAACTTGTCTTCTATCATTTTCAAAATATGGTGCTCCCAAGTTTCGTTTGCTTATACTCTTTCCTTCGCAGGCCAGGATCTTAGCCTTGAATGCATCATATTTCCTGAAAGCTGGGGGCCATTTTGTTATATCAATCAAGGTTTGTCACCTATATTAGTGTATCACTTTCTATTGGCAGCATTTGACAATACTGGAGAGCCTTATTTCGGGTGGGTTTGTTTTCGACATTCTTGCTTATCGCTCTGTATTATGATCACTTGTCGTTCCATCGTTTTTTTTATAGGCCAACTGCATCGACTCAACGGTTCCAGCTGAAGCAGTATTTGCGCAGGAGGTGAAGAAGCTGCAGGCCGAGCAGTTCAAGCCCATTGAGCAGGTCACTCTTGAACCTTTTGAGCGGGACCACGCTTGTGTGGTTGGCGCATACCGCGCACCAAAGAAACAGAAAGCTGCAGCTGCTGCGGCCTCCTAAATAGAATGCTGTTTAGTGTTTCCTTGCTCCTACAGCATGGCCAGTAGAAGCTAATGGGGTCTATGAAGTCGATTGAAGACCGGGAGTGTTTGTCCTTTTGAGCTGAATTTGTTGGGCTTTATTTATCCTCGCATTTTGTCAAACAGGATGTATTTGTTCAAATGTGAAACCCTTTGGGCTTGTTTGTTTCGTTTCGGATGTCGTAAATTATGCAGAGGACTGTCTTTTTTTTTTTTCAAGTGACAAGTAGTTCAATCTATATTTGCTTTTGTAAAGCGAAGATCTTTCATCTCTAGGCAAATACCCCTCTGCTTCAGTCGCGTGTGACTGAATAACATTTCAATCACATAATAGAAAAAATTCAAAATAGAGTGGCTGGTTGGAAAGCTACCTTACCCATCACTGGTAGAACTACTCTAATTCAATCGGTCAATTCTGCCTCCCCCAGCTACACTATGCACACCATGGAGCTTCTCACCTCAATAAGATTGATAAACTTAATAGAGATTTCTTATGGGGAGATACTAGTGATAAAAAGAAAATCTATCTTCTCAATTGGCACAAGGTTTGTAAAAACAAAGACCGATGGCCTTGGTTTAAAAAAGGCCAAAATCCAGAATACTGCCATTTTATCCAAACTTGCTTGGAATATGCATACTAATAGCCACAGTTTATGGGTTTCTGTCCTAAGAAGCAAATGCCTCAGAAACCATACCTTTTCTGACTGCCCCGTTAGCATGGCTATGTCTCACACTTGGAAGAGCATTCTCCACACTAGAACCCATATTGATAAAGGTATTAAATGGACTATAGGTGACGGTCATACCGTCAATCTATGGACTAATTGGTGGTGTGATAGTAAACCTCTTATTAACATATGTCCTGGCACCCATTCTAATGATGACACCAATGTTAGTCAACTCATTGATTTTCAAGGCAACTGGGAACTTAACATCTCCCACAATATATCTGATCACACTTCCGGTGAGATTCTTAATATCCATCACTTGAGGTATAGTAATTCCATTGACTGTCCTCATTGGGCTCATGCTTCTAATGGTATCTTCTCTGCTTCTTTTGCCTATGAGCTCATTAACAAGGATTCTATTGGCTTATCTGGTTGGAAATGGTTATGGAAGCTAAAACTTCCCCAAAAAATCATTGAATTTATTTAGCTTATCCTCCATAACTGTCACCTCAATGACCAGTTGAGGGCCCATAGAAAGATCATCACATAGAACTTTTGCCCTAGCTGTGATGCCATCAATGAAGACATCTCCCATCTCCTGCGGGATTGTTATAAAGCCAATGCTTGTGGCTTCTTATGCTTCATAGTCACTGGAGAATAAGTAAATGTGATGGTCCCATCCAAGATTGGATCACTTTCAATCTCAAAAGGAAAAGAAAAATTGGCAACAACCTAAATGTTTCTTGGAGTACCTTATTTGTTGTTTACCTTTGGCAAATATGGAAGGATTGTAACAAAAAAAGTTTTGATAATATTGTGATTGATCCCAACTTCAGCATGAGAAACATCATGGTTTTATACTATTGAAATTTCAGAAGCATTTGCCAACAAATCTACTCTCTCCATTGGCTATACCAACACTCTTCTAATTTCTTGGTCTCCTTACATCATGTGTTAAGCTCAATACTGATGGATGTCTACATGAGAGCAACAACAAAGTTGGCTTTGGAGGTCTGTTCAGGAACCATCAAGGACAATGGCTGCATGGCTTCTATGGGAAACTTTCATGCAATTCATGATAGGTAACTAAAATCTGGGCCATCTACCGTGGACTAACCATAATGCTGGAGAAAGGCTTCTCCAACATTGCTATTGAATCTGATTCAGCCGTTACTGTTCTATTGATAACAGAGGATCCAAATGTGGATCAACCTTCCTCATGCTTATCACTGATGCTAAAGCTCTTCTAGCTCGTACAAGCTTAACCATCACCAAAAATTTTTGCCAGGCCAACCAGTGTGCTGACCACCTCGCACACATGGGTGTGGAACAAGATGAAGGTCTAGTTGCCACTGAAGATTCCCCCCAGTCCATTCGTCATTTCATCCTTGAAGATCGAATGGGCAGCAGTAGGCCCAGGGACTAATGTCCTGTCTTTCATTTATGTTTTCTTACGTTTGTAGGTGAAGGTTCTTGTTAGTCAATATTCAAGAAAGAATATATGAGTTAGAGAGGTAAGAATAGTCAACAATAAACAATATAAGGAGAATGAATTGATCTAAAAGAAGGGTGAAGAACAGAGCAGGTGTGCACAGAAAAGACCAAGGTGGTAGATTGCTCTCAGACTAATCTATGAGGGTACCTAGGTGACCTAGAGAATGAGATGATCTCACAAGGAGGAATGTTCTCCTTCCAAAACTTGTGATTACCCACTTTCTCTCTCTAGGATGACACACTATGTCAAGAATCACCTCTGGGAATTATGAAAGGGAATGTCTCATATTTATAGGCACCTTGGACCAATGATAAGGTGTCAGACTGTCATCCTATAATATGAGGACACATGTCCTTTCCGTACAACTTGGCCGCGGGGGTGACGTCACCTACCGCGCAGTTGACCCACGCGGTCGTACGCTACTCCACCCCTCGCGCAGAGAACCCTCTTGTTCTTTAATAGCCACCAATCCACTGGATCTCCTTTCGATCTCGTTAAGGCAAGGTTGTAACCTGTTCGGTCGCGCTTGTACTCCCAGCCAAGCCTTAGGGGGCCCCTCGGGTCTTGCCTTTAGACCAGAGCAGGTATAATTACCCGGGCTAAAATAGACTAGCTTTCTCGCGTTATCGCCTGTGTGTGTGGGCCGTGCTACCTATACGACTCATGGGCTTTTTTCCTTATACGGATGGCCCATGACCAACTAAATGTTTTCCCTTATTAGGGTTCATCCGCGCGCCAGTGAGGCGCCTGGCAATGAATAGTGCCGCGCTAGTGGCCCCTGTGCGGTGAGTGTCACGAGGTATGTCCACGTGTCGCGCAGCGGCTGGTGCCACCTGTATTACACTTGCCATTATTTTATTGGTTGGTCAACTCTGACCCTGACCTTCTCTACAACGTTCTATCTTTGTAATCTGACTTTATTCTTGTTGTTGTTTAATCATTCCGAAGTACAAAAAAAAAAAAAAAAAAAAACTCTTTCATCTTTCGCATTTGCTGTTTGACATTCTATGTTGTCTTCTCAGTTGAAAAGCATATTTATTGTAGCTTCTGTAGCTCAATTTTGGTCAATTTGTCTTTTGCCGACCCAACTTGAGCAGCGTGTGGTTCTTCAAGTTTCGCTTGGAAAACTTAATAGGCTATTGTTTGGGCTATTGTTGGGATGCTCTGCAAGTTGCTTGGGCTATTGTTTGGCTACCTTTTTTTTTTTTTGTACAACGGAAAGGAAAGAAACATACTACACTTTCTCAAAAGCCACACCCCTCATATCTGCCTCAAGGAGGAGAACGATAACATCCAAGCGGGTGATGTGTGCTACCAATTTGTCATCTTGGTTAGCTCCCATGTAAGCAAGTTTATCGGCAACTTTGTTACCCTCTCAAAAGGTGTGAGAGTAAGGCTGCTTCCATTAGAGCCTTGCATTCCTTGTTAAGGGCTAGATGCGGTGAGTGGTTAATGTGGTATTCTTTGATTAGATCAATGGCAACAATAATCCGACTTGTTTTCTATCGCCCCCATTCCTTGGCTTTGGATGAATTCCAAAACTATGAACAATCCCCATAGCTTAGTTTCCAAGCTTGTGTACTCCTCAAGTCTTCCTAAATAGCCAAGAACCCAATGTCCTCTCTCCTCCCTAAAGACTCCCGGCTGCTGCCATCTGTATTCAGCTTTAGCTTTCCCGTACCTGGAAAATTCCAAGGGACAAGTCTCACAGTTCTTGTATTAGAAATAAAGGAGACATAAAAACTTAGTAAATTGAAACAAATCACAACAAACTTCGACAAATGAGAGAAACCCAGTTGGAATCTGACCTAAAAAATAGTGTTTCGAGTGTTCAAACGGTGATTTCGAGTGCCACACAACATGATTCGAGTTCAATCGAAAGGTATTCGTACCTTAATCGAGGGATTCGAACACTGTAGATGCTATACGCAAGCCCAGGTAGCAAAAACGAGGATCAATTAGGGTCTACAACCTTCGAATAGGGTCGTACGACCTTCGATTCAATAGAATAGGGTTTGAATGACTTCAAATAAACAGATTAGGTCTCGAAACTAGTCGATTTGTCAAAACGAGGGTCGAATCTGGTTGACAAACCTCCGAAATGGTTCGAATATGGGATTTGAGTAACAAAACACCAAGAACAACCTTCAAAGTGGGTTTAACAGTTGTTAAAATGGTTTATAGCCTTCAAAAATGCTTGATCTGTTAGGTTTAAGGGTCGGATTAAGGTACACCTGTAGAAAACGAGTTGAGTGGGTTTCCGGCGAGGTTTCCAGCGAGATTTTTTGGCGAGGTCAGGTTCCGGCGAGATGGATGGTCATGATCTAAGCTCAGTGCTCTAATACCAAATGATGCAAACCAAATCAAAGGATAGATTTCATAAGAGAAGATAAATCCCAAAATGGAATACAAAGAGTCTAAGCTCTCAATTTTCTTTTATCAATATATCAAAAACTGACTAAACGAACGACTCACACACCTATTTATAGACCCACTAACACTAAATACACAAAACGACACTATTGCCCCAAAAGTTACTGCATCAAAATCCAACAACAAAAACTTGGAATTCATAACCTAGGGCATGAATATACCTAGTTTTGAGCTTCAACTCAACTCCTACAAGCCTTTCCCTTTGATTTTCCCTTCCTCCCCTCTTCTCTCTCTCTCTCTCTCTCTCTCTCTCTCTCTCTCTCGTGAGGATAAGAGTGAAATAGAAAGATGTAGAAACTCGGTGTCTTACTAGGGTCTAAGAAAAATTATTCAGTGTGGTCGTACTCTTGTACCCATGTGTACCCAACTCCTTATATCACCTATTATGGTAGCTTGAAACTTAAAACACATACAAAAAATCAAGCACTCAATTTAGCTAGACTAATTAATCCAATAATCTACGTGATTAAATAAAGCACAATGCATAATTAATTTATAAAACGCGTTTAAGGGTCAAGGGTATCACACTCTCCCTCTCTCTCTCTCTCTCTCTCTCTCTCTCCATTGTCCACCGTAGCTCCACCACAACGAATCGTCGACCATTGTCGATCTCATTCTGAAGAAAACAAGTAAGTTACTTCCTAATCTGTAAACTTTACACACCCGGGGTTGCCCCAGTGGTTAGGGCGAGTGCCTGACTTTAAGGGTAGTCCCTTTGGTCAGGTGTTCGATTCCTCACAGGATGAGTACTGTGCTGCTAAGCGGGGTTTTAGTGACAAGCTTTACCAACCGGGGTGTGGTTGCGCCGATGCTCCTCCGAGGTTTGGGTCGTACAGTGGGTCAAATTAGTGGCCTATTGTAGGGCTGTTCCTCAGTTATAATTAAAAAAAAAAACAACCGTAAACTTTTGTTGTTTTTAAGGTTATGGAGTTTATTTATACGTGATTTGATTTTTGTAGAGAAATGGACTTTAAGGTTTAATGATTTATGGGTTTTAGAGACAAGCTTTACCAACCCGGTCAATTCGATCGATCCGAATCGCCAAACTGTTGATGATTTTCGATCAATTTATCTCGGTCGGTTTCGGGTTCAGAAAATCGCAACCTGACTAATCGGATCGGGTGGCGGGTAAAGGTCAAATCTGACCCTACCCAACCCCTGCTCACCCCTAGTCTCAATTTTCCTAATAGGTTGATTAAGAACAACTTATTTTTTCCATTCATGTTTTAAAAAAGTCAAATCGAAACTCAAGATAATTTAGTTTTTTTTTTTTGGGGTCAACTAAGCTAGAAAAGTCAAATATTTGATTATTCATTATTGTTAATAAACACACCTCATTAGTGTTTAGCTAAATTTCTTAAAAATTGTTGACATAAGGGACGAGAATAAAATGTCTCGAAATTCGTATTCAGTAGTTGTTCCGGAAAAATTTGTCAATTTTTGCTAAATATTTTTCACTGTTTTTCTCTTGATTTTTCGAATGAATGTATTGTGAATCAATGATCTGTCACGTAAAAACAGTAGAAAGCAAAGGCTAAAGCAAGCGACAAAAAATAATTTTGTGAAACAACCCCACTTTTATTTTTTTGGGCAAAAACAACCCCACTCCTAGAAAACAGCATCTCCACTCCTACACCAAATGTTTCACCAAATTTAAATTTGAGTAAAAATCACCAAAAATCCCACTCCACTCCTTCACCAAATTTGGTTTTACTCAAATTCTTCACCAAATTTGCTCAACACCAAATCCAACATCAGATTTTGAAGGTTATTTTCTCCCCCTCAAATTTACAACAATGCCATTAAGGAGACTTTTACTCAAATTTATGCCTAGATTTTCTTTTTCCCATTGGAGTGTTTCATACAAAATCAAGTTTTTACTCAAATTTTTACTCAAATTTGGGTAAAAATTTGAGTAACGGGTGGAGATGCTCTCATAAATTATGTTTTTTGTGTTTGTAAATTGTCTGTCAGACCGAGGGAGCACTGAAAAATTCTCCCCTGTAAATCTCTCGTGTCTGTAAATTGTCCGTCACGTGTGCATCACGTTGGACTCTCGATCGATCGAGCCAACCCGAATTGCAGACAGAGAGAAAGGCCTTTGCGGGTGGAGGGAAGGAGAGAGATTGTCCAAGTGTATTCACCTTTTCAGTCCACACTGCCTCTCTCCATGTGATCCTGAATTCCTCCTCCATTTCACACGAACCCTAAAACACTGTCACACTTGCGTCCTCTACTCTCTCTCTCTCTCTCTCTTTCCTTTCTCTCTCTCCATTATTGTATTTCTCATTCGTCAAACCGGTCCCATCCCTGTCTTCCGCTGTTCTTAATTACACAGGAGATCCAACTGCTGTTCCAAATTCTGCTATAAACTCCCTCTCTGTTAATCTTTTCCCTAGCTTCAATTGATCAATTGGGGGTCAATTCCTGTAAAATTGGGGTTGAATTGAGGCGTTACAAGATCTTCTGTGCGATTGGAGGGTATTTTTATCTGCTACGAAAGGTTATTATTGGTTGGTATTGTGAAACAAGGTTTTGGATCCGATCGGGGGAGAAACAGCGCCATTAGATGGCGCTGTTCAGAAGATTCTTCTACCGGAAGCCGCCGGATCGGCTTCTCGAGATCTCAGAGCGCGTTTACGGTGCGTTTTCTTCCTTTCTCATTCCAGCTCACACTTCCAATTAGGTTTTTTTTTTTTTTTTTTTTTTTTGTGCGCGCGGTGAATTACGTCTTTTTTTTTTTTTTGTGTGTGCATTCTTTTGATTAGTTTGCTTAGTTGTTGAAGTTTCGGTATTCTATTTTGGATTGCTTTACTGAGTATTTAGCAAATTGGGAGTTTGAAGTCTAAAATTTGTAGTACAATAAAATGTTATACTTTACTGGATAGTCTCTTTCTGTGCATTCTTTTGATGTACCGTCTAAAATTTGCAGTACTTCTCTGATTGAAGATGATTTGATCAGCTCGTTGAACCACTGACATTCTGGTTTGACAATAGTTGCTGGGAAATTGGGTTTTGTTTTATAATCCAGCAATTTTAATGGGTTCTGCATGTGTAGAACGAACTAGAATTCTTGCTCATTCCAGCTCACACTTCCAATTACGGACCTTTTTTTGGTGAATTATGTAAAATATTTGTGCATTCTTTAGGGTAGTATGCTTTGTGGTTGACTTTTGGATATTCTCTTTTGAAATGGTTTGCTGGGTATTTTGCATATTGGGAGATTAATAGAGATGTTAATCTCCAGTTTGAAGTCCTAAATTTTGAATGTGTTCAGCATTTATCTGAGGAACTTGAACTCTTGTATATTTTTTCTTATGGTTCATTGTCTTGTCGACATAAAAGTAGTTTCGTGTTGAGGATTAACTCCAGCACATGTTTTAAGCCACAAAGTTATCTGTTTGCTGTGCATTTAACAGAATAGTAAACTCAATGGGTAGGGGGTACATGAATGCTTTATTAATCTTTACCTAGTGCAGTAACTAGGGGGTACATGAATGCTTTATTAATCTTTACCTAGTGCAGTAACTGGCATGGTATAGCTCTTAGACCTGAGCTTGATTTTTGTTGACTTCTCATTCAGAAGTTGTTTATTTGTGTATTGGTTCAGAGCGCATAATTATTACTCCTCTTCTTAGAAGAAGTTATCACAGACTTCTTAAGTGAAAATTTACTTTCCATTCCGATTCTTGTGATCTTGTTCGAACTGCTTAGCATGCCATCTTTTGACAGTGGGTGTGGTTACATGCTTCATTTTTCACCGTTTCAGTGTTCGATTGTTGCTTCTCCACTGACGTATTAGAAGAAGACGAATACAAATTGTACATGGGTGGCATTGTAGCTCAGCTACAGGACTACTACCCCGATGCTTCTTTCATGGTTTTTAACTTCAGAGAAGGGGAAAAGAGGAGCCAAATCTCGGATTTCTTATCTCAGTATGACATGACAGTCATGGATTACCCTCGGGAATATGAGGGGTGTCCTCTGTTACCATTAGAAATGATTCACCACTTCCTTCGGTCCAGTGAGAGCTGGTTATCCTTGGAGGGGCAACAAAATGTACTTTTGATGCATTGTGAAAGGGGAGGATGGCCTGTGCTTGCATTCATGCTTGCTGGTCTTCTGTTGTACCGGAAACAGTATAATGGTGAGCAAAAAACTCTTGAAATGGTATACAAGCAAGCTCCTAGGGAACTTCTTCATATTTTGTCTCATTTAAATCCACAACCTTCCCAGCTGAGATATCTCCAGTACATCTCCAGACGGAATTTGGGTTCAGATTGGCCGCCATCAGATACGCCTTTAGCTTTAGATTGTATTATACTCAGAGTCATTCCCTTGTTTGATGGAGGAAAGGGTTGCCGACCGGTTGTCCGCATTTATGGTCAGGACTCTTCTTCTACCACTGCCACTAGAAGTTCTAAGCTTCTGTTCTCAACTTTGAAGCCAAAGAAACGTGCTCGCCTTTACCGACAGGTAATGAAAAATTCATGCACTTGAAAGCAATTGGATGATGCGACAAGGATTTTATAGTGTACTTATGACTTCTAACTGCAGGAAGAGTGTGAACTAGTGAAAATAGATATTCGTTGTCGCGTTCAAGGTGATGTAGTGCTTGAGTGCATCCACTTGGACGATGACCGAGTAAGGGAGGAAATGATGTTCAGATTTATGTTCCACACTGCCTTTGTCCGGTCAAACGTTTTGATGTTGAACCGCGATGAAGTTGATGTTTTGTGGGATTCAAAGGTCCAGTTTTCAAAGGAGTTCAAAGCAGAGGTATGATCTTGTTTTATTTAGGTTGCATATCCTTTGTTGGAAGCTGTATAGGTTAAATACATACTCATATTTGTATCAGGTACTATTTTCGGATAGTGATGCGGTTCCATCTATTATCACCTCAGAAACGGAAAGCGAAGATGGGAACGAGACAGAAAGTGGGTCACCTGAGGAATTTTTTGAGGTGGAGGAGATCTTCAGTAATGTAGTAGATGGGCAAGATGGAAAGGGAGACATGGATTCTCGTATAGTTCATGAGGAGAATAATAAGGTAATATGGAAGGAGGCTTTGGAACCTCATGCATTTCAGGACTGTGCACTGGATTATGGTAATCACAAACAGGATGGGAATGTGGATTCTGAATTGAATGAGGGTGAAGCCATAGCTTTTGATGACAGGGATGAATTAGGTTCCACATTGACGATAACTGAAATGCCCATTAGTTTAGAAGCCAAAGGAGTAGTGGCAGATAAGAGTGGGAAGTTGGAAGATATTGAGATTAGTCAAGAGAAAGATGACTCTGTTGCGCAGCAGAACATAGAAAGGCAGGGTTCACAGCAGAAGTTGGGTGCTCCTATCAGTAGACAAAAATCGGACAAGTCACTCCCACCCACACCAAAGAAACAGCAAACTCCAAATGGAACTCCTGCTGCAGATTTAACTGCTGCAAAACAAAAAGTTAAACTGGCGAAGCCAAATATAGTATCTCGGTGGATTCCTCCTAACAAAGGTTCTTACACTAATTCAATGCACGTATCATATCCACCATCAAGATATAATAGTGCACCGCCTGCGTTGGCTCTTATTAAGGATTCTCGTGGAAGTGGCAAATCAAAGGGTTCTGCTGCCTCTGGAGTTGTGGTTGCAACTGATGATACACCTGAATCTCCAAGTGATGAAGTTGATTATATGAGAAGTTCGGACACTGAACCAGTGAAACACACTTCATGTCCCCCATCACTGGATGTACAACCACGTCAAATAACTGCCCCTCCCCCATCTTCACCACCACGGCATGTGAGCCCAGTTCAAGTTGTTTCCCCCTCTCCTCCTCCTCCTCCTCCTCCCTCCTCCCCCATCTTTCAACAAGTCTACAAATGCAATCTTGCCCAAATATCCTCCAATACCTCCTGAAGAACTAGCAAACAAAGCCTCTCCACCTCCTCCTGCACCCTCCCCACCCCCTCCACCCCCTCCGCCTCCACTTCCCTCTTCTAGCTTTTCATTCTATACTTCCTTGCCTAAATCTTCTTTGCAACCTGCTTCCACCATGCCTGTGCAAGCAAACAGTGTACCCGCTCCTCCTCCACCACCACCTCCACCACCACCACCTACACGTAATGCAGTCTTTACTTCTCCACCACCGCCTCCGCCTCCGCCTCCGCCTCCGCCTCCACCTCCACCTCCACCTCCACCTCCCTCCACCTCCACCTCCACCTCCACCTCCACCTCCACCACCTAAAAGCTTAAGGGCAACTTCACAAGGAAACCCTCCCCCTCCGCCTCCGCCTCCATCAAGCTTTCAAAATAATAGTAAGTTTTTGTCGCCTCCACCACCTTCGAATATCGGGGCTTCTGCAACTGCCACTGTGAATTTGTTGTTTTCTCCTCCCCCTTATCCTCCTCCACCACCCCCACCTATCCTAAAAGTATCTTATAACTCAAAACCTGTTGGATTTGGAGCTCCTATGTTGCCTCCTCCACCTCCTCCTCCACCACCTCCACCTCCCTCCACCTCCACCTTCAAATCGTGGGACTCCACCTCCACCTCCACCTCCACCTCCACCATCTAATCGTGGGACTCCACCTCCACCTCCACCTCCTGCTCCACCACCACCGCCACTCTCTCGTCATGGTGCTCCTCCACCACCCCCACCTCCTCCATTTCGTGTTCCTCCGCCACCCCCACCTCCACATGGTTCTCCATCGCCACCACCTCCACCACCTCCTCCTCCCACGCGAGGAGCCCCACCTCCGCCACCTCCTCCCACTCGAGGAGCCCCACCTCCACCACCTCCTCCTCCAAGTCGTGGCGCCCCATCTCCACCTCCTCCTCCAAGCCGTGGAGCCCCACCTCCTCCACCACCTCCTTTAGTTGGAGGGCCACCTCCACCACTTCGTGGAGCACCACCGCCACCTCCTCCTCCCGGTGGTCGTGCACCTGGCCCTCCACCACCACCTGGCCCACCACGGCCTCCAGGGGCTGCACCTCCGCCACCTCCACCCTTGGGTTCTAAAGGACCAGCTGCAGGTGGAGCGCCCCCTCCACCCCTTGGAAGAGGGCGTGGGCTTTCACGTCCTGCAGTGTCTGCTTCAGCCCCTCGAAGATCCACTTTAAAACCTCTGCATTGGAGCAAGGTAACCAGGGTTATGCAAGGAAGCTTATGGGAGGAATTGCAAAGACATGGAGAGCCTCAAATGTATGGCAAACTTCTCTTTTGAATATGATTTCCTTGTTTACCATGATATTAATTGTTGATCATATATAGTTCATGTTTCTCTAAGTTGTTGCTTTATTCTGAAAATATCATTTTTAGACACTTGCAGATACATAGACTGTTTCCATATATTTTTGAGTCATGGTATTGGACATGATTCCATACCTTTTACTTCTCTTATCACCTTGTTTAACTTGCTGATGTTGTACCCTTTATCCTAGTGCGCCAGAGTTTGATGTATCAGAACTTGAGACTCTTTTCTCTGCAACAGTCCCGAAGTCGGATTCAGGTGGTAAAGCTGGAGGGCGGCGGCAGTCCGTTGGATCTAAAACGGATAAAGTTCACCTGGTAAAAACTTCTCGGCATGATATGTAGCAATAAGATGCTGTGGTTTTCACTTTTTGTCCTGGTGTAGTTTGGTTATTCTTGCCTTTTTAGTGTTACTTTTTATTGATCCTGGTTATATAGTCCAGTGTCATTCTTTTTTTTTTTTTTGATCGGCAGTGTCATTCTTTTCTGAACTAGATTTTGAGAAAAACTGTATGTTATTACACATGCACATTTGGATACACAAATAATGTTGGTATCGGACAGGAACAAAATATGAGCATAGAAAATATGCTTGTATAGCCTAGTTAACCAATATTGGTGAGTGGATATGGAAATGCTTGAGTAATTGGAATGATTCTTCGAGGTTCCAACAAAGGCCCATGGAATGAGGCTTGGACTGCTGGGACTGTTGGGCTTCGAGTACCAGTTGTTAACTGCTACTCCCACCCGGCCTTGTCTTATTGACTAAAATAGTTGTCCATATGAAATATTTGTCAACATTTCAAATCTTGACAGAACTGTTTTTCTCCTTACATCCTTGTCCGAAGGGAGGCCGCTATGTGAGAAATGTTGCATATTAAATTTTTACTAGCTTCGTTAACCTTTGTTTTGTGTTGTTGCCTTCTATGAAAACTTATAATGCCTATCCATCTTATTCCTTTCTTGTCTAATCTACAGTGCGTAGGACATGAGTGATGAAAAAAGTGATTTTGTAAGCGTGCCTGCCCATATAGAGGAATTGTTTGCTAAGAGTTGATCTACCTTAGTACAATAGTTTCTGTTAAAATTTCTTGTTCCTCCCATATTTGAAGACAAGTATTGAGTACAAAAACATCAGTAGGACTAAAACTTAAGCATGGAATACGAGTTTAGTAAAAACAGAAGCAGTAATAGAAAAAGTGGATATTCAAAGCTGCTAAATACCAAAATGTGAAATTTTGTTATCTATTGTGAAGGGTTTAATATGTAGCATCAAAGTGGGTTTAATTAGGGGGTGCTTCTATCGTCCTTTTGTCAAGGTGAATGTGCAGTCTAGAGAGAGAATTAGAAGTGAAAACATTTGTGTTTTGATACAAATATCATTAGTTAAGATAAATATGAGAAACCACAGCTGGAGGTAGTGTGGCCGCATACAACAATGACCAATAATATGCATTTTAAACTAAACGATTATGTGAGTGTTAGTAAGAATCCTATGGGAAGACCTGAGTGAACAGACGAGAGAACAAACCAAGCTTAGCCTTGTTTTCCATTTGATTGGGTTGCCTACATGAGTCCTTGTTCTCTTTACCACATGCCAATATAGGTCTTCCTATCCGCAAAGTGTCGGTCTGATTGGAGTGAAAAAGAGGAAAAGACAAGTTGTTTTAGCATTTTGATTAGCATGAAAACGGTATAAAGTGCTAAAAAGGTTGGTTTCTTGTACAATCCATGTAGGCACTTTCTTGGTAAAACTACAAGGGAACTTTATTCGGTTGTTAAAGTAGCCGTCTTATGAGACTTAGCATTATGCCCGTGATTTCCACTTCCCCCTCTTCTCTTTCCATCCTTGTTAATGTAGCCAAGTCTTATGAGACTTCGCCTTATGCCTGTGATTTTCACTTTCCGCTCTTCTCTTTCCATCCTCTTTGCCCATAGCCTACATATATCTACGTGTCTATAAGGAAGAGTTAATGAATAATTAATATTTTAATTTTTGTATGTTACTATGTGTATTGTTGTACAATGCAAGAACAGGAGTTGTTGGAGGAAAATTGAGAAGTTTGAGAGTGGTTATTTCATATTGTATGCTAAGGATAATCTAGTAACTGTAAATGTTTTCTTGCAAAATTCCTACTGAATTTTTGTTTTTACCAAATGCATAGTAGAAAATAAATTTTCTTCACTTTTCTTTCTTTATTTTGCTTTACCTCACTTTCACTTTCCCTCGTAATTTTCTTTCTAACCAAAAGGACTCCTAGAAGCCTTATCGTTTATCGTTATCGTTGCATCTGCTGATTTTATTGGGTGACTGAATCACCTTAATCCCTGTCCTCTCAATTTATCTTCAATTGGTGATACCTCTACTGATATACAAATGTCTCACCTAATTTGGGGTGATGTGGTGGTAAAGAGTAATGTGAAATTACTCTATATGAACGAAAACAGTCCTTTAAAAAGCTAATGGGAGAAAAAGGATCCATCCAGTCACCCCCAATTGATTGTGATACAAGGCTTAGTTTAGTTTGGTTTGTTTTGGTTTATTTCGTTTATCTTCATCGTTATCTATTTGATCAGCAACAAGAAATCAAATAAGAAAGAAGAAAAGTAATACAATGACTACATTGGGAGCCTCATGGTGCCCACATTTATATAACAGGGAAATCCTCTTTCAACCTAATCTTCCTGCCAAAGCATCACAGATACGGACACGCTAAACGGCACAATATGGGACAACACACTACAGAGTATATCTATATATATGTGTAGTGCGTGGCATATATGAAAATTATATTCAAAGGTAAACAAAACATCAACATAAGGCCACTTGCAAACATTGCATACTCAATAACTTGAAACTCACTTTGCCTTTACATGGAATCTCACCATTTCAACAAATGAAATTGGGGCCTCATTTGACACAACAATAATCAGAGCCCCTTGTTAATAATCGGTACATATCAATTTGTTTAAACATGTTTTTAAGAGTACCTGTAAAATCAACTCATTCGGATATGGGTAAGGACATGGATTCATTCAGTTTTTATTCTGTTAAATTTAGGGACAAATACTGCTCAAGCCTTTACGGATATCCGAATGAGTTGATTTTTTGAGGAACTCTTAAAAACATGTTTTAAACTAACTGAACAGCTCCGATCATTTGCATGAGACTCCAAAATGGGTGTTTAACATTTGGTGTGGCAAATGTTGTGTCAACGGAACCGGCCCCAATGATATTTGTTATCATCTTATTATTGAACATCATTTTGTTTTATCATGGTTTTCATGTAATTTTTTGTTCAAATTTGTATAGTTATATTTCAGAAATGGATTTGTTTCCCTCAAGTGTCATAAGGTGCTCGGATTGGGAACTTATAAAAAATAACGAGACACGTTGGATCGTGTGTCAGACGCGTGGCAGGACAGCTGTCAATGTACGAAAACACGTCAGATACAGCCATGCCACCTTAGAAATGTTCGTGCTTCTTAGCTCCACGCACCTGGCACGACAAATGGGGCCAAAGTATCATATGCTCTCCAGCCCCAGTTACCATACTACTGACCCTTAAGGCCTTAAGTCATCCTAGATAAATTTGAATTCCTTTCCAAAGCCCTCTGGCATGTGACAAGGAGACCTTTGGATAGCCCAATCATCCCACAAGGAACCATGCTTAGCTTCCACCACCGCTTGCAGGTGAATCTCCAGAATGATTTCACCAGTGCCTTATTTGACTATATTTAATCTCCTGATCCTAAGCCACTTTTCCTTACTAATATAGAATACACAATATCTGCTGGTCCACTGAATGATTTTGCTAAAGGAAATGATAGTGCACCTTTTCAAGCCTCAATTGCCAATGTAGAAAGAATAAGGAATACGTCAATGAATAAGCATGTTTGACAAGGTGCTCCTAACTAAGTGATCCTTGCTGCTATGGGAAAGTATTTTCTTTCTACCTTGCGAATCTTTTCTCAAACCGCTCTACCTCCACAGCAAACTTGTAATGTTTTCAAGGAAGACCTTATGGTGAACCAGGATAACTAAGGGAGATTGATCTCTATGTACATTCAAGTCTGTTTTGGTCACTACCTTAATGATTCCACATCTGTCCAGGCTTATGGCTCAGAAAATAGAGAAAATGCATATGGATCAAGATAGTTTTGTGAAATTTTGATTAGTTCTAAGAAAAGTAAGAGACTAATGGAATACTGGTTGTGGAACGATTTGTTAGAGTTCGTTCCTGATAAGATGCTAGTAGTTTTCCGTATAGCTTTTGCAATCTTCTCTTCATTTCTTGAGTGTATTCTGACAGGTATTCTCTCTTTTCATTCTAGGTTGACCTCAGGAGGGCCAATAACACAGAAATTATGCTCACAAAAGTTAAGATGCCACTTTCTGACATGATGGTAAGCTTGACATCATCACTTGTTGATTTGTGATGTCGGACTAGTTTCTCTTCATTATAGATAAGGTGTTTTGGGGCAGCATTTGTTTGAATTGTTTTTTTGAAATTTAAACAGTGGTTTTGTGCAATGGTGCATGTCCAACTGTTTACGACAGACTTATATCTTAACCAAGGGTCATATCTTAGGCATGGATACTTAATGATTGAAGGGAATCTATGTGAGATTGATTGCCCTCAACTAATATATTTTCATGCTCATATTAAAAATGTATTTCCCGATGCTCATGTAATACTTCATGACATTGATGAGTATTTGTCTTAAAAAATTGAGGTTGTCTTCTTTCAAGTACCATGCTTGACTGCATTGATGCTTGACTGCATTGATGCTTGACTTCCACAGGCTGCTGCACTAGCGATGGATGAATCAATTTTAGATGCTGATCAGGTGGAAAATCTTATAAAATTTTGTCCTACTAAAGAAGAAATGGAGCTTCTTAAGGTGATACTATAGCATAAAGCATCACACGCTTTAATATTCTGTTATCTTAATTGTTGGTCTTTTTTTTTTTGTTTTCCCATATTTATTATTGATTTTCATATTTTGTACTGTTTAGAATTTCACTGGTGACAAAGAGAGCCTGGGGAAATGTGAACAGGTGTGTACATGTGATCATTTACTTTTTCATTTCTTTATTATGGTCGTAGTCAGAAGATTTGGGCACTTTATAGATCTAAATGTTTTTAGAGGAAAGTTCAGTCCTTCGTAGATTTATGGATAATTATTTTGACTAAATCATTTGGAACACTAATTAAATTTGGTTTTGTGTATCTTATATTTCTACTCCTCTGTGTGTGTGTGTGTGTGTGTTTTCTCTCCCAGACACGCACATACACACCTTTTACATACCTTTACTTGTCCTCTCTTGTATATTTAGTTTGAGCCCATTGCTTCATGGATTTTTGTGGTTATACTTGAATCAACATCTGTTAGTTGGGACTTGGGAGGAAAGTGCACATCCCCTTTACGACCGTATGAGAGAAACCGTCTTAATGATTTGCTTTCTGGGGGTGCCATTTTTTTTTTCTCCAAATATTAGTTTCCATTCTTGAGTTGAACGGTACGCACATGTCGAGTTGTTGTTTGGTAACAACAGAACAGAATCAAAGTTAGAAAAAGAAGAATGCATGTACTGTATGCTATTTGATGTCTTGACTATTCATTAGATTCATTTTGTTGTAAGAAACTTAATGGGTCGGTGGTGAAAGTTGTGGTGTTATTGGTGTTTTGAGATTAACCTGAATGTGAGAGAAAGGAAGAAAGAATAAAACAGGAGATTTAAATGTCAAAATCATGTTATTCAGGGCCATCTTGTAAGGGTGGGATTAGATGTTTCGGAAATTGTTAATATGTAGGGATCTGGTTTGATCATGGAGAACAACTTATTCCAGTTGGTAGTGAGTTTGGAATTTGAAACTCGTGGAGAGTTACAAACCGTTTTGAATATGAAGATGACCTATGATGTACCGAGACACCTAAGCGGTTGTCCTATTCGTGTTGAATATGCCAGGGACACTCGGGGATATGTCTGGTACATGCCAAGTTGCATGTCCAATTTTTATGATAGAACTTGATCAAGGGCACATATGGAACATGCCCAAGACATGTGTGTCTCAAGTGATTACTCTTGGTTATAGTTTGAGCAAATCCCTAGTCCTTGCTTATGTGGATGATGGTGGTGTCCTTTGTCCTTGGTTGTGTACCCACATGGAGACCACTGGGGACCTGCCCTCACTCAACTTCTTGAAAGTTCTAGTTTTGCCTAGGTAATTTACATATAGCCCCTAAACTAAGATAATCACTCGATTCATTCCATTTTTTTTTAACAAAATCGCTCTAATTTGTCCCTCCAAATAATGGAAACACAACGAAAAGACAATTTACTGTAAAATTTTGTTGTTGATAAACAAAAGGGCCCAGTTATATATGTCGCATTCCTTCTTGTCCGCGTTTTTGTCAAAGTGAGAGATATAATGGTTAAAAAAATGAAATTATTCCTTCATAGACGGAAATTAAAAGCATGTCGGCATACATATTTCTTATGGATTGTGCATAAAATTATCACAAGTTTTGCCCCCACTAAACTAGTTTTCTGGCTCCGCCAGTGTAGGGTTACGGAGTCTATGTGACTTGTTTACAACTAATTCCTACTATCTTATTTAACATGGAACAGAATTTAGTTTTCTCCCTGATTAGTGTGGTAGAGTATATTTCAAAACTCATTAATGTTATGCCACCCTTGCGCAAAAAGACCATCAAAATAGAAGGTTGTGTACAGTTGCATGTGTTTAAATAAGCACCTATGAAATCTAGAAATTGTTCCTCTCCTTGCCCTACTATCGAAATCACTAACAGATTGGATTTTTAACCTTAAAAAAGGACTTTCAATAGCGTAAAAAATGGCCGCGGTTCCTTTCCCTCCAAATAAGCCACATCAAAGATTAAGGGATCGTTTAAGGGGAATTCATATTCCCGTGAGTTGTAGTTGTGTAGCTTATTGAAGTATACACACAGTGTTCCGGCCTTGCGCCCCCTCTTTTTTGTGTCTTGGTTTACAGAGTTTTACTTCCCAATGTGTTCGCTATTCTTATTCTTGCACTTATCCCTTTCAGTTCTTTTTGGAGCTGATGAAGGTGCCCCGGGTGGAGTCAAAACTAAGAGTGTTTCTTTTCAAGATTCAATTCAATTCTCAGGTCTGGATCTGTAGATTTTGTGGTGCTTCTTGAATATTTCTTTAGGTAGCATGTGGCGTCAGTTGTGAAAAGTATTGAACTCTTGCAGATTTCAGATTTTAAGAAGAGTTTAAACACTGTGAACTCGGCATGCGAAGAGGTATTCACTGGTAGAGATTGAGCTTTTCATGCTGTAGGCTCATTTTATTTTGATTCATATATTTATACTGATTTACTAGGTTCGAAATTCCCTCAAACTGAAGGAAATCATGAAGAAAATCTTGTATCTGGGGAACACATTAAATCAGGGAACTGCTAGAGGTAATGATCTTTACACATTGAATTCCATTTGTTAGGCTCTTGGCAAATTGTATGGGTTTCAGTCTCTTGCTCCAAATGGGCCTTGTAACCCCTAAACTAAGAATCATGGACATGTCAATCTGCTCCACTTGTCCATGTTGCACGAACATTTTTTGGACAACGCTCCGGGCTGGTGTTTGACACGCTCAAGTACGTGTCTGAATATTTTAGTCAGACATGCCGGGGACACACTAGAGACAAATATACTTTTTAGAAGTTTTTAGAAGTTGGGGGAGGGTCAAAAGTGCTTATAACACAATTATCTGATTTCCTTAAAGTGTAAGAAAAAGGGACGAGTAATGGTAGTAAGAAAAGCAGGAAAAAGAGTCCATTTTGAGGCCTTACAATCAAGCATCAAGGAGTTATGTGAGCGCTACACCCCTTTCGTTGGAGCGCTTTGCTTGATCTTATTGTTCTTCTCACCATATACATAGAGTTGCTTTTGATTGAAGAGATATATCCCCCCGCTTTCCTCTCATACCATTGCAAAGCCAAACTCAAACTACAGATGCTTAGGTTTTGAGTATTTATTGATGATAAGTGTTTGTATAACTTCATAGTACATATATTTTGTGTTGGTCCCTAATCTAATCCTAATTTGATAGAAATTATGCTTTTATTTCTTCTATGAATTTAATTTATGTAACTATGTGTGGATTTATTTTATTTATTCACTGTGCCCCGACGTACCGATGTCCTAAGTTTTGGAAAAATCGCATGTCGTGTCCGTGCATATCCATTCTTCTTAACTATTTAATATTGTGTATCCTAGGGAATTATTGGGGAAAAAAGTCCATCCTAACTTGTGTTTTTAAGTGTTCATAAAACGATGCAGAGCCATCCTTGGGCTAAGGCTCAAGAGGTGCCTTAACAACACCGCGAAAGTGTAAATATTGGAGCCCCTATGATTTTTTGTGTCCAACATATGAGATCAAATATATTTAGTACCCAGCATATATAAGTCCAAAAGGGGAAATTATGACCCTTCTTCAAATTTCCCCTTAGGCCCTCGAAATATCAGGACCACCCCTGATGATATCCCTTCTCACACCTTGAACTTACCGTTATTACATAGATAAACAGGTTTGACATCTTCTTGATCAACAAGTTTTCTAGCTAGATGTAGTTTGCGAGTTCAATTCCTAATAGCTACTCGAATGTTACTTGTAGTTGCTGAACTGAGGCTACCTCTTTCCTTTTTTTGGCTTAGGCTGATGACTGGTTTGAGGTTTTCAACTAGATCAAGTAAAAGCGCAGCGACACGAGATACAATATTTATTGAATTTGCTAGTTAGTCTGTTCTATGAGTGCTGCTGAAGAAAATTCTGTAGCGCATCTTATGAGGCTTTTTAAGTGCTTCTGTTTGCTGTAGTATTATTGTGGTAAATGGTTAGGTACAGAAATGATGCAAATTTTCGGCTTATCTTGCCCTGGTTATTTGTGAAGACATATTGAGAATGATATTCTGTGGTGTATGATGTACGGAGAAACCGTTGTCGTAGTATTTATGACTAAAAGGGTAACCAATAGTGAATAATAAACTTTAACATTAGCATTTGAATGAAAATGTTTCAAAACAAGTAGAACTAGAACAGAATGTGTAAAGGTACTTTAGAAATATAAATAGCAGAGAAATATATCCAAATTAGTAGATGTAAAAAAGTTAATTGTGAGATCCCAAAATTTCTCAAAAGCATCAGTTATTGGAAATTCCCCATCAATGTATGTCACACTATCCTCAGTGCTAGTTTCCAGCTTTTCGCCATAGTTATTATCCACATGCAACTCCATCTTGTACATGTAGATCAGTGAATGCCGATGAGCCAACTTATGCTTTATAGAGCAGAACTTTTGGCAACCAATAACAATTCAATTATGAAATAAATGTAGTTGAGATGAGGATGCTAACATGGATTTATAATAAAAAATTAACGGAAATATTCGTGAAATGGCACAAGTGCCAATGTAATATAAGTCGAGGAGAGCAGTGATCACGTCACTTTTATAGTTTTATACAATATCCACCGTAAATTTATGCTAATTTCTCACTGAAATTAACTAAATCCTATTCTTTTTACAACATCTCACATCAATTTCAGTTTTCAATATGTGCGTTTCCATTAAGAGAGATCATATCACTTTCTTCTTCCTAGGTCTTTATTTTGCGCCTCTATCAGTTAGGGACTTGGGTTGATGATATGTGTCTATTTGTGTCATTCCACTCGATCAAGGGTTATATGTTTATTGCTCCCTTAAACTTTTAAATCCGTATTCCTTTTATGACAACATCCCACTTCTATTTAAGCCTTCCTATCCCACTTTTTATGTCACATGTCTTTATCAGTTAGGCCGATTCTATGATCTAATTTATTCTTTCAGCTCTATCAAGGGCATTATGCTAAGTGCTCACTTAATCAAATAAATTCCTATTTTCTCACTACTAATCCCACGTATTGATCTAAATATCGGTCGTTACAGTCTGTATTGACAGTGATATAACAAGATTTTGGACCTCCGATACATCTAATTACCTGTGCATTGTCTGATGTTGGAATATATGGCCGTATCGCCGGTACCGATACTTATCTCGATACGCAATTTACCCTGATCCAATGTCAGTCTATATCTTTTAGTGCCTACCATTTCCATTGACACTGGAGATGACCACATGGCCACTTATTGGATCTAAATTTACTGTGTACTCATCTCTAATTTTGGCCAAGTTTCCACCAAAGTTTTTTGGTATTTTTGATATTTTTGGTATTCTTGCTTGTCTTCCCACTGTAGCGACGGTATTTTCTCCTCACATACATCATGAAAATACCATTTAGCGGAAACGACACCCATTTTTTACTAGAGTGGGAAGATCGTATTTTTAGTGGAAACCCACCCTTAGTGACCTCTGTAGAAGACTCCATCAAGGCTTAGTTAGGTTGAGCAAATTGGGTAGCTTATATGGATTTGGTTACTCAAGGCCTATTGAATGCTGGAAGGAACTTGAGATTCATGTCCAGAGGTCTGCCACTTACTCCAGTGCTTGTAATTTGATGCAGGAGCGAATAATGAGAACGGTTGAACTGATGAGTCTTTTTTAATTATTACTCTAAGTATTTATTTACATAGTTTTTAGTGTCATTTTAGTCGTTCGAAAAGTCATGGAGTCGTTCAAAGAGTCTTTTTGTTTTTTCTAGGTGCACAAGGAGTCTAAAGGTTGGTTCTAGTTTCTAGATTATTTAATGTGCCTTGGGAATATTAAGAGTCGAGTCTAGTCTAGTATAAATATGTCTTTAGTTCATATGAAAAGAGAGTTGATTTGAATGATATTGAGTTTTAGAGAGAGAGTATCTCTTATCTTCCAAATTCTTTGGCATTCTGCGGAATCAACAAAGTGTTTGATGCCTTTATTCCTGGGTATTCTCGGAATCAACAGGTTTAGAGAAAGATTTAATCTCCGGGTATTCGTGCGCGAATTAACGGATTTTAACTCATGCTAATTTTGTGCTTTCCCTACGCTTGCGCTGCATCAGTTTGGTATCAGAGCGGTGATCCTATCCTGCTGAGTTTTCATCCCGGGACTATCCTAACCCTCGCAGGTCTCGGCCTGCATCATAATTACTTAAATTGCCTGGCATGATTGCATCTTCAAGTACGTTGTTTAGATGACTAAATATGTCAATGGTATACAACTAGGAAGCACGGGTACGCGATACGGCAAAAACCTAAAAAAGTAGGGTACGGTTACGGTTGGGTACGTAAGTGTAATTCCCCCTATTTTACTTCCATTGCACAAAATGAATAATAAACCCATTTACCAACAAAAAGCAACATAAATAAAAGTTATAAGTGCATAGATCAAACAAGTGAGAGTTGCAGGCTTGCAGCAATTCGTGTCATTTCTTTTTGTTACTTAAACATCACAGAAAATCGATTAATATGCAGGCACAGCTTGGGATGATCTGTTCGTTCATGAATGTGTAGATCTGTTCGTGACAGACTTGAAGGATAAAGTCCTTTCAGTTGATAATATGTAGACTGACCGAGAGAGAGAGAGAGAGAGCTCTAGTCTCTACAGATCTCTGTCCAACTGCAGCAGAGAGAGAGAGAGTACAGCTGACTCTCTAGTCTCTACAGATCTCTGTCCAACTGCAGCACGAGAGAGAGAGAGAGAGAGAGAGAGAGAGAGAGAGAGAGAGAGAGAGAGAGAGAGGAGAGATTAACCAGAGAGCTAAGCTTCCATGGCTGTTGCTCGACAGTAGAGAAGCTGTGGCTGCTGCTTCTAAGAACCCTAACAGATGAAACATAAAACACGTCTATTGTCTAAAATTGGGTGTCCATGAACCCCTGAAGTTTCAATAATTTTCATTCGGGCCCCTTACAGTTTTGAAAATTTTACAAAATGGTCCAAACGTACCCAGCCAAGTACCCAATCGGAGTACCCAGGAGTACCAATGCCGTACCCGAACAGTGCAAAAGTACCCGGTACGTTTTTGCCGTATCCGGTACGTATTTTGCCGTACCCAGCCGTACCCGGTACTCGTACGGCGACATTTTTGGAGTACCCGTGCTTCATAGGTATAAAAGAACTCGTGCCTCGTTTTTTGTGTGCATTTTTTTCCTTGTGACGTATATCTCTACTGTTTCACCACTTCCAAAAATCTTGCTGTAATGTTAATGGGGGTATCCCAATTCTAAATATCTTGCACAAACGGGAATGAAGTAGTTATTCAATTTGCACGGGATGATTTCATGAGTTTCAACGAAATTTGTTGAACTGATCTAGTCTATTTTTCAGGTGCCGCAGTTGGATTCAAGTTGGACAGTCTGTTAAAACTCATTGATACACGTGCATCCAACAACAAGATGACACTTATGCATTATCTTTGCAAGGTATGGTTGTGTTACTTTCTGTCTCTTGTCATGGTCTTAGATCTTTCTGGTCCCATGGGATGTTGTGCAAATGACATAAAATAAATTTTCTTTGGCTGAATATTATTACAGCTTGAATAAATTCTACGCCTTCCAGAAT
Source organism: Vaccinium myrtillus (assembly GCA_016920895.1). Lineage (NCBI taxonomy): Eukaryota > Viridiplantae > Streptophyta > Magnoliopsida > Ericales > Ericaceae > Vaccinium > Vaccinium myrtillus. The sequence continues at coordinate 24,941,758 of CM029277.1, forward strand.
TGGATAAATATATATCCCTTCGGTTTTGAACTGCTCTATTTAAGAGGAGGTCTTCATTTTCAATCTTGAAAGCATGTTTAAGGGAACCCTTGATTCTCAAATATTGAAACATGGAGAGACTGCGACACATAACATTGCAGTGTCTTCATGCTAGCAACTTCTAGGACCTTTCTTTAGCTGGTCCAACCTTATTTCATGCATTTCCATACATATCTAAACTGTGTTTCTTCACTGTAACTCTGTTATATTGTGTGAACTATTGGTTGACCGAATGATGACCGGACCCTAAGTATCTACTGCTGGATTGAAAGTAGTTGGCCCTTTTTCTCAGTGACATTATTTCTTTCCCTAATATCAGAATCATGTTGGAAACCTTTAGTTTCAAGATGCTTTTACTCGACTGTCACGGGCCTCTCAGCTTCAAAGTTTCATAGTTTAGGAGAGATGTTTGCCTTTTGAAAATCTAATAGTTATTCCTAAAGGAACCGAACAAAACATATGGCATCATTAAATCAGCCTATTCAGGTCATAGTTAAGAGTATGTGGATGAGTTTCTCGAGCTTTTGTTCGGGTGGAGGTTTATTGGGGTAGGGAGGATGCATATGAGATAGAAGAATTGTGGTGAGAGCTTCTTGGTCAAGTCCTTCAAAAAAAATTTATTTTGTAAATTGAAGTGCAGAGAATTTATTAGTGGGTTTCTGTAGAAAAATACTAGGATGGCGGATGTTTACAAAGGTTTGCCTTCTGTTTTGTCAACTTCCTTAGATTTGACCTATACCTTGGGCTTGTTTTTATCCTAGCCTATTGGTGGTGTATATTTTGAAGGCTGGTGAATAGTGAATTATTCACATTTTGCAGTCTTTGGTGTTCAATTGTTGATGCCAGATTCCAACTCACTCTGCATAAGTCTTGAATTGCTGGGTGTCTCTCTCACTGTCACTTGAATACTTTGAGGAAGTTTAATTGATTTGGAGTGTAACTAGGGAGAGAGAGTGAAAGAACTTTTTGGGGTGTGGAGCTGGCCGTTCAAAGTCTAGATTTCTTAGGAGAGGTTTACTTTATTGATGGTCTTTTACTTTGATTTTGGGTACTCCTGGTGGATAGAGGTATAATTTTAATTTAGAGGAAACAATCATGTGTACTCAGTAGTTCCTTGTATTGCGCCTCAGGTCCTTGCCTCCAAGTCACCAGCACTTTTGGACTTCCATGAAGATGTTACAAGTTTGGAAGCTGCATCAAAGGTTAACATATTCTCTCTTTTTTATTACTTTTATCACCTGTGATAGAAAGTTTCTGAAACGTTGAATTGGGATCACTTCTTTACAGATACAACTGAAGTCTTTGGCAGAAGAAATGCAAGCTATTATAAAAGGACTAGAAAAGGTAAAGCAGGAGCTTGCAGCATCTGAGAATGATGGCCCTGTATCGGAAGTTTTCCGTAAGGTAACCCAACGTATATTGTAGTTTTCAATCTTCAGTGTGAGATTATTATGTTTATCTAGATCTTAACGTCAAGTTGTAATCCTTCACCAAAATTGTGGAAGAAGGTACAAGTGAATTATACTCTCCAATGCATAGGTCCTTCCTTTGTAGATGTTAGACCTTCACTTTGAAAGTATCTAATGTACAGAAAATCAAATATATGTAAAACATAAACATGTGACCTCTGTCTGAATGTTGAAGTCATTTTTATATATTGATACCCTTTTACGTATGTTGTTTTAGTCTTACAGGGTGGTGTTTTTATTATTGTAGTTCTATTGTCTAATTGGTGGTTTTTATTTACTTTCTAGACATTGTCTGAGTTTATTGGGATAGCTGAGGCAGAAGTGGCATCTGTAACGAATTTGTATTCAGTGGTGGTAATAATCTTCCCCAAACCAGCAATTAACTTAATTATTTATGGCATCTCTCTCTCTCTCTCTCAATTTTTTTGCATGTTCATTGTTGGTGGACAGGGCAGAAATGCTGATGCGCTGGCCCTGTATTTTGGCGAAGACCCTGCCCGATGTCCATTTGAGCAAGGTAACATACGAGGGACCCAAGTTCCTTCTGGATTCATCCAAAAGAGCCGCTTTATTTAGTTTCAAATGTTTCCTTTTCCTCAGTGTGGACTCTTTTTGGAAAGGTTACTCATTCTAGACTATATGGGAAGTCTTTTATGACCTTTTGTAGCCTTGAGAATTTCCAAAACGGGTAGCTAATTGCTATTGCCTGGTGAAAACAGGAGGGAATGACCAAAGAATTTGGTGCATCCAAATTATTGAACACCTTGAACTCTTTTATCTAAGGAATTTGGGAATTAGGATTGAAGCTCTATTACTAGAAGTAGACTCATAGCTATTAGGTCCCATGGGTAATGACTAATGAGAATGGAAAGCTGCCGTTGAATTATTACTCTGTAGTCTGTACTAGAAGTCTAGAACTACCCTGATAATGTGCCTAAGAGTCTCATTCCATTCCAGCATTTGGGAAGAGCCGAAAAGCCTGAAAGTGTCCTTTAAATAACTTGTTCTTAGTTAAAATTATAGTTATCAGCTCTGCTTGCAAGTTTCATATGAGATTTGAACATTTTGTGTTATAGAGCGAGGAGATATTTCGTATTGGGCAGAAATGGATTAAAAAAATGAAATGATTTGGTGTCATGTTGAGTTTATAATATCAAGCACGAAAATGGATTGTTTACAAATGGAACTCAGATTTTGATTTTCTAAGATTTGGTGGATTTTATTGGCTATGATTTTTGATTCGCCAAGGTTCACATATATCATATATTTCCCAGTGTTTTCTGTGCTACAATTAAAATACTGGCTTCTTTCCTCATTGGCTGTCTGATTTGTGCAGTTACTGGGACCCTCTTAAACTTTGTGAGGATGTTTAGGAAAGCACATGATGAGAACTGTAAACAGGCCGAATTGGAGAAGAAGAAAGTTCAGAAGGAGGTTGACATGGAGAAGGCAAAAGGAATTAACTTGACAAAAAAAAGTGGGAAATAGATGTGATTATGTGTTGTGGCTGTATTTTCCCTCGATGGAGACTTGTGGTTCAGACATTGGGTCTTCCACATTGGTTACTGGATGGTGTCCAAAGACACTTCTTCAGTTGCGCACCCTCTCTCCAGTAGTGTCATATCGATTTGACATTGAAGGGGATGGAGAGGGTTTCTTGCGGATCCGTCCGGAGGCTTGCAGACTTACTCTATCTTTGAGCAGCTCAGCTGCAATTTCTGGAGCAAGTGCCAGGTCATCACTCGGATTCTTGAAGCTGGGTGATCTATCATGCGTGGTATCACCCAGACGCTCCAGATGCGAATAAATGATCAGTGATAACTTCTGCTTAGGTGGCTTTGCTTGGTTTGGTACCAGTCTCTGAAAGAAGTTCTCCCCACGATTTTTCATAAGATTGGATCTGGCAGTTTCAAAGTTCAAATATGGAAGAAGAATATGGTGATATTTGGTTTGGCATTTCCGCGCCAGAGCACTCGGGACTGTAAACCACAACCCAACAATGTTCCACGAACCATGTACAGTTTCTGACCCTGTATTCTACATTCAAATTTGATTCTTTCCATTGTACCATAGATGTAGGCTTCCTACTTAACTAAATAGGAAGTGTAGAAGTAGGCTAATTTTTTTCTCATATTGAGATATTTACAGGAATTCATCCCGAAATTTTTGTATAGCTATAGAAGGTTAGGATACAGGAAATAGGAGTAGGAGACAGGTTCTCTCCATGTAATTGTAATATAAATAGAGTAGACTGTTGGATTAGAAACTTCTTGATTCATTGATTCTCATGTATTTAGTTCAAACATTCTCATTTATTTGACGCCGAAGCTTACTTTTCCTTCTCTTGTGATCCTGTCCCTTTGATCTGCCTCTTTGGTTCTGGCTTGTATAACAAAACAATTGTCTTTCTGAATATAAGTGTTGCTGGCTTATTTATTGCATTAGCGCTGACAAGTTTGAAATTACATTTGCAAGATGTTGATTGTTGGAGTATTTTGGGTCCTTTTTAGTGCTGATGTAGCAGGTGCTTTGTAATGAAGCAGTCAAGCAGCTAATTGCTGGGTGGCATAGCTTTTTTGCGAGACCCGTGCAGTAAACCAGTTTTGCAAGGAGACAAGGAGTGACCCATAGTATGGTAGTGATAGTGGCAATGCCACATGATACTCCGGGAGTACCTAATAATTAGTGTCTTTGTTGAGTGGTGCCACGTGATACTCCGGGAGTACCTAATAATTAGTGTCTTTGTCGAGTGTTTTTCCTTTCAAGAAACTTCTCTATGGGACATTGCAATACCAAATTGGGTACATTTTTGACAACCAAGATGGTTTCCTAAAGAAGTGCAAATAGACTTTCAAGTCCAGTGGAAAGGAAGAGCAAGGAGAAGGTGAAATCACCCATGAAACTTGTCAACCAATCTGCAAATCCGGCTTGCATTGTACAGAATTCACGAAGGCTGTTCAAGTCAATTGCCACAGGTGTATCTAGATTTGGCTTTAAAAATTGAAGCCAACAATTGTTGGTGTTCTTCTGCAAGGTTTGCATGTGGCTGCAATTGATGATTTTCTACAAGCTTTATGCAGGGGAGAAGAAGATGGTGCCGGAATAGCAACTAAAGTAAGTTCTGACCCAACAAAATAAGTGTAATTTCTTACAGTGTGTATTCGTGGCAGGAAGTGGATATGGGAAAAAAAAAAAAAGATGAAAAAAAAAAGACAAGAAAAAAGTGAATAAAATCTAGTTTTACATTATCCTTGGTTGCTTATTAGATTGAGTTCTCTACAAAGGCGAATATTACGCATATGGGGCTTTCTGATACTGTTTTGGGCAGCACAATACCCTCGCAGCACTTTATATTGTTTCTGATAGACGGAATTAGTGTCGAGTGACACTAACCAATTGCCCAATTCTGTCTAAAGATAGAGAGACAATCCCAGATCATGCTAGGTCTCTCTCTCTCTCTCTCTCTCTCTCTCTCTCTCTCTCTCTCTCTCTCTCTCTCTCTCTCTCTCTCTCTCTCTCTCTCTCTCTCTCTCTCTCTCTCTCGTCGTCCTGTCGCGCGCACTAACGGTGCTTTCTTGTATTAACTCTTTGAGCATTTGAATTGCCACATTTCTGTGTCTATAGGTAAGTCATTCTGGAATCTGTGCATAATCCTGCAGTTATTTTACTCAAACTAGCTATGGCTAGATCTGTTTTATTTCTCAGTCCAGTAACCACTTGATTGAAACCTTGAAGAAGAATCCAGGCCATTTAAGCTCCACAGCCTCCACTGTGAATGGTGCATAAAATTGACCACCACTACTATTTTCCTATGCAATCTTGATTGGATAGGGAAAAAATTGCATGGTGGTCTCACCGTGAATATCACTCCTAGTGTGGTTGGTTCGAACTCTCCCTTTTGAGGGGATGTCTTGAGTTTGAGTTCTCATGGAGGAGGCGCTCGACTTCTGTTGTACCACGAAACCAATAACCCCTAACATCCTATCGTCTGGCACAAAAAAAAAAAAAAAAAAAAAAATCTCACCGTAATCAAGAATTGCACCTTGTTCAAAAATTGCGGCCATTTTGTATGGTCGCGACCTTTCTGTTATGTTAATTTTGTGATGGGACGATCTTAATCTATTTTTTGTTTTTGGGTAAATCAGTTTATCTTAATCTGTATGAACCAACAACTAAAACAAATGCGAGTTCTTTTTCGGGCCCGTTTGTGGAAGTAGATTTAAGCATCACATTGGACTATACTGAATATTTTAGGGACTAAATGTCCCGATAAAGTTTTACAGATCAAATTTATATCTAGGTCGGATATGCAATCCCATAAAATTGTGGGGTATATGACACCGTAACTACATATGTTTTAAGGAAAAATGTATTTCGCTTCATTAAATTAATTTATTTTTGTTTCCTCGTAATTTTAATTTCATCTTGGAAAACTACTCCAATAATGTACTTGCTACTATATAAAATTAAATATTTTAGAAAAAGTCCTATTAGTACAATTACTTACCCAAAAAAAAAAAACATTATCTTACAACATAGTTGGCTCATTCAAATATAAAACTTCAAATTCAAAAATTAATATTTTTGTATTATTTATCGCCGTCTCATACCGTCTTTATGGCTCCATTTCAACATACAATCTTCATGGCTAACGTTGATAGCTCACTGAATCTTGGCATTAAAAATATAAGTCGGACCATTTTTTCACCATCTCTCCTAAAACCAATTGGTGGTAGGAAGGGCTTCAATTAAGTATTTTATGACATTCGACATCGCATCCGCAAGTCTGTTTTTAGAGCGGTCGCAGGGAATGACATTGTGTAACCACATCCATGAGACACTCCGGGCCCAACAATATAAAAATGTATTATCTCCAACCATGCTTGATCTTATGTTTATCATGATATTCACAAAATCTCTCATCACTTATCCCATCCCACTAACTAATCTTTTGTTGTTATCATCATCTAGAATCTTAAAAAGGAATCTTATTTTAATGCCTATTCCATTTAGAATCTTAAAAAGGAATCTTATTTTAATGCCTATTCCATTTAGAATGCGGCGTGCTTGTGGAGTTGTTCAAAGTTTTAAGAAAAGCAAATCTCTCGTTTTCTCTGCCATAGATAAATTTTTAAATAGTGTGTATCTAACCTGAGGGGTTAATCTGGTTTGAGTTTGGGATTTCCCATATAAACCAAAGGGGTTATCTGGTTTGAGTTTGGGATTTCCCTCGTCAATCTCGGCTGCCAAATCCTGGACGGGCACTATGCCTGCCAGAATGGATGGTTCTGCCTTTTAGGAGTGTTCCTTTTGACGGGCTCTGTTTTGCCGTGATTTTAGTCTAGGTTTTTGGTTGTTCGTTACTCTTTTTTGTATTTTCATGTGGAATCATTGTAATACCTGCGGGCATAGTTTTCTCGGACCCTCGTTTTTAACGAGATTAACGTTTATTAAAAAAAAAAAAATCTGAAGGAGTTTTGACCAAATGGACATGAAAAAGTAATAAGTGTTTGTCATCTGTGAGATTGCATGTTTGAATCTCACGGAGGCTAAACATTCCAAATCTTGGCACTACTGGAGGATTTGTTCGGCCGTTAACTAAATCCTGAAATTAGTTGAGGTACGCACAAATCGCAAGCTGACCCGGACAATCGATTATCCAAAAATAGCGTGCAACTATGTGTAATACAGCCATCATATGTTTCTCAAGCATAAGCAATTTTTTTGTTGCTCGGCTCTCTTCTCTTTTTGCCACCAGTTGACGTCTTCTAAAGAAATTTTTAAATATCCATTGCTTCATTTGATGCATAATTTATTTTACATTATCCGATAATGTCACACTCTGTACCTACTAATTAATAATTAAAGTCACGAGTAGGTAAGTGATCAAATTGATCACAAAATCAGGTTCATAATTGCTTCATTTCAATCAAACCCAATGTGAAAAATGACCAAACAAAAGCCTTAACAAAGTACTTTTACAATGTGTAAAAGCTACCAATCTACAAGGAGAAAAAAGGGTATTACAAAGAACAAGAATCAAACATACAAAATAAAAAGAGTAAATTTAATTTACTATGATCCTTATTTGCCTTTTTCTTTGAGGATACTCCAAGTGAATGTATATGCATATGGAGTTTTCCATATGTGAATTCATCTGCAACCTTAGAATTCAAGGAAGCTCTTCAATAGTCTTCCCATTTTGCCCTTCAATTCGAATCCGGTAAGCGTATCCTCCTTCCTCGTCTATCCGAAAACCTCTTTCGCAACTCTTAAAGAACTCGCAACTCACAATGGTATCGATCACTACGATGATCGAATACAAATAAGCGATGAAAATCCCTTCGAAGGCAGTGGAAGAAGTGGCGGTACTGTAAAAAGCTCTCACCACCCGGTATTGAAACAAGGCCTCAACTGCTGCCAGAGCCATATTGACCGGAATTGCTAGCGCCAGAGCTGTCGCGGTCCTTCCCCTCATCAAAACACATGCCTTGAGAATAGCTATATGGCCGCCACTTTTGTCCATTCCTGATGTAACCAATGCTAAATTGCAAACTACGAAGGAATTCGCGAGGACTATGGAGTAGAGAACGGCTCCGGTGGCAGAGAGGAAGAGGAGGGATGAGGCGGAGGAGTAACCGGAAGCTTCTAGACAATTGAAGGCGACGAACAAGAGAGAAAAACAAGTTGCATTCGCGGAGAGGATGAGGAATGAGTTCCAAACTTGGGTTAGAAGAATTGAGTTGTAAATGGATAGAAAAGAGGAAAAAGAAGGCTTTTGTTGTTGGTCATTGAGGAAGTGGATTATGGAGGCCTTGGAAATGAGGAGGAAAGAGAGGGTAAAGGGAAGGACAAGAATGGAAGAAGTGATGGTTTGGGAGATTTTGAGGTTGAGAATTGTGAAGAGTGGTGATGAGGGAGGGAATCCAGCAGCTTGGAAGAGGGAAGTGAGATGGTTGTGGGTTGTGAAGAGGAGAGGGGAGGAAGGGAGGAGGGATTGTGAGAGGAGGAGTGCAGCTGAGAAGGGGAAGGCAAGGAGGAGAGAGGTGGTGGTGAAGTATTGGTAGTTTGTGAGGAAGTTGTGGATTGATCTCCTTAGGATTTTGCAACTTCTCTCCATTGGAAAAGCTGATGGGTTTTGTTCCATCTTTTTTGAGTTTTTGGAGATGGAAAAATGAAATGGGTTTTCTCAAAAATGGTGTTTATGTATGTGGGGATTGAGTAGAATGGGAGGCATTTGGTGGGTTCCTACTCCATTTCAAGTTGTCTATTTCTGGAGTAGTTTGGTGCGTTGGGAGAACAGACTAGTCAACTACTTGAAACTAACAACTGCAGAGGTGGAGTTGGTTTTGAAGCTTTGTGGCTTTTTTTTTAACCAATGGGATTTGTTTGGGGAACAATGCTAAATGTTGGAATTTGTCCCACGCTGGTTAATTATGCAACACTACTACATATCCAGAAAATATATCCAGAAAGTACTCAAAATTTAAAAATCAATGGTTCAGATTCACTTGAAGAAATTCTGGGTACCTAGACTTTCTGTTAATTATCATCTCGAAAAATAGTATATGAGTTTAGACAACCTCTCCACTCATTACCAATTGATTGAATTGGATACTTTAACATTGTATCAGACCTAGATTTTCGGAGGCTTTTCTCCTTTGTTTATGCCACAATTGCACATCGTTTCGTTATGATCCGTATGTTCCAGATCTTTTGTTGACCTCTCCACGTGGAGTCAGGGGTCGCACGTGTGAGAGAGTGTTGAAATTTGTCCCACATCGGTTAATTTAAGTTGGATGCTTTAACACTACATAACATCTAAACACTAGATCTGTGCCTCCATGTGAGTGTTGTGTCTAGACGTTGCGTCGATGGCATTTTGGTTGTTTGGGACCATTAATGGTGGAGAAAAAGGGTGTTGTGTCCTCGTGATTCTCCAATTCTTTACTCTTGGGTCAAGTGAAGATTATGTAAAGGAAAACCTAATTCAAAAGTGAAGAATAAAAGAACCAATTATTATACTATCATATATTAGACATTTTACCATGATTAAGCTTTTTTGTGGGTCTTGCTTGTTGATGCGAAGTGGGTGTTTTTGGTGACTTAGAACATACCCTTCGGTACAATCACACTAAACAATCATTAAAGTTGGGATTGTTGAGCCTACCCTCTACCTTTTAGCTTGTGTCTTTTAGGTTCTAAAAATAGGTAGAATTTATTGACTTTCTTAAAAAAAAAAAGAAATGAAAAGGGAGAAAGAATTGGACTACTCTTGGATAGTTCATGCAGGGGCGACGTCACATTGAAGGTTAGGGGGTTAGCCGACCCCGCGGCGGGAAAAAAAATACTATTACTTTGTTAATTTTTTTTTAGGAAATTCATAGATGAACCCCCATAAATTTAGGATTGACACCACTGGATAATTCCCCAACTTTCATCCTCCCTCTTTGTGTGGTTTGTTTGAATCCTAGTTACTCGTTTTGTTCTTTTGATATGAAGAGGTTGATCTGTTTTGGTAAGGAAGTACTCCTACCGTCCCAAATTGTTGCTCCAAGTTATTAAAAAATTTGTTTATATCGTCAGATTTTTAATGATTTATATATCTAATATGGATCTTGTTTAATGGATCTCAATTAATTTTATTGAACAAATATTTTAAAATCATAGAAAAATTATAGATTATAAAATATAGATAATTGTTTGAATGGTTCAAAAAGTGAAGCAGAAACAACAATTTGGGATGTATGGATTATTTGATAGTATGTCGAGACCACGTCGAATGCAATTGTTGAAGCTTGTGTAGATTTTTTTTTTTTTATGTGGTGAAAATTGTAAACAGAGAAAACTGTTTTATGTTTTTTGATGATATCTTTTGTTCATTAGGTTGAGCTTTAAATGTGATTTTTGTTGGAATAGAATTTTTAGTTGTCATTACTATGATATTTTCTTTTATTTATGGTTGGTAAAGGTATTTGATGTTTATAATGACCCTGTAGACACCCCAAAATGGGACTCTCGTATACATTTGAAATCCCCGATGATGAAAGGAAACGCCCGGAAGGACCCTCGGATTGAAATTCTCCAAGTCAACAAAGTCAACAGTACCGCACGGTACTCATCTCTCACGCACGGCACAACCAGAGTCACGTACGGAAGTTTTTTGAAATTTTGGCGGTCAGGTGTGCCGTACGACACAGTTAGTGTGCCGCACGGCACAGTTTGTGTGCCGTACGGCACTGTCACTTGTCTCACAGCTTTTGCAGAGTTCCCAGCAGCTCAAATGTTGACGAATTGGTTTCTTCAGCTCATCATGGTTTCGTGCAAGCAGAGAAGGCTACTCTAGAGTCATCATCACCATAAGTGAGGAACAAGTAAACTTGGAGATCAAGTTCGCTCATCGGCTATAAATACCGATTAATCCCAACGGAAATAAGGACCGAAAAATTCATGAGAAAACCATAAAAAAGGCCTGCAAGCATCTCCATCCTCTTCCTACTTATAATCTTCAAAGAATCAATCTCATCCTCGTTCCCAAAAGCAAAACCCAATTCGAAACTCATTCCCCTGTTTTCGGTCTAGAACCATGAGGTAGCTACTCCAAACTTGCCCAAACCCAAGCCATCAATCCTCTTTGCAACAATACCTAATTGAAGTCAGAGGCCAAAGGGAGTTCAAACCAAGTTCAGAAGGTTTCAAAAGGATTTCAATCCGAGAGTTCAAAACCGAGGTATAATTCCGTTTCGCCAAATTTCTTAAGTTTGGTACCCTGAGGGGAGGGGTACCAAGTATGGAATGATTCCCTATATCATCTCCATGTTTGGTACTGTCACGCCCTCATTTTTATAAAAACAAAAAAATAAAGGAATTCCTTACACTTAATAAGTCAAATGATAAAATAATTCCATAAATCCTCCCAAAGAGGTTTTCATTCAAAATGTACATCATTAATCCATTGGCAAATCAAGTATTTGGGCACCCTTGCCCCAAAGGTGAAATCAATTATTATCCCATAAGTTATTACATAAGTCCAAATTGTTAGAAGATTGAATAACCAAAAGTTACATTGTCATTTATCAAAATACAGAACTTGAGATGGAAAAATATCTTCATGCATGCATAAACTTCACATAATGCATCACTCCACAAGCATCTGGTCTCATGCTCCATGCTGTGTACCTGGGAAAGATAGGGTGAGCTCACTAGCTCGTAGGGAAAACCATACTACAACCGCTAGGCATATAAATATGATGAGTGCACATGATGTGGTTTGCCAAGATAAGAGATGCTCAAAGGAACACAACGGAAGCTAAAACAAGAGATACGGAAGCTAAAACAAGAGATACGTGTCCAAGAACTACCCACGTGTCCAAAGTGATATCAAGTGTCCAAAAAGATTTCAAGGTGTCCCAGAGTACCCATTAGTTCATTAAGTTTGTCAAAATCATCAACAAGTATCACACATGTCCAAAACCGTGTCCAAGTATCCATTGTTACCAAAATACCATATGTACCTCAAAACATTTTCATTTCCAAGTACTCAACACCACCTAAGTTTCCATCTTTGTTTCACCAAAATCACCCAAGTTACTCACACAAGTTTAAAACCAAGTCCACAAGTCGAGTTTCGACAAAACACAATAAATAATCCAAAATCTCATTTCTCATTTCTTTCATTGAAGAAAAACATCATTTTCATTAGTACTAGGGATTTAATCCCTCTGCCGGGTTCCGTAGGCCCCGCGTGCCTTTGCTGGGTATTTGTAGGCCCCGCGTGCCTCTGCCGGGTTCCATAGGCCCCGCGTGCCTCTGCCGAGTTCTGTAGGCCTCGCGTGCCTCTGCCGGGTTCCGTAGGCCCCGCGTGCCTTTATCAAAAAATTTACCAAATGATGGCATTGGTTTAAAACACCTCATTATCACAAACATCTCATTAAAACTTTCATAACAAGTCTATTTCCCAAATTTCATTTCACCAAAGTGCCCTTTCTTTTGAAATGTCGCAAT